>HG993128.1:65047548-65647548 GCA_905231855.2 Eristalis tenax | reverse complement strand
TGGAGAATCGAAACCATCCTCCTCACGGGCGGTGAGGGGTTGGGCTTTGGAAATTTTCAATTCGCCAAAAGTTTTTCGATTGCGATAAATCTACTTCTAATAGCTATCTGCCTCGGGGGGTCCTCGACGGGAGGAGGGTGGGGGAGAATAACGAAAGGGTTGTGTTGAGTAGATTTATGCGGGTTTCATAACTCTCGACGTTGAATCGATTTTTCTTCGTAAGGAGCTTAATTTTTGTGTCTTAACTTCCCCCCTTCTCAGGGCGCTCACCGCTCTCTGCGTCTGTGTCTTAGCCAGAATTGTTTTTTTGGTAAATATTTAATTTTCCTCGTCCATTCGTCGACATTGATACCACCTCCAGCTATCGAAACTCACCGGCATGATACGACTTGTTGAAATTCAATCCTCGTGAGAACCCATGCACTTGTATCCATAAAAGCGTTGTCCGTTCATTGTCATCGTAGTCGCTGTCTGTTTTGGCCTTTGCATGCAGATAAAGGAAGAAAACGAAGCATTGAAAAGAGAAGAAAGACAAAAAAAGATTGCTCTCCAAGGTAACGTCCAGAGAAAAACGAATCGAAGACACCCAGCCACCCAAACAACGGGGCATTAAAAATGAAGTTGCAGTATGTTCAAGGAATATCCTTGTTTATTCACAACACCAACACCCGATTGCAAACAAAGACAAAGAGTCGAGATAAATTTGCCGACGTAATTCCTCCTTAAGCCGCTCTAGATATGATACCTTTGGCATGGCATTGGGAGAGAGCAACTTCAACCTCAAACCAACCATGACTTATGTCCTTCGATTCTTCGACTGACTAATTTGCCAAACTTAGATACTTTCGAAGGGGTCCGGCCCCCAGAAATTGGCTTATCGATAAATCCACTACTTGCATCCAACATCGACCGTCAGGCACTGGGCACCGTCGCAGGACGAGCAAAACAGTGTAACGTATTAATTTGGGTAAATTTAGCCCGTAATGACTTTAAAAGTAAAATTAATGAGGGTGTGTCCTGCTAGCAAAAAGGGGTCCGTGCTGAGGTCTTTTTGGTAGCTTTCTGTTTTTTTTTTTTTTCCTTTCTCCGTTTCTGCAAGCAGGAACCCAAACAAGAAAAACTTTTTCAAACTATTAAAATTCGAGCGGTAAATTTACTCGTATATATTCGAGTGGGTGGGTGCGGGCGGACAGTCAGGGCAGCAGTCCAATTCAAATTGAACGGAAATACATTTATGTTGAATTTTTGTCTGGGTCTTGCAAAAGCAACAAAAAGGAAACAAAACAAAAACCAAAATTTTGGTTGCTTTTTCGGGGGTAAGCCATGTGAGTGAAGAATTGTTACCACAATTCGATACTGCCACACTATCACCAACTTCACCGTTTCACGTTCCGTTGTATAAGATATTATTTTAAATGGGGGTTAATTGGGCTATAAGTTCTTGCCGATACGATCAGCAGACATCGAAATGGGAATACTTTTAGCCTTCCCAGGCGCTGCTGTCTGGAATTATTATTTGTTAGAAATTCAAAAAAAAAAAATGAAAGTTTCTGATAGTTTCATATTTTGTTTTCTTCTTTTTTCAGAGGGCTACATTGGCTGAGAAAGAAGTTAACACATTAAAGGAACAATTGTCAACTGCTTCAACAGCAACAATAACATCAACGTCTTCGACAACAACAACCACAGCATCTTCGATACATTCGTCGCCACCGTCACCGTCATCGGTGAGGACAACACCGACAACAACACCTATACCAAATATCAAATTATCACCGACGATAAATAATAATAGTAGTTTCAACAACAACAATAATAACAACACTAATAAATTAAGCAGTGTCGCCATAGCACAGCATTTACATCAAAACGGAAATCTGCTAGCTGCAACACCATCACCGTCTCCTCCCTTATCCGAGAACAGTAGCACCCTGAACGGTTGCCTTAATTCAGCGAAATTACTTTTCAATCATAATCAAATAATGGACACAACAACAATCGCATCCAGTACAGCGACGACGACAAGCGATCATCGCGACGGTAATGCAATAACAACAACCGCAGCCAGTTGTATCGGTATCGGTGGTGGGTCAATAGGTACAGATGCTAGTAAGCTTATCACTGCAATGACAGCCGAAATGAATCTCCATCAGGACACTAGTAGTGAAGCTGCAGCGCTTTCGGCGAGCAGAGATCAAATGCCAAATCGTTCGCACAGCCCTCCGCCACTTAGCCTTACAGCGGAGGCCAGTGGTGCCAATGCGGAGCCAACACGAAATAATAATAACAACAATAACAATAATAGTACTAGTAACAATAATAAGAATACAAATAGTAATAGCGGAAATAGTTGTAATAATAATTTAGCTGATGAATTGGCTGCCAAAGAGAAAGAGGTGAGTACCACAAAACTTTACTCCAATCGTAGTTTGTAAGAACATTTCATCAGTCTCCCAAGCCCCAACAAGTTAACCCTCATTACGAACCCAGAGAATCACTTCAGCTGGATTCTGTCTTGAGTCTGTTTGCCCAATAATGCGTGAAGCATCTCTTATCCTTCGCAATTCACCCTTTTCTCTCGAGTCAAAACCAAACCAAAAAAAACAAGTGGTAGCATCAAGTTGTAAATATGACATTTACGATGGTGTATCCCTTTCTCACCCACCTCCCATCCACGTCTCACTGCGGGGTACGCTGAAAAAAAAAACAGAAAAAAAACCGAGTGTAAACAATCTTTCAAGGCGCAAAAATGAAGATGTCAATAGTACTGAAAATGATACTGGTAGGGTAGCGCTTTATCCCTCGTCAGTGGGGGTGGGTCAGTGGGTTGATGATTCTGAGGCGAGAAACAACATCTTTAAATCGACTAAATAGGACAAACAATGAGGAAGGATAAAAAAAAAGAGCGGAAAGGAGGGAAAAATCACAGCACAAGGAGTCAGTGTGAAGGTGAGCTAAGCAGGATGTTCAAAGGACTTTCGCAAGACAACGCTATGGTTGTCGGCGACTCACAGCGAGGCGGGAGGGTGGGAGAAATGTTAAAGCGAGTTTTTGGCTAGACGGGGATTTGCTTCGTTGGGTGCGTCTTTTTTTGTTGCTGCTGTTTTTTCCTGTGTAAAGTTTTGAGGGTTGAAAGGAAATTCCTTCGCGTGGCAATGAGGTTAACTTGAGGGTACGAAGAAAACCACCACCACCACCGGCAGCACCACCGCTGCCACTTAAAGACGCGCTAACCTCAGTCTAATTATCAATCAAGCGAAAGTTGAATTTTGTATTCCAAGCATGATTTGAAGAAGTCGTCGACCACTTGGCGGACGGCTTAACTTTACTTGACGTCTTGTTGTGGGCTGCGGGCGTTGTTTAACGAGATTTCAGTGATTTTACGTGTATGAGGTGAATTTAAAAAAGGTTTTCGGCATTTTTTGTCATCAGTGTCCCCGTGCAATCCAACCCCAGTCATATTGTGTCACACAGATTATAACCCCAACATCATCAACATTCCAATTCCGCATGCACGCAGACATGTATCCACCGAGTGCAGCCGTGGAACCGCACAAATATATGACCTTCTGATTTGTAAAATGTCAAAAATGCCATTGATCTTGAGACGATGGAGAACGACGCACAAATGAAAAAAAGAACAAACTGCACAAACGCAACAAACTATTACTATCCCAACTGCAGCACTCTTCCATACTTAATTACATGTTTGATTGCGGGGCTGTGCGGCTGCTACCTCGCCTCGACTAGCAAAGCGGCATCCAGACGTCAGAAGGGGGGAATGATGACTGCATGCAACTCATCTCAATAACGCATCAACAGTCGTACGACTTTTTGGCCCTCATTTAGTATTAAAACATTAATCCGAAGAACATGCGCGCTCATTTATTATTTGCAATGCGCCTGCTTGCCTCTGTGTCGCTTGCTTCGGTTTGCCGGTTCGCCTTCCCTCAGGATCTTCGGCTGTGTGGTATGTCTTGCATGGCTCATTGTATAAATATAAAGTATCTCTGCGGAGCACATGTGTTCCATATCTTATCCCTGGGATCTACGAGCGATTTGTAGATCACCGGGCAGAGCTGGAGGACGTACGAAATACGAATGCATTAAGGGATTGGGACGACGGATCCATGATCATGATCATCATCCTTCGGGTCACTGTGACGGGGGAATTGCGCGTGTGAGCGTGTGTAGTACGATTGTGACAGACTAATATCATACAATAAAATAATTTCCCTTTAACCCTGGCAGTGCGTAGTTCATTCATTCCAAGAACCCCACATAATCAGGGCGGTGTCTATGGCCAGAGGAATTCACATCAAATCTGTGAGCGCGCGATTCTTGATTCCGCGCAATCATGCTAAGCCAACCAGCCAACCAGCCCCTGTCAGAGCACGTTCAGTGTTCGCTCTCCCTAATTAAAATTGAAAATTTTTCCCAATGTTTTACGCGAAATTCCGTTTCATTTCGGGAGTACACAGTGTACGCCGATTTTCCCGTGCATCATCTCTCATACTCGTTGATGACGATGACTATGACGACGATGATGATGATTTTGTGGACGACGACGGACGCGATGTCGTTCCGATACATTGCAAACGAGACAAATATTTTCTTCATGCCAGAAAAGAGATGCTCTGCAAAATTAAGTTTCGAATAGTTTTTCGCATTAGTCTCCCACCAGCGGGTGAAATGAATTCCTGACACATCTATAGATACATCCACCAGATATATTGTATGGAGCATAAAATTATTGGTAACATTGTTCGAACGGTTGCTGTTGAGTGGTGCTGTGCCGCGCAATGTGACATCCGGTCTAATTTGAATGGTTTTCCGGTTTTTCACAGATACAGATACCATTTTTTTTTCTTTTTTTTTCATATACTTATGAATTAGTTCCCATTTCGCTTCTCCGTAGCGTCGCTACTGACTCGACATAGGTTGGGGCCTAAGGCTTTATCATTGCCGTTCCATTTGTTCCATTATTATAATTATTACTTGTATCTGCGTCTCTCTGGTGGTTGGTTGGTTGGTTGGTTATATTTCGTTGATATTTCTATATCTGTTCAGCTCCACTGTAGGAATTCATGGTAATTCGATAACGATGTATCGAGAACTGTGCGCTCTGCGATAAAATGAGTTATTATTACTCGTACAGTAGCCGGTATTTCTGTATTTCTCATTCGACTAATTTTGGTGCGTGGTTGTCGGCTATCGACTGTAGACTGGTGGCTGATGGTTTTTTTTTTTTTTGTGTTTCAGTAGCCCTTATCAAACACATTGTTCGAAGAATTTAATTGTTATTCTCTTCAAGCGAAGCCAAAGATGGTCGTCGAATGGGTTTTGCCGAAACGGATGCATGTACGTAAACATGTTTCAAAACTTGCGATAACATACCACACAATCCACTTCACTCCGCATGCGTCTCGCCCTATCGCTGGCTTGTTATCACACTCGATTGGAATGCTTTAAAGTGCTCACAAATTCATAAAAGAATGTTTTGAATATCGAGACATCGGCGGTGAAGTCCTTCTAAAAATACTCAAAAAACAAACCCAATCTGGTGGTTGATTAGACGAAGGGAGGTGGACTTAGAGTGGCCGCCTCAGTGGCTGGCTAGAGAGAACTTTTACACCGAAACGAAAAGACGAAGTAGCGTACTCGACATGGCTGAGGAATCATCGTGTCTAGATGGATCGTAATGCGAATATATCTTACCGAATCGCAGACGCCCGTATCGAAGGCCTCACATGTGCGCTGCACATTTGTCCCATTCAATGCATCGTGGACGCACTGTAGCACACCGTATCGCTTCGTGGTGTACGTGGTGCATTCGGTTGAATATCGTTTTGTTCTCATCTTGTGCAGTTGATTAATTGATTTCTGTGTACATAATGTGTTTTATGAGGACCAGATCTCTTTGGTGATTATTCTAGTGCTTCGAGTATAATTGCTGCATTGCACCGCCCTGCGTTGGTTTGCGACTGACTACCCAGCCTCCTACTACAGGTTATTATCTTAAGTGGTTCGTTGCTGCTATTCCATGGGTTGTTTTTTACGCGGTTGGTATCATCTCCGTGCCATTGAAGTGTGCAAATGATTTGAAAGAATCGAGGACCATATCCGAAAAAAAAAACGAACAAACAAATTCACCAAATCTACATATATACATATATTTTCCAATCTATTATCCTTAAGGGTTGCGGCTCAATGACTCTGATGCTCTTTATGAATGGAGCTCATGGGGTCCAAGGGGTGGTGTTTCAAAATATTGTCATTTTGTTATTTGTGCACACACCACAGTATTCCACGCGCTTCTTCAACCCCTGATTGCAAATGATGATGATGAGATGATGACGATGGTGATGATGGGTAAGATGATGATTACACAATGCATTAGATGGGTGATGACGGTGGCTGTGGAAGAGGCGGCATACTCTTTCTCATAGTACACAATGCCTTACTCACTCCTCCAATGGAGTTGGAATGGTTTGCCATGCTACCCTGTAATTCTCTTTTTTTGCTATGACTTTCGCTTCGCTCTTTTGTCGAAACCATAATACGAAAATGGCTTTTAATGGATTTTGATGCATTTTTTGCCATATATGTCTCATTACGATCTTTTCTATCATCATCGCAAAGATGATGAGTTACTTATATACATGAAAGGAGGCGCAACCAACAGCAATCTATCGCTTCCCTGCCATCATCAAAGTAAATATACATGTACACTGTTCTCCGGGGAGAGTAGGACCAGGCTCTTTAAAAGATGATTCACTGCATCCTCACACTCACTAAGTTAAGAATGCTGAACTGTCTGACCAGGAGTCAAGCCTTCTACATTTCCACGAATCCCAGAGGCTACCCGGTGAACGGTTGCAGTTAAAATAAATTGGAATGCATTAAATTCCAGGGGAGAGGTTTGTATTCAGGCCTTTGCCCGGATTGATTTGCAAGTCGTTCAAACCGAAATTAGAGTTTTCTATGTGTGCATTATATTTCATCTTAGCAAAATAATAAGCAATCATCCACATAAAAGGGATCCCATTTATAATCTAACACTCAGCATACCACACACACCCATCCACTAGCGACCGCCACCTTTAAGGAGTATTACCCCACGTTACAGCCATCGTCATAGCCATTGCCATCGCCAACACCAAAGCCGCATAGTCAAAGTTGTTGTCGTGTGTTGTGTCGTCTCCTCTCTGCTGCTGCATTGGAATGCGAAAGTGGATGCCACTTACTACTTGTATCTATGCATGCTTTTTCTTTCACAAAAAACCTCCCTTCGCACATACATATAAGCTTCTTTTTTTCGTAAATGTTACGTACATCTTTTGAAATTTCAATTGACTTGAATAGAATATGCACTCTCGTTTCAGAATTTCTCTGCTTCTGCTATGCGTTCTTCATTTACAGAAACAAGAGTGCCACTGCTTGGTTGTATAATAATCAAGATAACCCTTAAAATAGGTGAGGTAGCCCCCTCGTTCCCCATTCAATCAGAGAGAAAAAACCCATCGAGAGCGAGGGACCAAGAGAGATACAGATAGAGAGAGGGAGAGAGATTACAAATTGACTGCACTAGACCCCCAAATTGAAATTATAGGAAAATCTTACGTGATCGGAAGCAATCAAGATTCGAAAACCATAATTATTGTGTCGACCCGCTCGCTCGCTCACCCCCTTCCACCTTCCTGTCCACAACGGCATAGCAAAGTGGCTGAACTCTCATTTCACCCCGTCACCACACGAGCATGGAGAGGAGGAAATACAAAAACAAGAAATAATCGAACTAATCGAAAAACTCTATGAACCGTGTTAAAATATTTAAAATTATCATGGCACGCTATTTCCAAATTCGTTCGAATGTAACACAAATTATACACACGTCCATCCGTCCATTGCGCGTCTCACTGTATCTCTTTTCGGTTCGATTCTAATCAGTCATTTCGGAGGTGGCGTTTTGTTGTTGTTTGTCGGAATAAAATATCCACCGATCTACGTTTGGCATGCATCCATCAATTCTGCCCCAAGACGAGTTGTGTGTCTAAGACAAGGCAACTTATTAGCATCGAATCGAAATGAAAACCCTTCAAGCTATCATGTGTGGCAGTGGATAGAAGTGGAAGCAGTTATAGAACTTGTATACGACGTTCGACAGATGATCGACAACGTTCACACACATCTATCCATCGATCCATTATAAATATGAACGTATAATTGATAATTTCTAAGCTTAACAAAAATATATATATATTATAACCGAGAGAACTGAGCAGAACGCCGTGTGCTGCTTTAATCTCGTGGATACGGTTCTCTCGGCATCTTTTGGTGGCGCTGCCGAACATTGTCTCTGTTGCGGTCCCCGTTTGTGCTTATTTTAGATTCGCCTTAATTCGAACCGGCCTAGAATAGGAAACAAACACAAAATCCGAGACTGAAGCAGTAGAAGAGGAATCAAAATATCTATCAATTTCATATTTTTGGACTTTACCAAATCGATGATTGTTATGCGTGGAAATATTTTTTGTGTTTGATTAGAATATATTTCGATTTCTGTCATTTGTGCGCTCGCTCTCTTGGCACATGGCACGATGATAATAGAAACCCAATTCGAAAACAACACAAAATGATATTAGAAAGAATTAAGATTAAAACAAAAATTAGGAAGTAATCTGTCTATTGACAAACTAATGTACTGCCGCATCTTTAGTATTCGATTAGAGTTTGTTTTGTGTTGAGTGGAATGGAATTCGAGGATCGCTATCAGCTGGTAAGATTTTATTCAGAATTTATTATGTACACCGTCTGTTCTATCATCTCATTCAATTCGGGGGTGGTAGGGGGACAACACAATCGAATTAAATAATTCCATTCCAATCGAATTAACCAATCATTTGGTACATTTAATTCTCATCGTCTTGTCGCCAAAAAGCTGCAAAACCCCCGCCGAAAACGTCCGACCTCCAACATGGAGAGTGAGAGAAACTTTTTAAACTTAATTATTGTACATTGTCGCCAACGCCCCTCGCCACCTCCCTTTCATTTCTGTGGGCACAATCAGCACCGTGTGCTTCATCATCCGTGTTGTATTCATTGTCGTTGTCGGAGGGCACCGAACCCCTTTTCAGACGAAATGAGTGTCTCTACAAGCAATTTCGGATTTCGAAGGATTAAGGAGACAGGAATACGGCACTCGACATTCCCGATGTCGCGATGTTACCAACCCCCGCCCTCCTCCATGTTGTCGTCATTTACCAAACACAATTGATTTATCTCAATCGATTGTTTAAACTTTCAGACATGTCGCGAGAATGAGGAGAACATTGGTTCCCACCATTGCTGCCGCCGCACTCATTCTGTCATAGATTGTTTGTTCTTATTGTTTTTTTTTTTTCTTCTGTGCTTCCTAAATGACTATAAAAACGACACACACATGGGCGCCGATTCGATTCTAGTTGCAGCATTTGTTTATGCAGACCAGGCGAATGTATCTAGCGATTCCCATGCTCATCTGAAGCGCTTCTACTTCTGTTCTGGCACTGTGCGTGCAGCGGCGGCAAAGAGTTGTTTGTTGCTTCTCATGCGGGAGGGCACTTGCAACATGTTCCATATATCTGAGGGGTCACAGTCTAATCATTCAACTATGACAGCCACAGTCTATTCATTATTGTTTAATGATGGGTTCACAAAGGCACACATAACTGTGGCTTTGTGATGGTTTTCCCTTGTTTTTTTTTTTTTTGCAAATTATCTGTCAAACACTTCGATGAGTTCATCCGAAACTACTCTGACTCGTTCAGCCTGCACTCACACACAAAAGCAATCAGTTGTACGTACGTCTACCAACATATAGTGAAATTAACAAATCAACCCAAAATAAGGAAGCAATCAATTTAAAAAATCAAACTCGAATGAAATCACAAGCTTTCGACTTATCCACTGGCATTGCCGCCACCGCCACCGCCACCGCCGTCACCATTGCCGACAACCCGCTGTGTGCATGCAATCATCTACAAGTATCACATCTATCAGTGTATGGTAGAGATACCTACTAAATAAATAAAGAAAAATAATACGAAAATTTAAACTACCAACCAGTATAGTATTATAGTCGATCATCGAAGTGGACGCTAGTGATGATGCTTACTCGGGCATCATGATGGTCTTCGGTGATGGTTTATGGTGCGGAGGCGAATTTTGCCGTTCACTGGCGTAGGTAGTAGATTGATTCGCCACAAAACGACAAACAACTGATTTGAATTGAAATTGAAAGGAAATGGATTGTCGGTCATAAATAAGTTGAATACTTATATACATATATTTCTTGTTAAATTGAATAATTGGCCTTTTGATTTGCGCGCTCGCTCTGAATATGACAAAAGGAACTGAGATACTTTATCTGTTGCAGCTAAGTCCACTGTATGTTGTACAGTTCACTACATTACATTTCAATTAACAATAATTGATTGTAGAGTAAGGGCGGACGGAAGGCTAACAACAAATCACGGTTCACGTCTGATGGCGGTGTGTGCAGGCAGTGTGCAGTAAGATGGTTGTATTAATGGGCAAACAAATCATAAATCACTTGTTCAAGCTTTTTCCCATTTTCTTTTTCTTGAGATGTAAATTTTCCTTGGATTTTCCTGAAAACATTCTCGGTTCAATTTATCGTAAATTTCCGTTCAGCCCTATAATTGAGTTCCCATTTGGTGTTCACTGATGTTCAACTTGATTAAGATTTGCCACTCCGACACCGACACGACGCATGCTGGTGATGATTGAATGCTCCCAACAATCCATGCAGAATGTTAACTCTGCATACCCGAGCAGATATGATTCGAAAGCCGTTTCGACTAATTGGCTTATAAATTAGAAGGGAATCGATTGATAAATCAATCCACAACGTGTGCTGTGCACTGGTTGTCTCCTGAGAAGTTGGCAATAATTCAATTAACTCCCAGAAGTCACCCAGTCCTTGGCAGGTCTAGAGAGAGAGGCGGTACGTTACAAATTCGATTTAAGCAGTTTTCCCATCGATGTGCATTCATGTGAACAGAATTTGCATGAGTACCGCGCTTGACTATTCCTCTGCTGCTGCTTCGCTCTGATGCTGTGCCAATTATTTTTCAATATTTAATTTTCATCAAGTTGTTCAAGTTGTCATGTCATAGCATGCTATACTCTGAGAGACACCCGCATGAGGGCGCACTCTACAACACACAGCAGAGATACTTGTGTCGGTCGGTTTTTCATTTTTAGATATGTATAGCCATCGTAGTTGGTGTTTCTCTCTCTCAGTTAAGATAAGATGATGACCACTTCATATTTATTGTTTTTTAAGTAAATGTACCGGAAACAATGACTTGATGAATTTTTCCATATCTTTTCCTTTGTATTCACAATTTACAGACGATGACGAGAGTTTTGGTTGATGGTTACTAAATTAATCTCAATGCGGGTTTCATTTAGAACAAAAAAAAATACTGATCAAACTCATACATGTCAGTTGCAGCCCAACTATCTGACAGTCTGTCAGACCCCACCCTCTCCTTAGGTCGGTATGCCTGTGAATGTATATGCATGTACATCATCTCTCAGATACAGGTGATTAGGGAAGACAGAGAGAGACGAAAAAGTGCTACTGTTCGAGAGAAGGTAATCTGTTTTGGGGAAGTTTACTCTATTTTTGTAGTCAAGATCTGAATCTGACTCAGCGGACAACACAGAATCAGAAGACAGACAGATTTAATAAATATGACACATACGAGTAGATATCTGAAGAACGCGATAAAGCTCTAGAGCAAGCACCACTCTGAACGCTGAACGCAATATTTAAACAAAAACATTTCAAAAGAATTAACCAACTCAATAAATTTTATCAGCAATACAGCGATACAGAGGTCTATGTTTATCCTGATTGTAAATTTAGGTTATAGCTATAAATCAATGAAATCTCTTCTCTTTTTTTGTTCATCTCACCTCCTTCAGTATGTCTCATCTCTGAAAGACTTGACGACGTTTGGTGGATGTTTGTATTTGTGTGTGAACACAGAAACAAAAAAGCACAGAAATGATTATTATTAAGACCGAAATAAAAAAATAAATATTCGTAATATTTACAGTGTGACATGTTTATCGTGCTGGTGCTCAGCGTTCGAGAAGCCATCATCGTCATCGTCATCATCTCGTGTAATCAAGATGAATTAAGAATTATCAAACACATTTCTAAATATGGATTATTTGATAGTCTGATAGTCGTCGTTCCGCTTGCCTCCGCCGCGTGTATTCCACGTCTAAACTATATACAATGCGAGCAAATATCCAATTAATTTACGATGACTACGGCTTATGCGGGGTACATGGGCACAAATATAAAAAGATACTTTTATGAATTTATTGTTTTCAACTTTATATTGGAATCTTAGTGTTTTTCTTTTTTTTTTTACACCGGAGACGTGAGAGGGACTTTTTGGATAAATTATGTGACTTAGGTCTTTTTGGTTTTGATTTGCAAGCAAATAAGATAATGATTAGATTGTCGTCTGACACTTTTAGATGGCATCACTGTGATCTTGTGAAATTTGCCAGGATAAGATAAACAGTATCTAAATAGCTTCTAAAGGTTTAGGCAATTCAAATCAAATCAGTGGTTCAATTCGAAAGCGATGGCAGCTTCATTGGTAAGTGGGGAGAGGGAGCATTTCAAAATGATCGTGTTGGTTTTTGGTTTAAATCAGATTTCCCCCTTCAACTTGAAGCTTTAAGAATCACTCCGTTTTGTTCGAATTCACCCCTATTATCGTCGGATTCTTTTAAATGCCATTAAGAGCAGTCATTTGCTTCAAAATATCAGCACTTTACACAGAGATTCATACTGGCAAAAGTAACATTAGCCCGACAGCAACACAGGTATTCACTCATCTCGTAAATTTGTATTTATGTCCTTTTTGCCCACTGCCAGTGGTGTTGGTGGTAGAGTCGAGTCGGTGGTACCTATGGAGTAATCATCATTAGGATTATTGAAAAATCATGTATTTTTGTTTGTCTCCGCTATTATCCTCCTTCTTCCTGTTTCCCAGTTGGTCTTAACGTGTTTTTTCGGCTTTGTTCCTTCTTTTTTTTTTTTTTTGTGTGTGTGAATATGAACTGCCCCAAACAAGACAGACAGACATTCACCGAGAGGCATCATCATCATCGTTGTTCTCATCAATTCGTTGAAGAACCATTCCCATCACTCCTCCATTATTTGCCCCTTTACTCGTTTGTTTGAGGATTTATTTGCTCTTTCTTACCGGTATCGTTGTCCTCTGCTACTCCTCCGCCTAGATCCTACGAAAGACTGGTGGATTCGACTTTTGTTCCTTTCTGTTTTTTTTTTTCTGTTTTTCCTTGTGAGCTGGAATGATGGATATCTTCAAATAAAGAATCCACTTCCATTTTAAATATATTTGATGGGCAGCGTGGAGGTTTTTTCTCTCTTCGTTTTGCGTGTTCACTTCAAATTCAAGCTTCAATTCAATGTTGTTGCTGTCGTGGTGAAATTCATGCATGTATTCAACCCCATCCTGGACACAGGATGTGGGGAGATATCTCAATAATATTATGGGTGTCCTTTTCATTCGTTGTCTTCTTGTCCAAGGGTGATGATAAGGACGAGAGGATGCACTCTCACTCTCAGTCTCGAAGGGATACCAAAGTGTAACAGTTCAGAAAATTTTATAACGGTCGGATAATTCAAACAAAAAAAGGCGGTCCAACACAATACACCCAACACATATTCAGCGGGGGATATATAATTGAACTTGGAGCATGAGTGCCGTCCTCCAGACTGTCTGGTTAGTAGATTGCCTTTGCCACAGTCCTTTATGAATTGTGACAACAAAAGCAGCAAGCAACCGCTGCGCGCCCTGGAAATCATAAATTCACATTCGATTCCGGTTTTAACCAAAACCATTTTTTCCCCAAAAATACGAGTATATGATAGATACTCAAAGCAAACGGATTACAAACCTTACAGCTCCTTACCTCCGTGAGTTTTGTTTTTGTCTGCGGTCCAATAAATTCAACTCGGCCAATTGCTAACGAGAGAGCGACTTTGATGCTATTGTTTCTAGAGTTCGTCCACCAGCAGCAGCACCTCCGGTGTGGGCAGATAAAATACATATTTTAGATAATGTTTGTGACTGTATTTTTTCCGTTTCTCCTTCTGTTCCGGGTTAAATCGAGATCACAATCCGAATGGCCAGGTCGGGGAGCTGATTCCTTGGTACTTGTGAATATGCAAACACAACTGCAAAAGCTTATCATGGCTGCTCTCTCGCTCAGATTATTTACTGTCTAGACTTGCGTGGACAAACTAAGTGAGCAAATAGACGGAGAGAAAAAAATTGCTGACTTATGGATCCACGTCTGTGTCTTAATTGATTAGAATCTTTACATCAAAGTGGGATTTGCAATCAATTTGAAATTATCTCAAGCACTAAGCGGGATCTCCTCTTAAGATATAAGGGCCATGGTCCACGCCAAGCGTGGGGAAGATTATGATAATTGAATTTTTTTCTCTATCCTACCCCCACGAGGAGTAATTTCTTATGCGGCGCGACTAATTAATTGATGGAAGCAGACTTTGATTCGCAGACTTGCCTGTCGTCGTCCTTCGAGCGCCCCGCTTTATAGGACATCAAATTAATTTGTCATTATTGTGGATAATTCTTTGGCGTGTTTTCCAATTTCCGTTTTCACGCCACACTTGAGCGTGGAAGGAAACAAGAAAAAAAAAATTGAAAAAAATTCCAGTCAATTCCCCCGAAGTCGCCATCGTAAGCGGGTTTCGTCTTATTATCGTTTTTAGCTTCGGTCTATTAAACTTGATAATGATGATGATGGTGATGGCAGCGACGGCCACAAGGATGGTTAGATGGCGTTGCACTGGAGCTGCTGTACTTCAATCAATATCTCATTTGATGGGTGTTAGAGGGAAATCCACTTTATGACGGCTTATGTAGGTGAGGAGCGGAAAAGGGAACGATTAAATTTTCTAATTTGTCCTTTCTCCATACATTCCTCCGATTCATGGGTTTTGCTAGAGTTTTGATTAATTACTGAACTGAATCCACTTCATATTTGGATACACAATATTTTACAACCGAAAGGGTATCCAAACACTGACTTCCGCTCTTCCTCCTCCGAGAAGACTGTCTCAACTCTCATGGCATTCGAATAAGTTTTTCTTGGTCTCGAGGCCAACTAAACTACACTCCCCTCCCCCGCAGTCATCCTGGATTTCAGAAGACGAAATTCAATGAAAAGTCACACTGGAAGGCGGCGGCGGAATGCATACAGTCATTAGTGTATCCTTTCCTTCCAACATCTGGACTGAGATTATACATACATGCAAGGATATCTAAAAATTTATGAATTTTATAAATATTTTTGATCTGTGACGATACGATGGGACACGATGGGGTTTGCTGAAGAGTGTGTACGTGTATTAGTGTGTGGCAGGACCTCAGAATGGAAGAACAGCACAAAACGACGGAACGGAGATGGATGAAAATGAAAAACTTTTTCTCAAACTATTTAGCGTTTAGCATGACTCGGTGCTTTCCAACCGTCCGCTTTATGCAAAAAGAGAATCTGAGAGATAGAGTTAGAAAGAGCGGGCGGAGAGGAGAGGAGATGAGGGGACAGGAAAGGAAAAAGATGTGTATGTATATTTTTGTACAACAAATATTATTGTATTGTACAGTTCTCCTTCCGACATGAATAAATTGGGACTCTTGCTTCGGGGTAAAGCTTCTTTCATTGTTTACTCAAACAGAGATACACACAGTATACACACACCCATTCTTCTCTAGTATACGAGGAAGCGCATACTAGATACGGGAATAATAATGCAATTGAAGTTCAAACAAAACAACATAGATATACGCCAAGCATGCTGAACTGGCACAAGCACCAACATATCAGGCTATATATAGAACTGGCATTAAGTGTGGTGACATATGCAAGTGCATGCAGGAAGAGAATTGATTTTTTTTCTCATTTCTGTCCTTTTTCGTATTTTCTTGTTATTTTTTTGTCCCCCAAGATTTCACAATTGAGGCGAAAAACAATCGCAAGGCAAATAAAATAATAAGTGCTAGTTGAGAGAGAGACAAAAGGAGCAGGAGAAGGACGAAAATACGAATCCAAGGGTTTTATATTTTTTCAATGCAACAATGCGCATACCTACTGTATGATGATTGCTCTCAAGGGACCAAACACAGTCATTGCATACACAGCTCAATGTTGTTGGATCCGGAGATACAGGAGATCTCCCAAAGGTATCCTTGAAACGTTTAAAGAAACAAAACAGTAATCGAATTGATGACAAAAGGAGAGACAGGCAGAGGAGACTGAGAATTTACATGTTGCCAAGCATGTTATGTTTAATAAATCTGACAGACGCTTGAAAAAAGTCTCACTCGCATGAATGGCTTCCACTTGGTCCTTTCAAAAATGAAGCCAACCAACCCATTGATTTATTTGAGATAGCTGATAGAATTCACATTCATAATATCGCCCCCACAGCTGGCTGAGTGAGCAAAAAGCAGACAGGATATCACTGCCACCGCCGCCAACGAACGAAACCAAAGGATTATGAATTATTACGAAAATTATTGTATTTGCCTTTGTATTTGCAAAAATTTGAGAGTCCCACATAACGGGGGTGGTAGCGAAGGAGGAGCATATGTAATCGAAGGTCTAACTGTATGTGTGAGTAAATCAAACGCACTCGTTTTGTAATTAACAAAATTGCCAGCCGAAAACCAATACAATATAAAAATCAACCCCAAAAATATATATTTTTTGTCTTGGATTTGAACTGTTTCACCGTCGTCATCATCATCATCGTCGTCGTCGTCGTCATCATCATTATCATCATAACCACTCTCATTCAGACGATGGCGGCGCGGCGATAGAAGGACTCCTTTCATATGTCTGGTCTACGCACCCGGACTACCACCCAACCAACCATTCCAGCCAACAATCAAAAGACCGAAAGGGGTCTTCTGCTGTTACTCCCGCTGGTTTTCGTCCGCCAGAATCGTCTTCTCTCGTTGTTGTGTACACTCAAACACAATAAGTAGTAATCAGCTAAAGGCGCATTGAAACAAATATCCTTTTTTCTACTCACCCTTCGAACACAATTCCAATCACCTAACCTCGTATCCGACGACTTTGCTGGCTGGCTGGGGCTATACCCTGGTCTGGCCTACTACAGCTACCTCAAGCTACCTCGTTCAGCTAACAACAGCTAGCAAGTAAAAGGAATTAAAATTCATTCTAGCGAATATTTTCAAAAGTATATACAAATCTACTACCCACTATGTCGGGGGAAGGACGACAACGGCAACAACGATGGGCTACGGCAGCAACACGACGACGCTGATGACGACAGAATGGTGAGAGAGGATGCTGCGGTGAACGACGACGGTGGCGGCGGCAGCAGCGGCAGAAGCGACAGCAACAGCGGTAGCAGCGGGCAATGTCATTGATTTTTGATTCCATATCTGTGTATTAGCAGAAGGACATTAGCTCTAATCTAATATCCTTCTCGGCAAAACCTTTTTTCGTCTCACACCGCAACTTATTCAATTCAACGGAAGAGATTCGGCCCACTCAACAGTTCAGCATGGAATGTTTTTACGTTTCCATCTGAAGGATATTTTTGCTGTCAGATTCATGGCAAATAATTAATCAAAAATCCATAACAAAACACAAGAAGAAGGACAATAGTTGAATAGTAGGAGTCAAGTTCTGTCATTCATTTGACCATCAGAGAGGCGATACGTATCTTCGTATCTTTAAGATACCCAGAATATATACCAACACCTTCTTCAATTTCGTTGTGCGGGTGTGTGATGGAGTTCATAATTAAAAGGAAATCCAAAGGATACACAGAAACACCTACCCGCCACCCCATTACCACATCCAAAGGATTTTTGAAGGATTTCTTTGAAAGGTACAACCACCAGGACAATGATTTATAGCAACAACCCAACAGAATCGTTGTATCTCGTCACCATCAGCCCATGGCATGGGGGCGGGGGAAGTATAGTCGTAGTGTAGAGAAATATGTATAAACAATGGAAATCAATGAATTACCTTTCAACTGAAATCCGTGTATTTGCTCAATAATTCAAAATTCTGCGCGCTACATTTCTACACAATTTGCATGTGAAGCGAGCGAAGGGGTTGGAAGTACACTGTACGGATTCAACTGTAAATGTGTGTCTTCGATTATAATATGACAACCACCCAGATACCACCCAGCCAGAACCCCCGGCCGCACCATTCACCATACAAATGAAAATGAAAGGATTCATTGCCAAGACTTGGGCACAAACACACGCAAGAGTTGAATTTTTGTTTATCTGCCAAATGTAGGTGGTGGTGAATGGTGGTGGGGTGTATGAGAGATAAAGAAATAAGGGAAAATCTGCCATCGTTTTGAAATTTTGATTCGATTCATTAATTAATACGAGATCTCCGTCAGCGGCGGCAGTAGCAACGGGGTAACTCGCTTGTTCGTTCGTTCACTCACACTCACGCTCCCGCACTCTTCCACCACTTGCGAGTTTGAAGATTCGAGTTTTTAGATTGGCCCATGGGTGTGGTGGTGGCAATTGATGGGTGGTTGGGCGATGGTGGGTTTGCCAATATTAAAGTGATAAATCAAAGCGAGATGTCTGTGCCTGGAATCGAATTACACTCCGACATGATGGAAGAACTGAACTGAACTGAGAGAGAACCCTCTCGTACAAAATTCAACATGGAATCATCATCTATTTGGTTGGTTCGGCTGAGTGTTTAGTGAAAGAAAAAATAAATAAAATTTATAATTGACAACGTTTCTCACCCCCTGTTTATCTACCTATGGGTACCTACCCATATTCGTATACACACACACACACACACACACACACACCGGCAAACGATTGCGGTTTGAAAATTTATTATTTGCTTCAGCGATGATACAATAACAAGACAAGAGAGCAAGCTGTAGACGAAGACGACGACAACGACGACATTATATAACTCCCCAACACTGGATCAACATCAAAATAACATAACATATTTTTTTAATAAAATTACGCACCCCCATGGTGTAGTAAAGTACTTGTAGGAATGTTTCCCACCCACTGTTGCCGTCGCCGCCAACGCAGCTACGGCCAACCGGTGGATTGAAGCATATATAAACCTCAGTTATAGGAATTGTCTTGAAAGAGGAACACCCCCCAACCCCTCCGCTATGAAAAAATAGAAGAGGGGGAAATATGATAATTGGAAGATTCGTAAATTCGACAGGGATTGTTATGCGTGTATGTTAGTAAAAATAGACGATGCCTCCCTTAAGAATATGCGAAAGTCAAGACAAACTTTGCTGTCTCTCTTCCTTATGAGATAAAGTCCACATACCTTACAGTACACGGTTGTGATGGGATGTGTGAAGGGGGAAGGCGGTGTTCGGATCGTTTCATTATTGACATTGCCTTTACGAAGTTGACTTCGAACTTCCTTAATCGCCGGGCTCTTCCCCCGTGAGAGATGATCAAGGGTGAGAGGGAGCCAAAGTAGACAAGTGATGTTTTAAAACAGCACCACCCACCATCGTTGCCACCCGCAGTTAATATTATAAACAAATTCCCCCGTCGTCGTTGCGTTGTCTTCTCCGCTGTCGTTGTGAATATTTTTCAACAAGCCTTTCGCCCCCCACTTCACCCACATGTGATCCGATTTAAGGAGTTATGGAGGAGGGTAAGTCGCTGCTACCTTCGGGGAAGAAGGAGTGATTGTTCGTACTTTTATTTAACCATCTATAATAAAAGCGGCAACCCTTCTTCGTTACCGTTGCTTTTGTCGTTGTCGTCGAAGACAAATTCTGAAAATTTATTCAATTAATTAAAGTCGATAGAAATTCTGCACACCGTGTGTGTATGTGCATGCGTTCGTTTTGTAGGGGGGAATAATTGTCTCCTACTACCCCCCAAAAAAAGGATTCGTCCTTACGTGATGCAGAGCATACACATTGAGGAATTCGGTTAAACAAAACACGGCATGTGTATATTCTTGGTGCGACGACGACGCTCGTCTCTAATGAAATAATGATGAATCCCTTCCATGCGACACACAACTGGTTGTCTCTCGGTGAGCTCACGGCGGATGGTGGATGGCGGGTGGGTGTCTCATTTGTTAAGTATCTAAACAACTTTCAACGGGACACGATGACAGAGAGAGAGAGAGAGGGAGAGAGCCTATTCTCCCCAGAAATGCCTGCCCGCAGGCTGTGTTTTTTCATATATCCTTCTGATTGGAAATTATTGCCATATGTCGTTTGGCATTGAGTTATGCACACGCAGGATCGAATCATAAACATTTCCCTACCAGCGCACGCACACGCACGGGTGGGTTCATTGGCGGCGGTGGTGAGGATGGTAAGAGGTCCCCCTCTTTGAGAATGGAGACGACGCCGCATTAGTTTTATCGTTTCGGTTGCAATAAAAATTAGCAAATACCGTGTATTTAATATATCGATGGCACTGTCATGTGTCTGTCATGGTTGTCAACTCTGCGGGGACATTCGTGTTTATCATGTGTGTCTCATGCAAATCTTGATGTCATCCTTGTAATTTGAACATGATTGCACAATAAACTCATTAGTTCAGCCCTGTCATGACAAATCACCATTACATATGCGAATGGGTTTTCGGGGAGACTAGGAAAACTACATAATTGTATTCCAATAAAAACTGATTGATGAACTGATGATTGACCTGACTGTTGTCTTTTATTGTAATTTCAGATTAAAGCACTTATCGACGAGGTAAACCGACTGCAAGCCCTCCAAGAAACCCACATTGTACAAATTCAAAGACTTGAAGATAATGTAGAAACGAAGCGTCAACACATTCTGAGACTAGAGGCACGTCTCGAGCAGAAGCATCAGCTAATAAGCGATGTCCCACCTGCGCCAAAATTAAGTCCGGATATGTATCGAGAGGATGATGAACCGACAGCCTCTACAACAGAACCTCCACCATTGGCGGCGGTCGTTCATCCAGATGAAGTTCACATCAAAAAGGAAAATCAGTGAGTAAAACCATCGCTTTCACTTTCATCAAAATAAATAATAATCTGAAATCAATTTTTTAAAATTTTATTTTCTGCCTCTTTCTCTCCATCCAATAGAACACCTCTTGGTATCGACATCACAAGCCAGTCGGTCGCAGTTGCTGCTGCCGCTGTTGTTGCCGCAGCCAATGACCCCAAGCAGTTCCAGGAACTTTTGCTCGAGAGAACAAAGGCATTGGCAGCCGCAGCACATGCCTCCTCTGAGGCCCTGAAATCCGAAGGTGAGCAAATCAAAGTCAAACCAAACACCCCCCCCCCCCCCCCCATCCCCTCCCCATCACTACCCTCACATCATACTCATTCTCATATACACCACCACAGATCAAGAAGTTACTTTTCGTTTATTGAACGTGGCGCGGCATTTCTTAAAGTGGCGCCTGCATTTATTACCGCCCTCATATAAATCGGAGCCCGTTATCATGCGGCCCATCGATGGAGTCACATGGGAATGTCACTCTTCAAATGCCGCGCTGGCGTTATCGCAAAATTAATTTCTTTGCTGGTTGTTTGCTTTCAAATTTTTCTAAATTCAAAAAGGGAACAAATCAGTCATTTGGCATTTTAGAATCGGATCATACTCGAACTATTCCATACCCTCAATCCCCCTCTTAAAATGCATGAACTGAACAGAAAGAACAAAAAAAAACAAACATTCGTGCGTTTCACAGGAATTTCCAGTGATACGATATCAGCAGACACCATTAAGGACACTGCTGAGAACGAGCCCCTCAGCTCTGAACCAAACGACTTAAGTCAACAGCCACAACAGCAACAACAGCAGCTTCGACCTCTGTCAGAGTCAACAGCACCCTCAATATCCACAGACCAGATTACACCGTCGTCCAACTTTCAAAGTGTCGATCAATTTGGATCATTGCTTGGCGGTGAGCTGGTCAATTCATATTGGCGACGTGGTTTTGATTTGTCCGCTGAGCTCAAGTTGCCACCGCCGCCAAATCACTTGCCCCTCGCACCGCCGGCTCCGCTGCCAACCACGCCACGGGCGTCACCAGCAACCTCCGCCACCGTTTCGATAGTACACCCACCGCCATCGATAATGCCAACAACAAATCCAACGTCTAAAACGCCAACGTCGATCTTTCAAAATTTCCCATCAATTCTCTCGTGCCGATCGCCTCCACCACTCTCAATGTCGGCAACTGGACCATCAACCGCCACCCTCTTGAGTCAGCTAGTTAATTCAACCTTCTCATCCAACCCAACCCCTTCTCTTCGAACAGATACCCACTCTTCGTTGACGACGCCGACAACCGCAACCACGGGCTCCCACCTGCAGCAGTCCTCGCAACAACTCCATCAGCAACACCTCCATCATCACCAGCAACATCAACAACACCAACAACACCAACACCAACACCAGCATCAACAACAACTACATGCTACCGCTCTGCAACATCATCAGCAGCAACAACAACAGCATCAGCATCAGGAGTACGAAAAAGCCAACAGCCACCACGACTCGTCTTCCACGGCGAGTACACCTAATCTCCAGGATCAGCGCTCCAACGATGAACATTTGAACGGCGGCGGAGCCATGAAATCCGCCAAAGAGGACAATAACAATTCACTGGGCTCACTAGCACATCTACCGCCGGCATTCCTGCCCGGCCTGCCATTCCAATTCCAAGATCGTGGTCACTTCCGTTTCGCTGAAGATATCCAACTGCCACCGGGCGCATCCATGGCTGGCCGTCTGGGGGAGTCCCTCATCCCCAAGGGTGACCCCATGGAGGCCAAACTCCAGGAAATGCTCCGCTACAACATGGACAAGTATGCCAATCAGAGCCTCGACACACTGCACATATCAAGACGCGTACGCGAACTGCTCTCCGTCCACAACATCGGGCAGAGGCTTTTCGCCAAATACATCCTCGGCCTTAGCCAAGGTACAGTCTCTGAGCTTCTGTCCAAGCCAAAGCCGTGGGATAAACTGACTGAGAAGGGCCGTGACAGCTACCGCAAAATGCACGCCTGGGGATGTGATGATAACGCTGTGATGTTACTCAAGTCGCTGATACCGAAAAAAGGTAAGTTCATCCATTTCCAATTCCACTTTATCCACCTGGAGATCCTGTGATCCCCTGTGGCTTTAAAAACTTTGCGAATTGCATGCACTCCAGCTCGCCGGAAATAAACAAACACACAATTCACTCATTCACCCGCACTCATGAGAACGAACAGTCCTTCCTTCTTCACTAGGCGGTCTGGCCTCTCTCCATAAATCTCGAATGCAAAATCAAACTTGCTCACTCTAGTTGCAGCTCTCTACATGGTCCTCCACAGGGTATAGTGCAATTGTAATAATTGCTACCAAAGTTGACAATTAATTTATGGCGATTACTCATGAAGGAACGTTCCGCTAGACTTGCGAATGCACTGCGACGACGACGACAAAACGAAGACATAGCAACTACATACCAACAAGCAACTAACCCCCGGGTCGGAAGTGTCAAGGCACCGACAACGACGACGCAAGGGTCATAACACACACATACTCTCACTGGTGTACACTCGCTCCGTCACTGCTTCACTCACTTAACAAATATTTATAGATTTTTCATTTTGTTTAATTGGCGCCAAAATAAATTTAATTCTCTCCTGGCAATCGACCAAAAATAGAGCGGGGTCAGCAAATTGCTGATAGAGTGCAATCAAAGTGCACGTAAGATGGTGGGGGCACATTTTGTTTTGGCAGCAATATGCCGCCCTAGGAACCGCCACCATCCATGGACAGAAGCACGCTACCACTGCGCTGATTGGAATCTTGGATGTATGGGACTAACAAGCACCACACCAACCCCCTCCTGCGATAGTTCAATGCTGTAACTGCATTTTTACCTCTCTATCCACGGGGTGAGACTTCCTTCATTCTCTGTGTTGGTAATTAAAAATTTTGCAAAAAAAAAAAAAAAAAACGCCAAAAAGAAAATGCCAAACCTGCCAATTTGCAGACACACACAAACCTTTGCATTCAACCATTCATTTGTTCATTCTGTCATTTTCGATTTGTTGCTACTGGCTTGCTGATGCCTGATAGGTTGGTTGGCATGCAGCTCTATTTTTGGTTCCCCTTGGTCGCAACCCTTCGTGTGGCGAACAACAAACTTTTCTGATTTCAAGATCGATTTAGATTTACAAAAACCAAACCAAACAAAGACGAAGGTGAAGGAGCACCTTGCCACCACGACACTAAGACTTTAATTAACTCAATTATTAACCCAAAAACAAAAAAAACTGATGCACAGGACATCCCAGAAAAAATAATTCGAATCAATACCACCTCCACACGATCAAATCGAAACGGAATGGCAACAATAATTAAACAGAAATTATGTTATTTATGTTGAGTTTGCGCTCGTGTCTGTGTGTGGCGATTGTGTTCACTTTGGCTGCTGCCCAAAAATGACGTCCTCCATCTCCCACTGACTGACGGATGGGGGGACAGAGTAGCAGCGCCCGTCACTTAGTCGTGGTTGGCGCGATGTGTGATGGCACTTTCGCTTTCCACTTTGAGATACTCACATGCAGACCCTCCAAATTTGTTGTCACAAGTAATTGCTATCAAAACAACAAGAGATCGTATCCCGATTCTCCTCTCCGTCCGCCATCACACGCACGGGACGACAAAGAAATATCCATCCATTCAACTGAGATAGCACCTCTCCGACTGACCCAATACCGCGCTGAGGGATGAGATGGATGAAGGAAAATAAAACAAATTTTTTTGTGTGTCGGAATTTTTGGTTTTCACACGGCAAGATTCTTAAAGAATTTATCGAAATATTTTAAAATAGATTCGCGTCCCCAGGGTCATCATCTGGACAACCCAATAAATCACAGCACATTCACACACACCCCTCCCCCATTTCGCCTGTTTCGCTCCTCATCGAAACAAATAATTCTACACTAGTGAGTGTATAAATAAAATGGACAAATAAAAGGAAAGTTGTGGAAACCACTAAAAAACTTGGGCCCTGAACATTCCTCAAAGGATTCCATTACACAACTTTGTTCAAGAACTACACAAAACGACCACAAAAAGAAACAAACCAAACACAAAAAAAAGCAGAAAAAATAAATAAATAAAAAAATTGTGCGGGACACAAATATAAAGGTAATAATTTGTTTTTCCCCTTGAAAAATTGATTTCTGTGTGGCGCGGCGCACACTCGCATACACCATCAAACAAGGGTCTCTGTACGGTGAACTCTGCAGAGAAAAAAAATAATACAACTTTATACTCTCATTGATTGTTTTCACTAGTAGAAAACACACAAAAATAACAATTAACAATTTGCCAAGCACAAAAAATACACATCCACACACACAGCAACTACACAACAACAACAGAAAAGTTGCACAAAAATGGCAGGAAAAAAGAAAAAAAAGAAGGAAGCCAAGAAGTACCCACCAGTCAGGAGGTGGAGGAGGATGGCGAGGTACGACCATATCCCCGGGATCTGGGGGTACTAAAAGTCGGTTCTATATTTGAACCCTTTCGTGTATATACAATTAAAAAGTTTCCTTTTTAGTTCTCCTTCTTCTCTGTGTGTGTGTGATTTTTTTTATTCTTCAGTCTTTTTTTTTCTCTCTCTCTCTGATTCTCTTTTCTGCTCTGCAGTTTTGTGTAACTGCACGGTTGGTGTAATTAATTTAATTTGCAATTTTTCATCAGACCCACATAGTGTGAAGGAGTGAGAGAGAAAGAGAGTGAGACTTTAAAACATTAGCACCAACAGGCACATGTGTCAAATTTGATTTTAGGCAAAAAAGCAGAAAGAAAGAGCATAGCTTAACCTCCCTACAATTCAAGGCGGCGAATTTTGTGTACATTAATGCACCCACATTCCTATTCCACTAAGAAGGCGGAGGGTTTAAGGTCAAGCCTTTCATTATTGAGCAATTAACTACCCTTCCAGCAAAAGGGATGGTCACTCGAAGGCAAATTATTAGTTTTGCTATATGTACATGGGTGTTGATGGCTCTTTTAGAGCCGTTCACTTCTCCCCCACCGCCCTACCACTTTATGAATTTTGGGCGAAAAATTTTGTATTCGGTGCTGGACTATGGCGCATAATCTCACAAGGGATCAGACAACAAAGGTTCGAAGGTCTTGGAGTTCAATTGTGTCGACCCACTTAAGGGCCAGCCCCCATTTCTTTGGTGTCACACTGCCGCCTCTTCGGCTCATGACCCCTTTCCACTTGTAAGTCGAATCGGGCAATCGACACTGGATGCTGAGTGCAGAAGAATACCAGTGGTCAGGAAGTAGACTCATAATGAGTTCCCCCGTCTCCTGCGGTATTTTTCTCAGAGACTAGCCGTAGAACTTATTGGAAGATGGAAGTCTTTCTCAAGATGTTACGTAAGTCGTACCAAGCTGAAAAAAAATCGATCAAAATCGATTTCTACACACTCACACAATAATGGTAATCTTAATTAAAATGCCTATCAAAAATCAAAAAAAAAATGATATTCCTATATTCCATACTGACGACGCACGAGCTCGCATTCGAACATTGAAGATAGCTAACCGAGCTGACAACAGTAGACAGTCAAGGCGCGTATCCATCACCGCCGCAGAGCAACCACCCATTCTAGGGTTATGATTGTTATTAGCAAAAGTGTCAATTTACTCGATTTATGCTAGAAGAGATCACAAACGATGCGTGCAAATTCCAAACCGGAATGTAACGTCGATGGTGGGGAGGGTGGTGTGTGTGGAATTTATGGCAAATGTGTGTGTCGTTTAAAACGAAAAATGCGAAATGCAAACGACAGCAACGAATATAATCGTGTAACTACGATTGCGATGGAGACGTCCCGCATGGTGAACTGCTCGGCTCCTTCAACTTGTTCTACGTCTTTGTTTTTCATACTGCGTGTCAAATGTGTAGCAATTATCGCGCCAGCACACTGCATAGATACTTTGATACCCCACCCCACACGCACACACATCATGGGTTATAGCACCGCACAAAACGACGACCGCAGTTAAATGTTGAAGCGTTCGCGTTCGTGTTCCGGGCATAGGTATGAGAGAGAGTATCTTTGGTCTTTGGTTTGGTTTTGTGAATCAAAATTCGATTTGTTAATTCATTTATTCAATCTTTCACCCCGTCGAGAGGAGCATAAGGTCGATCCCCCTGCTGTAGAATGAGTGAGGTGCACACGAGTGTACACTGTGAATGGGGAGGAAGTGAGTGGGCTTTGCGCCTCAGTATGAGAGCCCTTTACGCGAATGCAATTTTCCAATTAAGTACGTTGCTGGGATCTACTTGATACGAGTACGTATTGTAATTCGCATTCAAACGGTGTAATTGCAAGGACTTTTGATGTTTCCAAGGATTTTTTGCCTCCTCCTTCGTGTTTCTTTTTTTTTTTCATTCTTGTGCTCCTTGGCATATTTGGCCGTAGAGTGTGTTATGGGGATTCGCTTCGTCTTGACTTAATTGCAATCTAATTAGAAGCAGAGAAAGAAACGTGAATCGCAAAAGTTTTTATATACTCTCTAAAAAAAATGTGTTCCTTAAACACATGTGCTGCTATGTCGGGCTGGGGTGGGACGTGGTGGTGACAAGGTAAAGCAGTAAGGGCTAATTGAAAGCCAGGCCAAGGCATGGGAACTCATCGTAACACATTATGACATCGCTATGATTAATTTCTTTTCATTAAAGGCCCCCGTCGGACAAAACGACATAAACTCCTCATATCTATCTGTTCTTTAGCTTCAGATACATGTGCGTGTAGACTGCAAATACAATGGCCCTCTGCTGATCAGTAGACACAGAGGACAAAAATTGTCTTTCAATAATCCGAGCTCTCTCACACAAAGGACTTTCATCCTGCAAAACGATGATTGAAAATAATAAAATCTCCTTTTTAATCCAGCAGTCCACACACTCGAAGGGTCAGCCTCAGACATCGTCCGCAACGACGCGACGTGCACGATGGCACGATGACGACGACTATTGGTGCCGGTGTCCACCTTCGCCTTATCTCGTGTCAATGTTTCAGGCAACAATGATGGCTAAACCGCACAGACACACATCCATGTGGCAGATGAAAGTTCACCCACCCAAGAAGCTTCCACAGTCACTCAATAGAAAAATGTACAAAAGTGTCTCTTCGTGTGTCCGAAGGGCGTTAGGTTTTTTTTCTTCAGTAACAAAGTCGGTATTGCGATAATTATTTGGGTTAAATAAAAGATGCCTCATGTCTTGTGTATGTGGCGGTGGCAACAAGGACGACAAGGACTCGATGGGAATTGTGAAACAAGTGACCGGCTGATTGTGATAACAAGTATGTAGAGCGTCCTTGGTTACAACACGCTATTCAAAGCCCCCTCAGTCAGACTGAATTCTGTAGCAACCCATCAGATCATCCCTGCACAGGTGTAGGAGTCGTTTGTATCTACCTATTCAAGGGTTAAGATACACAACGATGAAACTAGATGATGGTGAAAAATTGCAGTTCTGTGTCTCCTTTCTCGTTGCCACCACAAGGATCAATTGGATTCGAATTTGGATTACAATTGGTTGAATGCTTTTTTTCTGTTTCAGCTTCTCCTTTGGTTGGCTGATGCCCTTTGCTTCCGTTTCCTGTGAGAATCATTTCGTCGTCATCGTCGTCATCGTGGTCCCCATCGTCGACGTCGTCGTTCATAAATCCTTTTGCAATCCTTCGATATTCATTCAACCGTATGTGTACTGGAGCGGGAAACGAGAACCCATTCAGCAGGGCATTATTGCCATTGATGATGTGAAGTGGAGGACCTGCCTCTCGATGACAATGACGACGACAACGATGATGTTGATGATGAAAGAGAGTGTTTAGTCCTTTGGGAATCGATTATCCATGCAATTGTATAGCTATTTGCAGGAATTATTTTCCTGTTTTTCCGTTTTTTTGCCCGTTTCCTTCCTTTCGCTGTCCTGCTGCTCACTCTACCCACTCTTTTTAGCTTTTGTTTTTGCTGTCGTTCTGCGGTCGACTGGATTTTTTCCATACACCCAGGACCACTACGCCAACCACTTGTACGAATGCACACGAACCGATGAGCCCATGCCCGGTGCAGCTTTAATATCAGTTCATGCTCCTTGCATTCCAAGGATCAAACAACGCGTTTGTTGGTTTTTAGGCGAATTTGTGTGCGGGTGCAGATGGGTTTGTGTGTGTCGCCGTACACAGCCTTTAGTGGGTATCAATCAATTAAATACGGTGTATCGTCGGTAGAAAACATTCAAATTAATAAAAACTCACTCAAATATGAATGTAAAAATGCGTACCAACGCAAGCAGAAAATTCAAATCGAATCACCGCTGAATTTATCCCTTTGATGTATTAATCCTACTCGTTTTTTTTTGTCTTCAAAAAATAAAATTCAAAAATTTAGCAAACAAAAAATTCGACACGGCATGAAACGGGGTAGGAGTTCGCTACGTGTATAAAGACGAACCCGAGCAATTATTATTCGAAATTAAATTTATCACTCGGTAGCTGGCTGCATATTTTTTGGGCAATGTTCAACGAGGACTTAATAGTAAACTCTTCTCATTCTTGCGTCCCGGAGATGCGCTTACAATCCAGCATAATTCTCCTGATGCTCATCAGCCAAATTGGCTTTTACAGTCTCCCGCCATTGGGCCGGCAAGATTTCAATGCCACATCCATTCGTCATCACAAGACTTAATTGCGAGTTTATTACTTAATTTCTGAAGGTTATATCAGCAGCCTTGAGCAATCGTTAGTCATTCCTATCAATAAATCCAATATTACCGATGGCATCGTTGCGCATCCAGCCAATTTCTTGCACCTGACAGCGACGGCTTTGACGGCGGCATTCAGGGCTTGGCTGGCGTCGTAAAAAAGCGCCGAGCGGCTGTAAACTGTCGGCTTTAATCGGGCGCATCTTGTCTAAGATGCAAGAGTGGCGGTTTTTTTGTTTTGGCCAGTCAATTCGCGCGGTCATTAAGACGGGAACGATCATCTCGTCTTGCGGTTCCTTTTATCGACGTGTTTGTTAATTCGATATTTATGATTATGATGATATATAATTCACCGGACTGATTGGTTTTCTTTCTCTCTGTCTATCCGCAGATTCGGGCATACCCCAATATGGTCGCAACGAGGACTCAATGTCGGACGATCGTATAGCGCATATCTTGAATGAAGCTTCCAGCCTTATGAAGACCCCTCAGGGACCGGGTGTACAATTGCAACAGCAAATACAACACGAAGCTCAGCGTCAGCAGCAGCAACAGCACCAGCAGTCTTCCTCCGTCGAGGACTCGCACAGCAATGAGGACTCCAAGTCGCCCCATGCCTCGTGCATTTCTCCATTTTACAAGGAGTCACCGGTGCAACAACAGCAGCAGCAACAACGACAGGATGTTCACCGGCGAAGCGTGAAGCCCGACGACATGTCTCAAGACAAAGTGGCGCGGATATACCAGGAGGAGTTGGCGAAGCTCATGACCCGTACCCCACGTGACGCATTCCCAAGGTAATTTTCGAGTTTAAGAACGCATTCCTATACAGACATGCTATAATTAATGTAGTTTTCTATTTCCACACTTTTTCAGTGGGGCTGGTGGCCTTCCGCCCACCAATACCGCAATACCCCCAGACGATAATATTCGCATCACCTTGGAGGCTTACCACCGCGAGATGGCCAAATTGCAGCAGAACAGCAGCGGGAATATACCGAATTTCCCGACATTCTCAAGCTTGATGGCGTTGCAGCAGCAAGTTCTGAACGGAGCCCAGGATCTGTCCGTCCCTAAGGAAAACGAAATGAAGGTGAATGGCCAGCGGAACTCAATGGAGAGCTGCGAGTCCAATCAAACCAAAGAAGCCAACGAAGAAGCAGCATTGCGCCACTCAAGTGCATTCAGTCTGGTTCGCAATAAGCCGGAGTCTACGCCTGTTCCGAATTCCAATTCCAACGCAAACACAAATTCGGCTGCTCCCAGCCCTCTCAGCAATTCGATTCTGCAGCCAGCAATGACACCCACTGACGACTTTTCCACCGCAGCCAGCCCATTGCAGCGCATGGCGTCGATTACCAACTCGTTGATCACCCAGCCCCCGGTGACACCACATCACACCCAGCCGCAGCGACCGACGAAAGCTGTCCTCCCACCCATCACTCAGCAGCAGTTCGACATGTTCAACAACCTGAACACGGAAGAGATCGTGCGTCGAGTGAAAGAAGCCTTGTCACAGTACTCCATCAGCCAACGGCTGTTCGGCGAATCTGTGCTAGGCTTGTCGCAAGGCTCCGTCTCGGACCTTCTTGCCAGACCAAAGCCCTGGCACATGCTGACCCAGAAGGGCCGTGAGCCCTTCATTCGCATGAAGATGTTCCTGGAGGACGAGAACGCCGTACACAAGCTTGTCGCCAGCCAGTACAAGATCGCTCCCGAGAAGCTCATGCGCACCGGAAGCTACAGCGGCAGTCCGCAAATACCCCAGGGGCTTGCGAATAAAATGAACAGCATTCCAATGCAGAAGATGATGAACGAACTGAAGATGCAAGAACCCCAGGCGCAGCACATCATGCAGCAAATGCAGGCAGCGTCAGCTATGGCAGTCGCCGCCGCCGCTGGCCACATGCAGAACGCCCAACATCAAGGTATGCTGCTCACCACTCCAGGACTTCCGCCACAGCACGCCATAAGCCTACAACAAGCCGCCGCAGCCGCAGCTGCCAACGAGAAGAAGCCTATGATTATGCCAATCCACTCGCCACATCAAGCCAATGCCATGCGCAGCAGCATGCACCAACATATGTCGCCGACCGTTTACGAGATGGCGGCTCTCACGCAAGACCTCGACACACAGGTCATCACCACCAAGATCAAGGAGGCCCTGCTCGCCAACAACATTGGCCAGAAAATATTCGGAGAAGCAGTGCTGGGATTGTCCCAGGGCTCCGTGTCTGAGCTGCTCTCGAAGCCTAAGCCGTGGCACATGCTTAGCATAAAGGGCCGCGAACCTTTCATTAGAATGCAGCTGTGGCTGTCGGACGCCAACAACGTCGAGCGATTGCAGGTACTTAAGAACGAGCGCCGAGAGGCCAGCAAGCGACGCCGCTCCACCGGGCCCAACCAGCAAGACAACAGCTCAGATACCAGCAGCAACGACACCGCCGACTTCTACACCAGCAGTCCAGGTCCGGGATCAGTAGGCTCTGTGGGCGCGCCGCCAAACAAAAAACAAAGAGTCCTCTTCTCAGAGGAGCAAAAGGAAGCACTCCGTCTGGCATTCGCTTTGGATCCGTATCCAAATGTGGGTACCATCGAATTCCTTGCCAATGAGCTCGGTCTAGCAACGCGTACAATCACCAATTGGTTCCACAATCACAGAATGCGCCTCAAGCAACAGGTCCCACACGGCCAGCCGACGGAACCAGTACCCAGCCGCGAGAATACCAACGCAACGCCCTTCGATCCCGTCCAGTTCCGCATACTCCTTAATCAAAGACTGATGGAATTGCAAAAAGAGCGCATGGGCCTCAGTAACGCACCCATTCCTTACCCACCGTACTTCGCCGCCAATCCCAATCTCGCAGCACTCATCGGTCGTGGTCTCCTACCCGGCGGGGGTGAACCAGATCTTCAGGCTCTCAACAATGCCTTTAAGGAACAAATGAGCGGTCTAGATCTGTCGCTGAAACGTGAGCGCGATGACGACTTCGAAGACGATGGCGAGGGTGACAGTCATTTGTCAGACAACGAGTCCATCAATGGAAGCGATGAAAAGTCTGAGCTAAGCGAAACGCCACGCTCTTCAATCTCCGGCGCAGGCATGCAGTCGCGCACATCGCGTCGCAAGCCTGCTGCCCCACAATGGGTCAATCCAGAATGGCAAGGTGACGGTAAAACTGGACTTATGCCACCGCTTCCCGGCGGCCCAGCCGACAAAGAGGTCATAATCAACGGTGTCTGCGTAATGCAGCAGCAAGCCGCCGACTACAGTCGAAAATCCTCGGGGGCCGCCGCAGACGATGACGACGACGGTGCATCCGATGGTAACGAAGACGAACCTTCAGGCCATCATCGCACCCAGTCATCCGATTGCGATGACCCACCCGCGGATATCGATCAGCGATTCATGGAACCCGAAGTCCGAATCAAGCAAGAAGAAGACTGTGACAGCAACGATAGCCATCACGATGACCACGACGGCGACGTGAGAAAGCAACCCATCCACCGGGACGACGAGGACGACACACCTGGCGTATGGAATTACTAAAAATTCACACCCTCTTCCCAGCCCCAAAATTGTGCAATCAATAAGAAAATAAATTAAAAAAAAAACAACATGAAAGAACCATGAATGGAAAAAAATTAAAGTAAGAAAAAAAAATATCAAGTAAAAAAGAAAAAAATAAATAAATAAAAGAATTAGAACAGTTAGAGGAGTTATTTAAGAAAATATTGTGATTAAGTTTTATGTTAAACATAAGAAGTCTACACTTTAGTTTGTCGCTATTAGGAATGGTGTAAATACATTGATACAAGTAACGTTATCTTCGTCTCAGATTTAAGGTTTATAAGACTGTCCGCATAAGTTTTAATCTTAATCGTATTCCTGTAAATAGACGTATCTCTGTTTTTTACATATATATGCATATTATAATTTTATATACTTTTCCCTCTTTCTCTCTCCCTCTCTCACTCTCGATCACTGTTTTCTTTATTTTTTTCTCGTTGTGTAAATACATATATAAATATATATATTTTTTCTCATATTTAATTTATATTTTAACTTCCTTTGATCTCATCAAAACGAAATAGAAGAAAAAAGTAAAAAAAGAACATATGATAAATAGAATACATGTTTCAACCAAAAAAGAAAAAAAATGCGATAAAATAGAGAATAAACTTATAGACACATGAAGAAGGTTAGCATGGAGATGTTCAACAGGTGTAAATAAATTTAAAACAAGATAATTTAAAACAAAATTTACAGGCATACTTACGACATCGATAAGATTTCGAAGAGAAAAGGAAACAAAAAAAAAACAAATGATATGAAATAATAAAAATGAAATTTAAATTAAATAGTATCCCCCCGCATATCGATAAAGAAAACAATACATTTATACACATTTTCTTCATTGTTATATAAGTTGCTATGTAAGCTCATAATGTAAATAGTTATGGAATTTAAAAAAAAGGAAAAAAATAAACATAAAAATATTAGAATAAATATTTAAGCATAGATACGAAGTGTAAGCAACAACTTCTGAAGATTCTATACATAGTTTGGACATTCTCCAGAGGCAAACGCAAATGCCAGTTCAATTGAATGTAAAACAAAACAAAATATAAAATACAACGTTTTTATAAGAGAGAATGAATGTATCTTTCCTCGTTTATTACGTACATTTCTGTTCTTGATTTCCTGTTTAATTTTTAAGTTACTATTATATGAAAATATATTTTATTTTATTTTATTTTTTTTTTCATTTATTTCATTAGTTCTTAAGGATTTAAATTGTATTTTTTTTTCTCCTGTTTTTATTTGCTAATGAAAAATAAATCAGACACACATACAGAGGTAATATACCATATACATGTGACGTTTTCTTTTTGATTTTTTTTTTTCTACCTGTTCGTTTGGTTCCTTTGGGTTTTTCGTTTCATCTCTTTTGGTTGGCTTTATTTACATGACTCACGCAGAATATATAAAATATTCAACACGTAAGAGGAACCGTTATCCTTGCATTATTAAATTTAAATTCAATTCATTGAAGCGAACTAAAAAAATAGGGTATAGGTGTAGATATAAAAAATATTATGCTGTAAGTACGTTAATCTTAAAGAAAGAACAGACAAAAGGCAACACAGACACAGACCACATGATCATGATCAAACGAATATATATATTTACATATATAGAGTATTTAATCATATTTCGTTAGAAACTTCGTCCAAAATAACAAGAAAAATGATATACATACGAGTACTTAGGTGTAGTGTATATTTTGTTTTATGTAAAATAGTAGCATTTATTCGATTCATTTAAGGCGAACGGTGCTAAATTAAATAAACACAATTTAAGCACACAATCATCATCCAACACAGCAACACACACGCATACCTCCTCCATGAGACAAACACACACCCACACACACAAAGAGAGAAGGGAGTCACTCACACGAAATTTTGTTGTCTTATGATTTCTGAAAGGAATTTTTTCCCAGTTTAAATAGAAAGAAAATTATATTATATAAAGATAGATATATAAAAACAAATAATTAATAATTAATTATTGATGAAAGGAACGAAGGAAAATAAAAACAATACGTAAATTCAATTAAGTCAAATGTGTATGCAAAATCAAAATTTTATCAATAAAAGTACATATATTTGTAAATAGGGATAGAAAAGCAAGGCAAAACCAAAATTAAAAAAAAAAAAAAACAACACAAAATTATTCAAAATATTTCCTTCCATTTCTTAAATATAAAAACAACCTCAATTCAAGTATAGAATATATACAAAGGCAAAGCAAGATACAAAATAAAATCTCTTTTTATACTTCCAGACATTTTAATTAGAATTATATATATGTAAACAGTGAATATATATTATATTTATCACTTCTGTTTCCAAACTCGACACACAACATAATTTTATGATTAGTAGCTACAACAACACTCCATCTTGGTTATTGTCTTTGATTAAGTTTAAAAGATGAAAATAAGAAACGTAAAAAATTATATAAAACCGTGATATATTCATACAAAAAAAAAAGCAAAACATGTGTACATACATATATATATATATATATATATACATATATATAAATAGAAAGTAAACAACTCTATCCATATCAAAAAGAAAAAAGTAGAATAATTTTTTTATTAGAAGTTTATTTAAGACAAGGTAAAACAAAACGCAAAATAAATTGTTTGAGAGTAGCCACCACCACCACCACCAAACAACACCGAAGAAGGACATTCGTTAAACTTTTTTATTTTCTATTCATATTGTTTTTCACCTCTCAGAGAATGGAAACAAGTTAAAATAGAGAATATATAGTAAAAAAAGCAAAAACTATAAATAGATAAAAATAGTAGAGGATATGATTTCCCAGAGAGAAATCGCAAAAATAATAATTGAAAATTAAATCTAGTTGAACGTGAATATATATTAAACGATGAATAAAATTTGATAAAATAAAAAAAAATAGCAGAAAAAAAAAACGAGTAAGATGGTGAACGTTAATGTGAACGAATTTTCACGACCGGTGAATGAATGAATGTCATTCAAAGAAAAAAAACACGGACAATTTAAAATGAAAATTAAAAAAAAAAAATGCAAGCGTCGAATGAAATTATACATAAATAAGTGAGAACAAATAATCATTATTATTACAATTATTATTAAATTATTAAATATTCTTCTTTAAGAATTTCTTATAATTATAAAAAAATCTAATTAAATAAAAACAGAAAAATAAATAATGTAATAACTGTATTGAAATACAAATTTTGGTCTTTAATTTGTTTGTCAATTTGTCGTCACATTGAAACGGTGAAAATACCTCTCCTATTCTGTACTTCTCATCGCAATCACTTAACATCAAATCATCAATCAAAACAACACCTCAAATGTTTTAGGTACTAAAGGAGTGAGTACCACTAAACTTCATACCGACATCGGCTGAAAACTGAACACATTCAAAAACTGCAACTGATTTTATTTGAATCTGGAAGAAAGAAAAACTCTAACCCAAAAGCTCTAGAAACAGAAACAAGCAAGGAAGCACATCATTTGCATCGCTTAGGGCTACCTCTAGTGAGAAACACCATAAGCAAAACGAATTTAGTACCCCTCTTCGGTCTAAGCTCATTTTAGTCAAGATGAATTCCTTTTTATCAAACTGCACTATCGACTATCGGTTCACCCAATGCACCAACCACAATGTTTTCTCAGACAGCTTTTATACGTCAACATATTCAAGTACACCAACCACTCCAGTAAGTCTTCTCTTCCCAGGAACACTAATCAAAGTACTTGGCAGCATCGCAAACCCAATCATTTCTCTTAAAATGTTCAAATTCAACAGCAAATAGAACAAATTACAGAAACAAACAAATCATTTTGCCCCCTGTCATTATAATTATAGTATTATAACTTTTTCCAAAAAACACCAATTCATTGTACCAGGCGCTGAGGAGCATCCACGGTCACACGACAAAACAAAAAATACACAGCAACTCATCTTGCTCTTTCCCAGCATGTGAGTATACCAAGCAATTATCTTCGGCCATCGCACATGTAGGTACGTAGTGTTAGAAGTGGACAGCAACATTCTCTTCTTCTCTCCGCCGCAAACCACTTGACTTTCAGCGAACACAAAACAAGTGCCATATAATCCCGCACCAAACCAACCCCTGTGGATTGTGAATGAATTCGTTGTTTTATCCAAATCCGATGGTCCTTCCTGTTGCAATCTGTGGTCCTGTTACGATTTGATAATCATTTGCATAAATATTAATAATCCCTCCCGAAAGTCGAGCGCAGGGTTTGGTTTCTTGTCCATATTTTTGTGGGTGGTAACCGCGTTTGAAAAGAAATTTTCGAAGGGAAAAGGACATTGGTTGAAGATTTTGTTTGGCACAGTAATTAACAAAGTACATATAGGGGCGTGTTTTCACCGGAGACCGGTCGATATAAATTAACCAGGAGAGAATAATCATCCACTCCACTAGATGCCGGCTACCCCGACACCATCAGAACACTAAAAAAAACGCCGGTCGTCACAGTATCACAACGGCACAACACTACACGTCGGACATGACATTCGAATTATTTGGTTGATATCAGGCGCTCAGAATCACTAGACAGCGGCAAGTATGGCAAATATGTGGGGACATGTGGACTATCAGTTATAACCAACCATTTGTTCCATGGCTATGGGACATGCCAGGGATTCCCGTGTTTCATTCGATTGCCGACATCACACTAAACGCAGGTCGGCTTAAATTGCTATTCCTAATTAAGACATAAGGAACATGTTTCAAAGTAACCGCAGCCAACGCACTGGCAAGTACCACGCCACCAGAAACTCGCCCTCTCTCTCTCTCTCTTTCATGCAGTATTTCCCAAAAACAAAATCGCCGCCTTCAACCGAAGTAATTTTCTCTCTCCTCCTCCTCAGACATTTTCTTTAACCGTTGTTGCAGCCTTCGCCGTGACGTGTGTCGCAAAGAACACAAGAATTCCTTGAATCCCACACACCCACCTGAAAGGAGTAAATGACAACCTCCTTGATAGTTACCACCGCCGCCGCACCAAATCAAAAGGCAGCCGCTGCGAGGCGGGCGAGTACACTTCACCAGCAACCAGCCAGCGTCAGCCAAGAGAATTAATCATCAAAAGTGGGGTGGTTATCAAAGAGTGCTACTGTGTGTCGCCGCACAGCTGCAGTTACAAAGCAAATAAGAGGTGTGATAGTCACACGGAAAACCTCCTCATCCGCTGATGCGCGCACTCATACACTCTCAGGCCGTCGTATAAGCGAGGGCAAACGAAATTTAATCCTCTGCAGAGACGTCCTGCTGCTGCTGCTCGCCTGGTGCAAATGATGAATTTGAGGCGTATCTAGGGCGTGGTGGATCCGACCTTGGCTCTGTCGTCGCGTCGCTATTTACCCACACGTCGCTGTTCGTTTTGTGTGTCGCGACGCGCGCCTCTGTTCAGAGTGAACGGCCGACGAGTCGAATCATTACAAGTGCTCTCTCCTCTATCATCAGCTGGCTTACTGGCTGAATGGGATTACACCCGAATGGTGGATGGATGGATGGTTGGTTGTTGGGCTCGGGAGGTGGATGAAGGCGACACGACACGCTCTTGGGAAAGTTTATGTGCGAAGGCAGCCTCTAGTCCTGCCGCCGCCGAGGGAGGGGGTGCAGTTTAAAAGCCTATCAAAAGTCAACTTGTGGGTGGGTTCTTTTCCACGTTACAGGCTACGGGCTACTCTCTGCAGAGCTGCTGTAGTGGTGGTGGATTGTGGGTAGGAAACAACGACGTCGTGGCCCAAGAATTAAGAAGTGTTGATTTTGTTCTTTGCCCTTGCCGGCAGAACGAAACCACTTCAGCGAGCAAATTTCCATAAATTCTCTTACTTTCCCTTTCGCACGCCAACGCTCTCGATCTAAGCTCGACTTTACACCACACCCACCCGCACTGATACAGAACGACGCGAAGCCGGTATTCTGAGCGGAGGTAGCTGGCAAATTGGGCAAACAAATTGTGTGTCAAACGACCACAAATCTTTCCATACGAACGAGAGAGTTGGCAAAATGCACAAGTTTCAAACAACGCCACACCGAGCAGGCGACATGACACGAGACGCAGTCCCGTTTCTCGCCACTGGACGTCGTCGCGGCTGGTTTTTCAACAAATTCGTCGCCAGTCGTCTTCAAAGTGTATGCTTGGTATCAGGCGAGCAGAGGGACCAGATGGGCCTTGAGCAAATTCCGACCCAAGTGCTTTGGATTTTTGAAATTACTCTACGCCACGAGCGAGACAAGGAATGCACGTTCCAAGTTCAGTGTGGCAGACAAAGAGGCCACGATAGCCTCACGGTGTGCCCGATTTGCTCGAGTGGTACTGCTGGCCACTTTGGGAGGGAAATGCCACGTAAATTCAATACGTTTGGGGTTGTAACTTCAGTGAGCGAGTCACGCAGAAAATGAGATGGACTTCATGTACAAAATCTCTGCACGGGCCAAAGAACATGTAGACTTTCAGATAAAATTCGTACGTTTTGTGCGAAACTCCCTTCATTCATTCGCTCACACGACAGCACTGCCACGTTCATGTTCGGGACAAAAAAAAAAAAAGCAACAAGAAACCACCAAGTGAGCGGCGCAACACATTGGCACGACGAATTCATTCGTCAGCCGTCGTCGATGAGCTCTGGTGGGCTGTCTTCTCCAACACATTCAAGTGACTTCTGTCTCTCTTTCACCTTCCTTGCCTCTTGCTGTTCCCTCTCACACACAGGCTGCCCGAATGAACCGCATCTGCTATTGTGCGGTGCCATTTCATATCTTTCAGCTGACGTCACCTGTTGCTGTTCATGGTTGCCTGTTAGCGGCAACCGTTTTTCATACAAGGACACTGCTATTCTGTACCTTAGAGAAAGAGACCCAAACACCCACCCACACGGTTGGTGCCGGTGCGAGTCCCCTGCTCTATGTTCGTCGTGTTCGCGTTGAACTCTAGAACTCATCGTTGTACTATTTTCACAGTTCACGCCAGAGCAAGGCCTGGCTGAATGCCTGCTATGAGTTCAGGGCTCCTGATCAATGGCTAGCCAAAGGTAGGAACAAGAAAACGAAAGTGGTGTTGCGCTCTTTCTCAACTAGCCGCAACGGCACACATGTTGGCTGGCAAACAACACATACGGCCAGCCGTCGGTCGAGAGCCGCGTGTATGTCGCTTCGGCGACACTCCTGTGACATAGGTACTCGCTGTTCGCCACCCGCCCTCGGGCATCAAGTGAGGAATTCAAAATTCGGTTTGCTCCTCCTCCTTCCCGTCCTCCAGACACCTTTCACCTTTCACTACAATCGAGACATGAATGAGGTCATTCCCAATCAGCTGAGTGCCAGGCCGGCGCATGTGCTTCACTCTCAGGCGGCGGCTGTCCCACTCGAACTCCAAGGGACCACCATCGGCTTACCTGTTTTCTGAGATACGGAACGTTGGTTGGTAGGTAACTCGATGATCGATGCCAGCAAAGGGTGGTGCGATATTGTGTGCCTGTGTGCGCGTGGAACTGCTGCCGCAGATACATTTCTCTCGATTCAGCTGCGAAGCGTTCTGGTTGCTTGGTGGTTTAGTGACTCACATGACGACTTTGGTCGCTGGTGAGAAAAACAGTCGCATTTCCCCTAACACTCGGGTGTGTTCGTGGCTGTGACCAGCTGCATGACGCCCAAAAAGCGTCTACGTTAGTGGCAGGTGCCCAATCATTTGCTCTGCTCGCCTGGTGCTTTAGTGACTCACATGACGCGACGTTTCGGTAATCTACGGCTTCGACCTCCGTCGTCGTACGTTCATGTGAGTGAGGCGCCGTTGCCGATGTCGTCCGACGACACTGATGGGTGTTGCCCGTAGCGGGGGCATGTGGGTGTGTGTATGTGTGTGTGTCGCAATCACTTCCGCACAGTCGATGCGAGAGCGAGACATAATATTACCCAACCACCAACCACCACCACACAACTGGCAAACCGGTTGGCATGACATAGCGTGGTATGTATCTCTTCTAACTCGTTTGCGATGAGATACATTTCACTCCTGCTCGCTTCTGCTCTCCTGGTGTATCCGGGTGGATTTTACGCGCGAAACTTGTGTCTGAGAAACCCAATGTTGCCGCAGCGACACACGGCACCGCCTGCGAAACGTTTCTCTTACCTTCCACCAACCACCACTATCATTACCACCACCGTCGCCGGTCGTCAGCTGATGCTTCTTGACTGTGTGACTGTGTAGCGACAGCACACACAGCTGGCAGCAAACAGCAAGTGTTGCGTCGCTTGACAGCGAGAGATGGTTTGTGTAGATGTGGGCAAGAAATGGGGTTGAAAGTGAGAACGGTTTTATAACGATCCGAACAACAAAATTCCTGTTGTCCTATTCCACTTGAGGCTGATTGAAACTACGTTTTTCGTCACCGCCTTCAAAGACCAAGTGTGGCACGACAACCGCTTTTGGACCATCTAGGAACCTGCCCTAGACAATGCACCAGGAGCCCAGAGATCAGAAGTAACCTCGCTGCCATGTGTGTGACCACCCGACAACGTTTTAATTCAATTTATTCGTTCTGCATCAGCTCATTCAAATTAATGGTCGCCTTAATGAGATTGGGAGTAATGTTGCCTGCCTCGCACTCGACGACATTCCACTTCTGTGGATGTGCGGCTGCCTTCAGACGCTGCGATCCCAGTTCCTCATCATTCACAAAAGTTCGTCACGCCACTGCCAGTGTTTGCTCTCGAACACCACAAAACCCGACGGATAAACCGCACAAATGTGTGCTGCTGCGACTTATTACGACACACTGCTGCTGCCGGCGGCACTCGTGCTACACAAATCGCGGAACATAATAAGGTAGCTAGCGAGTGCCCTGTTCGCTGGCGGCCGCAGCATGGCGCGGCGCTACATTGTGAAACACTGAAACCTGTCAATCGGCTGTTCTTTGTCGTTGTGTGTTGTCAAATGTTTATTACTTTATCGCTTGCATATAGAAAAAATAAAAATATTAAAGGAGCGACGTGATGTGTGCTGGGGCGAATGCGAACAACGGGAAAATATGGTTGTTGTACAATAAATGCTCTACTTTCGCCAGGCGCACATAATTCCAGGCAGCGTGTGGTGTGGCGGCGATGTTTCTGTTTCTGGATTGGATTGGATTTTGTGGCGCGTCTGTACTACGTAAGCAGGGCAGGTAGGCCAGGCCACACCAAAGTCGTGCAGGCAGGGCCGCGGTAATAAAAGAACACCACAGAGCATGGAAAGAATATGGAATTAATACACACATGGGGAGGGGAGAGAGGAGAATGATTGTGTGTGCTGGCGTAGAGTTGGTGGATGAGGGCTAAGAAACGGGCGAAGGAGACAAGGAGAAATACAATATAAATTTAATGAGTCGACGCCTTGTTCGTTTTGCGAGCTACATGGACACGTTTTTTAGGTGGAGGCAGCACTAGTAGCAGAGTGATTGACAACAAAATAGACGGAAAAGAGGACAGACAACAAAATTACCAAATGTTTGAACTAAAGGGAAGCTTTCCAATTAGTCAAAGCAGAGGCACTGCAAGATTTCTCATGGACTGTGCTCGGAGGAGACGTCGCGACGTCAAGAGCGTCAAGTCGTAAAATGACACTTTGTGAGTCAACAGACCATGTTCACACCTAATTCATGGTAACTAGCCCAAAGATATTCGCATTCCCAAACGAGCGTGGTTACGATTTAGTACAGGAAACTTTTATGAGCCCAATGAGGTGACGTCCCTTGGTTGCGGTTAGAGGTTAGAGAGGAGCCCTTTCGTAGTTCAAGGGTCTTTCTATTGCTAATGTGTGTGTTGTGTACGTAGGCTTTATTGAAATTGTTGTGGGCCTTAACGCACTAAATGCTCCCAGGAGAGTGTTTTTACGTGTTCTAGCAGGCAATTGATATGGTCCTCGAACGCACACACTTTAAAAACCTGACTTTCGATGAGGGGGTGCGACTTAAGCCCTTCAGACAGTCTTGTTAAATGCGGCGCTAAAGACCGAGAAGAGAGTAATTGAAGTCATTCGTTTCAAAAAGAAGAACACCTCGAGCAGTTAAACAAGAGCGACAAGGTGCATGACTCGTTTCAGCGAGTAGCCGACACTCATCGCTCGTCAAAGATGACTCCTTGAGAACCTAAGAGGATTCTGCTGAGATTTCCCTCCGACTTCCGACCAGCACAAAAAAAAACGGAAAAACGTCAGTTTGAAATCCGCTGATAACCACCAACCGTGCCTACCCCAAGAAATAGAAAAAAACTATCACAATCCTATAAGGAAAGCAAGTGCTCGCCAAAGTCCTCTCATGGCTTAAGGCTAGTCCAAAAGTGTTCGTTTCAATTTCAGTGGGAGAGATTCTTTTTTTTGATCATTATAATGATATAACAACAATAAAATCACTTGACATGGTTATGACAAGTGCCCCTCGAGTTTGCGCTAGCCAAAGCGATATAATGCACAATGAGGCAATTTCGCATCGCCTCGCAGAAGACAGACGATGAATGGGAGAATCGATGAGTCCTTATCGAGTTAATCTCATGACGGACGGAATGAATAGGACGATGAGGCTGCCATGGGGTAGTGAGTGGGTAGTTGACTTTTGCTTGGTTCACACCACCACTGTCCAATGATGTGAGGACATTTTGGAGAGGCTTCTTTAAAACACTTACGGTTCAAGGTGTATATCCAGATGAGCGTTTAAGATACGTACATGCTCTGCATACATCATACCCGGGAATGGGTGCTTAAGTGTGACTGTAATTCCTTCTTGTGCCCTTTAAAGATTTCTCCGGAATCCACCGCTAGAGTGGCAATGCCATCCAACAGAATGTATCTCAATTCCGGAGAAGACATTGTTTGTCTTCAGGCAAAATGCCCGTATCGCTGTGCAAAATTAATGAAATGAGGAAATAAAAAGCAACACTGGGAGCAATAATCCGGCACAAAAATGCTCCTCGGCTGTGTGTATACATACGGATACTCAAGAAGATGCCCCTAAGAAAATCATCTTATGCTACCCAGAACCCACCTTAGGCTGGGTGCTGAGTGCAAGAACAAGGAAAAAATATATTGATTTTCTTTCTTTCTGCTTTTTTCGGCAATATGTAGTAGGATGTAGGCTGGGAATGTAGTGATGTTTCGGAATCCATTTTGAGGGTTTTCGTCTTATTCTCTTGAGAAAGCAAAACTTTTGCCAAACCTTAATAGCGTCTATCTAAAGGTGGGAGGGATGGGCGTCGGAAAAGATGGAAAACTTTTATTTTATCTTTTTCGAATTTCTTTTCTGGCCTTTTATTTCATTTCCTTCCTGCTGCGCGTCCCCTTTTTCGTGAGAATGAAGGGACCTTGGTTTCGGTCCAAATAATGAGACAACTTGAACATCTGTCTTGATGTAAGACATAACAAAAGACAACACAAATTGCACACAATGATTGTGGTCTGCAAGGATAGTGAGTAACGACCGCCTTAAGCTTTTAATGAATCAAAATAAGCTGATGACGAGGAATTTGAGAAATTACAACATCCGATGAGTGTTGTAATTATAAAATTGATACGTCAACAATGGTGGATACGATATGAGAGAGATTGTTGTCTTATATACTTGGCAAGGGAAGCAGATGTAATGAACAATGAGCTCACGACGTCAAAATCAGATCATTTGACAGTTGCTGGCATAAAGCCTTGTAGATAGGGAATCGCGTTGAATATAAGGTTACCCACACCTGATAGCTGTTACCGCCAGATGGGAATAAATGAATGAATCAGGTCCTAATGATGTCCACATTCATTTTTCCTACATCCCACTTTCAGTTAAGACATCATTGAGAGGGACACAGACTTTCGCTGACTAAATGTAAAACCAAACAGATACTAACTCCCCCCACCCAGCAAAAAAATCACCCGAACGAAGGAACTGAAGATTAATTTAAAGTTCCAAAGTTAGGCTTTATTTCTTATTAAATGCTGATTCACCTTTTAATACGTCTCTCTGGGGATCAGCACCGATAAAGGTTTCATAAACCCCTCTCTGTTCGCACCCAAGAAGGTACTCCTTCCCATAAATCCCCCATGAACCTGAAATAATATTCAAATTAAATTTTTCCTTCACAAGTAATCCCAACCAGCAAGCCATTTGAAATCCCCTACACCCCCATCCACTCCTCCATATGGTCATAAGTTTATTTGATATCAAATTCTATATATTGCATACATTGTAACCACATTTGGTGATAAGACGAGGCGGAGGTGGCTTACCACATACATCAGTGCTTGGGGAATCATTTCTAGTGTAAAATCATAATCATAAGCAAGGCTGAAGCAGGCAAAAGAAAAAAATAAGTTCAAATGATACTTAAGCCCAATAAGAACCCAACCAAAAGTAGCAACAACAACAACAAGGAACAGCAACCATTTGAAATGGCTTAAATGCGGATAACTAAGAATTCAGGGGATAGGGCCAGGCCAAACCGTTGCCAATATTACCAGGACAAAATATTGCACAAATTATCATCATTCCCGAGCACTTCTCCGCCTTGTGCGTTCCCCTTGCCGATTGTGCGCACTGAACTGTTGTTCCAAACTTTTTGAGAGTCCTTGCCATACAATTGCAGATGGACCTTCCAGTAAGTGTATGGAAAAATAATTTCACTGCAGCAGTTTTCGCAAAAAAAAGCTCACTGGAACGACAGACCGATGGAAGAAGCGACCCTCTTCCATGCGGTATCTTCATCTGCTGCTGCTGCCAATACTGGTGCCATTGGAGGACTTTTACCCCTTACTTGCTTGCTGTATGATGATATCCTCTGTGTAGAAAGTTCACCGACGACGACAACGACGACAAACCACGAAAGCCGGTTGCGAAAATGAACCAGCAAAAAAAAAAAATAGAAGAAAAAACAAAATGAAATACGAACACGATGATGACATAATGTCGATTGAGTAATGGATATGATGAAACCATGAAACTGAACCAAATCAAAGGCATCCAAATAGATTTTTTCATCAGCGCCGTGAGTAAATGGGCTTTGCAGAAATTGTAATTACGTTTGCAGAGATTCAGACAGGTGTTCGCAGAATCATTCCGAAACTGATACATGAGATACATGCACATGACTGCCGTGAGAGAGATGACGAGATGGATTCAAGGGCTTTCACTGCAGCATGTACATACGAATATTCATTTTAGACAAATTTGTATCTCATTATGTTGAATTCGTCTCTGTCAGCAGGCACTCAAACTCAGCCGCATTAGTAATATTTCCCCGTCATCAATTAAATAATGTGTTGTCTACTTTCGAATGGGATTTGCCAAGATTCAAGTACATATTTGCAAGAATGTTCTGCAAAAGGCAGCAAGGGGAAATGTGTATCTTGTATCCGACATCTGTCATAAGATAGACTACCATTCGAGTAATCCATTATTGATTTTATCTGTACTTTGACGTATATGTACGTAAAGGGATTCACATGTCGGACGGAGAGCAGTTTGGCCTTTCCACTTGCAGCTTCACTTATGTAAGGCATAGTTGGTTATAGTTGCCATAAACCCACACTTTATTAAGGCAAGAAAAACGACAGTTAAGGGATACATGCCATAAGACGTTGCATACAATTAAATTCAAGACGTAATGATCCCAAAAATAATCCGATTAAAATACAAACACACACCCCTAGCCCCTGTCTTCGCGAAATAGTCAGCACTGGATTCCCTCATCCTATCTCCCACAGGGACACTTGAAATCACCGGAATTGATGCAATCACAGGGCCGCCACAGGTATAACCAAAGCTAAAAAAATTAAAGAATTAATTTGGACTGGGAATTAATAGAGCGCAATTAACTTTGAACCAATTCACTAAATGAGGCGCATTAGGTTGCTACAGAAAATGGCCTTCTCCCACCCACCCACTCCACGACGCACACCAAACCTGGGCTGGCCGAAGTCGAGCAGTTGAGAGAAGGCCTAAATGTAATGTAAGGCCGTCGTACCACAAGCATCAGCACAGCACACACCCATGTTGCTACGTAGGAAAACAAAAATGTCCTAAGTTAGTTTGTCAATAAGTCGAGTGAGGAGCTGAGGGATGAACATACATGTGAACACACCTTAATGGATACATATACACGCACTCATCATTAGATGAGCAGAGAGGTAGGTAGGATGAACACTGAAAGGTGAAGGGCCCCTATGCGAGGGGTTTGCTGGTGTAGAAAAATCAATTTAGTCCTTGACGGGGGACGGTTTTAGATGGAAAAAGTTTAAAAATTAATTCAAGGTGACAATTTATGGGTGATGAAATGAAGGGGGTTTACTTAAAGAGACCTATCCATCTGGATTAATGGTTCGAAAAGAGACCTCCATATAGAACCCCTTAAACGACAACCGTACCCAAGGATTGATAGGGGCAGGGAGGGGGGCCTATTTGTCTCAAACTAAAGGCTTCATCAGTGGGCTGCTCAAACATCTACCTTATTTTCTAATTTATTTTTTTTAGTACACTTGGGGACACTGAGCTTTAGCCAATGTACTACTACGTTAGATGTGACGATGCCCGTAAAAGAAATGTCTGTGTTAAAATTTACTCGAATTTTTTAGGTGAAGTTATGTAATGAGTTATGAGAGAACTCAAATTTCTAACCGAATGTCATGAACATTTTCAATGTAAGCTGAATTGTGAAACATTTTCCTCTCTTTGGCTAGACTATCCAGGTGTTACGTAAAATGTCGAAAATGCTTCGGTATTCATTTTTAACAAATCCATCTGAAGGAATCATCGTTTCGCGAAATTGTTATGAAGATTCAAATTTAAATTAAAAGCAACATATGTCGGTACCTAGTTTCATGCAAATTTTCATAACTAGCCAAGTGGGATCTTGAAACATTTTCCTCTCTTTGGCTAGACTATCCAGGTGTCACGTAAGATATCGAAAATGCTCCAAGATGTGTTCAGATAAGTCGCGAAATAGATTGTTAAGCATTTTCTTTTGCAGATCGTCACACCTTACGTTTACATAGCGTGGGTTTCACTACGAAATTAAGTCGACCACTGATGAAGGGTTAACAAATCGTTTCCACTTACCCCTGTTACAGCGACAATCCGACATTATACATGAAAATAAAAGAAACAAAAATAATACATTAGCAAAGTAATTTTTAGCAAAAGTAATTTTAAAGCGTTTTTAAGTAGAGTGAAACTATTTCAAAATGATCGCATTGAGCTAAAAAAGTAAGCCTTTACAAGCTGTTCAAAGTCGAAGCAATTGTCTTTGGGGACAGTGGATGGACAGAAGACAATGCAACCCTAATTACGTGTTGTCGACCACCCTCTGAATCATTTACAACAACACAATTTATGTGCGAAAAAAAATCCCTCAAAACTCCCTCGGGCGGATGAGAGAGGGAAATAAAGGAGAGGGAAAGTTAAATGGTTACAAAGGACGATAGTCTGGTCCGGTTTCCTTCGCGAAAAAACTAAATGGGAAACTGCACACAGCCGTTGTGTTATGTTTGTGTGCGACGGCGACTGTCGGGGAACGTCTCAAACGTATTCCCAGGCCAGACAAACTGCCGGGAGGCGCAGCTCTAAAATTGCATGCTCATTCGTAGTGCACAATGCACAAATGGACATACACAAAAAGGAATGCGGAATGATTTGATTGGGAATGTCGCCAGCAGGCTGCTAAAGTTTAACTTTTTCGCCGCTCCTAATCGGTTGTGCGACGACGACCTACTTCTCAGAACTTTCCGACCATTCGAATTGAATTTCTTAATTGGCTTTCAGAGAGCGCGGTGGTGGATCATCCATTCTTGTCTTAAAATTCGCATAATTTATTTGTAGCTCCGTATTAAATTGGAAAAGCCATATATCTCAAGCACTCTGCGACAAAAGCATTATGAGGTGAGACTGCTCAACAGATTGAGATTTATTGTCCTCGGGGCTGCAGACCTCTTCTCGATAGTCGTCCACACAATTCTATTCTGCCATAATCATGATAATCACAATGAGAATTTATTTTATGAGCGAGAAGATAGTAATCCCACCTGCATTGTATGACCTGACAATATATTCAGTCCTTCTTCTCCTCCCTCTACTGAGGGAAATGTGGAAAAAAGAAGAAAACTAAAAAGGCGGTCTTTGGTCCTTCATGCAATGGTTCTTGCACAATTCTCCGAAACCACCATTTGCTTTGACTTTTCGCTTCAGAGCCATGACAGCGTGCGCAAAAGGACAAAAAGACAAAAAGGAAGCAGAAGTCGATAGGAAAAAACTGAATAAAGGCACAAACATAAATAAATAAATAAAATAGGAAGGAACATTAAATTAAATCAACCCCCAGTTCACCCTACTATTCTTAGCGATATGTGCGAAGGGTGGAGAGCATACAATATATATAAAAATGCAGCAAAGTAGCTGCCAAAGAAATGCTGCTCGAAATTGAGGCCATTTCATATCCTGCCTGCATAGTACGTACTCGTACATGCACAAATGCCGCAGGGTAGTGGCCAACATAAGCGGAGGATGGTTGATTGGACGACGGGGAGAACTGAGGAGGCTGCACACCACACAACTATCTTGGCACAGAGCCTTATTCCATTAGAGACATACTCATACAAACATGCAAACACGAAATGGCAAACAACGACCATACCGCATGCAGATGCACTATGGTGCTGGGCTTCATTCAGCGTCAAGTTACAAATGAAAATCAGCTGTGTTTTGATGTATTCGGCCACAGAAACATCGAAAGATCCTTAACTCTGAAAGGCTTCCACTGTGCTTCGACATCGACCTTCATCTTAAAGTGAAGGCAAGGCCGAAACAAAGCCATCGCTAAACTCTTGAAATCCATTAAAGCTATTGAGCATGATTTAACCTTCGTCAAAGTAAAAACTCAGACGTAACTGCTTTGAGGCAGAATTTTTTTCCCACTCAGATATGGCTATAAATCCCGGTTCCTCGGAGAGAACCAACACACACACACAACCTACTCCTCACAAATAGTTAACAAATAAAAAGTACCAGTCCAACGCTTTTCGGATTTTTCGTGAGTGGCGCCTGCATTCTCTGTCCACAGTCTGCTGCGCTAAAAACAAAAAAAGACATGTCCAATCTATATACGGGGACAACACCTTAGATATTATTCCCTAACTGGCATGTCTGAAAAAAATTTAAACGTCGCATGGGCTCGGTGCTTTGACTGTACGTACGGTCATATGTGATTTAAGTACATAATCAAAGGATATTATTAAATGGGACAGTGGTATCCTCAATGCAGTCATCCGCAAGCCCTCCCGTCACCACGACTGGGAACTGACTCGAACTCGCCGTGTCTGAAGAAATCAATAATGGAGTATATGTCGTGGCGTTTATTACGTACGCGACAACAGAAAAATGCTGACAAAAAGACAAACATAAGAAGTCTATGAAGGGATGTGTGTGTACGTCACTCAGTAATCGCCACCGTTGTCGTCGTCGGTTTTGTCGAAAAGCCTGCTAGACAACAAGGCGGTGTACGTTGCGAACATGAGCATGTGGTGAGAGTACGTGTCAACTTCTTTTGTGTTATAATTTTTCTGTTTTTTTTGTTTCCTTTGCTCTCCCCAAAATGTATGTTGTCCTTTTTTATATATATGCCTTCCTGGAATATAAATTTGTACTAACCTAAGGAGGAGAGAAATGCAAGGTTCATGAGCGGCAGTGGAACTATCAGATTACATCACCTGTGCTTCAGTGTCACATCCGGTACTGGTCGGTCTCTCTGGGGTGGTTGTGGAACTGAGTCATTTTTAAAACACAATATATGCATGTGCATGGGATGTGTGTGTACATTATAAATCAGTAAGGGAGAAAAAGAGGAATTTCAAAAAGGACGAGGCACATTTCGTCTTAACAAGACGTCTTCAAGCAGCGAGTCGTACGAGGGCTCCCTAATGTAGAGCATGCCGGTGGTGTAATGTGAGCCTTCAAGGGGAATAGGCAAATGCGAAAGGTCAATCTAACGCGATTGAAATGGCAAACACATTTTATAGGGCTGGACGATGAAATCATTAAGAAAATACTAATTAGTGAACTGAGCCGAGGGAGAGAGGACCAATGGAGAAATACTTGTGCATAGGATCCTTAGAGAAAAATAGACCTACAAGCTGTGTTGGATTTGAGTCTGACTTTTGTATTAACTATTCGTGCTGTGCGTGATACTTGATCTCTCATAAGTGGAACCTAGACACCTAGCGTATGAGCCCCACGCATCTACCATACATACGGCTCCTGTCATACTCATGTAACTACAACTTATATCAGCAATTCATCAGTCAAATCTGTCATTGCTCAACCGAACAATAATTCAATTCTATTATAGATGAATGTTAGCTTCGTCTAACCGAAGAACCTCCCCCGCCTGGAATCCCTACACGCACTTTATGAATGTGCGTCCTTTTCGGTAAGGACATAATTCTCCTAAAGATGAACCTTTATTAGAGTTTATGACGAAATTGTAAGAAATACAGAAGTGGCCCAAGTACATAGATGGAATGTGAATTTAGACCCTTTTTCTGAGGTGTATGCATACCTAGGTGCTTGTCGTATAAAGTGCGGTTACCCCCGAAAAGGGTTGGATTTAAATTAAGTGAACTCTCTCTCTCTGGCTTGTTAATAAAAATAAAACTCTGCGTTGTCATTATGTAGTCGTTTTTTCTTCTTGTTTTTTCCGGCTGTTCGTTTTTATTTCACAGTGATAAGGATCAGGTTGAGGAAAAGTTTTAGGACACACCACGCTAAGCTGAGCGAATAAGTAGGCGTGGAAGTAAAATTAACTTTGTTTTGTATTCTCTTTTTTACGAATACATAATGAGATGTAAAGAAACAGATGTCTCGAGAAAGACAACCGTTCGTTTACCCTCACAGACAATCGATGATAGATGGTAGAAACATTAAATTTACCACATATTAAATAGCTATTCAAACTAACAAGAATTCGCACACAAAACAGATGAAAGACGATTCAAGAATTTATCTATTCCTGAATTTTGAATTTTATCTAATTTAAATTCTTCGCTGTGTGGAAGGAGTGGGTGAAGAAAAATCCCACCATTGTTCATGCAAACATACAAAATTCCCACAAGACACACATTCTCTTCCCAGACCATGTCGTGACTTCTTATTGAAATCAACTTTGGTAGAACCTTCATGCTTAACTCTTCTCTGCGGACCAGTTTCTTCGGTCTTCTGGAATTTACCACCAGTGGAATGGATCCTCAAACCATGTGTTCAATTCAGATGAATTTCTCCCAAAATGCGCATGCTTGAGGATGAAAAAATGAGAACTAATACCACTACCGCCACTGTAGGTAGTAGGTTTTTTTCATTCTCTTTACCGAGGCTATGTCCTAACCTACAACTCGGTCTTAACTGTCACTTTTCCACAATATGCCAGGGGAACTGAACGGAAAACTCTCCGCACACCCGAAGTGAATGGAATACACGTATACACGTCCCCGTTGGTCGTTGTACGTTCGCCAGACGCATGCCAAATGTTTTCGTCGTGATTTTAGACTCCAGACGATTGGAAGAGAAAATCTACTTGTACTGCACCTAGTACCAACCAAACTGCTACCTATTTAAGAAGCAAAGTGAGAAGCCGGTTGACGCAACTCCATACATTTTTTTTGCTTGTGAAAAAAAATATATATCAGAAAAAATCACTTCATTCGAAGAAAGAAGAAAAAAATGTGAAAACTGAAATTAAACTTTAAAAAAACCAAACTGAATGCACTCAAAAATCCGTCTAAAGTTTATTTCGGTTTCAAAGTGGATACTGATATTGTAACCACCAACACCACCATCATCATCGCCCCAATCTCCTCCCACAAGTAGAACAGGAAAAGTTTTAAAAGGTTATAAAAAAACTTCCAAACTCCATAAAATTTAAACAGAAACATATTTTGTCCAAAACCAAAAGAAAAAATTAAATGAAAAAACCAAAAAAACTCTACTAAGTGCTTAATTAAGACTGCTGATTTTCAGTGCTGATATAGTATATATACACGACAGTTAATATATTTACTCAAAAGCTAACCAAAAAAAAAAATAAAATTAAATAAATAAACTGCTTTGCTTGAATGTCCATTTATTCATCTAGATCTTAAGAAGAATATTTAAAATTTAAAGTAAATAAAACCAAAAAATCCAATAGACACCAGTAAATCCAAGTGAATATAGTTAAGGACATTTTAGACGAACTCTTCTTTGGCAACTAGTTTAAGATATTTAAGCTTTTTTCTGTCCATTTAAGAAGATACAGCATATTAAACTGTGAAAAAGGTAAGAAAATTTCAGTTTTTTTTCCAATTTCCTCAAATTTTTCATGTAACTCTGTTGTGTGTGCCCCAGTGAGAGAGAGAGAGCAGTTGTTAAAAATCGAAAAGTGCACCCCACTTTTTAAAGCCTACCATCGCTCTACACATGTTTGCGCAACTCACAAATACACCCCCATACGATTGTAGGGAGAAGGAAAAATTCATTCCAGCCCTGCTTTTCGTATGTATTCGTGCACGACAGTAAAAACAATTGTAGCCCAAGAGCAGCAAGAGGGTAAGAAATATATATGGCATCTTGGGGAAGTTCACTCTACACGCAACCAGCTGTTTTCACCTGAAAATCAATATTCTGGATCAGATGGTTCCACCAATATCGCGTCCGGCCGAATGCCTGACTGCTTTCCAAGTGCACGTGTGATACGTGAGTATGGTTCCTCTTCCTGTTGTAGTGGTGGTGCCTTCCATTTAAGGGGTCTGGAATGGAAACTCCTTTAAGTTAGGATCGAATTGCGCTTGTGTCAGCGGCCGGGTGGTCGTCCTCTTCCTCTGCCGGTTGAATCGGCCGCCGCCACTGTTTTCGTTTTTACTGCGCATTTAAGATATTTCTAATCGACTTTTCGATGTCTTAAAATAAGCTATTGCGACCTAATAAATAGGCACAACATGCCAAATATACACCTGTACACGAACCCTGTGCCTGTGAAATGGCATCAAAATGAATCTACTCCACTGAAACTACTTTCCCAAATATCTACCTTCTACCCAGCTCGAGAGTGAAGAAATGAAAAACCCAAGTGTAGCTAAGGACGAAGAAAACCTTTGCTTCATCAAAGGTTTCGCACTCAAAAGCTTTGAGTTAATCTGCTGCAAACACATTTTCAAGATACGTGCCAACTTTATATCCACTCAGACTCAGGCTATCCCATTTCTCTCCATTCTCTGGTCAGATTCACTCAAACAGACTGCAAGATAATTGTACACCTTCAATCTTCGAAGCCACTTTAAAAACACTCAATACAATCGTGTATGTTTTTTTTTTTTTTGGTAAATTTCCAAAATCATCCAGCACCAGACTGGGTACAAAAAGGACCGGCTTTTCGAGAAACATCATCAGTCCAGCCGCAACTAACATCGCGAGCTGTTGTATCGCATCTATTTCGAAACGGTAAAAGTTTATATTCATATTTTGGAATAACACCAATCGAAACATACGATCCTCATTCAGGACATACTGCAGTCGGCGATTGTGTCGCCATAAAAGTTAATTATCCTACAACTCATTCGAAGTGGTCTGTTGTTGTGTACTCCTTGTGCGGTGCGGTTTTTACTTGGCACGAGTCCAAGAGTGTTATCATCACCCTCATCACCATAGACACGCACACAGAACACCCCAACCGAGAGGTGGTGTTTGAAAGCACAATTGACTTTCCACAATCCACACAACTCATGGAATAGATCGATCGGATGGTGGGGTGTCCTCGGGTCGGGGAGGGTGAAAGTCACGAATCACACACTTCCAAGAGAGGAGAAAACAACAAAAAAAAGGCACCCTTAAAAGTTCAATATTCCAGAGCTAAAATAACCCTTCCATAAAATTATGAGTACTGGACACGAACATCCTTCTCGTCCAAGTGACTGCAACGACGACGACCAGCAGTCAGTCTTCGTTGAGCTTTCACTTCGTGCAGAAGTAGCTTATCCAGTTCACTTGAAGGATTATACCGCGGCGGTAGTACAACCAACAGCCAACAACTAATAATAACCACTTGACTTTGTTGCAGTGCACATAAATACAGAGGGGCGCTACATATTGCACCAATTCGTGGACAAATAAATCAATACAAGGCAACAACAAAAAATACACACTGACTGGACCGCCCCCTCCCCTCCTTTTGAGCAGACACAACGACTGCAACGACTTCAAAAAGGATTTTTGTCGGTTTACATTTACATTTCCCATCGGGTCTCGTTGCACAGTGTATAGGCCATAGTCACAGTTCAATTTTGTGCATTATCGGGTGTGGTTCTCAGCAATTCAAATCTATTCCCTCCTTCAGTGTTTGTGCCTGTGCCTTCTATTTTAAATTTCAAACATAAAATAAAAGACTGACTGACTGAATATGAGAACAAGTGAAATTGCATCGAGAATGGGGTGAAGCGAAGTATTTATTTATCTCCCTAACTATACTCCTGTTTCCGTTGCTAAAACTGTCGTCAGCGTGTGTTGTGCATCCAAGGAGTTCGAGTTGAAACTTATTTTTGGACACAACGCACAACTCTGGAAAAAGAATGACACGAAGTTGCATTCTCCATCACTCTCGAGCAGCAACGAAAATAAATTTTCGCAGTAGATACTCAGATACACCCTAAGGACCGTTTTGCAAGGAAGCGGTGATTTACAATATTTATTTTTAAATTCAAATCTCTTTTGTCTTTCTTGCATACGATCACTTTTAATTTTGAAAAAAAAAAACCCTGCAAGGAATAATTCTTCTTCCCGATCGATCGATTTTAGTTTTTGCAGTCCACTACGGTAACGAGGAACTTTGAAAAAGGCATGAGTCATGCATCCAGACAGATAGATAGATACTTTGCTTCACCCTTACTCAATATACATTATGTACTTTTAAATTTCAATCGCTAATCATTTCTCTCTCTATCTCCTCTTTTTCTTCTCTTTCTTTTTCACTCTCAAACAGCATTTCAAATAAAAAAACCAAAGTAACTAAAATAATTCAACAAAACAAAAAAAGAACATCTACTGAACAACATCCCCAATAAGAACTTTTATCGAATTAGTAACGACCCGTGTAAAAGTCAGCATCTACAGCAAGCTAGTAGTTTGCACGACAAGGCGTGCAGAAGCGGAGAGAATAAGAGATACTTAAGAAATTCAGTGCATATACTATACATAAGTGTTTATCAGAAAACAAAAAAAAACATAAGAAAGCAAAAAAAAAACTCTAATCTAGACAACCCTTAGTGTGACGACAATTCGTGTTGTAAGAAAATTAGTGTAAAAGCTTAGTGTGCTCTTTATCCCCGTTCAAAGCGTAGAAGCAGAGGAAACTCTCTCTCTCTCAAAGTCAAAACACAATTAAATATCGATAAATCTACATATATATACAACTACTAGTATTTTAACAGCAGCTTGAATTAACAGAAGGCATTACAAGGAATAATCTGTGATGGGGGATCAAACAACAGTTGGTCCCAATGCTGGAGCAGCGGCACAGGCAAATGCTGCGGCTGCTGCTGCTGATCAAGAGAGAAATGGTGATGTTGCAGCACCAGCAGGAGCATCAGCAGCAGATCATCAAACTATGGGATTAATTGGAGGTGAGAATGGTGGCAATAGAAATGGCGTTGATGGCAGTGTATCTGAACGTGGAGGTGCGGACAATTTGGCAGTCGGTAGTAGTCATCCGGTTCCAGATAATTTAAATATTATCGGCAATGGAATGACTCAAGCTAACGGCATCGCTGGCAGAGGTGGTACTGGTGATAATGGGGAAGGTGATAATCTAGCCGGTGAAGTTGGCACTACCGATGAGAATGGTGGTGGTCGTGCTCCTATTGATACCGCATGCTCCGATGGAGGACCGTCAAGTTTGGTTGGTATGGTTGGACCTCCAAGTCCACTGACTGGGTGTTATTTGTTGATTATTTTGGGTGAGCCGCATTCGGAGGAACATAAGGATCATATTTTGCAGAATCTTTTAAAAGGTAAAACATTGTATTTAAAAAAAAAAACCCATTAATCTACGGTGTCACCATATTTTCTCTTTTTTTTTTTGAAGTATCATTGTCACGTCATTATGCAACATCTGAGCCTTTATAATTTGCCCTATAAATGTGTCAATTTTGATAGATTTGTCTAGACACAAAGTGAACATCTAACGAATGCATGTATGGCTTCCCATGCGCCACATGCGGGGATGATTTAAATTCAATCATGTAATCGCTGAATTAACCAATTGCATTATAGTTCAAGCTCCATGCACATAAAAAAGTTCGCAATGATCTGAAACCGCAGAAAAAAAAAATAAAGAACATACGTACAAAGTTCACCGGAAACAATTTTTCAATCGTTCACCTTTTATTGAGAGACTCAGAGTGTTGCAAACCGATAACAATTACATTGTGTTGCATGCAACTTTCTAGTTCAATGAGATACGCCTCCATTGTGTGCAGACGATGGCTTCGACTATATTCGAATGGGATTCAAATAACACGATGCGGTAAATGCATTTTCTTAAATCCAATCCAACTGTGCCTTGAGTGGAAAGGGAATGGATACATTTTATTTATTTGTCTCTGGTTCAAACCAACTTCCGAATTCGAATTGTGTACCGCATAAAACCAGATATTTAATTGAATTAACTATTAACTGCCAATACGTTTTCCATGTTTCCAAATCGGGGGAAAACACGCTCGGTTCGTAGCAAAATTTCTCTCCGTAGTGATATCTCTGAATTCGTCGTAAATTCTGCAAGCACTGATATTTATTGAATATTCGACGTGAACCAATTGAGGAAAGAACGACGAGGATGACAAGCATTAAATTTCTTCCCATAGGGTTCTCTCACGTAATCCATATTCGATTAATAATTAATCTGTGTAGCTTGAAGAATTTTTCGGCCAGTAAATAAGTATGCGGTATTGAACGTCTGAAAGTATTTATCTTGAGTATTTGTTAAGCAATTTGATCTGTGGACGCGATGATAAGAGGCAATAAATTATGTGCAAGAATTTCGAAACCACCCCGTCATTAATTTGGATTAGAAGACAGATTGCTGCAAGATTATTAAAGTGAGAATGAATTTGCTGGAATTTAAGTGAAAGGGAGGTCGTTAAGGTTTTTCTTGCATTGTCTGCTGGAAATTCTGTCTGCAATGCGACAAAAATTAACACACAAAACTTGCTCTCACACGGAAGAAGCTTTAATGCTTCCTTTTCAAAAAGAAGTAATAATAATTATTCCATAGACTCACACACACACATATCCACAGGTAGAAGTGTATGACTTTTTCCATGCATAAATGTGTTGAATGAAAATTTTGTTACCTACTTTTCACGAATGGTTCCCTCGACGGTAAGGAGCCACGAACAGTCTTGGAGAATTCAATTATCTTTTCAATTTCACGCACGATAAGTGAAATGTCAGCATTTCAGGGTCGATTCAATTTCGGACCAGTGTGCTACATGTTATGAAAATTTAATTATGTCAGCCCCACCACCTCGCCACTCGGTAAAATCATTAATTTGGACAGCATTTGCGCATAGGTGATGTGTTTATCGACACAGAGACAACAGAAGTCTTGTGAAAAGGCAACAAACAACAAAAATAGACACAAGGAAGGACAACCGTCCAAATAACTCTTTGTATACATTGAAGAGGGTACATGTTGCAATGGTTGTGTCCTTTCCCAATGCCGATGTCGAAATTAAAATGTCACAAAAAAAAAAGCCTCAACTAGATTTAACATGAAAGAAAAACCAGTAACACATGAAACAAGGAAATAGGAACGGGGGCGGTGAAGTGCATGCATGCATGAGATAGTCAGTCAACTATTGGGTTAAAGTTTTGTACTTTAAAGACTTAAAGGTGTTTAATTTGTCTGATTGGAGCATTAAATTTAAGCTTGACCCAAAAAGCAACCAACTTATGCATCCTTCGCACGAAACCCACGTAAACATGAACCACAGAAGCGTAGTCCTTAAATGAATTAACAGATTAAAAACATGACAGAACCAAAAGCACACCCAGCCTACATCTGATAAAATACAAGGCAATGTCTCTGCTGTCATATGATTTCGCATTTCATGTAAAATGGCTTTATTGTCGTATTTAGTTGTCATGTTAAAACTGTTCAAACAAAGTAAATTCCCCTTTTTTACGACAAATCAATAATCTCTCCCAAATTGCTTTTCGTATCCACAGTTTACACCACATTTCCACATTCCACACCAGAATTTGGAGTTACCATGGGAACTGTGTGTGATGTCATCAAACATCTCTGTTGTGTTATGAATTATATTTTTTTATTTATTTATGTATATATACACATTCAAATCTTATCAGATGTTAAAATGAAAACTTCTTTAGCTGGAATAGAATAGACCAGCCGGTCTATGTGGCATCTACTTCAGCACACACACCCACACTCACTCACTTGACCTGAATGTTGAAGAGAAAATAATTCAAAGGACTAATTGTTGTTCGAGGCTGATTTCTATCGTGAAAGACCATAATAGAATCATTCTTTTGTAAGTTCATCGGGAAGAGGAAAATAATAGCTGCTTCTTCATACTTAAACACGTAAATCCTGTGAAGAATCTATTGACGATACATTTTTAACTTCTAAGTGCTGCAACTTGAGAAAGTGTGAGAGAGAGAAAGAGGGTACAGGGTACAAAGCAGGAACAAATCAGAGTTTGTGGTCTCGTGGAAGCTATATTACCGTGGGATTACATGTTTTTACAACGATTCAAAGCGAAATCTCTCTCACACCGAGCTTTGTAAGTTTTTCAATCCTCTGATGATCTCAAATTGAATATGCCAACCTGTGCCGTGTGCGGATAACACATTTAAGAGCCTTATTCCTCGTTCCACACTTTCTTCGATCAAACGGAAAATGTATGAATATCAGTTGAGACCGGCAACTACTACTGCTCTCAACTGCCGTACTGGATTATTAAGTTCTTCTTTTTCTTTTATTCTTCATCCTTCTCTTCACTAGTAGTAAAGCGAAAAAAAGAGCTTAATCGTTACGCCCTTTACTCTCCCGTAAAGGCACAAGACATCCCCACCGTCGTGTTACATACACTGCTCACATATTTATTTACAAGCAAGAATGAGTGTCAGGAATATGAAGGCATTATTTTATATTGTTTGCCAGTTTAGGTGAGGAAACGGAAACTAAGTGGAAGCAGTAAAAGCATGAACATCTTCACAAATATTGATTCTTTTTAAAAGCGCCGTCGTTTATGGCAAACACACAACCCCAGTCACACATGTGCTGGATGGCAAGTAATCCATAATCCACGGGAAACTGTCTTTATTACAAAAGGTAGAAGAAGAGACCTCTTCAAGAAGACACAAATTTATTCAGAATAGAGTGAACGGAAAATATTTATACAACCAAATACTTTTCGAGTGTGGTGGTGTATTCTATTTTCTCGATTACCTGTTTCTGTCCTTGCTTTGAAAAAAACAAACCTATAATGCAAGAAGCCAAACATTGGTTTAATCCAAAACTCAATACGTACCCGGGTGCGTATACGCACTTTCATGTGTCATTCATTATGACACCCTTCTTCCAGCACTCCTTTTCGAAGCAAATCAAAGAGGCTCACGAATGGGCAAAATCTAAAATTGGAATAATCCCTCCAAGTAGCAACAGTTTGATTGAAATCCAAAGACATATGGTTTGCACTTGTAAATGCAAAAAACGAACAAAAAATGTTCATCCGTCATTATTTCGAAGAAAGTTTTTAATTTAAAACTGAAAACTCAGAGGGAAAGAGAGAGATAGAAATGAAACATTTTAATTAGCAATCAGAACACGTCCGCTTAAATAAATAGCTATATTGTTCATGCGGATGTTCTAGGGGTATCTCTGGCCATTGAGATTGTTTGCTTTCCATTTTCTTCTTTCCATTCACTTCTATGTTTTTTTTTGTTCTTTTTCTTTCGATTCGTGGTGTACAGAAAAATTGTTCAAAATTACATACAACATAAATGAAATGTATACATCTGAGGCTAGATATATATTTATTTATTTTACAGGATTCCTCTCGTGGGATGTATCCGATTGTCACGTCGACCTAGAGGATGAACTCAATACAATTACACAACATGCCCCGGAGGGAGAGGAAGCTCGACATGGTAAGTGAAAAATGAAACAACATTTTGGTCGTTACCGTCCGTCGTCTCTCTGCCGTCGTCTTCTATTCAAATATAGAGATACTAGACCCATACAGACACACTTGCAAGGACGAGTAGATCGTGTGCAAGTCAAGTAGAGTTCTCAGATGATATGGTATCGCCAAGCCTTTCGTTATATTAAGTCACAATATTCTACGTCTCAAAATGCTCGTTGCTGTGACAGTCAATGTCGGCTTTCATTTCAAAGACAGATGCCTGCTCTGAAACAGGATGATACAGAATAACGACAGACATGTGACATAGATTCTGATATTGGCATTGTTATCACAGTGTAAATAGTGTTTCCGTGTACAGACATCGAATCCAATCACTGGACGTTCAATGTGTGTATAAGTGATAGGGCATCAGATTAAGGACGCATAAACTTCCTCCTAAGTCATTCATCACTTATTTTTCCTTGCTAATGAAGGGTCCTTATGCGCCAAGCATCGCATGTAAAGCGACGGCAATTTCATTAGTGCTTTTGTGCCTTTTATGTGAATACATTTCGCGTTAAATATGTTAAGGCACTCTAGCGCAATGTTGCACTGAGTGCACTTGATTTTAATTTCACTGGAATTAAGCAAGCAGCAAAGGCAATAGCAACGGCTACGGCACAACCACTCTACTGTGTTATACTGTAAATGGTTCTATTCCGGGTTGGAACGGTGAGAGGACCCTTCAAAAATTGTGCACACCCGTGTGTTGGGAGTAAGTTCTTGCTTTTTGTTTCTTAACACAGTTGCCTGATTTTATGAGAAATTTAAAGCACATGAATATTGTGTGTTCAAGGTAAAGAACCTCTTCCTGACGGTATTTTTGTTTTTTTTTGGAATAACATTCACACTTAAGTTGGTCCGGTGTTGCAAATTGTATAAAATCATACCATCATCGACATCCTTATCGAAAGAGCACTCGACAACATTGAGATCCTCAACTGAATTAGTCATATAAGAGCATTTCACTCCACAGGCAATACCACAACAAATATAACGACACTCTATACAATAGTAATCCAATGTCTATAGCACTCAAAAATTATTTAGAGCATCCTCAGGACATCATCATCAGACAGGCATAAAGTGCGCTTGATGAAAATTCCAGTGAAATCGTATTAGCTGGTAAATATTTGCACATCAAGTGAAGCACGACATTTCATTCTGCTTGTAAGGCATGAACCACGGGACATGAATGAACCAAGGCGCGCTGCAATTTGAGCCTACCTCCGTGGAGAGAGACAGAAAGGGAGATATAGAGAGAGTGTGAGAGAGAGAGGCACCCCATGAACTACCAAGTTAAAGAACTGAATACAGAACACAGACTACAATGCACAGGCTCTCTGCGATGGGATATGCCACAATTTGTTTTCACTGTTGGGTTGGGTGGGTGTATTGTTTTAGAATAGAAATCTCTCTCGATTAGCTTCAATGGGGTGTGGATGTGAGAGTAGGAGGGGGGTAAAATTCCGCAGCTACATCCGTAGATAAAGACGATTTCTTTTCGAAATGGGATAAAAGACTAAATTGCTTTTCAAGTTGTTGCCTCTTTTCGATGATGTTCAACAAAGTGTTTTATTGTATGTGCATTTTTTTGTTTATGAGTGCCCATAACGAGTGCAACAATTGATAAGCATTAAATTGACAACTTTTTTTTGCTTCACATGGGAACTCATGGGCAAATCTAAACAACAATATGAACAATTTAACAGAAAACGACGACCAAAGTGATACGTGGCCTACCCACATATGTGTCTAAACACCAAGCAAGAAATTGTGATGCATTTCTGCCTGAATACGAAACAATGGACATTTTTTCCCTGACAATGGATTGCAGCGATGCATAACAACAATATGGAACCTGTACTTAGCTTCTTTAACTCAAGCACATGCATAATAGCCGTTAAATATTTGAAAAAGTCAACATCGACAATCAGGAGAAACTAATATTTAAATCAAATATTTCATCACTCAGCAACTAATTAGTTGGCACCCGCGGCATGTGTGCGCTTTAATTTCAATCGGAACAGGGACACACGCCACAATGCGTTGTTTGAGGACATCCACAGCTGACATCCAAATTATAAGCATTCAAGTACAGTGCAGAAAGTTAAAAGAAAAAAAAAAAAAAAAAAACACATACGAAAATACAGTGTCAGTTGTCAGATGTGAGATGGTGGCAACAAACAAATAGTGCAAAAATCTCTATATCCTTTTATCCACTAAGAATTTGTTTTTTTTTTGTCTTTTCTCTTCTGTTGCCCCTCGTTTTTTTTTCTTTGTTTCTGCCTCGTTATAACAATATACAAATATACAAATAACGAACTCAGGGTGATAAAATGCACACATTCATGCAACCAAGCGAGAAGCTGGCGCTCACAATGACCGACTTGCTCTTGCCATGCAGAAAGAGTCCTTTGATTATTATTTCTCGCTTTTCTTCTCTCCCCTCCCTCCCATCGCTGATGTTTGATGCAAAAAAAATTTAAAAAAAAAACGATTTTCAATTTTTAATGAGGTACACAAACAAAATCAACTAAATGAAAGAAATGTGTGCTCCTCGTTTTTTTTCTCAAGGATCAACAATGTCAGCCATTCACTGGGATCTCGAGCATATTCATACATATTCGTTCGAAATGTATATCCATTCTCTCTCCTCTCTGCACTCATTAAATCGATGCAAATTCAAGTTTGAAGTCGAAGTAGAAGATAAAGCAAACCATTCGCAATATTTACTTGCCATTCGACAATTATCAGGTTTAAGTGCGTGACTGGACTACGGAAATTATTTCGTAATACGTGTTCCAAAGAGGGATATGTTATGGTTTGACCCGATGAACGTGATTACTTTTCATGCGTACTTTAGTCTCTGTGTTGACGGGCATCTTCAGGAGACCACAACAAGTCCATGACAGACAAAGAAGTGGGATTAAACGTCTTAAAATGATCTAATTTCCAGACGCTGGCTAATCAGTTTCAAATTTCAAGAACAAAGACGGAACCTTCTGTGCACATCGCTTCGAATTCCCAAGAATCGCAGCTTCATTCAGTCAGAGACTTAGGTGACCTGTACAATTTAGAACTTGGTCTTAACCAAGACCATCATTCTCAGACCCTCCTAGCAACGTGGTTCTAATCCAGTTTCAGCATTTATAAAGCTTACAGCAACGAAAACTTGAAACAGAATTTCGACGTTCTGATGAGTAAATTTGCACGTTCAGTTAAGGAAACGTTTCGAATTTACGAGCACTCCACGGCCAACATCCATCAAGTTTCACACTTTTTATATTTTCTGATGTACTTTATACACGCCCTAGTCATTTTCATCCATAAATATCCTTAGGAATCCTTAAAATAGTAAAAATTCAAAATTTGCATTCTCAGACCAAGAAAAGTCCACCCATTTCATTTACTACTTTAGTGCACTTTTTCGGCTGAAAAGTGTTAATTTCTCGAAAGTCTATTTCTTTATAATTCTGCTTTCAAGTGGCGACAATATGATACGGTTAAGTAATTCCAACTGATCTGCGTTCAGTTTTTGTCATTTGTTTGCGTATTTTGGCTGAAATGGGATTTTTTCCATTTTAAAGAATTCTAGTAAAACCCAGTTTTTCACTCGTTTTGCCAGCAGCCCTGGCAATGCCCTGATCGAATTGCACAGATTTATTTGACAGATCTCTGAAAAGTGTTACCAGAAGGGAAAATCGACGATGGAAATCTGTTTTGCGAATATTGATGAATACATTTTAGTGAATTTTAATGAAAGAGTGTGGGAATTGAACAATTTATACTTTTATCGACTATTGATTGGAGAAATGAGGAAAAGGGAGCAATTCAATTACAGTTCCAAAGGAAAGGAGAGAAGCTATCCTCAGTGGTTCATTGATTAGGCAAATATAAAATGCGATGGATGGCACGTGATGGCACGTTTTACTTGAAAAGGCAATAATCATCGGAGTATCCCCCTGATTTTTGGGTTAGGTTATCTGAAACTCTGAAGTGTGAAAATGCACACACTCTCCCACTGAGCGAGAGCACATTTGTATCACTTTTTTTTTTATTTACAGGCGAAAGACTCATTCAGTATGCTAGTGAAAACCTAGTCACTGAAGTACTTATTCATCCTCAATACAATACTCTGATACAATGTATGAGAAATTTATTGAGCAGTTTTACAAGACACAGGCATGTTATTCATGCGGGCTACACATTCTGTGGCAATGGTTCCTGGATACTACAGGTACAGATAGATGCGCTGTACTCAAAAGTCCCATCAGTTTACAAGTTTGTTTTCTGTTATCTGTAGGACGGAACCTTTTCAGTAGCAGATTTCTCAGAAGCATTTCAGGAACACGATGTACAAAGGGTTCTACGAGCCTATCCTGACACAATCACAATGAATATCCACTGCGCCGACAATGGTTTATGGAATACCCTGCCGGACAAAACTTTTGCGAGGTTGTGTAAAATACGAATAAATCCAAACGATGTTCTGGACACAGGCAATGAGAGCATAAATGCATTTATTGGTAAGAATTTGCTGAACAAAGCACAATGAGTTCTGGGTAATCTTTTTTTCCCATCAGATTATTTGGCTCCATTGGTCGCACCTGCTTCTCTTAAAGAGTTACTAGAAACATCAGACGTTGTTGGAAATATCCGATTTACACATCCAACACTCTATGTCTTCCCTGGAGGTCAAGGCGATGCAGCTCTCTTTGGCATCAATGGATTTAACATGCTCGGTAAGGCGATGAGATTGCATCTCAGCTGTACAGTGTATGCCACTCATTCGTTTCTTTTGTGTTACTTACAGTCGATGGAGGGTTTAATAGAAAAGCATGTTTTTGGGATTTTGCCCGACACTTGGACAGACTGGATGCGGTTCTGCTGACGCGCCTTAATAACACCAACATCAATGGGATGGCGGCAGTTGTTGAACGCAAACGAGAATCACATGTCTACCCGCACATTGGACATTTCTTTTGCAATATACCTGATCACCGGGGCCTGCCAAGTCCCGATGGAGACAAAGACAAAGATCCATTGCTGGTGGATCTGTTTGAACGAGGACATAGCCTAGTCAGTGACTTGAAGTCACTAGACCTTAAACCACAGACTTGTTACCGCAATTCTGAACCAATAAATCTGTACCACAAGGTGGGACATGGAACATTGGATATGTATGTGATAAGTCCCTCGAGGGACTCTAAAGAAGTGAAAGAATTTTTACAAAAATGGAACTCAGGAGATCAGAGACTTTTCGCGGCCAGAGATACCAGAGAGTTCAATTTTCCTTTACAAAACTTGGTGTCCATTTGTGCTCTGTTAGTCTGGCAGCCAGCAGATCCCGATGACACCATCACAAGGATTCTATTTCCCGGTAGCACACCAGACTATAAGATTCATGAAGGTTTGGAAAAACTGAAGCATTTGGAATTTATGAAATATTCAACTTGCACTGCCAAATCCATTGCTCCTGTCATACAAACTGTAACCACACGTAGAGTATTTAAATCCGGCCCAATAGAAAAGGGAATAGCCGAACCAGTTCTTCCGTCCAAAGTCGGAAAATCATTGCAATTGGAACGAGACGCCAATGTGATAGAAAGCCGTATCAAAACGACCGTCCAACAACAGCAGGACAATAAAATTAAGGAAACCACGGTAGAATCAATAGAAAAGAAAATCGAGAAGCTTATGGACAAAGGGGTGGATATTCCCCATTCGGACATCATTGAACAAGTAGCCCAAGAGTCAGAGCAAGAGCTGGAGAGCAAAGACGATGACAAGCAATACGAGGAGGACAACAAAGAGATGACGGAAAAGAAAGTGGAAGTGATGATTGTGAAGCCACAAATGCAACAGCCAACCGAAGCGATTACTAAAGAAGAAATTCCAGAAATTATTAAGGCAAAGCCCAAGGCGAAGGCGGAAAAGCCCCGCGCTGAAGTCAAGCCAGTCATTCGTTCCAGAATCGATACGAAGCCACCAAAGTCATTAGAAAAGAAGGCATTGAAAAAGGAGGACAGAAAAGGTTCACCAACACCAGCCCCACGGCGACAAGAGGTGACAACGAAAACTCATGTTGCCAAGGAAAAGGAGATCAAATCCAAAGTGGTGTCACGTGTGGCGAAGTCGAGTCCTAGTAGTACACCGGCTAAAAGCGCAAAGGATGCTAACAATCGCAAGGTTTTAGAATCCAAACAACATATCTCCAAAGTGTCAACCTCACGTCGAGAAATGTCGCGGACAACTACAACCACGGAGAAGAAGGATACAAAGAAAACCGAACGCAAACCCATTTCCAGACGTCCTCGTGGCACATCGCCCTCAAAGCGAGCTCCAGGCAGTCCAGTTAAAGTTCCAAAACCTAAAGCTGACTTGAAGAAGTCCCGATTGGACAAAGGGGGCACCACAGACTCCAGTTTGGTATCAACACCAAGCGCGGATGATGTCACAACAGCGAAAAAGATTCAAGAGATGGTAATGTCACAGGAGTTGGACGCCGCGAAGCAGCGCGAACTGGACGATCTCAAGGAAGAACAGGAAGTAGTGCGGGAAATCGAGGCTGTATTCAGCAGGGATGAGAGAAAACGACATGGCGAACTGAAGGAAGATCATCGAGAGATACTCAAGCAAGATAGCACAACAGAAGCCGAAGAAGACGAGGAGTATTTAATCATTGAAAAGGAAGAAATCGAGCAGTACACTGAAGATTCTATTATTGAGCAAGAGAGCAGCATCACCAAAGAAGAGGAGATCCAGAAACATCAAAGAGATTCTCAGGAATCCGAGAAGAAGCGAAAGAAAAGCGCCGAGGAGGAGATCGAGGCCGAGATCGCCAAGGCCGAAGCCGAAGAACGGCGAAGCAGACAGCAAGCAGTGGCCAGAGAAGACGGAGAAGACGGAGGAGACGAAGAAGACGAAGAAGATGAAGAGCCCGAAGACGATGGAGATATGCAGCCAGACTCAATCGAAGAGAAAGCAAAACTAACAACACCCGAAAAAACCGAACTAAAGGCCGAAGTTCAGGAAATCATCTCATCGGCCAAGGAAATAGTGAAAGCCAGAACAGAAGAATCAGGCGTAAAAACTGAAGAGCTCTCATCTCCAACGCCCGAGGAAAAAATTAGCAGTGCCAAGAAAACATCAGACACAAAGGATGAGCCCGTAGAAGATCAGGACGCAGGCAAGTATGCCAACCTCCAAGAAAGTCTTCCAGAGGAGAAGTTCTCCGCAACTATTGAATCCGGGGCAACCACAGCCCCCACTTTGCCAGAAGATGAACGAATCCCGTTAGACGAAATCAAAGAAGACCTCGTAATTGAAGAGAAACACGTGAAAGAAGAGACAAAAGAAGTAGAGGCAGCGCCGCCCGCTTCAAAAACTGCCACAACTGTTGAAGGACCCAAAACACCCGCAGAAAGAGTGCTTCCGCTCAAGATGACATTTGAAACACAGCAGAACCTTATGAGAGACGTTGTCAAGACTCCAGACGAAGTGGCTGACTTGCCTGTACACGAGGAAGCCGATTTTGCCGAATACGATGACAAGGAAACCCATGTGCCCAGCAAGCCGCTATCGCTGAAAGAGGAAATCGCCAAGGAAGAAAAAGAAGTGGAGGAGACAAAGGAAGTCCCCAAGGAAGAGGTGAGCGAGCCAGTGAAGCCCGACGACAAGACTGAGGAGAAGCCCGAGGCCGATGTGTTGCAAAAATCAACCGATATTCTTATTCCAAAGACTGCCAAAGAGACTGAAGATGGTGAAGAAAAACACGTGATTTCAAAACGAGAAATATCCAGAGATGTCGAGGAACTAGAACAAATCGTCTCAACAACAATCATAGACAAACTAGACGTCAAAGAAATAGACCAAGCATTGACCAAAGAAGCTGCCAAAGTAACCGCAGAATCAGAACCAACTGCGGCGTTGGAAGCGACAACGAAATCTGAACCTGAAGATAAAAAGGCGAAAACAACTCAGAAGAAGTCAATCACAAGCCCAGACGAAAAGGAGGTGAGTGAAATGACTTCGGAAGACGAGCTTCCCGAACAGTTGCCTGCTATCAGAGGCAAGGTGACCGAAATAAAGGACAAAGAGGACACCACATCACTAGAGAGCCCAGCCACAATCGAGGAAGCGATAGAAGTCGAAATCGAAAAAACCACCAGCAGCCGAAAATCATCTGGAGCAGAGAAAGTGAAAGAAGAGATTGTCGGCAGGAGTCTGCTCGAGGAACTGCAGATAGAATTGCAAGAGTCTGAGAAGTTGAAACTAGAAGAGGAAGTCTCCCGAAAGGAATCAATGGTAAGCAAAATAGAAGAAAAGGAGGAGATAAGGGAAAAATCGCCAGCTGCTAGCATGAAGGACAAAAAGTCGCCAGCCGAATCAAAGGAGACATCCCGCCCAGAGTCAGTAGCTAGCCACGTTGACGAGAAGGAGTCTAAGCCAGAGGCCCTGGTGAGTGCCAAACCATCCCCAGCCGCTAGCCTAAAGGACGAGAAGTCACCAGCTGAATCCATGGAACCATCCCGGCGGGAGTCAGTGGCTAGCCACATTGACGAGAAGGAGCAAACGCCAGACGCACTAAGGAGTGGAAAACCATCCCCAGCCGCAAGCCTAAAGGACGAGAAGTCGCCTGCCGAATCCAAGGAACCATCTCGGCGTGAGTCAATGACTAGCCACGTTGACGATAAGGAGCTAAAGCCCGGCACCCTAGTGAGTGGGAAACCATCCCCAGCCGCTAGCCTAAAAGACGAGAAGTCGCCTGCCGACTCCAAGGAACCATCTCGGCGGGAGTCAGTGGCTAGCCACGTTGAAGAGAAGGAGCCCAAGCCAGACACCCTAGTGAGTGTGAAACCATCTCCAGCCGCAAGCCTGAAGGACGAGAAGTCGCCAGATGAATCCAAGGAACCATCTCGGCGGGAGTCAGTGGGTAGCCATGTTGAAGAGAAGGAGCCCAAGCCAGACACCCTAGTGAGTGGGAAACCATCCCCAGCCGCAAGCCTAAAGGACGAGAAGTCGCCTGCCGAATCCAAGGAACCATCTCGGCGGGAGTCATTGACTAGCCACGTTGACGATAAGGAGCAAAAGCCCGACACCCTAGTGAGTGGGAAACCATCCCCAGCCGCTAGCCTGAAGGACGAGAAGTCGCCAGCTGAATCCAAGGAACCATCCCGACGGGAGTCAGTGGCTAGCCACGTTGACGAGAAGGAGCAAAAGCCAGACGCACTAATGAGTGGGAAACCATCCCCAGCCGCTAGCCTAAAAGACGAGAAGTCGCCTGTCGAATCCAAGGAACCATCTCGGCGGGAGTCAGTGGCTAGCCACGTTGAAGAGAAGGAGCCCAAGCCAGACACCCTAGTGAGTGGGAAACCATCCCCAGCCGCAAGCCTAAAGGACGAGAAGTCGCCTGCCGAATCCAAGGAACCATCTCGGCGGGAGTCATTGACTAGCCACGTTGACGATAAGGAGCAAAAGCCCGACACCCTAGTGAGTGGGAAACCATCCCCAGCCGCTAGCCTAAAGGACGAGAAGTCGCCAGTGGAATCCAAGGAACCATCCCGGCGGGAGTCAGTAGCTAGCCATGTAGACGAGAAGGAGCCCAAGCCAGACGCACTAGTGAGTGGAAAACCAACCCCAGCAGCTAGCCTAAAGGACGAGAAGTCGCCAGCGGAATCCAAGGAACCATCCCGGCGGGAGTCAGTAGCTAGCCATGTAGACGAGAAGGAGCCCAAGCCAGACGCACTAGTGAGTGGAAAACCATCCCCAGCAGCTAGCCTAAAGGACGAGAAGTCGCCAGCGGAATCCAAGGAACCATCCCGGCGGGAGTCAGTAGCTAGCCACGTAGACGAGAAGGAGCCCAAGCCAGACGCACTAGTGAGTGGAAAACCATCCCCAGCCGCAAGCCTAAAGGACGAGAAGTCGCCAGCGGAATCCAAGGAACCATCCCGGCGGGAGTCAGTAGCTAGCCATGTAGACGAGAAGGAGCCCAAGCCAGACGCACTAGTGAGTGGAAAACCATCCCCAGCAGCTAGCCTAAAGGACGAGAAGTCGCCAGCGGAATCCAAGGAACCATCCCGGCGGGAGTCAGTAGCTAGCCATGTAGACGAGAAGGAGCCCAAGCCAGACGCACTAGTGAGTGGAAAACCATCCCCAGCCGCTAGCCTAAAGGACGAGAAGTCGCCAGCGGAATCCAAGGAACCATCCCGGCGGGAGTCAGTAGCTAGCCATGTAGACGAGAAGGAGCCCAAGCCAGACGCACTAGTGAGTGGAAAACCATCCCCAGCAGCTAGCCTAAAGGACGAGAAGTCGCCAGCGGAATCCAAGGAACCATCCCGGCGGGAGTCAGTAGCTAGCCATGTAGACGAGAAGGAGCCCAAGCCAGACGCACTAGTGAGTGGAAAACCATCCCCAGCCGCTAGCCTAAAGGACGAGAAGTCGCCAGCGGAATCCAAGGAACCATCCCGGCGGGAGTCAGTAGCTAGCCATGTAGACGAGAAGGAGCCCAAGCCAGACGCACTAGTGAGTGGAAAACCATACCCAGCCGCTAGCCTAAAGGACGAGAAGTCGCCAGCGGAATCCAAGGAACCATCCCGACGGGAGTCAGTGGCTAGCCACGTTGACGAGAAGGAGCCCAAGCCAGACACCCTAGTGAGTGGGAAAACGTCCCCAGCCGCCAGCCTAAAGGACGAGAAGTCGCCACCCGAATCCAAGCAACCATCCCGACCAGAGTCAGTAGCTAGACACGTTGACGAGAAGGAGGCCAAGGTCGATATCAAATCTCCTCTAAAGGATGAATCGAAACCAGAGTCGCCAGTGAGTGAGAAGCCAACTCCAGCAGCTAGCCTGAAGGACGAGAAGTCGCCGCCAGCATCGAAGGAAGCATCTCGACCAGAGTCAGTAGCTAGCCACGTTGACGAGAAGGAGCCCAAGGTCGATGAGAAATCCCCTCTGAAGGACGAATCAAAACCAGAGTCGCCAGTGAGTGAGAAGCCAACTCCAGCAGCTAGCCGGAAGGACGAGAAGTCGCCTGCTGAATCAAAGGAGGCATCCCGACCAGAGTCAGTAGCTAGCCACGTTGACGAGAAGGAGCCCAAGGTCGATACCAAATCTCCTCTGAAGGACGAATCGAAGTCAGTGTCGCCAGTAAGTGAGAAGCACACTCCAGCAGCTAGCTTGAAGGATGAGAAATCGCCGACAGCATCGAAGGAAGCATCTCGGCCAGAATCAGTTGCCAGCCATGTTGACGAGAAGGAGGCCAAGATCGATACCAAATCTCCTCTGAAGGATGAATCGAAACCAGAGTCGCCAGTGAGTGAGAAGCCAACTCCAGCCGCTAGCCTGAAGGACGAGAAGTCGCCTGCTGAATCAAAGGAGGCATCCCGACCAGAGTCAGTAGCTAGCCACTTTGACGAGAAGGAGCCCAAGGTCGATACCAAATCTCCTCTGAAGGACGAATCGAAGTCAGTGTCGCCAGTAAGTGAGAAGCCAACTCCAGCAGCTAGCTTGAAGGATGAGAAATCGCCGACAGCATCGAAGGAAGCATCTCGGCCAGAATCAGTAGCCAGCCATGTTGACGAGAAGGAGGCCAAGGTCGATACCAAATCTCCTCTAAAGGACGAATCGAAACCAGAATCGCCAGTGAGTGAGAAGCCAACTTCAGCAGCTAGCCTGAAGGACGAGAAGTCGCCGCCAGCATCGAAGGAAGCATCTCGACCAGAGTCAGCAGCTAGCCACATTGACGAGAAGGAGCCCATGGTCGATACCAAATCTCCTCTAAAGGATGAATTGAAACCAGAGTCGCCAGAGAGTGAGAAGGCAACGCCAGCAGCTAGCCTGAAGGACGAGCAGTCGCCCACTGAATCAAAGGAGGCATCCCGACCAGAGTCAGTAGCCAGCCACGTTGACGAGAAGGAGCCCAAGGTCGATACCAAATATCCTCTGAAGGACGAAGCGAAACCAGAGTCACCAGTTAGTGAGAAGCCAACTCCAGCAGCTAGCCTGAAGGACGAGAAGTCGCCCCCAGCATCTAAGGAGGCATCCCGGCCAGAGTCAGCAGCTAGCCACGCTGACGAGAAAGAGTCCAAGGTCGATACAAAATCGACTCTGCAGGACGGATCAAAATCAGAGTCGCCAGTGAGTGAGAAGCCAACTCCAGCAGCTAGCCTGAAGGATGAGAAATCGCCGCCAGCATCGAAGGAAGCATCTAGGCCAGAGTCAGTAGCCAGCCATGTTGACGAGAAGGAGGCCAAGGTCGATATCAAATCTCCTCTAAGGGATGACTCGAAACCAGAGTCGCCAGTGAGTGAGAAACCAACTCCAGCAGCTAGCCTGAAGGACGAGAAGTCGCCTCCAGCATCTAAGGAAGCATCTCGACCAGAATCAGTAGCTAGCCACGTTGACGAGAAGGAGCCCAAGGTCGATGAGAAATCCCCTCTGAAGGACGAATCAAAACCAGAGTCGCCAGTGAGTGAGAAGCCAACTCCAGCCGCTAGCCTGAAGGACGAGAAGTCGCCTGCTGAATCAAAGGAGGCATCCCGACCAGAGTCAGTAGCTAGCCACGTTGACGAGAAGGAGCCCAATATCGATACCAAATCTCCTCTGAAGGACGAATCGAAACCGGTGTCACCAGTGAGTGAGAAGCCAACTCCAGCAGTTAGCCTGAAGGACGAGAAGTCGCCCCCAGCATCTAAGGAGGCATCCCGGCCAGAGTCAGTAGCTAGCCACGTTGACGAGAAAGAGTCCAAGGTCGATACAAAATCGCCTCTGAAGGACGGATCAAAACCAGAGTCGCCAGTGAGTGAGAAGCCAACTCCAGCAGCTAGCTTGAAGGACGAGAAGTCGCCGCCAGCATCGAAGGAAGCATCTCGACCAGAGTCAGCAGCCAGCCACGTGGCCGAGAAGGAGCCCAAGGTCGATACGAAATCCCCTCTGAAGGACGAATCAAAACCAGAGTCGCCAGTGAGTGAGAAGCCAACTCCAGCAGCTAGCCTGAAGGACGAGAAGTCGCCGCCAGCATCGAAGGAAGCATCTCGACCAGAGTCAGCAGCCAGCCACGTGGACGAGAAGGAGCCCAAGGTCGATACCACTTCTTCTCTGAAGGATGAATCGCAACCAGAGCCGCCAGTGAGTGAGAAGCCAACTCCAGCAGCTAGCCTGAAGGACGAGAAGTCGCCGCCAGCATCGAAGGAAGCATCTCGACCAGAGTCAGCAGCCAGCCACGTGGACGAGAAGGAGCCCAAGGTCGATACGAAATCCCCTCTGAAGGACGAATCAAAACCAGAGTCGCCAGTGAGTGAGAAGCCAACTCCAGCAGCTAGCCTGAAGGACGAGAAGTCGCCTCCTGCATCTAAGGAAGCATCTCGACCAGAGTCAGCAGCTAGCCACATTGACGAGAAGGAACCCAAGGTCGATACCAAATCTCCTCTAAGGGATGACTCGAAACCAGAGTCGCCAGTGAGTGAGAAACCAACTCCAGCAGCTAGCCTGAAGGACGAGAAATCGCCTGCTGAATCAAAGGAGGCATCCCGACCAGAGTCAGTAGCTAGCCACGTTGACGAGAAGGAGCCCAAGGTCCATACGAAATCCCCTCTGAAGGACGAATCAAAACCGGTGTCGCCAGTAAGTGAGAAGCACACTCCAGCAGCTAGCCTGAAAGATGAGAAATCGCCGCCAGCATCGAAGGAAGCATCTCGGCCAGAATCAGTAGCCAGCCATATTGACGAGAAGGAGCCCAAGGTCGATACCAAATCTCCTCTGAAGGACGAATCGAAACCAGAGTCGCCAGTAAGTGAGAAGCCATCTCCAGCAGCTAGCCTGAAGGACGAGAAGTCGCCTGCTGAATCAAAGGAGACACCCCGAATAGAGTCAGTAGCTAGCCACGTTGACGAGAAGGAACCCAAGGTCGATACCAAATCTCCTCTGAAGGATGAATTGAAACCAGAGTCGCCACTGAGTGAGAAGCCAACTTCAGCAGCTAGCCTGAAGGACGAGAAGTCGCCTGCTGAATCAAAGGAGACACCCCCACCAGAGTCAGTAGCTAGCCACGTTGACAAGAAGGAGCCCAAGGTCGATACCAAATATCCTCTGAAGGACGAATCGAAACCGGTGTCGCCAGTAAGTGAGAAGCACACTCCAGCAGCTAGCCTGAAGGATGAGAATTCGCCGCCAGCATCGACGGAAGCATCCCGGCCAGAATCAGTAGCCAGCCATATTGACGAGAAGGAGCCCAAGGTCGATACCAAATCTCCTCTGAAGGACGATTCGAAACCAGAGTCGCCAGTAAGTGAGAAGCCATCTCCAGCAACTAGCTTGAAGGACGAGAAATCACCGCCAGCATCGAAGGAATCATCTCGGCCAGAGTCGGTAGCTACCCACGTTGACGAGAAGGAACCCAAGGTCGATACCAAAGCTCCTCTAAAGGATGAATCGAAACCAGAGTCGCCAGTGAGTGAGAAGCCAACTCCAGCAGCTAGCCTGAAGGACGAGAAGTCGCCTCCCGCATCTAAGGAAGCATCTCGAAAAGATTCAGTAGCCAGCTACGTTGACGAGAAGGAGCCCAAGGTCGATACCAAATCTCCTCTGAAGGATGAATCGAAACCAGAGTCGCCAGTGAGTGAGAAGCCAACTCCAGCCGATAGCCTGAAGGACGAGAAGTCGCCGCCAGCATCGAAGGAAGCATCTCGACCAGAGTCAGCAGCCAGCCACGTGGACGAGAAGGAGCCCAAGGTCGATAAGAAATCCTCTCTGAAGGACGAATCAAAACCAGAGTCGCCAGTGAGTGAGAAGCCAACTCCAGCAGCTAGCCTGAAGGACGAGAAGTCGGCTGCTGAATCAAAGGAACAATCCCGACCAGAGTCAGTAGCTAGCCACGTTGACGAGAAGGAGCCCATGGTCGATATCAAATCTCCTCTAAAGGATGAATCGAAACCAGAATCTCCAGTAAGTGAGATGCCAACTCCTGCAGCTAGCCAGAAGGACGAGAAGTCGCCTCCAGCATCTAAGGAAGCATCTCGACCAGATTCAGTAGCCAGCTACGTTGACGAGAAGGAGCCCAAGGTCGATACCAAATCTCCTCTGAAGGATGAATCGAAACCAGAGTCGCCAGTGAGTGAGAAGCCAACTCCAGCAGCTAGCCTGAAGGACGAGAAGTCGCCGCCAGCATCAAAGGAAGCATCTCGACCAGAGTCAGCAGCCAGCCACGTGGACGAGAAGGAACCCAAGGTCGATACCAAATCTCCTCTGAAGGACGAATCGAAGTCAGTGTCGCCAGTAAGTGAGAAGCCAACTCCAGCAGCTAGCTTGAAGGATGAGAAATCGCCGATAGCATCGGAAGCATCTCGCCCAGAATCAGTAGCCAGCCATGTTGACGAGAAGGAGGCCAAGGTTGATACCAAATCTCCTCTAAAGGACGAATCGAAACCAGAATCGCCAATAAGTGAGAAGCCAACTCCAGCAGCTAGCCTGAAAGACGAGAAGTCGCCTCCAGCATCGAAGGAAGCATCTAGGCCAGAGTCGGTAGCTAGCCACGTTGACGAGAAGGAGCCCATGGTCGATATCAAATCTCCTCTAAAGGATGAATCGAAACCAGAATCTCCAGTAAGTGAGATGCCAACTCCAGCAGCTAGCCTGAAGGACGAGAAGTCGCCTCCAGCATCGAAGGAAGCATCTAGGCCAGAGTCAGTAGCCAGCCATGTTGACGAGAAGGAGGCCAAGGTCGATATCAAATCTCCTCTGAAGGATGAATCGAAACCAGAGTCGCCAGTGAGTGAGAAGGCAACTCCAGCAGCTAGCTTGAAGGACGAGAAGTCGCCTACAGAATCAAAGGAGGCATCCCGACCAGAGTCAGTAGTCAGCCACGTTGACGAGAAGGAGGCCAAGGTCGATATCAAATCTCCTCTAAAGGATGAATCGAAACCAGAATCGCCAGTGAGTGAGAAGCCAACTCCAGCAGCTAGCCTGAAGGACGAGAAGTCGCCTGCTGAATCAAAGGAGGCATCCCGATCAGAGTCAGTCGCTAGCCATGTTGACGAGAAGGAGTCCAAGGTCGATACCAAATCTCCTCTGAAGGATGAATCGAAACCAGAGTCGCCAGTGAGTGAGAAGGCAACTCCAGCAGCTAGCTTGAAGGACGAGAAGTCGCCTACAGAATCAAAGGAGGCATCCCGACCAGAGTCAGTAGTCAGCCACGTTGACGAGAAGGAGGCCAAGGTCGATATCAAATCTCCTCTAAAGGATGAATCGAAACCAGAATCGCCAGTGAGTGAGAAGCCAACTCCAGCAGCTAGCCTGAAGGACGAGAAGTCGCCTGCTGAATCAAAGGAGGCACCCCGATCAGAGTCAGTCGCTAGCCACGTTGACGAGAAGGAGTCCAAGGTCGATACCAAATCTCCTCTGAAGGATGAATCGAAACCAGAGTCGCCAGTGAGTGAGAAGGCAACTCCAGTAGCTAGCTTGAAGGACGAGAAGTCGCCTACCGAATCAAAGGAGGCATCCCGACCAGAGTCAGTAGCTAGCCACGTTGACGAGAATGAGCCCAAGGTCGATACCAAATCCCCTCTGCAGGATGAATCGAAAAAAGAGTCGCCAGTGAGTGAGAAGCCAACTCCTGCAGCTAGCCGGAAGGACGAGAAGTCGCCTGCTGAATCAAAGGAGGCATCCCGGCCAGAGTCATTAGCTAGCCACGTTGACGAAAAGGAGGCTAAAGTCGATACCAAATCTCCTCTGAAGGACGAATCAAAACCAGAGTCGCCAGTGAGTGAGAAGCCAACTCCAGCAGCTAGCCTGAAAGACGAGAAGTCGCCTCCAGCATCGAAGGAAGCATCTAGGCCAGAGTCGGTAGCTAGCCACGTTGACGAGAAGGAGCCCAAGGTCGATACCAAATCTCCTCTGAAGGATGAATCGAAACCAGAGTCGCCAGTGAGTGAGAAGGCAACTCCAGCAGCTAGCTTGAAGGACGAGAAGTCGCCTACCGAATCAAAGGAGGCATCCCGACCAGAGTCAGTAGCTAGCCACGTTGACGAGAAGGAGCCCAAGGTCGATACCAAATCTCCTCTGCAGGATGAATCGAAAAAAGAGTCGCCAGTGACTGAGAAGCCAACTCCAGCAGCTAGCCGGAAGGACGAGAAGTCGCCTGCTGAATCAAAGGAGGCATCTCGACCAGAGTCAGTAGCTAGCCACGTTGACGAGAAGGAGCCCAAGGTGGATACCAAATCTTCTCTAAAGGATGCATTGAAACCAGAGTCGCCAGTGAGTGAGAAGCCAACTCCAGCAGCTAGCCTGAAGGACGAGAAATCGCCTGCTGAATCAAAGGAGGCATCCCGACCAGAGTCAGTAGCTAGCCACGTTGACGAGAAGGAGCACGAGGTCGATATCAAATCTCCTCTAAAGGACGATTCGAAACCAGAGCTGCCTGTGAGTGAGAAGCCAACTCCAGCCGATAGCCTGAAGGACGAGAAGTCGCCGCCAGCATCGAAGGAAGCATCTCGACCAGAGTCAGTTGCCAGCCATGTTGACGAGAAGGAACCCAAGGTCGATACCAGATCTCCTCTAAAGGATGAATCGAAACCAGAGTCACCAGTGAGTGAGAAGCCAACTGCAGCAGCTAGCCTGAAGGACGAGAAGTCGCCGCCAGCATCTAAGGAGGCATCCCGGCCAGAGTCAGTCGCTAGCCGCATGGACGAGAAGGAGCCCAAGGTTGATAGCAAATCTCCTCTAAAGGATGAATCGAAACCAGAGTCGCCAGTGAGTGAGAAGCCAACTCCAGCAGATAGCCTGAAGGACGAGAAGTCGCCGCCAGCATCGAAGGAAGCATCTCGACCAGAGTCAGTTGCCAGCCATGTTGACGAGAAGGAACCCAAGGTCGATACCAGATCTCCTCTAAAGGATGAATCGAAACCAGAGTCACCAGTGAGTGAGAAGCCAACTTCAGCAGCTAGCCTGAAAGACGAGAAGTCGCCTCCAGCATCTAAGGAGGCATCCCGGCCAGAGTCAGTAGTTAGCCACGTTGACGATAAGGAGGCCAAGGTTGATACCAAATCTCCTCTAAAGGATGAATCGAAACCAGAGTCGCCAGTGAGTGAGAAGCCAACTCCAGCAGATAGCCTGAAGGACGAGAAGTCGCCGCCAGCATCAAAGGAAGCATCTCGACCAGAGTCAGTTGCCAGCCCTGTTGACGAGAAGGAGGCCAAGGTAGATACCAAATCTCCTCTAAAGGATGAATCAAAATTAGAGTCGCCAGTGAGTGAGAAGCACACTCCAGCAGCTAGCCTGAAGGACGAGAAGTCGCCGCCAGCATCGAAGGAAGCATCTCGACCAGAGTCAGTAGTTAGCCACGTTGACGAGAAGGAGGCCAAGGTTGATACCAAAGCTCCTCTAAAGGATGAATCGAAACCAGAGTCGCCAGTGAGTGAGAAGCCAACTCCAGCAGATAGCCTGAAGGACGAGAAGTCGCCGCCAGCATCGAAGGAAGCATCTCGACCAGAGTCAGTTGCCAGCCATGTTGACGAGAAGGAGGCCAAGGTAGATACCAAATCTCCTCTAAAGGATGAATCAAAATTAGAGTCGCCAGTGAGTGAGAAGCACACTCCAGCAGCTAGCCTGAAGGACGAGAAGTCGCCGCCAGCATCGAAGGAAGCATCTCGACCAGAGTCAGTAGTTAGCCACGTTGACGAGAAGGAGGCCAAGGTTGATACCAAAGCTCCTCTAAAGGATGAATCGAAACCAGAGTCGCCAGTGAGTGAGAAGCCAACTCCAGCAGATAGCCTGAAGGACGAGAAGTCGCCGCCAGCATCGAAGGAAGCATCTCGACCAGAGTCAGTTGCCAGCCATGTTGACGAGAAGGAACCGAAGGTCGATATCAAATCTCCTCAGAAGGAAGAATCAAAACCAGAATCGCCAGTGAGTGAGAAGACAGCTTCAGCAGCTAGCCTGAAGGACGAGAAGTCGTCTGCTGAATCGAAGGAAGCATCCCGATCAGAGTCAGTCGCAAGCCGCGCTGACGAGAAGGAGCACAAGGTCGATACGAAATCTCCTCTGAAGGATGAATCGAAACCAGAGTCGCCAGTGAGTGAGAAGGCAACTCCAGCAGCTAGCCTGAAGGATGAGAAGTCGCCTGCTGAATCAAAGGAGGCATCCCGATCAGAGTCAGTCGCTAGCCACGTTGACGAGAAGGAGCCCAAGGTCGATACCAAATCTCCTCTGAAGGATGAATCGAAACCAGAGTCGCCAGTGAGTGAGAAGGCAACTCCAGCAGCTAGCTTGAAGGACGAAAAGTCGCCTGCTGAATCAAAGAAGGCATCCCGATCAGAGTCAGTAGCTAGCCACTTTGACGAGAAGGAGCCCGAAGTCGGCAGCAAATTTCCTTTAAAAGAAGAAGCAACGCCAAAGTCATTATTGAGCGAAAGAACATCTCCATCTACAAGCCAGAACTACGAGAAATCGCCACCAACTTCTAAGGAGGCATCCCGCCCGCAATCAGTAGCAAACCACCTTGAGGAGGAAGTCAATATTGAAGCAAGGGCACATGCACCTGTGAGCGCAGGACCGCCGAGCAAAGTCGAATGGCAAATTGGTAGCGAAAAGGTTTCTCCAAGTGCTGTCCGAGAAAAAGACGAAAAACCCAAGAAGGATGTTTCAGACCTGCAAAGAGAATCTCAGCAATTGGAAACAGAACGCAAGACCCATGAAAAGATGATTACTACAGAAATATTATCCGCAACAACGCACTTAATAGACAAACTGAAAAAAGAAACAACATACAAGGTTGAATCCGTCGACGAGCCATCGGTGGAGCAATCCAAGTTCCCAGTAGTCTTAGAAGATCAGTTGAAATTCCCTACTCCTTTGCAGAAGTGTCCAACAGCGGAAAAACTGGACAGCCAAGCTCTTACCGAAGACGATGACACGGACGTGTTAGCCCTATCAGAAGCAGTTCGTCAACTGAGCGCTGAAGAGGCTTTTTCTGTCAAAATAGCACCATCATCGCATGACACAGTTTCATCGCCCATTGACAAGGCCCCACCAATCCTTTCCGCCTTGGAATTCGATGTTGTCTCGAAGCCAGACAAGGATAGCTTCAAACTTGACTTGAAACAAGCCAAGCCACTTGACAAAACACTGGACACTGCATCCAGTCCAGTCGATGTAGCCTACTCGGATGTGACTGAGTCTACTCTCAAAAAGATTACTGACTGCACAGAAGAAGCCAAGATTTCCATAGTGGAAGCCATCTGCGAACCCGGCGAGAAGGCGAAGGTTCAGATGGAGACTGCTTCCTCGCCAATAGATGATGTAGCGCCCTCGCTGGAGACAAAGCAAGAACTGACAACAGGAGAGGACGTTGGCGAAGTGGTTGAGAGCCTGAAGTCCATAATTTCATCGGAAGTCGCCAAGGCAACCGAGATTACATCAGCAATCTGCGACGACCTTAAACAAATGGCACTCAAAGTGGAGACTTTCGCAGAGGACTCGACCACAACCATCAAGAAGGAGACCACAACACCCTCCGAAAAGGTACAAGTTGTAACTGAAGAGATTGAACAAACAACAGTTTCTGAAACAACTGAAACAGCAAAGATATCATACGACATCAAGAGCTTCCACACCGAACTCCGTGAAACACATATCACAACAGTCGATTCTTCAGCCCGGGATGAAATCATTCTGCACGACATCAAAGAAGAGGACGAGGAGCACAGGTCTTCGCCGCCCAAAGAAACAGCTGGCGAGAAGTCACCGGCGCTGGGCACTGCCCAACCACAAAGACCAGTTTCTCCCCGAGAGGAAGAAGTTGCGAAGATTGTCGCCAACGTAGCGCAAGTTCTGAAATCCGAAAAAGACATAGCCGAAATAATCCCCGACTTTGACGAGAAAGAGCTCGAAGAGAAACTCTTAAAGACAAAGGAGGAGGACGCCAGCACTGTCCAGAGGATGTTAGTCACCGCAAGCAGCGAGGACGGAGGTGAAGAGATAGAAATCTGCCCCAAGGGAAGCATTCTCTTCACTCCCAGCTCAACCCCCGACGCAGTATCCGGAAAGGTTTCACCCGATGGCTCGCACGATATGGAGTCCGAATTCAAGTCAACTGAGAAGTCCAACAGTGAAAAGTCAGCACCAGAATCCGAAAAGTCGTCGCCCGACCTCAAGTCAGGACCCATCTCGCTCGAGGAAAAGGACCGCATTGAAATGTCTGAAAAGGCACAAATTGGAAAAGTGATGCAAACATCCACAGACCGAAAGGAATCTTACAGTAGTCTAACAGACTACCAGTCGGAGCTCAGAAGAGAATCCGCGATAAGCACATTCAGTGAAAAAGATCTGACTCGCGACGAGAGCACCTACGACGAAGGACCTGATTCTGTTGCCAGTCACGATCTTGGCAGGGTTTCCCCAGAATCCGCTGATCAGGTACGAGAACCTTCAAAGGCATCCGCCCATGCTGAAGATGCAACTAAGTCAACCGGCAAAGTTGAAGAGCAAGTAGAAAAGACAGAAGTCACAACCAAGCCCACAAGTGAATCAGTAGTTGTATCGAAGCAAATCTCGACTGAATACACCCAGAAGGTTATTGACGAAGCTGTGAGGGAGATGGACAAGGTGAAATCCTCCGCATTCTCGACCATCACAACAATTTCATCCAGTTTGATGGGCAAGGATGAGCAAGGAGCGAAGGAGGCTACAGTCACAACAGTTTCATCAAGCACAAGTGACGTGTTGGATTCCATTACCGCCAAAGCTTCAGAGGCAAAAGCAGACATCGTCACAACAGTTTCCTCAACAGTCACTAAAATTGGCGAGGAAAGCAAGCAAACGACAACTGCTGTGATCGACGAAGCTGTGAAGGAAATGGACAAGGTGAAAACATCTGCATTCTCGACCATTACAACAATTTCTTCCAGTTTGGTGGGCAAGGATGAGCACGGCGTTTCTGAAGCGAAGGAGACCGCAGTCACAACAGTTTCATCAAGCACAAGTGACGTGTTCGATTCCATTACCACCAAAGCTTCAGAGGCAAAGGAAGACATCGTCACAACAGTTACTAAAATTGGCGAGGAAAGCAAGCAAAAGACAACTGCTGTGATCGACGAAGCTGTGAAGGAAATGGACAAGGTGAAAACATCTGCATTCTCGACCATTACAACAATTTCTTCCAGTTTGGTGGGCAAGGATGAGCACGGCGTTTTTGAAGCGAAGGAGACCGCAGTCACAACAGTTTCATCAAGCACAAGTGACGTGTTCGATTCCATTACCACCAAAGCTTCAGAGGCAAAGGAAGACATCGTCACAACAGTCACTAAAATTGGCGAGGAAAGCAAGGAAAAGACAACAGCTGTGATCGACGAAGCTGTGAAGGAAATGGACAAGGTGAAAACATCTGCATTCTCGACCATCACAACAATTTCTTCCAGTTTGGTGGGCAAGGATGAGCACGGCGTTTCTGAAGCGAAGGAGACCGCAGTCACAACAGTTTCATCAAGCACAAGTGACGTGTTGGATTCCATTACCACCAAAGCTTCAGAGGCAAAGGAAGACATCGTCACAACAGTTTCCCCAACAGTCACTAAAATTGGCGAGGAAAGCAAGCAGAAGACAACTGCTGTGATCGACGAAGCTGTGAAGGAAATGGAGAAGGTGAAAACATCTGCAATCTCGACCATCACAACAATTTCTTCAAGTTTGCTGGGCAAAGATGAGCACGATTTTTCAGCAACTAAATTCACACAAGCAAAGGAGGACTTTATCACAAGCACAAGCGAAGTCTTAGACTCGACAACCACTAAAGTGACTCAGAGCGAGGAAAGCAGACAGATAGCATCTGCCGTTTCGATTGTCACCCAAGTCTCGTCCAGCTTAACTGATTCAAAGACTACAACAGTGTCCCAGGCGAAGGTAGACGAGCAAAAATCTAGTGTTCTCTCAACTGTCACCGCAACTGGCACAGACGAGCCCAAAGCCGCAGATTTCAGCTCCACCAAAGCATCTGATACAGTGTCCTCGTCGCCCGCTGCCTTCACTACTATCACAACAATTTCATCCAGTTTGCTTGGCAAAGACAAATCCAACATCTTCGAGTTGGCAACTTCAAAAATGCCACAGACCGACGTTGCAGACAAGCAGGAAACAACTGGCTTCTCAACTGTCACGACAAGTTCATCCAGACAGTGCGAAGTCTCAGACTCAAAAACTATCAAGCTGTCCCATGCTGAGGAGGACACACAGAAAACGACCGTAGCTTCAACAACCACCACAGTCTCATCTAGTGCAAGTGATAAGGATGAACGCGATATACTCGACTCCACAATGAGTCAGCAGAGCGTATTCACCACTCAGACAAAAGTGTTCGACGGCAAGGACACTGCCGAGTTCTTAACAGAGGAGCGAAAAGCAGCAGCATACCAACTGCACGACAAGACGGTTGATAAAATTGAAGGGACATCCAAGACTGTGGTCGTAACCACCAAAACTACATCTTCGAGTGAAAGCGATAAAGCTGCTGAAGAATCGTCAGACTCTGCAGCGCAGCTAATGTCCCTTAAGAGCTGTCAAAAAGTCAGCCAGGACTCGTCCACTCTCTCTACAGACCTTGATGAAGAATCATCGAAACGAGACGTTTATACCACAGTCACAGTGACCACCAAAACAATCACAACAAGTTCAACCGGCAAGGACGACCAATACATAGTAGATCCGCAGCAGCAAACAACCACCCGAACAGAACTGGTTGGAGATCAAATTCAAGAGGAAGCATCAGACAAGGCAAAGACCGAACAGTTAGTGACTAAGGAAGTTCTGAAGACAACCTCAGCCCCACAGCAGGCATCTGTTAAAGACCAAGTGACCACAAAGAGCACAGAAAAGGAAACTGGCACCGAGAAGTCATCGTCTGTTTCTAGTTTCAGGGAAGATATATCAGAGGTGTCTTCCTCAGAGTCCCGGTCGTCTCACACTGAAGAAATATTGACCGAAAAGGAGTCAACAGTTACTGAGAAGAAAGAGGAAACATCATCTGATCATTTTCAAGAGAAGAATCTCCACGAACAGTTGGCCAAACAGACAATCTCGTCCGAAGCCAAGGTGGTCTCATCAGTCTCCCAGCAATCATCGAAAACAGTTCTAAGATCAGACTCAACATCGAAGTCCCAGGTCAAAGAAACCACATCCACCACAAGTGTGCTTTCTAAGACAATTGACTCAGCTGATAGCATGTCGGAGACAGCTCAGTACGGCAAGGACACCTCTCGCAGAGAATCGACCCTGAGCCAAAGCAGCGAGAGCCGTCAAACCCTAAGCGACCACGAAGACGACGATGAAGATGATGCGGAAATGCTCAAAATAAAAGAAGCACGTTCAAAGTCAATTGCAACCATCATGATGACAAGCATCTACAAGCCCTCAGAAGAGTCCATGTCCCTGGACGCCTTAGACGAGGAAGAGTGCTCCGAATCGGCACTGCAAGAGTCATCGAGAATTGGCAAGACTACCACAAGCATGACAGTCATCAGAAAAGGCAGGCACATTGACACCATCTACAGCAGTCCCTTGATGGATGAGAAGTCTCCAGAAGAACACATCGACAGGAAGACTCCACCAACCGCTCCAGTTAGTCCAGGAATCAAATCCACATCAACAACATCCGAGCAGAGGGATGGAGTGCAGCACACAGGCGTAAGCACCGTACAGTACAGCGAAATGTACGGTGTGTCGGTTCCTTCATCACCGAAAGACTTCTCCGGGAAATCAAGCCCAGGTGCCTTAACATCAGAGAGCCGTTCGATACCTACTCCAGCGGGACGTGAATCACTCACAGAAACACCTGAGTCCTCACCAAAACCTACATCGCCCTTCCCCAGAGTGGCAAAAGAAGACATTCAAACCACAACCACCTTTGGTGCATCTGAAGTAGCGCGCTCTTCCACCCCCGACCTAACTCAGATTAGGGCACTGGAGAAAACCCCTCTCACTGCGAGCCACGAGAAGATAATCACAACCACAATCACAACAGTGACTAAAGTAATATCCGCCGACGGAAAAGAAATCGTCACTGAGGAGAAGACCATCACCACGACCGACACCAGCGAGCCAGATGGCGAGAAGGTTACAGTGACAACGACAAGAACTACCAGCGAAAGCGACAAGGTTCCTCTGCAGCCCAAGGAGCTGGCTATGCTAAGATCCGAGTACCGCAGCTCAACACCAGCAAGCGACGACGACCGGCCATACAGTGACGACGAAATACCGCATTCACCGCGAAGCGTAACTTCCTCTCAAGCAGCTAGTTACGACCTGCAACGATCCAGCTCAGGCATCAGCAAACGTTCAGACTTAGACATCGACGACAGCCAAGATGACATTCCGCCACAGTACGGCAGCGAAGAGCACTCATCCGCCATGTCAATCTCGATGGCACACAAGGTACTGGATCCCATGAGCACATCGTTCTATGGCGCACTCCCAGACTCATTTGGACCCATGGCAACCTCCATGACAACAGCTGACAAATCGGAACCAATTCCCATCAGGACCAGCCGAACAATCGTGAGCAGAACCTTCACGGAATCGCCCAGCCAATCGTCTGAAAGCGAAGGCGCAAGTCAAACATGGGCACTGAGACATAGCGGCGATCACAAATTCCTTGACGAAGCAGACCTCGACTTTGAGAAGGCTCTTGAGGAACACCGTCAGGTGCGCGGTGCCGAAGTCATGTCAAGTGTAACGTCCAAATACGCATATTCCCCATCAAAGTCCACAATCGAAGAGGTGATTGCGAAACCAAAGTTTCCCCTAGGGGATATTCAGAAGACGAAAGGAACCGAGGGAGCATCTAGCACCTCCACAGACGACGAGAAGAAAGACCAACCCGATGCGAAGCCAAAAGATCCCCTAAAAGAATGGGGTAAGCCATTGGGTCTGCCATCACCAGCGCCAGTAACAACCGACCACGATGTACGTACAACTCCGAAGAAAGAGCGTCGCATCGTTGCCGCTAAGACAAAACTCAATAACGAGAAAAATCTCAGGAAACGTTCAGACTCGCCCAGCAAAACAAAGAAACCCAGCCCAGTGTACGTAGACCTCACATATGTTCCTCACAACGGGAACTCGTACTACTCACACGTGGAGTTCTTCAAGCGAGTTCGAGCACGCTACTACGTCTTCTCTGGAACCGAGCCTAGCCGTGAAGTGTACAATGCCCTGCTCGAGGCAAAGCAAACATGGGAGGATAAGGAGTTGGGTGAGTTTCAAATCCTGAGCATAAGATAATCGCAGAGTTAATTTGTTCCTTTTGTTTGTATTTTCAGAAGTAACCATCATTCCCACATATGATACGGACGTCCTAGGCTACTGGGTAGCAGAAAACGAAGAACTCCTAGCTAAATACCACATTGATCTTTCGCCATCTGCATCACGATGCACAATCAATCTACAAGACCACGAGACATCGTGCTCAGCATACCGTTTAGAATTCTAGGCCACGGGGATGTTTATAGCATTTTCCCCAATGATCGACTCACAAGAATTTACCAATTAATTGTTAAAATACACACATGATTATACTTAAATACACGTAAGCCAGAAACGATAACAACCCGAAAACAAGTCAGTTCAAGTCTCCATGTGCGGCGGAGGAGGAGAGGCGACGGCAAGGCGCGATGCTAAAACACAAATACTCAGCTATAGCGAGCTTTGGTGTGTTTTTCTGCTTTCTTCATAGAGACACCATCGCTATACATATATGTATACTGCCCAATCAGTCAGTCAGCAATCGCAGTCCGCACTCACCAAACTATGGAAACCAGCTTGTCTTCAAGGAAATAATTTTAACGAAAATCAAAAACAAATGTTACCTTATATCTCCTCTAGTCCCTTACGATATATAGATGATATAAAATAAGTTATATTTTGCTCTTTGCTCCCCGTAGCAAAAAGAGAATAAGAATGTATTACAAAAGATATTTTACTAGAGATTGTTATGAAACTATACAAGGAATTTGTATTTAATGTGCCTCTGAGAACCGAATGCAATTCAAATTGCAAGTTGAATCCATTTTGTTTGCATTGCTAACGTTTTTTGCTTACGAATATAGAGAATGTGTAAACAACAAAACAATGTTAAAAACAATAAACTCAAAGCTTTAACTCGAAACCTGTTTGTGAACCTTCTTCACATAGATTATACTTATTTTGTTAAATATTCTCTCATAAGCGACCGACCGACCGAATGTAATTGCCCATAACTGTAACATGTTAACCACATCGCATTCCACACGCACACATATACACACACACTCGCATAAAACCATGCAACCCAACTGTGTTTGGTGATGGGCAATTGCATATTCTTCTCTGGGCTAAAAAATGAATATTTGTCAAGAAATACATGAAATCACTGTAATTGCATAAAGGAAAAACAAGCAAAGTCGATTTAAATAAATAACCATGCCTCTAAAGTACACATTCAATGATTTGCCACAGCGATGCTCACCGTACAATTCAGATTCGCAACATACTCCGTGTCAGGGCATGTGATTTTCTGAAATCCAAAAAAATCCACAGAAATCCATGGATTTTGCAAACAATACTTGCATCAAACGATAGCCCAGTTAATAAACAATAGATTTAAACAATTAATTGAATCAAATCATGCGTTAATCGATGGATTGCCGAAGATTAAAGTTTGTCTCTAAAAAAAGCATGCGGTTAGAGAATGTGCATTTCATGAAATATCCATGAAATATCATGAAATATTGCAAAATCTCTCAAAAAGAATGAAGAACATGTAATAAAAAAGACGATTAATGCATACACTGCAAGGATTACAACTTTTTAACACTCACATTCGATTTTAATAATCCAATTGCAAGTGGTGTTCTAATAAGAAACTGCACTTACCAGTTTAATCATGATATATTACCACGATGAATACCCATGTTGAGTCTTGAAGTGCTGGAAAACACAAAACACAATTCACTCACACACTACAAACACTTTTTGCACTAGGAAAACTGAAAAAACGATTTTTTTCATATTTAATTTTGAATATTTCACTTTTCACCACACTTTCACTGCACAAGCACCAACCGGAAACTGAATGAGCGATCGACCAGTTTCCACATTATCCGGTTGGTGCAGTCGATTTCCAAGGAAATGACATTCCAGTACATTGTGAATGCACCCTGAAATGAAAGATTTTCGCTGTCAGTTGAGAATTTAAAAATGAATTTAAATTTGAAAATTTGAATAATCAGGCAAATTACGAACGAAAAATTAAAATAAAACAATGTGAATTGTTAAATTAATGATGAAAATGTGAGAAAAACATTATTACAAAGGTCATCTTGTGAGATTCTACGCATATAAATATAGAGTAATTATATTCCACAGAAACAAACAAAGAAGTGCATATGTGCATATATATGTAGATGACAGATATACACATATTCATGCATATATGAATGTTATCCATTACTGAAAATCGTGTTATAGAAGAAATTTCATGTATTATGTAGACAAAAAAAAAAAAACAGATGAAAATAGTTATGTGTATGTAATTCTGGTGTATCTATGATGTTAGTAATTAAATTTCTGTCACAACTATGCTTGAACCAGAGAATGTTGAATTTTGAAAGAGCAAGAGTAAAAAAATTGAAAGAGGGTTTCGCAAAGTCAGAATGATGTTTTTGAAAATTAAAATGTACCTTGATTGTGCAAGTCAGGTTCTGCATAGAATGATGATGCTGGAGAAGCAGTCCGCCAACTATAATTTACACACTTACGAATAACAATAGATTCTAATTTAAGAAAACAAAATGTATTTACAAACATCCAGGGAGAAGATGAATCTCTTAGAGAAATTAGACAAGAACAAAAAAAAAAAAGCACTTCGAACGTTACGAAAATATTCTAATTTATTTGTGCACCGTCCGTGAACGTGAACTTCTTTTCGTTTAACTTCCGACGACAAATGATGTTAACCGTTATCTTATGGAAACCCCGTGAAGTGTGCAGCAGTCATGGAAGTACAGTACAATACGACTTCTGTCAGCTAATGCAAAACTATTTTCGTAACTCATTTTTATTACATAATTTTTTTCTAAGAAAAACCACAAGGGTATTGAAAAACTTCCGACTTGAAAATATTTAAGGATGATAAGAGCTATACAAAATATAAGAATGTGATAAAATATTTGTTTTTTGTTCAATTAAATTTGTTAAGACATGCAAGGTGAATGGCAATGACAGGGATATAGTACACTACGCTACGAAAATGCTAATTTGAACTATTTATCAACAATTTAACCGATTTTGTTGTGATAAGATATTGTTTGGATTTTAAGCAGTTTTTTTACACAGCAGTTGATGAGAAGCTCATCGAACACTTTTAATCGAAAGTAAGGAAATAGATTTCAAACAGTTTTTTTGTATTTCCTTTGTTCGATACTTCATTAAAAAGAAGAAACAAATAACAAGAAAATGATAACGAAATGAATACTAAACTATTTTATACCGAATTATTTTATACATTTTTTTGAAATAAGTAACCAAACAAAAGACAGAAACATAGTAGATAGATATTGGAGAGAGAATATATACACATGTGTATAAAGTGATTTAATTATTCAATATTTTATGCTTTTAGTAAAGTCAGACGAAATATAATACACAATAATTGTAATAGGATTAAAGCAGCAACAAAAGAAAAGTGCTTGAATTTAATTTTTTAATTTGTACTCAATTTTATTGATATGTTATAGAGTAGATTCGATAGGGCGGATCGAAAGTGAGATTGGAATTTTATGATGTTATTGAAATATTGAAAGTTTACTCAAAAGTATGAGGGTTCTATAAAAACAACAAACCACTCCACGGCAACAGGATATATTTTAAGCCATAAATGTCTAATTAAATTTTCCATGCACCTTGGGATATTGAATAACAAAATACCAAATAAATGTCCCTTCTGAAATTATTATTAAATAAGAAAAAAACTAGTGGTTATTTATATAAAAGAAATATATATAAATATTTAAAGAGATATCCTAAGAGAAAAAATATTAGTCATTAATGTACCACGTTCTGAATGAAAGAACGCGTATATATATATATATAAATATATATATATACATATATATGGATATTTACTAATTTAATTGTTCAAGAATATTTTACTTTTGAAGCCTTTTGCAGTAGTTTGTTTAAGAAATACATACATTTTTGATGATAATTAATGAAGATTTGCCTTTAATTCAATTACCTAGTGCCCAAAAAGACGTAAATTACATATGTTTACATACTTTTCCGTTGCTGATTTTAAATATTTAAAGATTTATTGATAAAACTGTTATGTTGAATTCTTATTGCAATTACATACTAACCATAAGTATATGTATTGTATTTATGTATATTTAGTATCATGATGCAAACAAATTTGAGGTAAAATTTTTAATTAAATATTATTAAAGAAGAAAGCTTAAATATATCCAAATAAAGATGATGATATATACATACATATATTGGAAAATAAAAAAAAAACATGTCTTTTTTTTCCATTGTGACCTATACTTACCATCATACAAAACGGACGTCACTTTCCTTTAGAGTAAACTCTGAAATTTTGTTTCGTTGAAAAACTAGCTAAATAATCCATAAGTTAAACACATTTTTCGTCAAAGAATGTTCTCATTTTATTTAAATTATTCTTAATACACAACTATACCCATTGAAGATGTTTTTATGTCACACTCGCAAATGAAACATTTGCACAAGTGAAACTTGATAAACGATACTTCTGCATATTCGTCGTGTGCAATAAGAAATGGATCTTATTTGCACCTTTCGTTATAGAATATAATAACATAACAAAAAGTTGCATACTCTATAACCAACGAAAGTGACCTTATAATTCAAATGCAAACACACTATGTCCTAAGGGCCGTAAATTGATGGAATACATCTAATATATGAGTATCTAGATCCGATGTGAATAAAAGCGTTTCCAAAGTGCTGCTATATTTCTGAACTTGTTCATGATGCTACAAAAAAAAGAAGACTGTGATTACAAAGATGTACGATCTTATAGAAATCACATAATCACGCACCATTAAAAACACCTGTTGTAATCGTCCAATTGTCCAGCGATACCAATCTGTATCTGGATCACGTCCATCTGTGTCCGAACGAACTAAGTGTTCTGACAAAATCATAATAAACCGTTGAAATACAATAAGAAACAATCGCTTTTGATCGACATTAGCGGCTTCAAGTTTTTCTTCCATTCTCTCTACCATCTACGAAAAAAAGAAACCAAAGTTAGTACGCCACAAAGACCTTCCCTCTAAAAGATTGATTGACATTGAATAACACCATTCACTGCATACAAAAATTCACTCTAAATTAAAGCTAACTCAATGCTGCATAACGTAGTGAACTAATTAATAATACTATTACCAAACACACTTCGGTCATATACATATATGATTCTCAGTGTATATAAATAATGAATATACCGAAAAACTACTCACTTCTTCTGACGGCTTGTCTGCATTGTTTTGGGTCTTTTTACGCTTCTGTACGCCACCTTCTTCCTCCGATTCACTTGAAGACGAATCTGCCTTTGAGAGTTTCTCTTTTGCTTCACCCAATTCGGAGCCTAGACAATTTGTATTCACATAACTTCTTCTTCGCACACAATTATGAATACTCACTTAATTTGATGACATGCTTATTCATTTTCTTTATGGTTAGATGAAGGATTTCCCAGAGATACATTTTTGTGAATTCACCAGTCATTTCCTTTGAAAAAATCCATGTGGCAACAGCCGAGCACTCCACAACCTGAGTCTTCAGAAGTTTGTCTATTATAACCACCATCATTTGCTGGTGATTCTTCCACAATTCGAAAACGTTATGAAGAATGCATATCTGTGCTTCTTCTGATTCTGCAAGTGCCTGAAAATCACATATCATTAGAATCACTATTAGCAGAGGAGATTGAATGCAGAAATACCTTGAAGACCATGTGAAACTTCGATATAGCAGCAAAGCTGTGTGAGAACGATTTGGATCCCAAATTGAGTAAAGTCTGCACGAAAACATCGATCTTTAGAGGATTAAAAGAACTCTCAGACATTTCGTTGTCACCATTCTCTCCGGAGTTCGGTAATTCCTTTAGCACGTTGATCACCTCCTCAGGCGTGCATTTCTGACGTATAGCCACGACAAGTTGATGAGCGGTTGTCGTGCCTGGTAGCGAAGCTGAAATAAAAAAACACATAAAGACACTTATAATTGAGTAGCCGATTTTACAAATTAACAATCACGGATGGCATGACATAGCACGGCACTTTTCAGTCTAGTGGAACATCTGAAGTTGAGCGTCCAACGAAGCGGAAACGTGCTACCTTCGGAAAGGTTTTCCGACTTTCTTTTCAAAGCGACCCATGGATTCATTCTCTCGGAAAGATTATATAAACATTAAAGACGAGAAAAAACAACAATATGCGCTCAATCAGAATGTCAATGACAACCAGGAACTCAGTTTTAGCAGTCCTTAGACACTTGCACAAATCTTCAATCGTGTGTCGAAGTGGATAGCCTCTGCTGGATCACTAAATCAAATAATGTTCGCCACCGCTCAACGAAGCTGAAAGTGGTTAGAGACACACAATGAATGAATAGTTCTGTCTGAGGCTGCCATCGCATGGGTGTGATGTTTATGTACAGAGAAGGAGGAGATACGACTTGCGAAATATTAACGCAACAATGAGGAAAAGTTTGCGAGTTGTTCAGTTGTGTTTCGTGTGTTGTTGAAGAGACTCTATACAGCGGAATGCCTATTTCGAAATATTTATTCGTTGTTATCTCAGTAAGAAGACGTGTGATGACATTAAAAGGGCTTCCGCTGATTTACGTATATTCTTTCAGTTGCACCTTTGTCAGGGGGCCTTTGAAAGGGATCTGCTGCTGACACCCAAAGAGGGTCTTCAGATCCATGGGAAGAGGATTTACTACCGACCAGGCAGCAATGAAACCAATAGCAACAGACCATGGGAGCAGACTCTGAAACATGTCACCTTCCTGACTCTATTCAAGAACGGTGAAGGTGGAAGTAAGACAAGGTATTTGGTTTTGTTTGTTTTAGAAAGTATTTAATTTGTCGTCTCTCCGTAAAGCGACGGCGGGAAATACAAAAAGTTCATGCAGTCCGCATACACAGGAATACACAATGACTATTCCAGATTCGGCGACATCATAACTATGGCTGAGGGTTGGCTAGAGGAATCTAAAGAGTATCGCTTCATCGAAGGTCCTTGCGATCGCCACTGCTATGAAGCCGCATTAGCACTGTGGAGGGTGCAAAAGATCCGTCATCGGGATGCGCAGAGGGGATTTAGATATGAAATGAAATTCAGTGTTACTCCCTTAAACGACTCAAGAGTGAATAGAAATAGAATTTTCAACGGGGAGAAGTACTTGAAGTCGTTTATCTTGAAGGACGACGACTATCCTGAGAGTTTCAATGCTCTTTCACGGAGATCAGATATTTTTGATATTTTTTCCAACGAGCGACAAGCGAGGATTGTCAACGAAAACCCAAGCACACCTGAGTTGAACATAGGGGAATACGTCAAGAACATTCCGAAAGCTGCCGCGAAAATTGGATATCATTCCGGAGCGTATGATGTACACCCAACCACATACAGGCCCAACTACCACATACAATTCCCCAAGCCAGAGACCTATGAACAATTGCCCGAGCCGCCAAAAACTTTGGTGACTCACCACTTCCACCATCATTTCTTCATGAACGAACCCGAAGCGCATCCACCCCGCGAGCAATCGATTTATCCTGCACATCTGGATGCCATCCACATCGTAGATGCTCCAAAAGCGGACATCCTTGCTTCACAGTACTCTAGACTGCACACAATAACATCAACTCCTCCCCCTTTAACAGCACCCTTCTATATGCCCACCAATCCTGTTTTTAGACAGGCATCACATAAAGACGAACCAACTACCCAAATACAGTTGACACCTTTCAAGCAGAGTGAACAACAAATCGAAAAAATTCGTTACTCCGAACCAGATCCATTGTATGTGAATGAAGGTCTAGGCAGCCTAAGATTCATTTCAGAGACTGTTTCCGCTGAGGATCACCCACAAGTCGAGCGACCCCAATCGGTTGAAGTACCACAACTCAAAAGATTAGAGCTAGCTCAAGCAGGGAAGGACAAGGAATATGAAGTTACTGAAATGGAAGCACTGGAAGAGACTATCACCATCCAATCGACACCGAAATCAGATAAGGGACCGACAGAGGCTACTTCAACAAAACCAACACCTCGCGGATATGTGAGCAAACTGTCTATCGACAAATTTCGTGCATACCCTCGGAGTACAACTGAGCAGCCTGTCCTGAAATGGAAACCAAAACGCAAGCCTACAGAAAAGATATCAGAAAAACCTTCGAGCAGTCAGAGCCCTCAAGAGAATGTGGTTACAGTCACCCCCAGCAATGTCTACCGGACGGATTACGAAATTCTGACGAAGAAATCTGTCAGTAAATCAGTTAGTGTGAAAATTGGAAACTATTCGCAAGAGCTTCCTCTTACCGACGGCACGGAAAACTCAGATACACGATGACAGCAGCAAGTAGTCCCCCACAACAATACTCATCCTTTTGTAAATGTAACTCTAAAGACTTAAATGGTAAATACAGAGATTGTTTTTTCTACTCACCAGCTCCTTCTGTAGAATACTTGTAATTTGGTTGCGGAGCCACTGGGATCAATTGAGCATAAGGTTCGGGCATCATCTCGGTGATCCTCTGGTGATACGACAATCTAGGGGTGGAAAACAACGCATGTATTGACTGTTTTCAAACAATTCTTCAAGTAGACAACTTTACCTCAAGCATTTCTGCAAGACCTCTTGTATGAACTTGGGCCTGGGGTGTTCCGGATCCAAGAGCAAACAGCTGTCCCACTCATCCCACGACCAGGTGAACTTAAAGTTACTTAAGTGGTATGAGAACCAATTCACAAAGCGATCGAAACATGAAGTATTCATGGAATCGATACGCATAAAAAGAATTTCCGTAGCCTGAGCCAACACTTGTGGCAGTGTAGCTGGTTGAAGCTTACACAACTCAATCAAAATGGATCCGTACACGATATCCAAGTACCTGGGAGTTGGCATGTGAAATAATTCAGAAAAAATTACTTCCACAATGCAGTATTCAAGTGGAATCTTGTTTTTGTATGGAAAAGCCAGAAGCTGTGCAGCACAATCCTTTCGCTCGAGACGATGGGTCTCGATGATGTGATGCAAATGCTCCTCGATCAGAAATCGCTCGATGGAATGAGCTCCGGGTAAGTTAGGGCCGTCCGGACAGTCTGTATAGTCGAACATGCGGTACACCACCCACGGCATGGGGTACACAAATGACTCGTCGTGTTGTGGTGGCACTATTTGGGGCAAATTATGCTGTAGAGCTTCACATAAAACCGAATCAAAAGCAAGATATGGTCTCGGTATATGCTTCTCTGCCCAGTTGTCCTGGCGAAGCTTTCGAATCTGTGCCCACAAGCAGTCAAGATATTCTTCCTGTGGATGTGGTGCATCTACGGACCATACTCGCAAAGCGTTGTGGTGTTTCTTTGTGCGTTTGTTCAGAAACACTTCGATCCTTAAGAGGAGACTTTCTAAAGAAGACTCCTTTTTCTCATACAAGTCACGCCCCACCCACGGGAGGGTGGACAACACAGCAAACACATACCAGTCTCTGCGAACCTGAGGAACATTGTCCTCATTTGACACGTCAATCATCAAGTCTAGCAACTGCAGCAGACTAGATGCAGAAATGACATGACAATTCACTAAGTCAGCAAGAAATCTTAGTGAATATCTGGCAGCATCCCAGCGACAAGCTTTCAAGCTGTCTTTGAAAGTCTTGACCATATGGTCTACGAACTCGCCACCAAATTTGTAGTTCTTCGCATTTAGTAAACCAACAAGTGTCGTGTATATAGTGCATTTTTCTGGCATTTTCACCGCACAATCTGAAAGGATGCGAAGAATTTTGAGACGAAACGTTCCCAAATCAGCCTCTAAAACTGAAACTAATCCCTCTAAATTGGATTCAACTGAAGAAGTACTTCTTTCGCCAACACGAAGGATAAGAGATTCCAGGCGATCTTCAATTTCTTGATTTTCTGAAACACGACGCCTTTTTCGATTGCGATGATCTGAAAAATAGATAGTTGAAACGTTTCATTCACAAAAGAAGTTCGACCACAAGACTTTGTAGGTTATCTTCGATTTTGAGGTCAAATTTTTGTTGCAAATAAACCACCTACCATATCCATCGTCATCGTCATGTGCTCGCCTTCGGTTCATCGTTCTTTAGAAATAGTAATTATTTAAATATACTCTTTTCAACTTTGTTAAACTTTTGCTGAATATAAATTTCAATTGAACGCATAGACGCTTCGGCGAAATTTGCTGTCAAATTAATTATGGCTAAATGACAATTGGACATTTCTAATGGTATCTGTCAAACACGAATGTAGGGCAGCCATAAATATAGTATGAAACGTTAAGGTGGCTTCACAAGAAAATGGTGAATTAGATTATTTTAATTTATTAAAATGGTGAATTTGACGATTTTAATTTCATTATTCGAATTATACAACAGTAATTGATTTCTAGATCTAGTATGAAGAGAAAATATCAATAATAATGTTACCACTAAGTAGACAACATAAAGTCTTTATTTAACAAACTGTTCTCTGTCAAGGTATAGATGCTTTTGTATGAATTCGAATAAGTCGGAAAAAACGTTTTCACCCATGTATGTATGTAGATGAAGCATGCGTAATCCAACCTAACCTATCAAAAGTCCTTTGTTTCCATAGCCACCATTCTTTTAAGCTTAGGCACACGTTAGAAATTGAATATTCTTTTATTAAGTAATATCTGTCTAATCGCAGACTATCCGTACAGATTCCTCACCATTGGCAAACAGATAATACGATTAAAGTAATTCCGAAATCGAAAACAAACCAAGCATACCAACAGGCCCGGTCACACAAAAAGGGGTTTTGAATATAAGCTGCTTTGGCTCATGCCGAACGCTTCACTACTAACAGATTTTTTTCTCTCTGCCAACGTACGTCCCCAGTGCCCCATCACCATCGCCGTTTGTTGAACAATGAAAGTATTATGCTAATACCACCACCCACACCCACAGCCACACAAAAGGATCGACAGTATTCCTCTGCAAAAGAGGACTATACTCCATCAACGAACTCCTCTCGGTTGAAAGCAGCGACGCATCAGCATCACAGTTTGGTACATGTGTCACATAGCTGCAGAATGATGCGACAGGAAAACAATATAAACCAGATTTCATCGCAGAACACTCTCTCTTTCCCGGTATTGAAAGATTCCATAAACTCTGGTAACAGTCGAACATGATGATATCTACGGTGCGGATGGAAGAAGAAAATAAAACCATCCGAAGTGCTCTGAAGTGACACTAAAAACCACCCTCTTACCTTGCTACCTTGCACTCCTTCAATTCTATGTATCCCCAATTGAATCTCCACTAGTTACGGGAGTGTAAACGTGTACTTGAAAATCTATACCGATTCGCACACGTGAATTGGATGGTGAAATATAATAAGGATTCCATACTGGGCCCTGTGTATGTTTTCCTTCGCACTCCAGACAAATCAGATGTATCAAACAATTCAATTTTCGTATAAATTGACTTCAAATGTTTATCCTAAAGTATGTCGCGCTTGTTGACACTACCTCAGTGAAAGGGTGAGGGGATCCTGGGATTCAAATATATCTCGAGTGTGTGTCGGTTTTTGCAATTCACAGCGGACACGCTTTGAGATTTCACTTTAACCGAACCATTATCGGTCGTTTGTTGATCGACTACAATTTGTCGTTGCTTAGTTGATTGGGCTGTGGTGGAGGGTCTGCGTTTATTTATTTATTTTTTTTTTTTGTTCCTCCAGAGTATCCTCCCCATTCCAACGAGAATGCAAAACAGTATCATCTTCAAATATCCGTACATTTAAAATCTAGAACGACATGGAAGTGAGAAAGGCAAAAAAGCTTAAACAGAGGGAAAAAGGAACCATTACCCATCCAACGAGACGAGTACGAGAACTGTGAAAGCCGTCTCCCTAGGCAACCCACAGTCTCGGTGTGAACTGATGAGAGGATGTGCATATATCCAGCCGGGGAGAAAAAAAAGTATTTAACAATGGTTGAAAAGCATCCGTCTCTGAAATGATTCGGGGAATGGCAAAAATGTATACACCAGGATGTGGTATTTATTACAAGCCGAAGAAAGTCCTTCACTATGCACAGGGCTGGCTGATGCCCTGTTCGCTCTCATTTCAGGGCGAAAGCATCCGCTGTGCTTGGCTTAGGATGTTGCATGATTTCTTTTTTTTTTTTAAGAATTTCACATTCACTCTTATACCGTATATAAATAGGTATCCATGGATTGTGTGTTTTAAAAGTCTACAAATATCTGTGAGTGCTTCGATTGTCTGCCGCCCCGAAGCCCACCCTGATTCATATGGCAAACAATTGAAAAATTAAAAAAAGGATGTACTCGTACATGCATATTCACAAAACGAAACGAATGTACACCACCACGGTATATCACTGCGATGCGATATAATAGCTGCGAACAATTGCTGTCGGTTTACCAACACTTTTTTTTTCCTTTTCTTCATTCCTATTCGTTCTTTTATCCTGCCATCGGTGCTCCCACACCATCCAATAAGAATATCTGCATGAGGACGTTCAACAGTAGTAAAACACACAGATTGATGCAATGTTGTCTGTTGCGTTGCGTTGCTCCTGTGATTTGTATATGTTCCCTCGGAGATCCTTCGGAAGCTGATGGTGATGATGATGACGGGTAAGGTTGATGGTTGCACTAGCTATATGATTTACTTCCTTTTTGAAAAACGCGCGCCTGGTACAACAAAAAGATGCGAGCGAATAACCAACCAACCGACCGACCCTTCTTCATGGGGGAGAGGGTGAATTTTAAAATGTGTTCTACGGTTTTAGATTTAACACTCACAACGGTTGCTTGGCGGACGGTTGACGGTCTCGACTTTGTGGGATTTACATTCATTTGATTTTAAACTGCCGCCAGAGAAGGTGGTGAAGGTTCTGTTTCCCGTTTGTGGTACAAGGACATTTTCTTGTCTCATTTCTCAGTGACGATAGGTGTTTCGGGCTTTGTTGGAAGTGATTTGTTTAAATACTCAAGTGTCTGTGTTTAAGTAAGTAAACAATTACCTTTTTTGGAAATGAGTGCTGGGGGTATCCTTATCCAAGCGTTTTGATGTGCCGTCGGGATATCCGTGTACCGTGTCTGGAGCTCCTGATATTACACTCGTTCTTGTTTAATTGAATAGAATTTCATACTATATTAAAACTGAATTAATCCTCCCCAAAGTCAAGTGATATGCGTTCATCCCTCATTTTCGCCTCACCACCGACTACAACAATATTTAAATTTATGTACCACTTGTGGCTGTGAAATACTTCATCAAAATATAATCCTGTTTGATACGTTTCAGGGCAGGGCGCAAAGGGAACATTACATACAGTATTGGCTTGGCACACACTCGTCTGTACATAACATAAGTGTGTAGGGTTTATAGGCCGGCCCGAAAACACACACGTGGATGGTAAATTCAATTCCGAATTGAGTCCTTAAAATACTTGTGTTCGGGCTGTGTTACAAATTGCAAGCGATTAGTATTGCAACCCTTGGCTTTGAGCAGTTAAGGGGGATGCTGAGGTTACATGTTTGCTATTTACCCCGCACTTTGTGTATGGACACCACTTTCGACGTCGATCGACTACACACATGTGAATTTGACAAACTACCTCGTTAAATGTACGTTAGCAAATTAGTGAGTGGATTTGAAAGTGAAATTTGTGAAAAGGGAGTCAATCTATTCCAAGGTGATACTTGGGTGTGGAGGGGAAACTGTGTTGTCTAATCAAATATCCGGCGGCAGAAACAAAACTGTACATTGTATGTCTAAACGCAAAGTTAGTTACCACAGTACTGCTTCGTTTATAATAGATTTACGATCAGAAGTTGATGTTATTTTCATCTCCTACGTCTGATTGGATTATCTGATTGTCATATTATTCACTCTGAATTTGAAAACCGTCGGCAGTGACGAGCTCCACTGCCTTTTGAGTAAGCTTTCTTCACTTCACATAAAATGTCCCTTTATTACTTCCTGGATTACTTCCTGGTTCTGTCCAAGCTTTATCATCAAGTGGCCATATGATCCGAGTTGTGGACCTGATCTTTCATATGATGTTCCTTAAAGCATGCCGCTAACATCTTCATTGTTGAATCAATTCAATGTTAGATTGTGAATTCAATTAAGGCGGCATACGCGGTGAAAAACTCCTTTTTCATGGATGCATTTCCCCCAGTGTGCCTCTCTGCCTTCGAAACAATAACACAGACGACTTAATTAGTTAATCGCAAACAAGGCACCATACTTCTTCTCGTGTTCCTTATTCTTAAACGGCTACAGCAGACGATGATGGTAAAACCTACTGAAACAATTGTTCAGTAATTAAAACAAACATTTTCTGCCTCAGATTGTTTCCATTCCATTTTTCTCAGGATTTGTTTGTAACAATTGATTTCTTTTCATTGTTCTGCTTCCGTCTCAACGGAGAATTTCCTCCATGCATCTTACATGGGATAAATGGAAAAGGAGGTTCTGCAGTTAATTGCCTCGGAAGCAAGAAAAAAAAATACTTGCAGAAAACTTTTACAAGGAAACTTCTGCCAGCAAGTTGAGAATATTTGTCTGTCAACAACTTAAAAAGTCGTTGAATCTGTGGATTAATCCAGCTTATTTATTCTTCATAAAGTATGCAAGAGATTCCTTTTTTTTATTGTCATTACCAAACAATTTTGCACAGAATGTCTTCTTCGCTTCACCGCTTGGGGGAGGGAGAGAAATGGAACATTTTAATTAACAAACGCAGCCGCTGCTTAAAAATGTTATTGTTCCATAATAAATTCAATTTTGAAACTTTTCCATTACTACCTCGACGAGTGGTTGGCCATAAATTTCGTATAGATATCTTAATTAACATAATCTAATTTGAATGAAGCTCTCCTGTGGCTTCTGCTTATTTTGATGGTGTCGCACTGAAACGGGCAAAAGGAAATTGACGGCAACGAAAGTTTGGTGGACACAAATGAAGACACCATCTGACTGTAAAACTCATCAAGTGGTCAAAAAAAAAAAAAAAAACAGCATAACTTCCTCTGCCTCTGTAAAAACCGTGCTTGAAACGACCACAGATTGCGAAACATTTTTTGGTGGAGTGCACAGCTCTCATGTAGAAAATGTATGCAAACACTGACATGTGATGAAAGGGAGAAAAGTGATGTACCGGACCTTGGGGGGGTAGCACTTCCTAATCGTCGTACGAACGCCTTTCGTTCTCGTCCACTTTCATGCATGAAAAAATGTATTTTTTTTTAATTTTGAATGATTCGTACATATTCAGGTCTCATGTATCAAAGTGTTGACTTTTCATACGAAGCTACAGAGCGAACGCAAAGCTATCGCTTTAAGCTATGGTTTCTGATTTCTCAAAGCCGAAAAAAAGCCATTGTCATAAACATTTTAATGATTAAAAGTGTTGTAAATAATCCAATGGCAGCGGATATACTGAATAAGAACACATTTAATCAACCCCTTTCTTTACTCGAATTAACGTGAAAGCATGAAGAACAATAGGGTTTTGTGTTTGCATTGACTTCATGGATGCATGCAAATATTTCTAATGCTCTCAGTTTAATTCCCATCTGGCCGTTGAGGACTACAAGGGCTACAAGGACTTCCTTGAGAATAAATCTCCTGCCTTAAGAAATCAAAAACAGCTTACAAACGTCTTATGACTTCATCCATCTTCCATCTCCTAAGGGTGTGAGTTGAGGTTTGTAACAGTGGGTGGTAGAATTGTGTGCTTGAAGAGGAGTGTAAACCCAATTCATTCTTTGGTAACTGCTATAAAATTTCTTTGATTTGAATGTACATATATTTTGCTTATAATTCATGTGTGCATGTTTTTGTTTCTCATTTCTAGATTAATCAAGAATGTCCGAGGATCAACAGAGACTACAGGAGACATCAGTTTCCGCGCAAAACACACAAACATCTCCACCAAAAGAACACAAGAGTATACATGAACTTCGCAATCAAGACTACGTTAGTAGATTATTAGCGGCAACACCACCGTACTTATACTCAGCCCCCGTTGGTCCCAACAATTTCTTCTTCAGTGACATGCTCCGATCTCTGGTTCAGGCGCGAAACAACGAGAACGCTCGGAATCTTCAGATGCAGCAAGCCGCTGTAATGGCTAGAAGACCAAGGAAGCGTTCGTGGAGTCAGCATCGTCCTTATTACGAGCATTTGCGCGAACGAAAAAATATTGATGAAAAGACTACTGTCACTGAAAAACCCCTAGAGCTCACCAATAAGCAATTCATGCCGATGGCTGCGACAAAGTACTCAAAACCAGAGACAACACCGAAAGAATCCCACTGCCGGAAGCCACCAAACGATTCTGGATCTGCAGAAAATCAAACTGCATTGCAAGGAAGCCCAGCAGTCGCCTCGTTACCACCACAGGATCTGGTTCTACCTCCTCCGCCTCCAGTTTGGTATCCTCCCATCTATCCTCCGTATGGAATTGATCCGCTGCATTTCTTCATCGATCTCCGTGTCTCTGGGCATATTTATGATCGAAAGAAGGAAAATGTATCTCCATTGGCCAATGCAGAGAACAACACACTGTCGTCGACTGAGGCAGAAGCGCTCGGCAAGACCAGGCATGGTTCGGCATTCACTGTTCCGGTTCCTAGGAATGAATCTAAAGGATCCACAGCGATGAACCTATCTTCATCCACAACCGCATCGTCAACAGAAACAGCTAATAAATTGGAGAACTACGCAAAGTATTATGACCTAGGCGAGACTAAGGAGAACCATCCAAACCCGAAGAGCAACTCGAATTACGTTCTTCAGAACTTACCAAGGCTCTATAGCCAATTCTCTGGAGCAAAGGATCTCGTAGATGACAGCACATATGAGAATGACAGTAAATCTGATCAGGATTGTGAAGAATCCATCGATGAACATGGATGCACAGTTTACAGGGAAAACTCTGCACACATCGACGTTGAAATGGTGGAGTCAATTAAGTTTCACAACGACGACGCCGGAAGTAGCCGACGAACCAGTCCAGACGAATGCAATCTTACGCAACAAAGTGACTAACAGGTCTTACATTCTTGTTAAATTACCTGGAAAATAATAAATGCAATAATTTATCTTATCTTTGAATTCTTGTCTCGGACTTATTGCTGACAATCTGTTCCGCTTTTCTTCCAAAGTGCTTTCGCTTAAAAATACACACATCTACTTACATACCTTTGTATCCATGTACTCATAAACAAAATTGTCAACAGATTGGATCCTTGTCAACTTAAGAGTGAATTTGCCTGCGGGAAATAAAAAAAAAACCGCCGCCACCACCGCCTGGACTGCTTCAATCTGCGATAGCGTTTGATGTCAGGTGTTGATGATGAACCACCCCTGATTCGTCACCACTTGGTGGGTGGATAATTTCTGTTCATGTTTTTTTTTTGTTCTTTTTGGTTTCGCGCTTAATTGACGACGAAGATGCGAAAGCAATTTCATAAATCATTTACTGACATCGTTACTCAACGCTTGTAGGTATTCAATTGGTACAATAAAAAAAGGAAGCAAGGAAATAATCCAAATTGAAAATGAAATGAATTTTTTTTTATTCAGGATATTAATTTTCTCTTCTACTGCATACATAGCCGCGTATACGTACATACATATGGGGGTATCACATGAATATCTTCCACACTTTTTATCAATCAGTTTGTGTCGACAGGCTCTGATTGCGATTTCAGCGAAAATTTCATTTGACTGCCTTCTAGTATGTAAAGCAATTGAAGCCACATCGAGATCTGGATAATTGTTGCCACTCGATTGAATGCAAGTGGATTGGATTTAAATACTCCAGCTTCATTTTTTGTTCGCTTGCTTTACACCCCTTTTAAATTAGTTTAAAAGCCAATTCTGAATCTCTGTGCAAGGCAAATTGAAAATGTTTGAGATGGGGTTGAAATTGAAGCCCTTACGCTGATGGGGTGGGTATTTGGTGATGGTGGTGGTACTGAAAAGCAATACTTGAATTTGTTTCGCTTCGTCCCTCAAAGCTAATTCATAAATCTTTGAGCTGATGGTAATAACTCATCGTCAAGAATCACATTTTTTTTATTCCTTGTCTTGTGTTGGTTATTTTTATTTTTCCAAGGAATCAGTTTACAAGAAGCTGGGAGAAGATCTATTATCTTGAAAAGGGACACAAAGTATTCGCGGAGACAATATTTGTTCATATAGCATATTGTCGTCAACAGAGATTATTGAAATATACTTCAGGAAACAAACAGAAGAGGTTTGGGGTTGAAGGAATTGCTGGTTTTGAAGACAAACCATGAAAATATAAGTAATTGAATGGATAAATTGTTTAGATGATGATTGGTAATTGTGAAATGAACAAAAAAAAACCGAACAAATCAATTGTTAATTCCCTGGTGCAACTTATTGTTGTCCTTTTAAGATGCAATGAAAAAAGGAAAGCTCCTCCCCATCTACTTACTTTTTGTTCCTTTTCATGTATCTTCAGTATAAGAGCTTTTTTTCTAACGAATCATACCGCATGCTTTGGCTATCATTGGTTGTGTGGTGGTACATTGGACGGTTGCCTAATGCATCTGTGCGATACAGCAATGTTAACGCCTTCCTTCACTACTACGCCTACAACAAAAAGTTCATTTCACGTGTTCGATCGAAGAGGTATTCTCAGGTTTAAGAATTGAAGGTTTTAATAAAATGCAATCTAATTCAAATCTGAGCACTCACCCACAATAAGCCAAGCTAAAGTAGGAGCGAAAACAACCCTCTCCATATGTGTTATAAACGTAAGCTGGTGTTGAAATAGTGCGTAAGCAGTAGTCCGCACATTAAAAGTTGACTATGCTTTTGACTACTGAGATAGGATAATTATAAATAGGATAAACTCCTGAAGAAGAATAGATTATCATCGAAATGAGACAAATCATAACGCACATAACGCATAACTTGTTTAAATTTTTTTTTTTTTTCCAGCAGAAAAATAAATGTGACAGCCCTGTGCGAAAACACGTGACAGAGAAGACGATTTTCGGGGAACTACAGCTATCTTCAATTTGAACTCGTGCAAAAACACCTCGCGAGTTGAGTTACCCCGTAGAATCTTTGCTGGTAAAAAGTGCCTCGCTGTTCATAAAATCTATTTAAATATAAAATCTAAATTAGTTTAATCTACGAGTTTATATTAAACGATGGCTGCCCGTTTAATTCAGAAGATTGTAAGAAACGTTATTATTTAATAAAAAATTCCATCTTAAAAGTCGGATATCTTTCCCTCCTCGGTGTGACCGTGTGTGACAAACTGAATACAATTTCTTAACAATTTTTTTACGACATGTAGATATTTATTAATCAAACTTCAATTGTTCGTTCACCTCTGTTTTCTTTATTTACGTACTTATAGTTAAGAACCTTAGGACTTAAACCCGTTGGAGGGGAGAACGTTGCCCCAGGGGTGGTCAGTATTTTGTGTATTGTTTTTACATAACAGAATATAAGAGACATCGAAGTTAGTGCAATCGACGTTAGAAAATATTGAAATGCGTCGCTTCAATCACACCGCATAGTTAGTAAAAGTTTTTCAAAAAGCGATGCACTTTCCGCGAAACAGAAATCGCAAGGAAATTCATCATAACCTCCTCTCCTGGTTTTTTTTCTGCCATTATGTAATCTCTTCTCTATGAAATCCTTTTACTATCCGAGGAATCTATATGTTTTCAACCAAGACTATGTTTGCTTTTATTTGACTTTAGATCACTGCCCCGACTGCAGGTAGAGCTTATTCTTCGGGCTCGAAAACAGTAACTCTTATTCCTGGCGATGGTATTGGACCTGAAATCTCTGCTGCAGTACAGAAGATATTTGCTGCTGCCAATGTCCCCATCGAATGGGAATCAGTTGATGTGACCCCAGTCAGAGTAATTATCATGTACTTATCTACCAATAAGTTTCAGATTATATTTAAGTTGTTTTAGGGACCAGATGGTATGTTCGGTATCCCACAGGCGGCAATCGATTCAGTGAACAAAAATAAAATCGGTCTTAAAGGACCGCTCATGACTCCTGTTGGCAAGGGACATCGATCATTGAATTTGGCACTCCGTAAAGAATTCAATTTGTATGCAAATGTGCGTCCTTGCCGCAGTTTGGAGGGTTATAAGACCCTCTATGATGACGTGGACGTTGTAACCATTCGTGAAAACACCGAAGGTGAATACTCTGGTATTGAACACGAAATTGTTGACGGCGTCGTTCAGAGTATCAAACTTATCACCGAGGAGGCGTCCCAACGCGTGGCTGAGTTTGCTTTCCAATATGCCAAAGACAACAACAGAAAAAAGGTTACAGTCGTGCATAAAGCAAACATTATGTAAGCATCAAATCTAGTGATGCGGAATGAAGTATAATTTTACTGATCCTTTTTACTCATTTTAGGCGCATGTCCGATGGTCTTTTCCTACGTTGCGTGCGTGATATGGCTAAGAAGTACCCCGAAGTTAAGTTCGAAGAGCGCTACTTGGATACTGTTTGTTTGAACATGGTGCAGGACCCGAAGAAATTTGATGTTCTTGTAAGATATATTTGAAAAGGCTGTTGAAGGCGATGTTGTAAAACGTATGTTATTTCGTTTAGGTCATGCCTAACTTGTATGGTGATATCCTTTCCGATATGTGTGCCGGTTTGGTGGGTGGTCTTGGCTTGACACCTTCCGGTAACATTGGTCTCAATGGTGCTCTATTTGAATCGGTATATACACGTTTGATTGCTTATGAATATGTTATGATCATTGAAATTTAACAATTTCATTAGGTCCATGGTACTGCTCCAGATATAGCCGGTAAGGACTTGGCCAACCCGACTGCACTTTTGTTATCTGCCGTCATGATGTTGCGGCACATGGGTTTGAATGCCGAAGGAAGTAAAATCGAAGCTGCATGCTTCGATGTAATAAAAGAAGGTAAATATTTGACAGGAGATCTTGGTGGCAAGGCCAAATGCTCGGAATTCACTAACGAAATCTGCGCTAGGCTTAAGTAGATTTTATATGTTAATCTTGCGATTCATTGTGTCAATATGCCAGTTCTAAAACTTCTTCGAATAATAAAGCAAATTGCAAATAGAACCTAAAGTAACATCAAAATGGTTATAACCTAAACAACAATATGATATTGTATTTATTTTTGTTTTTGCAAAAAAAAAGTTTCCCTTTTTGTCCTCGATTTTGTTTTCTTTAGAGGCCCTTTAACAAGTCGATGCAAAGATTTTGTTGTGTATTTAATTATGGTATTATTTAATTATTATTTAAACATATTTTTTTTTTGTAATGGTACCGCAACCTCCTATTTGTTATTTATTTATATTACTCCTCATTCGCGGACCAGTGTTAAATTTAACCAATAAGTGAGATATATGAAATAAATTTGCAATGTATGAATCGAAGTAAATAAACTAAGCTGAATTGAATTGTATACACTCGTACGCATTGTATTTTGTAATGCTTTTACAACTGCAACCATAATAACATGAATCAACTACTGAATGCCATGAAATAAAGTATCTAGTTTACACTAACTAGTAACACAAGTTACAAATAAAAATTCAATTGTCTTTCTTAATGGGTGGGGGGGAGATGAAGAGAAGTGAAGTGAAGAACTAGCCTCTAAACAAATACGTATCACATATCATTGTGTATCTGCTCGTCGTATGTATTTGTATTCTGCGAACGTCGTATTGCTCCTGCAATTGGAATAGTTCAAATTAATTGACTGAAAACAAATTGCGGATGGTGGAAAACAGCCTATTAAATAGCATTCCATATCTCAGCGACTTCGACGTCAATAGTGAGACATGAGATGGAAATAAAGTTTTGTCGTACAAAATCTAGTTGAATTCGAGAAGAATTGAAATTAAAACCAACTCAATTTTGCTTTATGTATTTTGTTCATAGATTATTGATGCATATAATTTCTTAATGTCTACGCAATAAAAATATGTATATTGTAATTGCTTATTACTTACGCTCATAATGATTTCGTTTTAGATCCAGTTTTGGATGTCGAAGGGTAAAATTCCTTAATAAATGTATGTTTATATATGCAGATTTGAAAAGAAAATCGTTAGAATAAGACGCGGCTTGTGAGGAAGGTCCAAACATTTTCAACAGCTTAGCTATATTTAATTTTTACATATATACTGCCTATGATTGAATGGATGTTAATTCCTATTATGTGTATTCTTAATTTCAACTGTGCTGTCGCTTGCATTAATACAATATGTAAGTTGAAGTGGTTTCATATTTCCTTTTTACAAGATCTATTGGAATAGATTATAATGTAAATTCTTCGAAAGAATGCGCTTTCAGTCTGTTCAAGACTTGCAGCGCAGTGTGTCCTACTCGAAGAACATCAACGGATATTATCTTCCAGGATCATCAAAATTCCCACCACTTGAACCGACTGTGTATTCTTCCATGCCGGTAACAACTGATTCTCCGTTGGTATTGCCCTTATCATTATTCGAGCCGGTATTTGAAGGGAAAAATCCGTAGTGGATATCCTGTTCGTTTGAACTCATCGAAGGTAACGAAGTGATATCCGGATGGTGACAAAGGCCAGTAGCAACAATCTCATTCATTGCTATTGTACCTGGTGATGGGCCTCTATTTTTTGTTGAGATTTCTGAATTAGACAATTCAAGTGATGTAGGCACAGATGGCGATTGAGTGGAAGCTTCTATAACGTTAAGACAATCGTCGAGTGTTGTCGCAGAAGGATCAGTTTCAAATTTTGACTTACTATTGTCAGATTGTTTTTCGTCAGGTGCTGGTGAAGATTTCTGACCCTGATCTAGAATATTTGTTTCACATGTTTTCTCTTCGGACGGCATTGACTGAATAACTATTTCAGAGGCTCCAGGGGTTGTACTTATAAGCCGTAAACCTTCAGGGGTTTCTATCTGAAGAATACTTCCTGGATTGAGGAATTGTTCTTCAGAGTATAGCCGGGGATCATCTGTGTGCAGAATATTTTCATTCATCATAACTCGCTGTTCACAGCCATCCTCTGTGAACACCATTGTAGATGCTTCATTTCTCGTTGAGTTATAAGAGTTTAATAATTCCTGAAGAACTTCCTGTGTTAAAGTGAAAATGTTTCCACCGGGACTCATACCTTCAGTCTGAAAAGCACTTCCATCTAATACAAGTTGCTGTGAGCCAATATTAAGTACAACAGCGTTAGGCGATCCAGCAGACTCATCCACATCGACCGTCTCTGATTCGAGCTGTTGTATTATACTATCGTGTGTTTCATCATTTTCAATAGCCTGTGTTACATGAATGATATTCTGATCATCTTTCAAATTATGATGCTGCATAAATTGGTCCCGCACCAATTGCTCCTGTGCTATCTGCTCTTGGTCGAATTGTTCCGGTACAAATTGCTCCTGAACGAACTGTTCCTGCACAAACTGCTCGCGCCCAAACTGGTCTTGAACAAAGTGCTCTTGAACGAATTGTTCCTGTACGAGCTGCTCCTGTGTCAGTTGCTCCTGCACGAGCTGCTCATGGACTAAATTTTCTTGTACAAACTGCTTTTGTACAAGCTGCCCCTGTCCAAGTTGCTCTTGTACTATATGTTCTTGCAAGCAAAGCAATGTTGAAGCTTGATCTTCAACTGAAAGTGAATCATGCTTCTGCATAAACACTTCATTTGATTTGCTATTATTTTCCATTTTACCATCGTTTTGCAATTTAGGTTCTTCTGCAACTTGTACCCTAATACTTTTGTCAATTTGAAGTGCGCCCGATCCAACTTGTATGTAATCAGGATTAGGTTCACGTTGATCATCTCTTAGCTTGAGATGTGCTTCAGTTACGAATTCGTCTGGTACTTCGCACAGGCGACTTCCGTCCGGAGACAGATATAATAGTTTAGCATAAGCTTCCCGATACTTATTGTCTATTAATTCGCAAACCAAGAACGTATGTGGAAAACCCGGAACTGGAAGGGCCGGAACAGCATAACAACCACCTGAGACCTGAAATTACAATGAATTTTAAATCAATGAATACCATACTTGGAAAAATAAAAAATGTTCCTTACTCTCGATTTTTCGGCTGGTACATCTGCGACGGTAACCACTTCTTGCTTGCCAGATAGTTGCTGTCCTTTGGCTGGTAAGCTGTGTGCGATGGGTGTAGTAATTGTAGTAACTGTATTTACTGTGTTCACTGCACACTGTGAGCTAGGCATCTGAATTATTCTCTGTGTTGATTGATAGGCCGTTGTTGGTGTGAGCTCGGAAGCCACTGACAATTGCTTTTCGTTCGTTGAGATTACTGAATTGGTATTTTTCTTTCCAACCGTAGATCGAGTTGTTCGAGAACGCGGTGCTTCGCAATAAGTTCCAGTGGATCGCCTTCCATTCGTATTGTTTTTAACATTCTTGGTAGTATTTTCTACAGTTGGAAGAGTTGGTAAAACAGAACCACCTTGCCTGCCACGTCGTCCTCTGCCGCCTCCTCTACCTCTTGCAGCTTGTACAGGCACGGTTGGTAAATTAGGTGTGAAATTCTGCGTTATTTGCTGTTGCTCCTTGAAATACACATGTCCTTCGTTTGTATACAAAACATTTTGACTGCAATGGTGAGAAACTGAGGCCATGTGGGAAACCAATGGTGGTGGTACTTGAGAACCCGGCGGCATATGGGAAACTAATGGTGGTGGTAGTTGAGAAACTGGCGGCATGTGGGAAGCTGATGATGGTGGCAAATGAGTGACTGTAGCCGCCTGATTGAGTGCTTTAATATTTGGGATTGTTTGCATAGGCACTGGCTGTATTATTTGCTGAGCTAATTGTTTCTTATTAGCAGTAGATGTTTGCCTTGGCTTTCGTTGTGCAGTGGTATTCTTCTGTTGCGTGTATGACTGTTGAACATTCTGTAAGCCTACCTTAACTGTTTCCGGATTACTATCCATGACGACTGTATTCGGTGGAGCTTTTATGATAACATACTTGTTTCCTCGGGCATCAACCCCCATTTGCTTATCAGATGAATGCGAATGGTTATACTTCTCCACAGGCAACAATTGTTGATGCATCAGAATTTCCTGTTGTTGGTGTTGTTGTTGTTGTTGTTGTTGGTGCTGCTGTGGGTGTTGCTGTTGTTGGTGTTGCTGTTGTTGTTGTTGCTGTTGTTGTTGTTGTTGCTGTTGTTGTTGTTGTTGCTGTTGTTGTTGTTGTTGTTGTTGTTGTTGTTGCTGTTGTTGTTGTTGCTGCTGTTGTTGTTGGTGCTGCTGCTGTGGCCGGTGTTGATTTTGTCGCATTTGAATTTGGTGTTGTATTAGCATTTGCTGATTATGCTGCTGGATGAGCATAGTTTGCTCTTCTTGTAATTGTTGTTGCAGCTTTTGTTGTTGATGAAGCTGAAATTGATTTTGATATTGAGATGGGGAATGCTGCTGAACTTGCTGATTTGGTCTATATTGCTGTTGACGTTTATGTTGCTGCATTTGAGTAGGAGATGGTTGGTGCTGCTGTTGCTGTTGATTCTGCTGTGGTTGATGAGTGATTATTTGTGGCTGGGGACTGTAGTGTTGCTGTAGGATGTGTGGTTGAACGCTGTCTTCTTGTTTGAGATGATTGGATAACTGATGGACATCTTGATCTTTTTGGCTACACTGCTCCTGGATTTGCTGTCGCGTTGGTGTTCGTTTAGTTCTAAAATTAGATTGCCTTCGTGCTGTGATTCTGGAGCATGCAGTATTTATTGGGGAATTTGTGACGCTCCTACTATCTGTCAGTTGATTAAATACCATATGTTGTTGATTTTGAAATTGCTTAATAATCTGTGGATTTGAGGTTGGTGTGATCACAAGGTGCACCTTTTCACTCAAAACACTCTCATTTGACAAAACTATGGGCATGTTGCTAATATCAAAAGTTTCTTCTACCTTCTTCGACTTTGAAGTGAGCGTCACAATGGGTGTGTTATTCCCTGGCCGCAGCAGCTGATGATTGAGTATGATCGGCATTGATGTTGCTTGGGTTAGAGTTGTTGTTAAGGTAGTCTGTTCATCCTTTGACGACTTGCGCGTTATTTCTACTTGAGGACAAAGATTTTGTATTTGAGCAATCGTTTCCCGGTCTGCTGCCTCATTTTCTGCGTCTGTTGTTGGGCTTGGCTTTTTGATGACAAATGAAGTTATGTCATCTTCCAATGTTTGCTTTCTCTTTTGTGCAACATTTTTCGTTACACCCTCTGCAGGATCTATGGTACCTAAAATATTTGCAATCTGTGAAGACAATGGATTGGAAATGTCCACATTGATGTGAACCTTTTCTGGTGATTTTTCCTTATTAATTTTACTTGCCCCGACTTTTTCTAAGTTCTCTGTTTGATTTTCAGGGTTATCAATCATTAATGCGGGCGTTGAACTTAATGGCAGAGCGTCATTTGAAAGTTTTGGAATTTTAGCGTTTAATTCCTGCCCTGGAGGTGTGTCCGTATAGCCAGAATCTATTATACGCTTCCGAGGTGTCACTTTCATGTGGGAGCGACCTTTTCTTCGTATGAACTCCTTAGGGGGTATGTCCATTGGCTCATCTTTTACTTCAACTTCCGTGACTGGGAGGTTTTGATTCGCATCCATAGAAGATTTAACGGAAACTGTAGGTAAATCATTATTTTCTGCTAAATTACTGCCAGGTTGATTGGGAATTGAAAGTAGAGCCTCAGCCGCACTTAATTCTTCGCCTGCTATGTCAGATGTTGGTTCTACATGTTCATGTGATGACGCTGTTTCTATGACGTCTTTACTTGTGTTCGTTCCAATTACAATTTCTGCGCCTTGGGTCAAACTATACAAAGAGTTTGTGGATTCATTCTGCGGTCCGCTATCGCTCATTACTACAACTCCAGTTACATCAACAGGATCCCCTTCAGGTACAGTTGGAATCTCTTTTTCCACTACTCTTTCGTCCTGGAGTGGTTCAATCGGTGGAGAGCTTATTTCTTCTTCATCTTCCTCATCTTCATCTTCACCTGAGTCTGTTTCTGTGTTCGCGTCGGATAAATGCCCTTCATTCATTGCTACAGCATCAACACCTTTAGTACCTTCCTTCTCTTTCATCATACGCAGTTCTTTTTGTATGACTTTCAAAATCATGTTGTCAACATTTTCCTTCCCACCCTCCTTCTCGCTGTCGTTGACATTAGATGAATTTGACTGAAAGTCATTTGATCCGCTTTCGTTTGTATCCGACTGCAGTGAGTGGTGTAGAGCAGCGTTGTCTCTCCTAAAAACGCTTCTTCTGTCTGTAATCGCTTCATTTTTGTTCATGCGATACTTTTGCAAATTCTTGGGACATTCAGTATTGGTCGTCGAAGTATCGCTTGCTCTTCTTCTTTTGAGAACACGGTCTTCTTCTAACATTGATGTCGGTGAGCCAAATTCTGCTTCAGCTTCTGAAATTATTGTGCTATTTTCATCACTGGAAGTCTCTGTACGCTCTGCTTGCGACTGTATGCGTTTACTTTCATGATGAGTATCCTTGTCATTGTAAGAGCTCTTAGAAATATTATCCACGGTTGAACATGTATTGGATTCTTCTGAGAGAATAGCATTATCAACTGCATTATCTACCGATGGTGTCTCACGCGAAAAACCTGATTCACCATCTGCATCTCCCTGCATACACTGCGCATCGACTACTGCATTATCTGCTGCAGAAAATAACACGAGATTGCAGTCTCTTGAGAGGCGTTTATTTAATTCAATATTTTCCGGTTCAGCTACGCATGTTTCGGTCTCACGTTCTAGAACATAAGCTACTTTGACGACATTCTCATTCAGTGCATTATCACATTCAACTGAATTTTCTTCACTGTTTATTCTCTCCACTATACTCGAGACTTCAGTTGTTATGAGCTCATACTCATTGCTGTTCTCATACACTGGATCAATTGGCTTGTTACTAACATCTTCATACGATACTTCTTCCTCGTAGATAGGTTCACTCTCTTCAACTACAAAAAAATCAGTCAATTGGTCATGTACTTCTTGCTGCAAACCCTCCATGTTTTCATGTATTATTTGACCTTCAACTGTTTCCTCGGGTTGTACAAATTCAACAATAGTATGTAACTGACCCTCTTCCACAACTTCATAGTATGGTCCGTTTTCTGTTTGATATTGAACACTTTCAATCGCTTCCAGTGCCTGACCATATCCAATATTGTTTTGCAAATTGTGTAACCCATCATCAGTGGGACAATCGTTAGCAGGTTGTTCCGCCAAATTCTCATGCGGAATTTCATCAGTTGCATTTGCGGAAACTGGTTCACTCACAACTTCCATTCCACTTGACGAAACCTGGGCGTCATTATTTTCTGCATATTCAACAACTGTGTTCTCTGGGAAGGGTGCATAAACTTCTGCTGGTGAAAACACTACCCTACCCACGATTTCTTCTTCAGTATGTGTAACTTTAGCATCCATTGCGTTATCGTTCTCAAAACTGATTTTTTCAATCGTAGATTCCTCAACTTGTGCCTGATCATTTACATGGTCGACTTTCTCTAGATTTTGTTGTTCCTCAACTTGTACTTGAATATGTACATGATCGGCTTTCTTCAGATTTTGTTGTTCCTCAACTTGTACCTGATCGTGTACATGATCGACTTTGTCCAGATTTTCTTGTTCCGGTTCCGGTGGCTTAATTGGTGAAGCCTCAATTACTTCTTCCATTTTTGGGGCAGAAAAGATTTCAGTCTTTTTCATTGTGGACGTAGACGCCGAAACTGATGAACAACTCTCAGCCTTAAAACGATTTCTTGACTTGAAAATTCGTTTTCCACGCTCTTTTATGGGTAATCCCCGAACTTCAGCACTCGCTGAGGAATTCGATGGCACGAGCATTTCCGTTGTTTTCAGCAATGATTCAATATCTGCCGCCAGTTGTTTGTCCCTCAATTCTCTTTCGAGTTTCTGTGCATCTGTAGTCCTGATGCAAGTATCTTTGCTTATGTCGTTGTTTCTCTCTGATGATGATGAGATGTTTTTCTTCTTGAACTTGGCAATGGAAGTAAGAATATCATTATCTTCCTCCTCTTCGAAGTCAAAACACGAAAGAGATGTCTTGCTAACAGACTTTGACATGTTTGCATCAGCAACCACCTCAGCTTGATTTACTTGTTCTTCTTCTTGTGGGGTTATAGCTACAGTTGGTTTTTCCTCCTCTGTGTCAATAATGTTTTTTTCTTTATCAAATTGTTCCCGGATGAATTGGTTTTGGTAAGATGTTTCATCATTCGAATGTGTGACGCAATCTTTCGCAGCTTGGTGTGGTTGGTCTTCAGATGCTTCCAGAGTTTCTTGTCTGAATGCCGGTGATGGGGCACTGGATAACTGATCTTCGGATGATTTGTCATTCTTGGGTAAAACGTATTTACCAGCATCAATAGATTTATCCTCTTCAATTGAAGACGAGGAAGCCGTTTTCACAGCAACAATTCCATCGTTGTTGTTAAGACTCAGTAGTTGTTTCCCCTCTGATGTTGATTCTTCAATCCAAATTTGCTGACTAGGACTGTCGGTTGCTCTTACATCAATGGTTGTGGTTTCGCTTGCACGAGAACTATATGATTCAGATACAACCAATGTTGTTGTTGTTTCCTCAGAGCCATTGAAATTATTTATACTTATTTTTTCTGTGTTCGAAGCAGATAATTCTCCTGCCAATGGATCAACTTCAAATAGTTTTCCTGCAGAATCTTGAACATCAATACTTTCCTCTAAAGGCGATATTACTGGACAGTCTCCATCACTTGAAGTCTCTTTATTTACAGAAATGTCATGTGATTCCTCACTAAATGAGAAAGAATGAGGTATTTCAGTTGTCATGGACTCTGATTGTTCAGACAAGTCTTCTGATTGTTCTTCCCTGGTTTTCTCCACCTGTACTTCAACGATTTCCTGTACAGGCAACTCGACTGAGGACAAACTTTCCGATATATCCTTGCTCACAGAATTTTCATGTGATTGTTGAGTTTGCTCTGAATGCGAATGAGTTTCGGCATACTCTTCTTCCACCAATGCTTCAGTATGCGGTGTAGATTGCGTAGGGCTGGCTGCAGCTGAACGTTCAAAATCTATTGCTTCATTTAACGATGAAGCCGCTGTAGATGCAGAATCCGCAGTGTTTAGCCTCTTAGGGACTACTTCAGTCGATGCTTGAGGTAATGAAATCTGAGCATCTAAAATTGCAGGTACATTCTCGACTGACTCTGCATTTGAGTCAGTGTTAACAGGATGCTCTGTGTTGCATTCTATTGCTGCTGGTGCCATTTTCGTGCTGCATGCATCTACCTGTGGTGAATTTGACGTACTTCTTCTTGACGCTGTGTCCTCTGCTATTTCATTGTGAGATTGATCCGTTCCACATGTATCATCATGAAGTATAGGTATGCTTTCAGTTGCACCGCCTTGAGGCATGCATTTATTTTGTTCAATTAAATATTCACTGATAGTAGTTTTAGAATGAGCTGGAAGACTGTTCGTATCTGTAGTCAGTGGTACACTTTGTTGCTTTGAAACGGATTCGTTTGATGAAGCATCCACCAGGTCTATCAAAGGCAGTTGGTCCTTTATCAGTGATTCAGGCTCTTTATTTGTTTTATTAGGTATATCGCCTTTGTCGTCTTCTTCGAAATCTGTGAAATTGATATTTCGCCTATCCTTTTTGGGTATATTCCTGATTTTCGCCGATGGTTTACTTGAGTCGGATGACGAAGACGTTTCCCCAAGATACGTGAGATCTACTCCTTTTAATATTTCCGGCGAAGTTGGTGCTGGTACTGTAAGTATTAAATTACCTTGCTTTTCTGGTATCGATTCATTAGACACTCTACTTTTTATTTCACTTGGATTTGGACTTTGTTCTTCTTCTTCGTCGTCATCTTTATCTTCGTCCATCCAATCGGCCAAAAGGCTTTTTTGAATTTCCACCGACTTGCATACAACATCGCTTTTGTTCACTAAAGTATGAACATTTTCTACTATTTTCTCGACATGCGCGGTGGTGTCTTGTACTGTCATGATTGCAGGATTTTTAGTTTCTGATAGAATTAGGCTTTTGTCAGAATTTGTGGTTGATTTTCGTTTTTCAATTATGTTTTCTTGTGAGCTGCTATCAGAAGCTTCATCCACTGCAACAACAGTAGATTCAGTAGACTGCACAGAAGTAGTTCTCCTTGTCACTGGGGTCTTACGACCAGTTGGTTTCCCCGCTGGTGGCGGTGATGTCCCAACTGATACTACTTGTGAGACAGGCTGCTTCTGGGTAGCCTCTTCAACAGGCGATGTATTTGTTGAGGTATTTACCAACGAACCTCTTCTAGTTGTTGCAGGCGTATTACTGTGAGATTTTCTATGCAGTACCATTACATTTTGGCGTGTACTTTGAAAATCACATAAACTACATTTGTATGTAGCCGGAGACGCTGGTAACGTTGATCTTGTGTCTGTATTCCTGTTTGGTGTGAGGTTTATTATTTTCGTTATATTATCCTACAAAACAAGAACAGAATCGTAAAAAGAAGACTAAAATTTCACATATACGTTTATTTTACTAACACATCGTCCTCCATTTCGTCTGTGATCACTTTTTGCAGGCGATTGTCCGAGAATGGCCTTTACAATACTGTCCGGACGACTATTAAAAAATAAAGTAGATCTTGTCAACGAACGTGTCAATCGCTCGGCTTCTGATACATCAGAAGGAAATTTCTCCATGAACTTCTTCTTTGCCTTAAAGAGATCTATAAAATATAGAGATATAACCAGTTTGTTTTTCACTTAAACGCAAACCATCTTACCATGACCTTTCCTAATGAATTCGTCCTTCTTACTGCAGTTAAATGGTAATATGTGCTTAGAGCTTTTAACATATTCACTAAAAACAGTTTTTATTTTTTTTTTTGTTCATATAGATAGACACTGCATTTGTATGTTGGAAATGTTGCTACTTACAAGGTATCCTCTTGGAAAAATTTCACAACACAGTATGGCTTTCGTTTTGCCATTTGCAGAAAACCTTCGGGTTGTCTTTGTAGGCCACATACTTCTCCCGGCCACCAACTGGTGCCCAATTTAACCCACACAATATCGGCATCATTGTAAACACTATCTTCGGACATCTCCTTCCGTGTCTTTTGAAGTTACAAATTGAATGATGCTGAGAGAAGATCAATCATAGGAACTTCAATTGATGTTTCTGTAAATTGCCTGTTATTTATTTTTTTTTTTGGGAGGAGGTATCAGAGGTAGAAATGAGAAGTTAATCTTGATTATCACGTGTAGTTTATGTTGAAAGAATAAAATACCTACAAAAGACTAACCACTTAATCATAACCCTTAATATATTTGTGTATAAAAAAGAGGATCATCAACATTCTGCACTAAAATTCTGAACAAGAAAAAAGCAAACATCAGTTGAGACTAAATAGAAATGAGAAGTACATTTCACTTATCTTCAAACTGACCAATTTCTATTCTAATTTCAGCTGATAAGAAGAAACTACAGGTCGAGTTTTTATGATTTCTCAAACTCATAGTACAAAGTGATAATCACGTAAAGAGTATTTATTGAATCCAATTACGGTGTACCGCGGCTGCGAGAAAACAAGAAAAACAACATAGTATGGCTTAAAAGTGTACAACAAATAAGTATTTATTTATTTAATTATATTTTCCACACAACGTAACTTTTCAATAGTTCAAAAGCGTATCCAGCAGTTTTGTTTTTTGTTCTTTTTTTTTTAATTCAATTGATTGATTTTAGTTTATAAAGAATTTTCAAAGAATGAATTGTTTAACTTTAAAATGCAATTAAAATATCGTAACGCCTTCGATAAAAGCCGTCCGCCCCGTTTACCCGATGAAGAATCATCACACGCGGAACTGTTATATCTTCAAAGATGAACAGTCTCTAATTCAGTTACTTCACCCGCGGTTTTCGGCTTTGCCCGGTGTGTATTCACTGCATCAATGGGCAATTTGATGTGCTCCACCTTGCACCCATATGCCACCGGTGTCAGTTTTATGATAGTGTGTAGTGGAACATACAAATATGGCAATTCGTCAGCGGATTTGTCTAAGAAGTATGCAAAAAGGCATCGCAGCACAGCCTGATGTGATACTACGAGCACATTACCTTGACGTTCTAACTCCATGATAACAGGTTCAAGACGTGCTACCAGATCTTCATAGCTTTCACCTCTTGGATATCTATAAGCAAATTTATTCAGATCGCGTGCCTTAAACTCTTCGGGAAACTTCTGTTTTATTTCTTCATAGCTCATTTCTTCGCAATTTCCAGCGTCTATTTCGTTAAGAGCTTTCCATCTTTCCTGTGGTGCCTTCACGTCCGCCACTGTCTGAACTGAACGCTTCATCCACGAAGTCCACACCCGTAGGCCATCAATGGATTGTTGTTCAATGTATGATGATAGAGCATTTGCATACAACCAGCCCCGTTCACTTAAATTCGAATCACCACCAATAAGTCCCTTAAGGTTATGTTCACTTTCGCCATGACGTGTTAAGTAAATAGTTCGGGGTGTTATGTGAATATTCATTAAATAGTACACAATTCGCGATTGCACGTGTCCTTCATTGTTGTAAACAACCACCTTTTTTCCAGTGTTATAAATTTTCATAAAGGACAAGTGCGATTCTCGTTCTTCGTCCACGGGCTGATATCGCTCCTCATAATGTTCTATCCTTTGCAAGAAATCCCGCACTACAAGATCTGTATTCATGTTTACATAATCAGGGCTACTTACTTTCACCTCTTTGATATTTTGCTCTATGATTTGTGGATCATCACATATCGACTCAACAAAGAATAACTTAAAGTTGTTCTCCTTAACAACAATGTCATAGATTAGCTTCCTTCGGTCAAAAGTTGAATTAGTGGCATCGAAGACAGCAACACTGCCTTCTCCGCTGTGCAGCCACAAGCAAGCGTCCGCGAGTGCTTGAGTAGCGCATCGATTTCGAATAGCCATGGCCTCCTCATTGTCCGGTCGAAAGAACTCATGGCTCTTGTATGCTGTGGTTGCATGCCGTCTGTATTCACCCAAATTGAATACTCTTGTTCCAATACCAATCCAGTTTAAGTATCGTGCCAATTTTTTCGAAATGAACGTCTTTCCACGTGCCGGTAAACCCACCATAGCTATTACATGAGGAGCTGAAACATCAGTAATAGCTCTTTCACCACGAATAGGAAATGGCTTTGTCATTACAGTTTCGGATGTTGGTGGAAGCATTTTTCTCGTATCCTCTGACATTACGCTGGGACATAAATGCAATTCACTTTCAAGAGCAACATCCGTACATTTTTTTAACTGATTTAATGACTTCGTACGAACTCGTAATGAGGGAGAAGAATTATACCGTGGCAGGTCCATATCATTCAAATCTGGAATATTTTGAAGTTATTTGTATTTTCTAACAACTGTAATTGGCGAAATGCAACACAGCATCACGCGATTAAATGCAAGTGAATTTCTTCTATTTGTATAATTCTTCGGACTTTGTTTTTTTAAACGCGATAACTTTTGTCGTGTTTGCTCTCCTTAAAAGTAAATTGCATTAGATTTCGATTGAGCTTGTTTATCTTGTAGCGATCCTTAATATATGTATATGTATTTTTTTTTACTATCGTGCGCCGTTGGTCTGAAATAAAACACAAATAAAAAAGAAATGTATGTTTAAAAACAAAAGGCAACAACTTTTTTTTGGTATGTTTTTGTATCAATGTAATGCACCGATATTATTTTTTTGTTTATTTGCTAATAGATGAAAAAAAATTTAAGTGGTGTGTCCACTCACTTGAAGCACAAAAAGAAAAAAAAAAACAGCAATGGGATCAGCAGCAGTATCAACGGCAATGGCAGCAGCAGAGTTACGACTACTTTTTGAATTTGTGTGAGAAATTATTAAATAACAATACTTATAATTCGCAATCAGAAATTATTTAGCCTTTTTTAAGGTCACACACAAAACTAAATTGTTGTTTTTTTGTTCTTGATTAACACACAAATTTGTCGTATATTCAAGATAATGGTGTTTCGAGATAGATAGAGCGCGAGTGCACGGGCCTCGAGGGTGAGGTATGAGAGATAAGCCACACAAACCACTCGAATCTTTTGAGTAGAAAACAGCTTGTGCTTTTGATAAAATATACAAAAAATGTATATGTTAATATACACATAAATGTGAACTTGAATTGAACATCTTTGATCTCTCGTACACAAATATGTTTTGATATGTATTTTACAAAATAGGCGGCAGCGGCGGCGGTAATAGTAGAAAAGCGAAAATGTAGCAAAATATATATATATTATTTCTGTTATTTTTTTTTTGTTCTTAATCTGTTTTGATAGGGAAGCGACTATTCTTGCTTGGTGCGGAGAATATTTTATGAAATGTCTAGGCTGCTTTTATTGAGATACTGCTGCTTATATTAAGCATATAAGCATTACTTTGAGTTGTTATATCTTTTCATTAGCTCAACATCCATGAAAAATTGATGAAATAAATTCATCTAATCAGTGCATTCCAATTTTGAATTGTTTTATTTGGAATTTGATATAAAATATTGCCTTTTATTTTTATCTCTTTTTAAATATGTTTTATTAAATTATTGATTGTTTTTTTTTTTTTATTTGTTGACCATATCATGTTGCTCCTTTTGTTTTAAGATTACTTACATTTAATTTTACTGACAATTTCCGTTTTTAATACCAAACCACACACTCGCGTTCGCGTTATTTTTGTTTTTTACACATGTACACATATGTGTGCACAAACGTTTGTAAATTGTTGTTAATATTTCATGTAGTTATCTTAGGACTAAAATGGTGTTAAAAGTCTGTAAAAATAAATGACAAATGATAAACAGGAAAAAAGCATATAAGAGTGCATAATCAACGCGAATTTGGTTACCATTTAATTTATATGAATCACTTCTACGAGAATAACTAACCAACTTGCTTACGTTGTTCGCTTTATTGACGTCTTTTGCTAAAAGAATAACTAGATATGACATGGATCAAATCCTTACCTACCGATTTCCTAGCAATTGTCAAGAAAATGGATCAACTCTATACGAAACCAACTCTCCAAATAAAACAAGAAGTCTTACAATTAAAAGCAGTAACGCAGTAAACACATGGAGCCGGCACTAAGTATAGCTATCGTTTTAACAAACTAATGATGAAATTTGCATACAGCTGTGTTAACAAACTAAAAATATTGTTTATAAAACTTTATCATAGCATTTTCGACATTAAACAGGGCGCGACAGACAATACAACTTCAATTCGAATTAACTTTCACATAATAACTCCCTCAATAAACAATCAGCTATGCATATGCTACCATTACTTAAATCAGACAAATACTTTCAATAAATGTTGATAGTTGGATGTAAAAGTCAATTTAGTAATGTTGATCTTACAAATTGTCTCGAACAAGGGAAATGGCGATTATACCTGAAGTGCGAAGGCAGGAATAGCAAGATATACATAATAATGATGGCTAACGCAGTTAATGAAAAAAAAATGATACTTCATAGAAGGGGAAATAAAAATTAAAAATTCACCTTTGAATCTAATCAATTTCAATTGAATTTCATTTTCACTGAATTGATAAATGTTTCGCACAGCGATGTATATAACGTTCAAATTAATTATTTACGAAATTATATGGAAATATTTAAGCCTTTTGTGTTGATGAAAATGTATCTCTTCTTCGTGCAGAAAAGCGGACATATTTTTTTCCAATCCATTCAGATTGCATATCCGTCTCTTTTTATAAAAGAACGTCAATACTCAGGGAAAAAACACGTGGGAGTGAATGCGATGGATAGTCTTGTGCTGACAGGTAAAAACATTTTTAGAATCATAGTTGAATGCGTTCAGAGCGTACAGCCTTTATAATTCTTAAAATGATACACTTTTTCCGATTGCAAAATATACGATTTATTGTATTTAAAATAAAATAAATGTACTAGGCCTTAAATCTATATATGCAAATGCCTTAAGACTAGGTCCAGAAGAGCAAAGATAATGCCATAATAACACAAGACACTGCCACATATGGAGATTTCCTTTCGCCTATTCGTGCCAACTTCCAGAAGACTCCAAGAAGACTTAAATATGAAATGTATAGTTAAATGAATGCTCTTAATGTGTTAACAATCGTATTAAAATCTTACCCTGTCTTATTTCTGTCCATTATGCTGGGAAACAGCGAACGTAAGTACGCGCAAGTACATATCAATAAGAGTATCACCGATAACAAACTTTGGAAGTTAAATAAAGCACTCTGTAAGGAAAATATTTTAGGAGCTCAATTTCTGTGGAAGAAAATATTGGCGAAAGTATTTTTTTTTTCATACCATTTTGATTAAAACAATAATAAATCTCTAAAAACAATTCTTGCCTTCACCACCAACTAGATGACGTTTGAGTGTCATGTCAGATGTGTTTTTTTTATTTTGGTTTTCGCAAATCAAATAATTCACAATGGTGCCCACAACAGATGATTAGTTATAATTATGTATGCTCTTAAAAATTAAACGTCTATTAAGTTTGCTTTTCGTTATGTAAAATATGTTTCATAATTATCTTTAAAAACTGTATTAATACATTAGAATTATTGTTAGCATTAGGTATTATTATGTATATACTTTTAAAATATTTTTTAACTATCTACCTATTGTGACCGTAACATTAATAAATGTATTCACAAAAATGGATTCGCAACTACTGTAAATTGGTCGAATTTAATGTCAAACAATTTGACATAATCAATGAAGTGAACATACACGTGCGGACGCATTGATACTTTATCAACAACTCAAACGATCTAAATGAATTTTGTTGTTCCTCATATAACATAGTACGAGATGGCAAATTTTAAACCATTAAATTTAAAAAAGTTTAAGAAAACTGGTAGAGAGGTTACCGCAGATACAGAATATTGGAAACGCCTTGGGGTAAGAGCACAAGCCTATTCAATTCTTACGATAAATAGCCTTCTTTTTTCAGGTACCTACATTATTCAAGGAATTCGGTGCGATTGATTATATAGACTTCAGTCCAGTGCAGCCATATTATTTTGCAGTAACTTGTTCAGTGCGAGTACAGATTTACAACCCAATTACCAAACTAGTTGTAAAGAACTTGTCAAAATTCCAAGAGAATGCTTATGGTGGAAGTTTCCGGCAAGATGGTCGTCTGTTAGTTGCCGGTGATGAGCAAGGATCAGTAAAGCTTTTTGATACAACGAGCAAGAATGTGCTTCGTTTGTTCAAGGGACATAAAGCTCCAACTCACAGAGCATTTTTCACACCAGATTTGCTGCATATAACAAGCTTCAGTGATGACAAAACCGTCAAACTCTGGGATATTGCTTCAGAGAAAGTGATACATACCTATGAAAATCATATGGACTACGTAAGGGCGGGTTGTGTAAACCCAGTCTCATCGAATATAGTCGTATCTGGTGGTTATGACAAGATGATTAACTTATACGATACGCGAACAAACCAAGTGTCCTTTAGTGTCAATCATGGCAGTCCTGTTGAATCGTTACTATTTTTACCAACTGGTGGAATATTTATCAGTGCTGGTGGTATGGAAGTTTGCGTATGGGATGCATTAGCCGGCGGAAAACTCTTGACAAGACTATCACAGCATCATAAAACGATTACGTGCTTGCGACTGGCCAGTGATGGGAAGCGAATACTATCCGGTAGTCTGGACAGGCATGTTAAGATTTACGATGTTGCTTCTTATCAAACTGTGCATACACTGAACTTCCCTAACGCGGTTTTAAGTCTTGCAGTTGCGCCTAAAGATGAAATCGTTGTAGCAGGTATGGTTGACGGACTTGTTTCCATTCAAAGTATGGAAGAACCCGAAAAAAAATCGACGGAGCCAACATTCAAAGTGACTAAACAAATCAGGTCCATCGAGGTTGACCATGAGATTGAGTATGAAAAGCGTGAAAAAGATAAGGACTATGAACATCACCTGCGAAAGTATGAATACGCCAAGTGTCTCGATGTAGCTACCAGAAATTTCGTCATGTACAAGAAACCAGAAGTTACAGTGAGTGTTATGCAGGAACTGATTCACCGCAAGGGACTGCATCGAGCTCTAGCTGGACGATCACATTCTTCTCTGTCGAAGATTATAAATTTCATCATCAAATATATAGGCGAACATCGATTTATGCGTGTCCTAATTGACGTAGCTATGATCCTAATTGATGTCTATGAGGATAAATTTCACGAATTCACAGGCGACCTTGGGAAGCAATTCATTCAACTGTCAGATGTTATCCAGAAAGAGGTTACTCTAACGCATGATTTACTGGAGTTGCAAGGTGCACTAGAATTGTTGGAAGCTACGACTAGGATCGCATCTGAAAGCAGTATTGATCAACCAATTAGTTTCTTGAAAACTGAACGTCTCTCCGGTCTGAAACAGTCTGAGAAGGCTAAAGAATCATCTATTCTTGTTATATAAATATATATTTTGTTTTTACAAAAGAGTGTATGTTTTATGTCTTACTAATTACCAACTAACTGATGAATGCATTAAGGAGGACTTATAAATAAATACCGGATTATGGCGCTCGCTGATGTACACTTCCAATAATGAATGACAAAATGAATTCATGCGAATGCGTTTAAAACCGTTCTCATTTATTAGGATTAATTGAAAATCAACAAAATTCGTTCCGTAACAATAACTTTTAAATAAATAAAATGTATTTCCCATTAAATTTATTGCAGCACAGCCGCATTCGCTACAACACTTGGATTGTTAACAATTTCACCTAAACTATCTAGCACTTCCTTACGATAATCATCGAAATCTCCATCGATTTCGTTGATGGTTTGTTCTTCAATAACGTACAGTGTACATCCTGTTTCACGGATCAACCGTTCATCGTGAGAGACTATAATGACACCCCCCTCGTACTCGTTTATTGCTTCGGCTAAGGCATCGATGGACTCAATATCCAAATTATTCGTCGGTTCATCGAGAATAAGAACATCGGGTCCGCTAAGGCAAAGTTCGGCCAGTGCTACACGTGCTTTCTGCCCTCCAGAAAGATCCTTCATTTTGATCGTATGTGCATGACTAACCAGACCAAATGACCCAAGTGCTTTGCGTGCTTTCTCATGGGGCAAATTGAATAAGCGTTGCAGATATTCCGCTGCCGATTCTTCAGCTGTTAAATGCTCTCCAGAGTGCTGATCAAACCTTCCAATTCGAAGTCTATGATTCTTCCTCTGCTCTCCTTCCTGTGGTTCCAGGTCGCCCACTAGCAACTTTAAGAAAGTAGATTTACCAACTCCATTCGGGCCCACTATAGCCACGCGACTACTTAAGTCAATGCCGAAGTCAGTCTTGTTGAAGAGCGGTTTCTGTTCGGGGAAAGCAAAACGAACGTTATGCAGGCCCAGGATTGGTGGTTGGAGTTGTGATGGCTCAGGAAAACGGAATTTAACAATGTATTCCTTGGGACGAGCCAGCAACTCCTGAGGTCCCTCGTCTTCTTCAGCATTCTTCTGACCTTTGTTCTTATTTTTCTCCTGTTTCCTCGTCAAGGTTTCCTTCTGTTTCTTTTCGGCGGCCTTCTTTGATTGACCATGTGCTTTGAGCTCCTTGATGCGTTTCTCTTGTTTCTCGTATTCCTTTATCATTTCGCGGCGCTTTTGTACGTACATTTTCTTAAACATTGAGTAGTTGCCCTTGTAATAATGCAGTTTCTTCTGATCCAAGTGTATAATTTCATTGCACACATTGTCCAAGAAACTTTGGTCGTGGGAAACAATAAGCAATGTCTTCTTCCAGCCTTGCAGGTAATTATCTAACCAAATCACAGCGTTTAAATCCAAATGATTTGTAGGTTCATCCAGCATAAGTAATGTGGGTTCCAAGTAGAGGGCACGTGCTAGGGAGACTCTCATACGCCATCCACCAGAGAAGTTCTTTGTGGCACGATTCTGCATTTCTTCGCTAAATCCAAGACCAGCAAGAATGCGCCGAGCTCTTGCTTCAGCCGAGTAAGCACCGATTGCTTTTAGTTCCGCATACACGTCGTTCAATTCCTCTTGGACAGACATATCTCCGGATTCAATTTGATCCTCTAATTGCTTGCATTTTTTTAGCAAGTCTTTCCGTTTTACATCCGCATCAAGAATTGTGGCTATTGCTGTCTTGTCATCGGCGACAACCTCCTGTTCGCAAAGTAGCACATCGATATTAGGTGGTATTGCAAATGCACGTGTAGCGATGTGTCGTAGAAGAGTTGTTTTTCCATGACCGTTTGGACCTACAAGACCATACCGACGTCCATTTGCAATTAGAAGATTAGCATTGACAAACAAATCATTTCCTGGGCAAACGGAAAAATACAGTTTTTAGCATGGAAAGACAATAAATAAAATATAAATATATATAATACCTTTCGCAGAAATTGTGAAATTCTCAATTTTAATATCTACGGCATACTCTAGTTGGGCCATTTGTCCAGCAGTTTTTTGAACCTGTGACATCGTGAAATTACTATCGAGATCCGAATGTCCTTGGCCACCTTTTCGTGTCATCAACTCCATTTGTCGCTCGTACTCCTGCTGCTTTTTCTGCTTCTTCTTTTCTTTATGTGTGAGTTTCTTTTCCTTCGAGTCCTCTATTTTTAAATCATCCATTTTTCCTTCCATGAAATTGCTTTCGGCTTCATTGGACTCTTCATCCTGAGCCTCTTTATTTATCGCGATGTCATTATTGACCATGTCTACTTCCTTCGAAACAACAGGCGGATCTTCTGCTTCTGCCTCTTTAACTGCAATCTCCTCAAGCAATTCCTTCTCTTCATCGGATCCGTCCAAACTGTTCACCGCCACTTCTTCACTAACATTGTTCTTGCTTTTAGATTTTTTCGTGTTTTTTTTAGGGATTGGTTTGGGAGGATCAGAGTCTTCGCTGTTATCACTCGAAATAATGCTAACTTCTTCTTCATCGTCATCGAATTCCTCCTTCTTAGCTTTCTTTCCCTTCTTTGCAGATTTTTTAGGGGCTGGTTTTGCCGGGGCTACTTCTTGTTCTTCGTCACTTGAGATATTAGCTATGATATCAATTGCTGCATCTTCTTCATCACTGAAGTCATCCTTTTTACCTTTTTTGCCTTTCTTTCCACCAGCCCCTTTCTTCGCAGGCTTCGGTGGTTCAATCTCTTGCAAGTTTTCTGTGGAGTCATCTATACCTTTTCGAACTTTTTTGCCTTGGGCTTTTTTCTGTTGTTTCTTCATGACAGGCTTTCCGACATCCATATCATCATCACTATTTTCTAGTGCCTTATTGGTTGGACCACCATCATCCTCACTTGAATCACCACCTCGCCGTCCTTTTTTGCCTTTTTTTGCTGATTTCTTTCCGACAGGTGCTGGTACATCGATTTCTTCATCGTTATCAAAACGATCTTTCTTTTTAGATTTTTTAGACGACATTATTGTAAAGATTTCTTTTTCGGAAATTCTCCAAACCAAAAGGAGATGAAATTCGACTTTCACGTGGAAACGTATGCAATTTTTGTAAAGTCGTTTACTCATTTATTGACACTTGTCAGAACAGTGTACAGTAAAAACAATAATTTAACATGTTTCATAAAGTAATGTACTGTACTCCATGCACCTTTTAGCAGAGCTCACCCTCAATCACACTCTTGTCAAATACTGTTGAACAAAAACGTAACGAAGCGAAAAAACTTAACCTTTATCACATTTGCTTCACATTTTAAAAATCGAAATATTACTAGATTTTCGTGTACACGTCCAAAAATTAAATGTTCGCAACAACATTCTGTTTCGTTGTTTGACGGAACGCGAATGCATCATATTCCTGCTTGTGATCAGAATCGTTGAGTGTGTACCCCGCCAGTGATTGGGAAAATCAACAAAACCTGAACGTGACTGAAATGTCATTCGTGCTGAAGACGCGCCATGTTTTGCAATTTGAGTTCTGTGAGACACAATTTGCGTTTATAAGTTCATCGAATTTAAGTTTTGCATAAATCGTGTTAAATCAAGACGAAATTTTATCAACTATAGACAAAATATTGTTTAATCTATTACCATACACAATTGCCTGAAACAGGTTATTTCAAGTACAGTAAAGTATAAATAAAAGGACCTCAAATATATATAAATATGGTACCAATTGGCGCGGTGCACGGTCATCCAGGTGTACATGCACCACAACAAATACAGAGCACTCCATCAGGTCCAAATCAATTGCAGTCGTCCTCGAATACGCAGTCGAACAAGTCATCCAATGCAGTAGTTTGTTTATTTTTAATGCCATATCCCAGAAGTTTGTTAAATTTTTGTTTTATTTAGAAACCAAATTATACACTTAAATTCACTCTTGCTGGTCACACAAAAGCGGTTTCAGCTGTGAAGTTCAGTCCCAATGGAGAGTGGTTGGCGAGCTCATGTAAGAATCTATACAAAATAATAAATATATATGGCTGGTATTGATGGAATATCTCATTGGTTACAGCTGCGGATAAACTCATTAAAATTTGGGGAGCATATGATGGCAAGTTCGAGAAAACTATTGCCGGCCACAAATTGGGAATAAGCGATGTGGCTTGGTCGTCTGATAGTCGTCTACTTGTAAGCGGCAGTGACGATAAGACCCTTAAAATTTGGGAACTCAGTTCGGGAAAGTGTTTGAAAACCTTAAAGGGACACAGTAACTATGTGTTTTGTTGTAATTTCAATCCACAGAGCAATTTGATTGTTTCTGGTAGTTTTGATGAGAGTGTCCGCATATGGGATGTCCGCACAGGAAAATGTCTTAAGACGTTGCCTGCACATTCTGATCCGGTGTCGGCAGTTCATTTTAACAGAGACGGGTCACTTATTGTCAGTTCCAGTTACGATGGATTGTGTCGTATCTGGGACACGGCTAGTGGTCAGTGCTTGAAAACACTCATTGATGATGATAATCCTCCGGTTAGCTTTGTAAAATTTTCACCAAATGGAAAGTATATTTTGGCAGCTACACTCGATAACACCCTTAAGTTGTGGGATTACTCCAAGGGCAAATGTTTGAAAACCTACACAGGGCACAAGAATGAAAAATATTGCATTTTCGCCAATTTTTCTGTAACGGGAGGCAAGGTATGGATAGATTAAAAATTACAAAGATTATATGTAATGCACGCATTAAATTAATTCGCAGTGGATTGTATCGGGAAGTGAAGACAACATGGTATACATATGGAATTTACAGAGCAAAGAAGTTGTTCAAAAGCTACAAGGACACACCGATACAGTTCTATGTACCGCATGTCATCCCACGGAGAATATTATTGCTTCAGCCGCGTTGGAAAATGACAAAACTATAAAACTATGGAAAAGCGACACATAGGCATCTTGCCTAGGAAGATGTTAAAATTTGTGAATTTCCATGCTAGGGGATGCCACGAAATGCATAGATGTTAAACCATAATATACATACATACATAGGCCTTTTGCCTAATTGACATGTGAATTAGATGTAAATAATTTAACAGAAAATTTGTGTTTCTCTTATTATTCATACGATCTTTTAATGGAAGTCCAAATTACACTTTTAAGAAATAAAAAAATTCTAAATGTGAATATAAGCATGTGCAATTCTTGTGCCTGCCAAGTATGTTTCTGTGCATCATATAATGGTTTACTACATGTGGAAGTTTGTTATACTTTATTCAACTATAAGGGAAATCATGACACTCGCTTATTCTCTGCTACCTATTTAATAGACTCAGGAAGTAGGGGGTTTCTACATCCCCTCCCTTGAGCATTTCTTTTATACCATTTTCACCGACACGAATCTGCGAAGGTGTATAGGTTGTTTCGAACAGCTGGTAACCCCCACAAAAAGCGAATGAGGTGAATTAGTAAGTCGTTAGTTATATGAACGTTGTTTCAAATCATGTTTCATTTTCATTAACATTTAACAGTTATAAATTAGATGTCAAATTTCTCTGTTGAGTGGGGGGTTTCCCACTGGAAACTATAGTAAACCTTTGACGTGATTGACAATATATCTATACGTCTATATTGTAGATTTGTATGGATATTCCATATAAGAAGCTGATCGGAGTATTCGTCCTTGAATTGCAGAGAAACCATTGAATTAATTGTGTAATTTGGATGTCCATAACATTGTTTCAATATTGAAACTCTGCAATGATTATATCAAATGAAGAAATTGTGAGTATACACATCACAATCGCAATTCTAAATCTATTGTATTTATGAAATCGTTAAAGCTGTGCTTGGTATCAAAAATATGCAATTCTGAATCAATAACAAACGTTTACTAAAGATATTAATTCAAGCCGACTCTAAACGGCGAAGTTTGAGAAGCTTTTCTTCGTACATAGTTAGTTTAGCTAATGCGTGGGATGAAATCATGAACCTTCAGCGCAGGAATCCGCCCTCGCACTACCCACCGGGGTGGTGAAGTTATCCTGTCATAATTACAAAATTTGTCAATGGATAAAATTAATTCCTTCAAACGGAAGCATGTTTTTAATCTAATAATTGAACATCTATTTTTGCAATAATTTTGCTACATTTTCATACATATGTATGTACGTACGTCCGGATATTACAATCAAACATGTTGGAACCTGATCGGTTGGACCAAATACAGCGCACAAATTCACTGACAGGAATTGCATAAAAAAAATCCATGGCGCATGAATACCACCACATGTTAACGAAATGCGAGCACACATGGACATGTCATTGAGTGAACTCACTGGCTTGTTAGGAAAGAGATGTCTATATGACTTACATATTTGTTGTTATTCAGTTTGACACTTCTTGCCATATATTTGTGAGCATTGTGAAAATAATCGCTCGGTCGATTGGATTTATTTTGTTTATTTCCTAAATATTATGTTCTCGGAAATTTGTGGATTAAAACTATTAAAATAGTTCCTGGAAGAGCCAAATGAAAGTCTGTTTATCCAAGGAATAACAAATAGGAACGAATACAGTCGAAAAATGAATACGAATCAAATTGTTGATCTCTCTGTAGATGACTGCAATGAAGAGGTGGGTTTTCTTAATATTGTAAGAATTAAATGAAGGTTTCATTATGTTAAGTACTGTTATCTAGTGGATACAATTTTAATGTTTTTTCCTTTAATTGAAATTTACAAATTTCTGAAAATGTAGTAGCTCCTAATTAGTGCTAAGGAGTGATGAAATGAAAACGGAATAGTGCTGAGGTTTTAGTTTTCCGATATGTGCTTTGCTTGGTTACACAGAAAATGGATAGGGCCATGGGTTGTTTAGGTTTTTCAACTTTCTTGGAATGTTCAGGCGTTTTATCCAGATTTTTGAGGTTAATATGTTTTGTATTTGCGACAATGTGTATAAGATTCCGATCGTATCAATGAGTCGTTGTACTAAAAGGAGAATTGCATAAAATATTTTTGATTTGCCCCTGTCTTTACTCTTTGCTAAGAATGCTCTCTAAATTGTATCTTCTGTTTTTACAGATTTTACGAAAGAAGATTAATCGAAAGAAAATGAATGAGCTAAAAAGGTACATTCCTTTTTTGGCGTATATATCAAATCTTGATCCGATCAAAAATTACAATTATAAGCAACTCCTCAGGTGGCTATCAATAAACAGAGAGTAAGTATATCCAAATGTATAAGAATATTGCATTATTATTTAATCTTGCCTTAGATTTCCAGCCCGTATGGCAGCCACATGTGAAAATAACATAATCACAAAATACAACAAAATTAAAAGTACTACGGTAAGAATAACTTTCAGTAAATATCTGTATGTTAAGACATATGTACACATCATGTTTTTTTTTTTTTTTTTTCAATATTGACATATGTATGTTATTACAGGAAATACCAGCGCACATTGCGGAAGTATTCACCGAAAGGGATGCCATATTAATATCAGATGAAGACGATGAGCAGCCAACAACAACAAAACAGTGTACTGCACAGTTATCATTAGACCTTGAAACAATATACCTTGAAGATGATGAACCGAACGATTCACCGAGCAGTGCTTCCTTATCAAAAGATGATCAAAGTCTTCAGAAGTCATCAAAAAATGTATCTAATGCAGCAACGGATCTTCCCAGAAGTACAACCAACAAGAACGCAAAAGATAAAAATATTAAAGCATACGTATCATCGAATACAGCCCACAGTTCAACAACAAATCAAAGTCAAAGCAAAAACCCCGAAAATTCGATGGAAGAAATTTTAGAAGAAGGAGAAATTCCATCGGATGGGGATGATGTAAAAGAAAACCGAGATAAGAATGAAAAACTGCCAAAAAGTAAAGACAAAATGACCACAAGAATTTCGGAACCAGTGCCTAATGAAGATGATATTATTAATCAGGAGTTATTTAAAAGAATGGATTGTTTTGATGACGATAGCTGTGCAAAACAACATCCGACTCTGTCAAAGAAGGAAAACGAGGAAGCATCTATTTTGCGGCATAAAAACTTAGACAGCGAACTATTCTCTAGAAGATCACCGAAAACAACACGGTCTGATTCTTTATCAACAATAAGCTCAGAGGATTCGTATAAAGTTAGTTCTCACAAAAAGAAAAAGAAAAAACGAAAACACAAGAGAAAGAACCATGATGTTGAAAATCATTCCGAAAGAGCTGAAGAGGAGACTGCAAGGGAGAAGAGTTATCGCAGGGAAACATGTGGCCATGTGGAGGGAAAAAGTAAGAATCCAAAGAAACCAAAGAAAACATCAAAAAGAAGTAAAGAGCATAGACACACTCGGTTGCTTTATATATCGGACGATGATGAAGATGAGATATTGGTTGTAAACAAAAATAACAATGAAACCAATTTACCGGAAAACCCAAACGACTCAAAAAAAAAGCATGACATTCGCCCTTCAGCAGAATTAAATGAGGTGCCTACCGTTGTCCTGTCAGACTCCAATGACGAGGAGCTGGGTAGTCCACCACCAAGCAGTATGCAGGAGAAGGAGAAAAATACAGACATACCACCGATCGAACCTGTTGCCCAAATAGTGGAATTAGTGTCTCCTCCTATCGAATCGGTTTCAAATACAGAAGCAGAATCAGCTAAATCCATTGAAAATGTATTGCAGGATATTAACAGTATGGACTTAACAGAGCTTAATGACATATATTCAAAATTGTGTGATGCAACTGGTATTCAGCTTGAGGAACTGTTAACCGACTTAGTTGGAAAATCTACACAGGAAAATAAACAAAGTCCACAAGTAGACATTGTCCAAATAAGTGAACCAGTTGAAAAAATTAATTGCGAAATGTATCTACCACGAGAAACATTTAACCACAATAATTCCGGCTCGACGATGTTTGCTTTCCAACAGCATCAAGTGCAATACCAACATGATCAAAATCCGAATCAACGTTACCACCAAGAAACATATAATCATCACCCCCATCAGGAAATTCAAAGACAAGCCCAGTATGAAAATGTACAGTGCCAACAGCCAGTTCAATTGCCGTACCAACATAATCTGCGTCCTGGTCTCAATTTAAATGATCCCCGTATCGTTCAAAGACTCAAACAGATAAAGGACTCTCCTATACATAACCTTAGTATTCGCGAATCCGCAAGTTTACTTATGAATCGTCACGTTGCATTAATGCCAAGAAGAACCATACCTGTTCCAGAGATCACCTCCAAGACAGCAACGACATATGGAGAACATAAACGTCTGCGAGAGCTTGAGAGGAAAAAGGAACTAGAACGACAAGCTAGTAAAACGTCGTCCATTATAACAACAAATCATTCTTCTTCCGATGGCTTACACACAGGTGGTGAAAAAGAATCGAGTGTAATACAAAAGGAAAACGTAGATAAAAACAGAGTTGAAAGAAGTGAAAGGCACGTGAAAGACACGGAAGGCTCAGTAGAGGACACTGAAACTGGAATGGAACAAACGGCAGAATCAACAGAAAAGGCAGTAAATCAGAATCAACCATTAAGACGATCGTCGTCCATGTCACAGGATAGTCAGTTAACTTCAGAGAAGAGGACAAAATCAAAAGAAAATATTTCATCGGGTAGAATTACCCCGTTTGAAATAGGAAGAGTGGTAAACATTGTTTTGTCAGCTTTAGGACCTGTCAACGATGATACCAGTAAGAAATTGAGGAAATTGTCCACATTACAATTTGAGTCAAGAAACAACAATTCTGGAGATGAAAGTCCACCACATGAAAAAGCATCGAATTCAGTAGACATATCTGTAGAAAATGATGATAACGCCACAGACAAAACTGTGATGGAAAATTCAATGAAAAAAAGTAAAGGAAGGGTCGCATCGAAAAAGTATAAGGATAATTCGAAAAAGTCACCTTCGAAACCGTGCGGTACGAGGGAACTTAACAATCTAAACTGCACCTTTTTAGACTACCAAGAGATATTCCAGAAAAACTGCCTTGAAACAAATGCGGGTAAACGGCGATGTGTTGTTTCTTCAAACGTTACTAGAGATTGGTCTTCAGATGACATATCTCAAAACTCTGAAGACATGCAAAATACCGTCAAAAATAAGGTAATTGCTGGGCCCATAAAACGTAGGAGACAAACATGTAGCGCCTTACAAGATAGCGACAAACCGGAAAGAGATCGTCTGCCACCTTTGAAAGTTGTTCTCAGACGTTTGTCTGAAGGTGGTACGTTTGGAGTAGAGAATGTTGAATTAGACAACTCTCCATCTGAAGTTAGTGAAAAAGAAACCAGAAATCAGCATAAGCCAGTTCAACTCGTCCAACAAGTGAAAGTAAAGTTGAAAAAACTTTCCATTGACGAAATCAAAACGAAAGCCAGTACATTCAATTCGAAAGCATCGGAAACGAGTGGAAATTGTTCAGAGCAAAAGAGTTTCCCATCGCCTGCTGGCATCAAAACAAGCAATTCTTTCGAAGAGCCTATATTAGTTCCCTTTTCTTCAGAACCAGTTGATTGCATTACCAAATCATATCCAAAGCCCTTGCGACATGTGAATACCAACATCAATATGACAATGAATTCCACGAAAATTTGTGCTATATGCAATAAACGGTCACTGGACTTAACTAGCCACTATGTGATACAGCACAAAACGGAATCATATGTTTCTCGTCTAACATCAGGAGAAATTAAAAATCTTGAAAGTCAAATAAAACTAGTGACACTTAATCGCAAGCGCTATAAAACAACATGTGTGTTCTGCCAGGATGAGCTTGAAGTTCATCATTTCGTACAGTTTCATGCTCACTATTCCTACCATACCGGGGAGTATGGATTCAAATGTGATGTATGTGAAATTGTAAAACCATATCGCGAGGATGTGAAGTCACATCAACATAGAGCAAGTAGATGTAGAAATGGAAAAATCAGGACAAACTATCTGTACCAATCCGATCTGAAGGTTATATATTTATATATATGCAAACTGTGCAATTTTGTGCAGTTGAATGAGGCGAATATACACAAACACCAACGTGATCATCATTGCTTTCGATTCGAAGAAACCGAACATGTAAAGAAGACTATAATTTGTGCATTGGATGATGTTCAGGTTATTAATGAATTGCTGCCAGCAAATGAACCCAGTGAAATGGAATCAATAGAAGGCGGGGAAGGAGAATATGCCGAATCAAGCGGTGATTTATTAGCCCAGGAACAAGAATTTCTTCACGAATACCCTCTAGACATCAAAGATGTTCTGATCAATCTTGAAAATGAAAATAAATTGCAAGACGATAACATTAAAGGCCCCGATAATAATACTGTGGTAGCCCCCAAGCCTTCTGATGAACTAACAAATACCTCTTCTAGTTCAACTCACCGGCCGGCAGTGATTTACTCAGCCAACATGACAAACAAGGGAAATGACAAGATTACTAGTGCTATTGAATCGATAAATACTTCAATACAACTTGATTGCACAAATGCTACACGGAATATAGAATCTAATGATCATCCTCCTAAAGAGCAATGCACGGGTTCGGATTTGGATGTAGTACTACCGAAAAATGTTGAAAATGATAATACAAACAGCGCTAAACAACTACTCTCAGCCTCACTGAGCCCCGAAGCTCTACTGGGACAACTACATGGTTTCGATGATCCCACGAATATAATGACTGTTATTCACCGCACTGAACAAGCCTCATGTGTTGAGCCTCACCAACCATATGAAGAAACAATAGACATAAAGCCCAATATAAATGACATAAAAGTTGAGAATTCCGAGGAAGTTGCAGTGGAAGTGGAAGTTTCAGTATCAAGTCCGTCACCTGTCAAACAAATATCGTATCGGAAAATAACTGCTGGAATTAACTATTTCGGTTTATACAAATGCATGATAGGCGAATGTTGGTATTCAACGAATGAAGCTGAAAAGTATATCCGACATGTAGACACTCATAAGGCTAATGGGAAAAAATTAATTTTACAATGTCCATATTGTCCTAGTAAGAGCACTTGCTCGCAACAATCTGTGAAACACATACGTACCCGTCATAGTATGAGCTTGTACCAATGTTCAGTGTGTACATACCGCAGTATACATGCTGGAAATGTATCTTTACATATAGAAATTAATCATAAGAGCCCCACCGAAGAGAAGTGCATCCTGAAATGCGTAGGAAGAGTTCGACCGATGGAAAATAAGATAGCTGCATTGAAAGAGAAAATCAAAGATAACATTAACAGATTCATTTGCAGAGGTTAGTTAAGTAATTCATCAAGACCTTTCAGTATCACTGTTTCGTTTCATTTTCAGATTGCCCAGCGCAATATTATTCGCTGTCGTTAATGAAATTGCACCTTGAAGCCGCTCAACACAGAATAAATGGCGGTGCTTTAGCAATGTATGCGTGCATATTTTGCGGACTAGAGTTAAATTCCTTACCAGAAATGCAGGTTCATTTAGTTACCTCACATCCAAATGATATGTGTTACGTTGTTGAGAGAGAATTGAAGAACGCGACAGACGAGGTAAGGACATCATCATTGGAGGTCAATTTATATGCTAAAATTCTTTGTATTTTACAGGATTCTGTTGAAAATCTCAAATATTATAACATCAACCCACTAGTGAAGGGAGTTAAAGTACGAGTAGCAGACTTTAAGGAAGAGGACCCAGAAGCTGTTGAGACAGCCAACAAAATCGAGTTGGACTTAATCGAATGCATAAAACCCTTACTAGAGCTTATAACAGAGAGTACCGGCGTGTATCACTCAGAGCTATACAAATGTACAGTTTGCAGGGGTTCATTCTTTACATATGACTTATGGTTGAATCACGTTCAAACTAGGCATGATATAAATGGTACAGTTATCTGCCCGTACTGTCAACAGCAGATTCAACTTGAAGAAGTTGGTTTACATTTCGAAAGTCACCTGCGGCACGCATATATTTGTTTGCATTGCATAAAAACATTTGGATCGAAGACTCAATTAGAATGCCACTTTGATACGAATCACAAAAACTTTGAGAAACGTATTGAAAGGCCCATAGTGTATTCCAATTTTATAAAGTATTATATCATGAAAGGCGAAGAGAGTTCCCAAACAAACTGGATACCTGTACTTGAAGGTCTTCATGAGGGTCTACGTAATCGCTGCATTGGAAAGCTTTACGAAAATCGATGTTCGGAGTGGTGGTATGAATTTTGCTTTGAGGATATCGATATGCCACAGTTCATTCCGAATTCAGAGACGATTTTTAAGTGTTTAGTTAAATCATGCGGATTAGAATTACCTGACGAGAATACGTTTGATCTTCATCTCAACCAACACACTGTTCCCTCAAATTACGGTTGCCCCTACTGTGTTCAGAATGTAGACACTAAGTGGGAAAGCATTAAAGACCACTACATGCTACATCGATGCAATACCTCTTACTTGTGCTGTGTGTGCAAATTTGTACACCACAGCCGGTCAGCTATTACAGAGCATATTAAAAAAAATCACAACAGTCGGGATGTGCCAATAATAACATTGTGGAGGGATGCGACCAAGTGTAATACGTCTATGTCAATTGTTATACCAGCAAATAAGCTGGGATTTGTGACAACCACATCATGTTTCTGCTGTGGTCAAGGAATGACAAATGGCAAAGGTGTTATGAATCACTTGATTGAAGCGCATGGAATAGCACTATGTTTAAAATGTGAACTCTGCGGTGATATATTATTAACTCATGGCGAAGCTGAAAAACATTCTGAAAAACATGAGAGCAATGATTTCATATTCCGATATGACATTTTATCGCCATCCCAATACAATTTGTGTGTGAATTCGATATCACCGTTTAGAATTGATGTGAAACCGAAAATAGAAAAGAGAGTATCTAAAGTTGAAACAGAATCACCGAATAAGCGGATCAAATTAGATAAAAATGTCTGTCTAAATATAAAACAAGAAATAACCAGAGATGAGGGTGAAGTGGTTAACGTGGACGATGACAACAGCAGACCTAGTTGCTCCATAAAGTGCGTGAAGATTGATCAACTTGTGAGTAGTACATCTAAAGCGACGCCAAATGAACCTGCACGAGATTCAATATGCATTAAACCAATTGAAGATTTACAAATGAAAAAACTTCCTCCATACTCTACTAATATATTAAATTATTACATGCGAAATGACAATGATTTGTCGATTGACCAAAATATTCCCCATCAGCCGGTAGCAACTTCTTTCAACAGTAATATACAACCTAGATATAATCCACCACCTCAGCAAGATCCACAATCTATTCAGTACATACCACCTCCACATTATTCAAATTTCAATCTACAGTGTGCCCCAGTTATAAGTAACCCACTTCAGCTTCAGCATTCTCAAATTATACCAAATCAACCCGCAGCAAATTCAGTACCACAATATTATTCCAACAATAATATGCAATCTCAACTATATCAACAGACTCGACAGCTTATACCGACACAGCATCCGTCATCTTTACCAGCACAGTACCAGTCAACTTTACCAGCACAGCATCCACCATCTCAACCAAAACAGCATCAGTCAACTCTACCAGCACAGCATCCGACATCTGTACCAATACAGCATCAGTCAACTCTACCAGCACAGCATCCGACATATTTACCAATACAGCATCAGTCATCTCTACCAGCACAGCTTCCGTCAGCTCTAGCGGCCCAGCTTAGAGCACCGCCTATTCAACCACAACCGCCAAATAATATTATTACCATAAAATTACCAAATAATCAAGGAGTGGCGACAATATCAAGAGCTTTACCATCGCCTTATACAACGACCTCTTATAACAATGGTCCCCATTGTTCATATCAAAATCCTGAAACAATTACACATTCAAGGACTGCCGTGAACACATTGAACGCAAACATTATCCAAAGCAAACAATTGCGAACTCAGAATTATAACCAACCAATGCAAACAATGGAAGATGTTGCTAAGACCATTGATCTCACTTGTCCCGAATTAGTACCAATTTGCGGGAACTGTCAGTTGGAATGTAACAGCTTTCTAACCTTACTGTCACATTTCCACGCCGTACATGAATCTAAATTTCGATTTCTATTTCGCATTCATCGTAGAGTCGAGTGCGGCTACTGTCCATATCTTGGCAGCATAGCCTCATTTACAGCTCACAATAAAACATTTCACCCAGGGAGGCCTTTTTTGTGTCGCAGTGTTATTGACCAAAGCCGATGTGGTGTATGCCACGGAGTTTTTAGTTTCAATCCATCGGCTAATAGTGTAAATTCGCCGAAATGCAATTGTCCCAAAAATAAAAGAGCGATAGCTGACTGCATAAGCATAGATACACTTAAACTTCTACAAAAATATGGTAAAAAATGCGTTGGATTCTTATGCCAAATATGTAAGAAACTATTTCATTCCGAGATGGGATGTTCAAATCATATAAAAAACGTACACAATCAGCCTGATATTCTTCCTAAAATTTGGCCACTGAAAGGCTTACTGTTTTCTTGTTACTTATGTGAAAGGACAGAAATGAGTGTTCAAGATCTAATTATACACATAAGCATCGTGCACACGATTAACAGTAGTACATGCACATTGGAAAATCGATTGTTGTGCTATAAGAAAATCAAACTTATATATCCTCGAGGTTTGATAGTCTCTCTTAGTGATCTTAGTAATACTGGCTACGATGAAGAGAATTTAAAAAAAGATATACAGACTGTTGATAATATACCTAGAAATTGAAATATGAAGTTGAATATACTTGAACAAGATGGTCGGACATCAAAAGTCCGCAATAACTTGTTAATACTATACCACTTTAAGTAGATTAATGTGTTTCCTTTTATTTAGAGTAGTACTCAATCGTGCAATGCCAGGTCTTGAAACTACACTGAAATGCTTTAAGCGTTCGTTATACAAATAAATATTTAAGAATTTATTGAACTAAGTTTCTCAAAAATGTTTGAATAACTTAATTGATCAAAAAAAACAAACATGTAATTACATTTATACAAATAAAATAAGAAGATTCAGAGATACTACCGCAAATGTATATTTATTTACAATTATTATTTGCAAATTCAATTGCAACTGTCCATCATCGATTTCTAGGTCATAGGGTCCACACGGTATGTCTTGGCATCCTAGGCACTGTTTCCCTCGCATACCGCCACCGTCCAAAAATTTAGCTCAAACTCATTTTAATTTTCGTGCAAAATATCGTTGCTTTCCGTTGAGTAGTTTTCAAGAAATTCATAATTCGAGAAACTCCTTTTCGACAAATAACGGTAAATTGGTTGACTTTTCAATGCAATCCTCGAAAACAAGTCATAAGCTAAAACATCGACTTCCTCCATTCTGCCCTACGATCCATCATTTTCGGGATATAGGCAAGGGTTGCCAAAATCGGGTACAAAAAAAAACTGATTTTCAGCGAAAAATTCTGCTGGGACACCAGGCCCCCAGAAATTTAAGTAGGGTGTCTGCGGATATCTGGCTTATTTGGATTGCATATATCTCGATAACGGTACATGGTACGACAAAATGATCAAGGTCAAAGTTGTAGCCTGTGACCTGATCTAGAGGATGTACTTGGAAGAATAACCAATTTACCGTTATCTCTGTGTGATTTTAAAGATGAGAGGTTATTCTTTCAAAATCTCAGCCGAATAACGGTAAATTTGTCCATTTCTAATTAACATCCTCTAGATCTATGTGTAAGCTACAAAATCGCCCTTGGTCATTTTGCTGTGGGACGTACCGTTCTCGCGATATAAGCAAGCAAAAGATGTCAGAAAATGCGCTGATCCCTACTAATATTTCTGGTGGCCTGGTGTCCCAGCAGAATTTTTCGTTGAAAATCAGTTTTTTTTTCGCACCCAATTTTGGCAACGGTTGCCTATATTTCGAAAATGATGGATCGTAGAGCAGAATGGATGAAGTCGATGTTGTGGCTTATGACTTGATCTCGAGGATGGCATTGTAAAGTTAACCAATTTACCGTTATTTGCCTGTGATTTTTCAAAAGATAAGGGTTTTTAGTGCCCTAGTAGTAAATGTATTTACTTCTACTTGCTAAAGCACCATATTTGTATCATGGCATCAACATGTACATATATACATTGGTACAAAGATTTTCATCTCACGAGGTTGTTGCGTGTATGATTGATTGTGCATCGATTACCACCATTGCTTAATTTTGTAAACATCTAAACATTCCCAGTTTCTGAAGAACTTAATTTTATTGAGATTTCCTTAAAATATATTTGTTTCCAAAAACTTTATTTAACAACTTTTGTTCCATTTTCAACATATTTTCTTATGGCAAACTAACTTACGATATACATACATACATTTTTGTGTTCTTACAATGTTGACTTTTTCGGATTGATTCAGATAAAACGAACAATGCAGTAAAAACCAAATTCACTTGGTTGCGGTACAAAATGCGCTTGCTTACGATCGAAGTAATACGGCAGGTGTGTTATTCTTAACAATTATGTTACATATGTTCTCAGGAAGTTACATCATTTTGTGTGGAATGGAAGATAACATGTTAACTTGAACTATACTTGTATTGACCATAATCAAGTTCGCACACGAATAATAGAAAGAAGCCAATTAGGAGGTTCTTATTTATTACAAATTAAGAATAAGAGAAAGAAATTATTTGTTATCTACAGAGTTAGTTTCATCGTCATTACCTAAAGTGTTTCCTGCATCAGATAAATTCGTTTGTACGTCTAACATTCCGCATATCATAAATGATAGGTCGTCATTGTCCGTAAAATCGTTTTGCATCAGCAGGGAATTTTCATCTATCGCACCATTCATGGCGGTATCTTCGTCATCCGACAATTGAAGTAATGACAATTTTGATTCATCATTTTTTATAGTTTCCTCATCCCGAAAGGGTCCAGACACTTGTAGAAGTACAACTTTTATTATGTGTTCTGGGAAAACAGTTTCAACCTCGTGTTGAGTTAGTAAATGAATCAAAATATTTTTTCGATGTAATTGAGTGTAATTGCATATTGTGCAAATGTATGCCTCAATCTGATTGGATTTAGTGTCGAAAATATGTAATCTGATGGCAGATCCTTTTTTCGGGCATCCTGATCCCGATTGTAAGTGGTTCGCAAGCAGACTTCTTGTCGGTTTTCGGATGTTACATCCACTGCACTTAAAGCTGTATTCACCGGTGTGCATGGTAAAGTGTTCATACCAATATGGGAGAAGAAACTTAACTTCTTTGTCGCAGAATATACAGTGGGCTGCATATTGCTGCTGATTACCCTTGTACAGATGCACGAAACCAACGTTGCTCGTTGTTAGCAAGCGTCGGATGTTTCTTGTACGTAGACGGGAGGTGAACACTTCTCCGGATCGGTGTTCATTTACGTAGTGATGTACAATACGGGGTACTCTTTTATGACAGTGTACACAGAAGTCAAACTTCTTGCATTGTGTATGGTGATTGCGTGAGGTGTTTTTTAGCAGCTTGTTTGTACCAACATCTAGCGATGGCGGATATGGTTCAACGTCTTCCAAACTCTGATTTGTATCTACGTCGTCCTCAGCTAGTCTGTTTTCTGTTTCTGGTGTATGATTTTCTGGTGTTTGTGGCGCCTCTGCAAAATCCAGCAAACTGTCGACTTCACCGTCATCATCATCACCATCTGCTTCTACCCAAGTCGGGGTAAGAAGATCATCTTCAGCGGTGCCCAGAATTTCGGTGTCTGCCAAACGAAGTTTTTTACGAAAAGGTTCTTTCGGTAGGTCTGAAAAGTTTGTCATTAGCCATGTTCATATAATATCTATACTAATTTATTTACCTGGGTCCACCGTTGCTACACTAATTTGGCGCTTGGCAGTAGTCTTTTTGGCTACAGTCTTTTTAACCTTTCTCTCAGTTTCCCGTTCCTTTTCCAGCTCCCTCTCCTCTGCTAATCTTAACTCTTCCCTTTTCTTGTCTTCTATTTTTTTAGCCAACGCTTCAAATTCCTCATCGTCATGGTCTTCACTGTATGTGAACCCAGCTTCCTTTCGCTTCGTTCGATTTGTACGCAGGGACTTTTTTCTTTCGCTTACGACTTCATCTTCTAAAACCAGTTCACCCATGTAAGGAGTGTAGTCGTTATCGTTATTTTCCGCACCAACTCCGTCGCTTAGTCTGCCAAGTTTTTTAGTGCGCTTGCTGAAATTGCTGTTAGATCCTACTGTTGTGGAACTTGGAGGTACTGGGGTAGCTGGACTTGCCGTTTTACTGGGAGTGCTAAGTTTCGGATTCGATGTTACCTGAGAAGTCTGTGTAGAGCTTGTTGCCCTGTCCGGAGTTTTCGCCACCTGGCCGCCTGAGGTTGCTGCCCCTGACACCAATCTCGTGCGACTTGTTACCTTTCCGGTTCTTGCATCTGTTGTTAGAGCTACCGGTTTACCGAATGCATCATTTGTTGCGAATCGGCAGAACCTTTGTCCAGCCTCCGTTAGGATATTATTTTTTATAAATAAATTTCTCAAATCAAAAAGTATTTGTAGGTCCATTTTGCCGGGCTCACCATTTTTTGCACGCATATTCAGCACAAGGCGTGTAACTTTTAGTCGTTGAAAAAAGCGATACTTCAAGACTCGTTGAAGTAATACAAAACAAGCGTGAGAAGCTACTTGCTGCGAACTAGCGAAGTTTTTTAGAAAACACTCAAGCCATTCTTTAAGCATTCTTTCTTGTGGAACACTAGCGATTGTTGATTTTGGTTGAGTGATGAATGTTGACATCAGTTTCCGTTTAAAAGGTGCATCTTTATTAATAATATTTGGAATGGGATCATTTTTACTAGACACCTGACTTGAAATTGAAGCCCGTTTAGGCGATGTTTCCGGGGCTGGCTGAAGATTAACCGCATTTAAAAAGTTTGATTGTTCTGTAGGCGGTTTAATGGAATTTTTGTTATGCAATTTTTGGGGATATCTTTTGCCTTGGTTTAAAGATACTGTCAAACCTGTCTTCTTAGCGGGGATTACCGTGTGCTGCTGTGCAGACGAACTCACAATTATAACATCATCATCCTGTTGTTCCCTGATATTTTTTGTTTTCTCGTGTTCTTCGTCCGAATCAGAATCTATAAGGTTAATGGTCTCCATAAGTATCTTGGGATCTTTTTTAACGATATATCCTCCATCGCTGATTTCTTTTGATTTTCTCTGACTGGTCCTTCTAATTGAAGTAGTAGAAGTAGTTTGATTATTGCTGCATGTATGCCGAAGGGAATCCTTAACACTTGCAGTTGATTTACGTGCAATAGGTTTAGATTTTTGTATCGGTTTCTGTGGCTCAGTAATTATCTTTGTCTGCATAGAGGTCATTAGAGGGTGTTTATTTTTACTCTCTTCATCCTCTGGGTCTGAATCTATGCAAATTGGAGATGCTCGTGTTTCTATAAGAAGGACATCATCATCTTCATCTTCATTATTTGTACTACTATCCTGTTGAATTAAGGTAATTAATTTATCATTTTCAGGAATTTCAGATTCAACTGAATTGTCTGTCGGATTCAGTGGATCCAGAGGGTCTTCTTTGGCAGTTTCAACTACGTCGTCAGGATCATTTTCGGAGTCGATCTGTTCTAGCAAGATCCTATCTGAAGAAGTAGCTAAACTCTCAGCAGAGATTATTTTAAATGGTAAAATCTCAGTTGGATTCTGAACAAAAACATCATTTTGCTCCGCTGCTTCAATTGTATCCGTTTCAAATAATAAATTGCCGGGCTTTGTTCTCATTGCTTGCTCTGTAACCACTGCGTGTACTTCGCCATCATCTGGTAGAATGAATGGTTCACTTTCATTGGTCTGCGTGTTTGGATTGGTTTCCTGGATTTCTTCCATAATTGTTAGCTGGTCTTCAAGTTCAGTATTGATTTCAGCTAAAGATTCGTGACTTTCTTGGGTGTTCAGCAGTTTTTCATTTTCCTCGCTAATATTTCCATCAACAGCCTTTCCATCAATGATTGCTGGTGATTTATTAGATTCATCCGCTGAAATGTCCTTTTCTATCGATTCAATTTCACTTGGAACATCAGATTCGCGATTACGGTTTTTTGTTGGGACACATTGTGCGTCTTTATTACTTTCCTCTATCTCAGTGGCTTCTCTTTGTTTGTCTTGTGATAATTTAATATTTGTTTGGTCTTCTTTTTCTTCCGAAACAACCTCAGTCGTTTCTTCCTGTGACGAGTTTCGTGGAACATCGTTGGTAATAATTTTGTTTTCCGGGGAACTCGGAAGTGGAGTGATATTCTCTTCCACATTTGTATACCCGTTTGCCTGATGGAAATTACATTTCATATGATTGAGAAGTCATTTGGAAAAGAAATCACAAAATATATGCATTACCTGTTCTGAAATTGACCCTAAATCTACTTCTAACTGGCTATCTTCAACAACATCTTCACATTCCACTTTGATATTATGCTCAAGGGTTATAATGTCTTCAGTTGATTCTGCAATATCAGCTCCATCCTTGTAGAAAAAAAAATAAGCATAAGATATTAAAAGAAAGACCTCGTTCTTACGCATTTTTCGTCAGCATTTCCAAAGACACGGCACAAAACCTCTTCGCATTTTTCTAAAGTCTCTATTTTCACACTGTGGATTAATGAATTGATTGAGAAAAACAATAGTAGTCACTAGAGAGTTTTTTTTTTTTTTTTTGTTGGAATGGTCATACCTATTATCCGGCTTGTTAAGTAAATTGTATAGCAATTGCATCTGTGCCAATTTGCCTTCTTTCTCACTATCATTTGCAAGCAGCTTTATTAGATTTGCCAAGAATGGGATATACTTCTGCAAAAAATTAATCTTTTCTTCACAGACTGGATCCATTGTTTATTCATCAAATGTTTGGTACGCGTTTCACTAGGCTTTACATTTGAAAAAACATATTTTTCGAGAAAATTAAATAACACGAGATTATGGTAAGAATCTTAGAAGCATTTGTGGAGGCATTTGCATAATATAGTTGCCGAAAGCATAGTCAAAAGTTAAACATTTAATGCAATTTTGTGGTATATTTTAATTTTACTTCAGAGCGGTGATTAGAAAAATGAATAAAATTTTGCTAAAGATTTTGCCCATAAACACTGGGAAGGTAAGTTAGATTCTTGAGGGGTGGATAAAATGTTTTGACATCTTTTTAATGTTGTACGCGTTGCTATCCTCTTCTTAGGTACCTCTATGTCTGTCACCTTTTCTGAAATCTACTACAATGTACAGTGAGGTGAGCAAGAAAGAGATTGCTGAGTACATAGACAAATTCATTTATAATAATATTGGCTTGTTTTATGCAGATATGTCAGGGTCGCCATCAAATCGCAATCAGAATGTTGAAAAGAGCTTTCTCCGGCTTTCTCATTGCTTGACAAAATAATCATTCCCAGATAGGTAATAGATAAACACCAATTTCAGTAGATATTGCAAGATTCACTTATAGATAGCTGTTATGTGCTTTCAGGGTGTTCCCATTTATAATCTTCACTTATATTCATTATATAGCTCTTATACATACATGTATATAATATTGCTAATTAATGTTTTCTTTTGTCACTGTTTCCAGCGCTTGTCGGATAAATATTGCAACGCACTTAGAGATATAGAATGCTTGCTGCATTCAATTCAAATCATTGTCTGCCGCAATCACAGACACGTTCCCACAATTCTGATTACATTATCTTCGACGTAGAATAATCAAATCAACTTATCACTTTACTTATAGAAGTAGGAAGCCCGATTCCCTATGGCAGGGAAATCCGAAGAGGTAGTTTATATTTTCCCCATAATGTCTTGCTTTGGTCAGTGCCTATCTAGACGTTACGGCAATCATTTCGGTTCGATCGGGGTAACGATGTCATTTCTTGCTACAATAATAACAATCGCACTAGCATTTCTATCTGCACTTGCTACCGCGTTAATTCTGATTCTTCGCAAGAATTCCAAGCGCATTTTCGGAATATATCCTATAAAAGGACTATGTTACTATCTTAAGTATCCACTGGCTTTGCAATTTGTTCGCTACTGGCGACGAAAACTTTTCGAGGAAAATAAAGAAAAGTTAAGTTCGGCGGAATATCTACAATCATTGGATAAACCACAAATCCTATCAGCAAATCCAAAGTCATATGACGTGGTTTCGTTTATGGGAGCCAACAAAGATGGATACAAACTTATGATCACCGTAGAACGTAGACGTAGGGGAATCACCAAAGCTGCGTTTTATTTATGGATTCCAAACCGAGGACTATTCTCGTCTCCAAAGCTACCGGACATGGTGCACTTTACCACGGACGGGAAATGTGAAAGCGAAGGATTTACAGCTGATGGCTTTCACATATATCCTTTGGACAGCATGCGTCGTTGGAAAGTCACCTACACTGGCACAGTCAAACAGTGTAGCAAGGTGTATCCTCTCAAATTTGAAGGGGAATTCTCATCGAAAATGGATCATTTTGACTACAATAAGGATCTCAGCACTTCAGTGATTGCAGATTCCATATCTCGAGAAGTCTGGGATGACCAATTCTTTCATTTAGTTAAGAATCTCGATGGAATATTAATGAGTCGAACACACTACGAGCAATCTGGTGACTTGGATGGCACTTTCCAGCTGGGAGATGATGCGGAGACGACCTTACAGTTAAAAGCCACGCGGGATCACAGCTTCGGGACTCAACGCGGCCTCTCCAGCATATACAGATACGTTTACATCTCACTCTTCCTCGACAATGACACCAATTTAGTTGTTGGCATTTTAAGTCAACCTTCCTTCTTCCTCTCCTCGCTAAAGGTGGGATATATTTGCACACGCAAGACGGGATACATCCCCATCACAGGCTGCAACTTCGAGCTATACTCTTATGGGGAAAAGGGCAAACCGCCAAATCATCAAAATTTCATTGTGAAAACACAAGAGCGAAATTATTTTGTGCAAATTAAATCAGAAGATTGTGCTATTCGATACGTGGGAGGCGAATGGGAATCAAAGGTGTACAATCAGTTCGTGTCGTGTACTGTGGATGGCGTAGACGGACATGGGATTGTGGAGTATCTCTACAGAAACAACACTGGTCGTTCGAATTCGGTGTCGCTAAACGATCCGGAATGGTACAGACGAGTAAAGTCCTTCGAAAGGAGTATCAGTAACGGCGAAGCGGTTGAGGAAGGAGTGGTGTGGTGAGGCACATCTGTAAAAATTGCTTTTAAAAATAAAACTCTTTTCAAACTAAACTTATTTGTACTTACATATTTTAAGAGTTACTGCGACATTCCTCTTATCACCGAGCCATCCAAAAGTTTCGAAAACAAATCACTGTAAAAAGGTCACTTGTAAGAAAAAACCCTTCCTTAAAATGCTCTGCTTTTCTCTGAAGAGATTTAATCACAATAAAGCTGCTGAGGGATTAAAATATAACACCCTAACTGTTCCTTTACTTCTTATCACTCTTCAGGAACACCGAACTCGGAAACTGACGGCTATTTTGCTGCTATTTGTCAAAGGACACGTGCAGATTGTGCTTAAAATTAATTTGAAGGATTTTTGGTTCAGTGAACATGATTCCTGCTGGTTTTTATTGATATCGGTTGGTGCACGTGTCTCGTGGTTAGGTGTAGGTGTTAATGCGATTATTAGAGGGTGTGATGGGAAAATTGGCTTTGCAGGAATTGGAGAGAAAAATCCCACCATATTTTAAAACAAATCGCAGTTTCTTGAATCACAAAAGTTTATGTTCTTTCTGTGCACTGTGTTCTTTCGATCCAAATGCCTAGGCTTATCTTTGAGTATGTCCCGTATCGTAAATCATCTAATCTAGCAAAGAAATAAATAAATCCGTTCTTAAGTATGTGCGCGTAGGTATGTAACCACATGATTTTACAATCTATCTTATCCACGGTAAACTGTTAATTAGTTAATCGGGGAAAATATTTATACTATGTAGGTGCATATATCGCTTAAACAATTGGATCCAAAAACACCAAGAAGTTACCGAATGATGTACATATCTACATACATGATGTGTGTACTGTACAAGTTCTGCCATTCATGCGCATACTCGTTATTATACCACTGGTCCATGGCTATTATGTTTACTTCGCCCCAATACACATGACTGTCAGTACACAGATAAGAAACATTTTACCCACATCCATGGATTTGAGTTTTTATTAATTTGAATTCCCAAAAACCTGAATTCTATTTTCATTGCATCCTCCACCTCAGAGAACTCGCAGAAAAAAAAAAAAACGAGAAGTCACGTGTCGTCGTTCTGACACGGCACACGACCTCAACGATACCTAATCACATAATGAATAATAAACAATCCTCTTAAAAAGGCATCAGCATCATCTTTAATCTGCCGAAAGTTGGAATTAAACGCATTACCAGTACCACCAATTGCTTGCCGAATCGCCATTGGCTTGTCAAGGGAAAGGAATGAGTTTCTTCAACAGGATAACGGGGGATGATTTCGCTGACTCCTCCCTTTAAAGGTGTGTCATTCCCTTAAGGTTAAGCACAATAAAAGAGTATGCCAGTTGCCGATGCATACACTTTTCTTACAACTGTCGAGTCAAGCGGTTTGTTGAAATTGAAAAATGAATTCCGAGATAAAATAATTCTAGAGTGTGGGTGGCTACGGAAATATATAAAAAGTCCACACTTGAATTACTGCAATTAATGAAAGTGGTCAGTTTCTGTGATTTCTTTGCCTCTCGTGGGGTGCTGATGTTATCAATTTCAATCGCTTACTAATGCTCTCATTTGCTCAGATATAAAGAAGTAACTCTCGGAGCTTAAACAAATTAAATAGAAATATCAGTATTTCATGATACTCAGTTTTTTATTCATTGTTGAGCTGTACTAGAGTGAAAGTACTTAAAGTGAAAGTTTTAATAAGTGAGTGTGTGACTCCTTTAATGTTACTTGTGAATTGATTTATAGTTTTCTCAACAGAATGGAGTGGCAGACTGAGAATGACGACCGTAGTTCCACCTCTTCAATTAATAGTAGTACAGAACAAAGCTCAACGACAAACAGCAATGGAACTGCTAATTTTCGGCACAGTTCTACACGCATCACCTCATCCCCTAAAGATCACTTGCCATTGGGACGGTCAACCACATCACTGGATGGCTTCGGGGGCCCAGGACATGCTCGAACCGACTCCATATCCGACGGAGAATTGTCTGATTTTTCATTAAACGAAAGCGAGGATGACGAGTTTCGACATCATGCTGATGGTGAATACATGCAAATAGTTCAATTATATATATATTTTTTACTCACTGTTAAATTAACAATATGTGCAGGCTTGGGTCTTTCACCCAGGAACAATATTCTTCAGCCACATGTGCAGAGCTTATCTCCCGGTGGTCATCTGATAAAAAATGGCCATGTTGTCGTGCGAAAAGTATTCACGAACACAAGAGAACGTTGGCGGCAACAAAACGTATCAGGTGCTTTTGCGGAGCTCCGGAAACTAGTCCCCACCCATCCACCAGATAAGAAATTGTCAAAGAATGAAATCCTCCGGATGGCCATAAAGTACATAAAATTACTAACAAGTGTCTTGGAATGGCAGAAGCAAGAAGAAATGAAACACCTGGAAGAGAACGAACCCAACAATAACGATAAATCGACACTCAACGGGATGAGGGAATTTAAAGTGAAATGTGAAAGACCAATCACCCAATTGGACACTTCGCAAAAAAACTCAAACAATCTACTCATGATAGTGTCCCACATGCAACCAAAGGCTATCAAAGTGGAAGCACCAGATGAATCAACTCCCAGTTCTTCCTTTAGTTTTAATTGTGAAATGCAGGTATCAACTGCGCCGAATTCAATTCGACTCACTCAGAAGGCTAACAGAGTCAAAAGAAAACTGCAGCAGCCAAAGATGGACTCGGATCTTAAAAGGAAAAAAGACCAACACACCACTCAAAATAATAGAATATAATCAGCTTAAATACAATGTAATCGCTTGTACAATATAGATACGTTCATATTATTAAGTGAAATGATTTGTGTGTACTTATATATAAGTGTATTTAGTTGAAGATGATGTAGAGACAGTAGGAGCAGTTGAATTAAGGTTAACTGAAATTTCTTTTATATCTGGTCGTTTGCTTATCAAAATTCAGTTGCAGATTACAAATGATTTTAATGCAGTATTTTGTCTAGTTTTGCATGAAAACATGCCGCTACGGCCAAGAGAAGGTACATAGGAAAAAGTGTACAAAGGAAGCCTTCAGCAGGGATATATCAGATCACACCAGAACTAACAACGCTTCCCAAGAACTTTTTTCAAGTCACTTCAAGTCACAGAAATACATTTTAGCACTCAAACTCCATTGATCTTTGAAAAACCACACAGTAACCACCCTAGAGATCAAGTCCTTAGCTACAACATCGGCCTTGACATTTGTCGTATGATCCACCGTTTTCGAGATTTTCCAAAGTTGCCCCAAAATGGGTGTGAAAAAAAATCCAATCCAATTTCCAACCAAAAATTCTGCTCGGACACCAGGCCACCAGGATATATCGATATCAGTTTATCTATATCGATATATAGACCAGAGTTGCCAAAATTGGGGGCGAAAAAATTGTTCGATTTTCAACGAAAATTTCTGCTGGGATACCAGGCCACCAGGAATTTTAGTAGGGGGTGTGGGAATTTTCGTCCTACCTTTGCTTGTCTATATCTCGATAACGGTGCATCCTACAGCAAAATTATCAAGGGTGATTTTATAGCTTAATCTTTAAGCTTTAATATGACATTAATAAAATTACAAATTTACCGTTATTCGGGTGAGATTTTCAAACCATCATCTAACACTTTCAAAATAAGACAGGAATAACGGTAAATTGGTCATTTTTCCAAATCCATCTTCTAGATCAGGTTACAAGCTACAAAATTGCCCCCGGGCATTTTCTCGTACCATGTACCGTTATAGAGATATAAGCAACAAAAGTTTTCCGAAAATCCGCAGACACCCTACTAAAATTTCTGGTGACCTGGTGTCCCAGCAGGATTTGTATGGAAAAATTTGGTTTTCTCATGTTACGGATTTCTCAAAAACTACTGGACGGACAGCATCGAAATTTGGCACACAGCTTAAACAGAGTTCGGTCTCTTCGGTGGTATGGAAGCGGTATCACGTAACTGATGACTGCTTCTGGTCATCGTGAGGAAGGCAGACACAAGAAAAAACACTTAAAATATTTATTTCTCTTCAAATGTTTAAAAAATACATGCAAATTATCTTTTATTTACATATTTAGAACTTTTTTGCTGTAGTCACCAATGTGTATAATTCCATATTTCGGCGAAGCAATGTGCAGGTTTTCACCACAAACCATTTAAGAATTAATGTGCGGATTGTGGTTTTCTGTGACGAGTGTGCTGCTGAGAATGCCGCTAAGACCAATAGAAGTAGGAAAATGTGTAAGAAAAAACCCTGGCACGAAAGCACTTTTTATTTCATAATCAACCATATCTCAGAAAGGGTGCGTCTGCCGACGGAATATGCCCCAGAAAGTACATCTAATTACAAATATCTCGGTATTTCGAAGATTTTTGGAAAGACACTTCGTTTCACACCAACACCATGCCGCTATGAACAGTAGAACGTAGATAAAAGTGTCAAATGGAGCCTCCAGTGGGGTGCCACCAGATAGCGCCAGAACTCCTGAGCCAGCTCCCTGAGAACAGAGCCAACAGCAGCTCCCTCCCGGTGTCACAACTGTCACAAAACAACCCCGTAGGTCTTGCCACAAGCTGCACCACCCTAAAGCTACGAGTTGAAGAGCCACCAGCACAGCAGCTATCAGCCTAGTCTAATCTGTAAGTCTGAGTACTAATTTTGTAAAATCCTTAAATCCCCAATAAAGAATGACAAAATCAAACAAATAGATTGCCTTTTCTTAAAAAAAACATGCACAAAGGTCCTTTTTGATCGGAAATAGAAGGTTAGTTATTCAAGGTAAGAATTTAGAACACCTAAGGAACCACCCACACAACACTCAAAGTGCCCTCAACCACTGGCCCCGACCCCAACCCAGCGTAAAAGTAACAATTTTCTTGTTTGTGTTTGAAAACGAGATTTTTGTGATGCTTTAGTTGTGCGGACGAATTGGTACGATCGAAACAAGTGGTACGCCGAGCGGTCGTGTCAGTAGGCTGCATACTGTTTTTTATTTCAAACCACAGAAATACATTTTTGCACTGAAACACTCATATCCTTTGAAAAATCTCACACAAATAACGGTAAATTGATGCTTTATCCAACACCATCCTCCAGATCAAGTCATAAGCTACAACATCGACATCGGTAATTTTGCCCTACGATCCATCATTTTCGATATATAGACCAGAGTTGCCAAAATTGGGTGCGAAAAAATTTTTCGATTTTCAACGAAAATTTCTGCTGGGATACCAGGCCACCAGGAATTTTAGTAGGGGGTGTGGGAATTTTCGTCCTACCTTTGCTTGTCTATATCTCGATAACGGTGCATCCTACAGCAAAATTATCAAGGGTGATTTTATAGCTTAATCTTTAAGCTATAATATGACATTAATAAAATTACAAATTTACCGTTATTCGGGTGAGATTTTCAAACCATCATCTAAGACTTTCAAAATAAGACAGAAATAACGGTAAATTGGTCATTTTTCCAAATCCATCTTCTAGATCAGGTTACAAGCTACAAAATTGCCCCCGGGCATTTTCTCGTACCATGTACCGTTATAGAGATATAAGCAACAAAAGTTTTCCGAAAATCCGCAGACACCCTACTAAAATTTCTGGTGACCTGGTGTCCCAGCAGGATTTGTATGGAAAAATTTGGTTTTCTCATGTAACGGATTTCTCAAAAACTACTGGACGGACAGCATCGAAATTTGGCACACAGCTTAAACAGAGTTCGGTCTCTTCGGTGGTATGGAAGCGGTATCACGTAACTGATGACTGCTTCTGGTCATCGTGAGGAAGGCAGACACAAGAAAAAACACTTAAAATATTTATTTCTCTTCAAATGTTTAAAAAATACATGCAAATAATCTTTTATTTACATATTTAGAACTTTTTTGCTGTAGTCACCAATGTGTATAATTCCATATTTCGGCGAAGCAATGTGCAGGTTTTCACCACAAACCATTTTAGAATTAATGTGCGGATTGTGGATTTCTGTGACGAGTGTGCTGCATGCAGTTGAAGAATCTCCAGTAGACTTAAGCATTTTCTATTCAGAGAAAATGAAGACAGAGTTGAGGTTAGAACAAATTTTTTGTGTAGATAAGACGCGCTTGCTTACCATCCAAAACTCATTTCCTGGCAATGCATTACCATCCCACGCGTACGATACAATTAAAAGCGTGTTTTCGTATTCAGGCATCTGCTATTGAAAATAAGACAGCAATTAAAGTGTAAGTACGGACAAAAAAGGTTATGTTCATAATGAATGATTTAGAAGGGTTGATAGTATTAATACCAGTTTATCTGCAGGATTTCGTTTTGATAAAAACGTCCTTATACCTCCATCGGGATGTGTGTCTGATTTGATGATTCCCTGGTGCTTTAGCTCTCCACATTCAGTCACATGAAACCATGAGAAATGCACAAATGACACATGGCTCAGCTGCGGCATCAACGCTTTAAGCCGTTCCGTAAATGTCAGCAGAAATATTTCCTCCTGCTGAGGAGCAGTCTTCCAAACTCCCAATCCTATTCCGACAACATGTATAAAGGCGCGTTTGCCAACAGCTGCGGCTCTGGCCTCACTTTCCAAGAGGAGAGTGTCGAAGGAAATCGCATACCTCTTCTTCATTATTAAATTGTCAAATATGTCGTTTTTGTTCCTAGAATCGCCGAATCGTTTCCCGTCCTTTAGTTTTTCATTGAACACGAAGTCGTCTTCTTCGTAGAATTGATTCCAAATCTTTCGATAGCTGCTTTTTGTGTTAAGTTCACTAGAGGACTTCTTTCCATATCCATTTTCTGTTGTGTTCTGGGTTTTTGATATAACTATATCCTGAAATTCCATCACATCACGACGAGACAATCGGGCTCCAATTAAACCAATTACAACACCATCTTGTTCGATTTTTGACTTGTCCTTTTCTATGACACCCAAGTTTTGACGGTTTCCATCGTTGAGAAACTCGGAATGCGATGAAACGGATAAGAGGGCAGAAAGCTAAAAATACAATGTAAAGAAAGAATACAAATCATTTCGATTTTAAATCGTTCCCTTACTTTGATTTCATCGTAGCTCAGTACATTCTTTAAGACTAGTGGAGGTTTTTCCGCATCCGTTCCAATTGTCATGAATCCACTGCAGCCTTGTTCCTTTGTCAGAAGTAGATACTTGTCATTTTTTCCGAAAAAGCTAACACATCGTTTTGTTAGTAGTCGTTGCACAAAGTCGGTCAACGAAAGTTTCGTGAAGATGTCCTTTTCCAATTTGTTCGCTAACGATAGAAAAGAAGTGATATTATATTTATTATAAATTTCGGAGTATTGAATGTTCCCACCGTGTAAACATTTGTGCTCTAAGAAATGCAAGTACAAGAAAAGCACCTTCTCGTGAATAAGCGGATAAGCTGAAGCAACTTGTTTCTCAATAATAGGATATCGATTTTTTGGCTGGCCATATATGCGACAAGTGTTTGTTCCGAACTGATAGATAGGAAAAGATTGGGCTTAAAATCACAAGATTGATCAGTGGAACAAACCTCAATTGGGAAATTGGATGAGATTCTAGTGATCTCCTTCAGATCGATTCCATCTGCATTTGATTTGTTAGTAAGTGTGCACTTTTCCAATAACTTTCGTTGGAATTCTGTTAAAATCAATTCAGGATCTATAGCCGGCCACACTTTGGGGAAATCTACACCGAATTTTGACATTTATGGAACTGGATTTGTTTTCTGATGATTTACTGAAGGTATTGATTTATTTAATGTACATTCATCTTCAAAACGGAGTATTTATACGCAATCAAAGTGTATGGAAGTACCTACGTTCATTAGATGTTATTTCAATGACTGGTGAAATGAGTTACAACGGCTGGTAGAGCTTTAGAGGGGGGAGGAGTTCCCAATTGCCATGTTTACTTTATTTCACGGTGGGTACAAACACATTTGATTTCTTACACTACAGCATCGACAATCGTGTGTTGACGTTTCGAGATACTTTAAAGCATTCAACGGATAAGTTAGTTTTTTTCTCAAATTGCTTACCATATTGTGATTTGTATTCCAAAAATTGTAAATACAGGAAGAGGACGCGTTCATGTATGACCGGATATGCTGAGGCTAACTGATTTTCAATTAGACAATGTCGTCCACTTGGTTGGTTTCGAATTTGACATGTTTTCGTCGCGAACTGATATAAAAACAAATATTTGATAGTTTATTGTATCAAAATTAAACATAGTAGATATACAATTGCACCTCAATTGGAAATCTAGATGAATCAGTAATGATGTCAGCTATTGTTGTACAACTAAAAGTAGGCTTTTCTACTTTTGAACAATCCCTGAGGAGTTTCTTAGTAAATTCACTTAGTGTATAATAACATTCATCAGGCCATATTTTAGCGAATTTTTCACCGAATTTCATCATTATTTTAAGCGAAATTACACCGGCAAATGAAATCTGCGACTTTACTTATCACTTATAACAAAAACTGACAGTTGTTATGATAGATAACACAAACACTTTCAAAGAGTCGAACCGGAGCTTTTCGATATCATCTAGTGTTGTATAGATGGCAGTAGTAGACAGTCGATTTGCAGTACTTTTATACAGGAGTGTAAATATTTATTAATATCTGAATAGTGTATTAGTAATTGCTAAAATATTAATATCAATTTTGTATATTAGTTTATTAAACTGTAAATACAAAAAAATAATATGATTTGTTTTATTTTTTTCCTGAATCAGAATCAATTTCTGCACCAGAAAATGTATATGTATATATGTTTTTCAATAATAAAAAATATCCCGAATTGTTAAATTCTTATTTAAGATCGTATACATTTTTTTCGCTATTCAAAAACACAGGACTAAAAATCACAACTATTCATTTTATTAGTTGGTAGAAATGACATTTCGCGCAGCATGTTTCTAAGAGAATATGTGTCTAGGGAAAAAATCACCGGCGACATGTTGCGCCGCAAAAATGACTCCCTGCTGCAATTCCTGGGTACCTGGTATTTTGCCGGGTCTAGTACTGATGCGAGGATTTTTTTCTTTTGATGTTCAGATTTTTGAAATGTTTGGTTGGTGTTTGTTTTTCTGTTTGTTGGAGAATTTCTTCGGGGGAAGGCAATTTTTTGTTTTTAAAATGATGAGCATTTTTTTCATTTTTTCACAGGTGGGACAGCATTTTTTGTTTTTTGATGGTATTTTAGAGTGTCTTATTGTGAAAGTGCCGGACTTATGTCTGATTGTAAAAACACTAACGCCATACTCGATATCAAGTCCTACAACATCGGCCTTGGTTGTCATACGATCCCTCGTCGAGCTGCGTACCCAAAAATTTGTGCGAAAAAAACCAATTTTCAAAGAAAGTTCTGCTGGGACACCAGTAATCCAGAAATGTTAGTAGGGAGTTTGCGCATTTTTCGCCGACATTTGCTTTCCTATATATCGATAACGGTGCGTCCTACAGCTAAATGATGAGGGCCTATTTTATAGTTCAATCTTTAAGCTATAATATGACATTAATGAAATTACAAATTTACCGTTATTCGGGTGAGACTTTCAAAGCATCATCTAACACTTTCAAAATAAGACAGAAATAACGGTAAATTGGTCATTTTTCCAAATCCATCTTCTAGATCAGGTTACAAGCTACAAAATTGCCCCCGGGCATTTTCTCGTACCATGTACCGTTATAGAGATATAAGCAACAAAAGTTTTCCGAAAATCCGCAGACACCCTACTAAAATTTCTGGTGACCTGGTGTCCCAGCAGGATTTGTATGGAAAAATTTGGTTTTCTCATGTTACGGATTTCTCAAAAACTACTGGACGGACAGCATCGAAATTTGGCACACAGCTTAAACAGAGTTCGGTCTCTTCGGTGGTATGGAAGCGGTATCACGTAACTGATGACTGCTTCTGGTCATCGTGAGGAAGGCAGACACAAGAAAAAACACTTAAAATATTTATTTCTCTTCAAATGTTTAAAAAATACATGCAAATTATCTTTTATTTACATATTTAGAACGTTTTTGCTGTAGTCACCAATGTGTATAATTCCATATTTCGGCGAAGCAATGTGCAGGTTTTCTTTCCACAAACCATCTTAGAATTAATGTGCGGATTGTGGATTTCTGTGACGAGTGTGCTGCTGAGAATGCCGCTGGGACCAATAGAAGTAGGAAAATGTGTAAGAAAAAACCCTGGCACGAAAGCACTTTTTATTTCATAATCAACCATATCTCAGAAAGGGTGCGTCTGCCGACGGAATATACCCCAGAAAGTACATCTAATTACAAATATCTCGGTATTTCGAAGATTTTTGGAAAGACACTTCATTTCACACCAACACCATGCCGCTATGAACAGTAGAACGTAGATAAAAGTGTCAAATGGAGCCTCCAGTGGGGTGCCACCAGATAGCGCCAGAACTAGCAGCGCTCCCTGAGAACAGAGCCAACAGCAGCTCCCTCCCGGTGTTACAACTGTCACAAAACAACCCCGCAGGTCTTGGCACAAGCTGCACCACCCTAAAGCTACGAGTTGAAGAGCCACCAGCACAGCAGCTATCAGCCTAGTCTAATCTGTAAGTCTGAGTACTAATTTTGTAAAATCCTTAAATCCTTAAATCCCCAATAAAGAATGACAAAATCAAACAAAAAGATTGCCTTTTTTTAAAAAAAGAACATGCACAAAGGTCCTTTTTGATCGGAAATAGAAGGTTAGTTATTCAAGGTAAGAATTTAGAACACCTAAGGAACCACCCACACAACACTCAAAGTGCCCTCAACCACTGGCCCCGACCCCAACCCAGCGTAAAAGTAACAATTTTCTTGTTTGTGTTTGAAAACGAGATTTTTGTGATGCTTTAGTTGTGCGGACGAATTGGTACGATCGGAACAAGTGGTACGCCGAGCGGTCGTGTCAGTAGGCTGCATACTGTTTTTTATTTCAAACCACAGAAATACATTTTTGCACTGAAACACTCTTATCCTTTGAAAAATCTCACACAAATAACGGTAAATTGATGCTTTATCCAACACCATCCTCCAGATCAAGTCATAAGCTACAACATCGACATCGGTAATTTTGCCCTACGATCCATCATTTTCGATATATAGACCAGAGTTGCCAAAATTGGGTGCGAAAAATTTTTACGATTTTCAACGAAAATTTCTGCTGGGATACCAGGCCACCAGGAATTTTAGTAGGGGGTGTGGGAATTTTCGTCCTACCTTTGCTTGTCTATATCTCGATAACGGTGCATCCTACAGCAAAATTATCAAGGGTGATTTTATAGCTTAATCTTTAAGCTATAATATGACATTAATAAAATTACAAATTTACCGTTATTCGAGTGAGATTTTCAAACCATCATATAAAACTTTCAAAATAAGACAAAAATAACGGTAAATTGGTAATTTTTCCAAATCCATCTTCTAGATCAGGTTACAAGCTACAAAATTGCCCCCGGGCATTTTCTCGTACCATGTACCGTTATAGAGATATAAGCAACCAAAGTTTTCCGAAAATCCGCAGACACCCTACTAAAATTTCTGGTGACCTGGTGTCCCACCAGGATTTGTATGGAAAAATTTGGTTTTCTCACATTACGAATGTCTCGAAAACGCCTCGACGGTAGTGAGATTTTGTACACAGTTTTTGGTGATAGTAGATGGTTTTCCTGTTGGTTATGAAAATTCATCATGGTTGTGGATGGTGTGAGTGGCGGGGGAGAGAGAGGGTGGGTATTTATAATTTTTGTTATGGAGAAAATCTGCTTTTCTCGTCCAAAAGGGATTTGGAAAAATGCACGATGGGGTAACGTGATATGCAGGTGATTGCAGGTTGGAAGACGCTGGATAGCCAGACAAACGGAAACACACTCATTTTCGGATGTCGTAATTGAATGACACAGTGGATTGGGCGAGTGAAAACAAAAAAATTGATAAATTTGCGTGTGCTATGTTTACAATCTTATACCTGTTGTACACTCGCGATAAATACTCACGTGGTATCAAACATCGTTTCAAAGTGTCAAATGAAAAACATCTTCTTTATCATGGATTGACTAATTAAGGCAAACAGTCATCTATAAAAATTCGTTTATTGCCAAATCTCAAACTCGTGAGGTATATAAAGACTTTCACATGTGATAATAATGTTTTTCAGATTGAATTCGGAAACAAGATGATATCTCCGCGGCTGGGAACAGTATATTTGCTGCTGCTCATTTCTGGAACCCTCTGGAGTTTTGGTGGTACGTGTACTCTCGATTATATTCCGAAACCTCTAACTAAGCCGATTGTCTTTTAGGAACGTGCACACCAGGGACATTTACAGCCCATCCAAGCGTATGCAATCAGTATTATTTGTGTGTCAATTCAGGATCGTAAGTCTGCTGCTGGTTGTGTCTTATGAGTAAACAGTTACAGATCTCATATATATATATTTTCAGTGTAACCACGACTATCGCTTTGAAATGTAAGGACGGTTCCAACTTTGATCCAACACGGGCAGTGTGCACGACTAGCTATACCTGTTCGATATGTGACTAGGAATTAAAAGACCAAGCAAAAAATCGCTAATAAAAAAAATACAATTGCTTTAATAAGAACTATGTAATACACGTGCTGGCACATGCGTTTATTAATTCTTTTTCAGATGTCATTGTCTTTTATGTCTGTTTCTTTCTGCAGAGTGCTTATTCATTCTTCTGAGTTTGCTTCTGTTTGACTCTGCTGAATGCTCATATTCTATTTATGATTTGAATTCACTTTAGATGAAAATACCATTACATTTTTGGGACTGTTATTTTCAAGTTTGTTAATATCTCTTATCGGTTGCTCTTAAATACAAATATTAATTAAAATGCTCTTCAAATACAATTACTGATAAATTGATAAACAATATGCTAAAATATTTGATTTGAAAATCTAATAAACGTGAAGGTACATGTGTTACGTTAATTTCTAATTGGTTTTTGTTTTTTTTTATCTCAGAATTGCTGGCCGAACAATGTGAATAGACAATTATTATAAGTGAACAAATAAGAAATTAGACGCAATTGACAGATAGAGAACCGAGAGAACAAAGAAAACAAATTTATTGCGATTGTTAAAGATAAGAGATGAAGTGTTGAAGGCAATTATGTGTGTCTCGCAAAGTAAGAGGTGCGTTGAAGAAATCTCATTAGAATCAGTTGTTCAGTGTTCCCCTGTGACCAGAACAAAGCAGTGAGTGCATAATCGTACTATGTGTTCACGTTGATTCAGGCGAGGTTGCGTATGTTTCGGTGAAATCTGTGAACTCCCTAGCAACTTGACTTGTCACACAACAGCCCGCACAGGGTCTTCTAAATTGAACTGGTTTCTCCGGAATTAGGCACAATTGGAGTTGTTTGAAATCTACTTTGTAGGCTAATATTGCTTGAAGATGAGCTTCACATCACAGTTTTTGTGTTTGCTTTATATATACATATGCACTTGACATACAAATATTTTCTTCTTGCAACTGCTGACTGCTTTCCGATTGTTTGTAGTATGTTTTGGAACTCATCTGAAGTATTATGCATTTTCAATGAAATATAAACTTGCTCCAAAAATTGTCGTACATTGCACTAACTGCTGCGGTACTAATTAGAAATCATAGAGGTAAACAATTCTTAGCGATACAAATATATAGTTGGTCCTTCTCAACGTATTCTATGTTTCACATCTTTTCGTTATATTAATTTAGTCAAGTTGTCCCTACTATTTTTTGATTTAATTAGTTGCACAAAACAAAGTGCGCTGGCTGGGAAAAAGAGCGTGCAGCGACAATGTCAATGCGACACAAAATCAACTAGTTACATATGTAGCAGCACAAACAGCACAAATAGGTAACACTACACTATAATCGACAAAGAAAGCACAAATATGTAACTACTTATTAAAATTCTCAAGATATATAGATAATTGCATTTAGGGACAATTTTCGGATCAAGTATTGAATTGAATTGATGTCATTTCATTGTTTTCTAAACTAAATATATGTACGTAAGTAAGTAATTAAACATGATCAAGCGTTTACACATCATTCCATCAATTTCACTTTTCGTTCGTTTTTTTTTTTTTGTTTGTTTTGTTTTGTTTTTTGATCGTCGTTCGATACACAGCGCATTTAATTTCATTCAGAATTAAATTTAGATATTTATGTATGCTTCTTTAGGGTTAGGTTTTTCAATTAACAAGAGTTTCAAGTGTTTCGTCATTTTCTTGTTCAATCGACAACAATTTTGCTTACATAACATCTTATGTAGGTAGTACTTAAAAAATAAAGTTTTTTCTTGTTTCCTTTTGTTTTTGTTCATAGATAATAAATTTGTTTCTAATTGATTCAATATTCACATTTAGTTCTAGATTTGTATATATATATACTGTGTTATTTATATTCTAAAACTAGAACATCTATATCACTTGCGTTTTCATAAAGTTTAACTTTATCTTGTTTTGAAAATTTGATTTAGTTTTTGTTTGCAAAATAGGGTAAAATATATTATATATCATTTAAGAAAGTATAAACATATAAACTGTATTCCTCTTGGTTTCGATTAATTTGTATACATTATTCATCTGGCGATTAGTAGGGTATGTGTTGTTTGCACATAATTTAAGTTCGGATTCATTTCAGCGCGTATTAACTTGTCTTGAGACCGCCTTGACCAAATGATTCAATCGTATACAAATCATAAATAAAACATGTGTAGTTGTGGTTAATTCAGTTATGAAGATATTTTACTGTTCCAAAATTGACATCTCATTTTGATTATCTTCATCTCTTATGAATGTAATGAACAGCCAGCTGCTACGAAGGTACTCTTGGAACTGACTCCTCGGCAACTGGTAGTTGTAGAATGTGCAAACAAACAAACGAAAATCATGGGCAAAAGAGACAGTTCATTGCACTAGCTACGAGATTCGGAAATTCAATTTCCAAAATAAATTTACCACTAATCTACCAGCACTAAAAAGGACAGGAACAAAGAATCCATAGTTCACAGATTGTGAAGCAGTACGGTAAAATAGTTTCACAATGAAAGTGTCATAGAGCAATATGGACTTATGCCATCTCTCACCCTCCGATTCCTAATGGAATCTGGCTCAGAGAGAATACTCTGGAATGAATTTGTTCCAGCTTTGCGCAACAGTAGACCATACCACTCAATACGTCTGTCTATACGAACTGTGTAACATAGCCGTTGTTAAACACAACAAGACCAAAATGCGATGTCAATTCCTGTAACTTATAAATTTAAAGGATTACAATGCATTATTTATTTTTTATACTTATCAGTTAATCGGTGTAGTTTCTTCTTTTTTGTTATTCATATATATGTATGTTTGCATGTATATCTTCGATATAATTTACTTTGCACTTGACTATGCTTTTGACTAAATTAATTTACGTTCACATTAATCAGTATGATCTTATCATTTCCTTTTTTTTCTCTGTAGGTTTCAAATAAATAATTGAATATAATATATATGTATATGCATGGAACACACATACAGACACTCACACATACATATATATATATATATATATATATATATATATATATATATATATATATATATATATATATATATATATATATATATACATATATATATATATATGGATGTGCATGTTAATACTTATACTTCGACACTTAGTTCACTAGAATAAATTAGAATAATAATATTTCGATTGCAAAGAGATTTGTTTAACGCTACTGGTATGTATTCTTCTAAATGTTTCTCATATTCTTTTAAGCGAAAAATTCCGATTTCCCTTGAATTTTGTAAGCTTCTTCCTCCATTTTGTACATATCAAGCAGCTGCATCAATATTATACGTGTAATATTATACGTTTTGTTTGATTTGATTTCATTTCAACACAAATAAAAAACAAGAAGAGAAAACAACAAAATTTGTCCAATTAGTAGGTACAGTGAGTATTCTAATTAAATGTGGTAAATATGAATTTTTGTTTTTTTTTTTTTGTTTTTACGTGATTATTGGTTTATTTTTTATTACTAACAGAACAAAAAGCGTTTGTTATTTTTGTTTTTAAAGAGGAATGATTCGAGATTATTGCTCTTTACGAGTAAAATCTCGCATAGCAGAGCTAGCGCGCATTAAACCATTTGAAAACTGAAAAAATGTTACTTGTTGCAAATGATATAATAATCAAGGATGTAGATTAGATTTTGCATGCAAATTCATCTCTAAGTCTAAAGAAAAATAATTGCTTTTCAAAACTTTGGATTCAAGAATGACGTCGTCGTTTAACCTCGACGGCGATTAACAAGAAACAACAAGAAAATAAAACAAAACAATAGTGATGGTTCTACGAGAATCAACAACAAACAGAAAAGAGATACAGAAGAAGAAAAAAAAAATGTCTAAGGACTAAAGAAAAACAATAAGATAATCATAACATTAATACGATTACTGAGTATCTAGCGTTTTGGGATAATATGGTGGTTTTAGTTAGCCTAAAGTACAGTCTCAATACTGGTTACTGTAGTTGAATGCTGCATGGATTCATCAAGTACCTTTTGAACATCAGTACTGAAATCCTCCACCTGCTTTGTATGGGCATTTTTCAGTTTTTCCTTCTCTCGACCTTGTTTGGAGCCAATTTGCTAAGAAAATAAATCACACACACAACACAGGCAATTAAACAATGAATAATTTCAGCCCTTAGGAGCAGAGACTGTACGAATATATCACCATGTACCTTTTTCTCCTCCATAAACCGCTTTATGTTGTTCTGTTTCTTTTCACGGAGTCGACGATCTTTCTCGTTCTTAGTTTTTAAAGTCTTATCGTTTTGTACCTCTTTTGCTGTTTCCACTGATGCTTTTGCTTGCTTTGCATTCAAGTCCTTAATGTCTCTGCAAATGATTAATCGAAAAACGTGTCAATTAGATCAAACAAACAATCATTTAAACGTACCTCTCATGTCTGGCTTCGAGTTGCTTGATCTGTGTGGCCTGCACTGTTATCATAAGCGCCTTCATTGCTTCTTGAGAATCCTGAACGTGTGTTCGCAGCATATCCCACTCTTCCTTCTTATGCCGAGCAATCATTTCAGTCCACTGGTTAGTCTGCTCTGTGATTGCGTTTTTGATAGCCGAATCGTTGCGGATTTCGTCCTTGCTGTTTGAAAATGAGAATGAGAAAAAAAGAACCATATTCTTCACTGAGTGGATGTAGCCTTTTCTTTTTTGTTAACCTTTTTCCCTTGATCAGTTTGTCGATGGCTGCATTTTGAGTCTTCTGCATGGCCATTCGCTCTTTGGTATGTTTCTTCTTGAGTGTTTCCAATTCTTTTTGCTGTTTTTTCGCTACCTTCTGAAAACCCTTCTCGCTGCGTAAGGACTCCAGAGTGACAGGCTCAAATACTAAAGGTGGTTCCTTCTTCTCCTCTTCTTTCTTTTCTTTGCCAGCATCTCGAGCGGCACCACCGCTGGTTTCTTCGATTCCGAGCGCTTTCATTTGTTCATTTTGTTTCTGAGCAGCGCCCGCGAAGCCACGTGGATCAGACAACATGGCCATGAAGTCTTCAAATCCATCAGGTACATAAATTTTTAATTCGATGTTACAAAACAACATAGGCAAAGACATCGGGAAGTTGGCTTCAGTACGAAGCGAGATATGTCGATAACCTGCTTGCAAGCCATCCAACGGGAGGATACGTTGGCCAATCAGTTTGCCGCTTTCTTCATACACACCGAATCGGAGCACGGCTAAATCAGGTAACACGACTTTTCGGAACAGAAAAGGCTCCTCATTGTATACTGGATTGAGGCCGTTGTTTGGCACTAAGCGGGTTCGGAATTCTTTCTTGACTGTGTCGGAGGGTAGACCATACATATCGACTTCTACGTACGTTCCTACTTTTTTATCCGACAAGAATTGTCCTGCAATCACTTGTACACCGCATTGGGCGGCAATCACACCGTCTACTGGGGCATCAGCAAAAGGATCAAAATCCTTGTCACTTCGTCGCATGAAATCTGGTTTCAGCAAATACCCGCAGCCACCATTATACTCAAATTTTCCCTGATTGAGTTGCATCGGTAGATCTGACGTCTGGAAGTTAAGCGACACCATCTGGCAGCCTGCATTCCAAAACACTTGGGGCATGTAATTCGACGAATCGGCTCTGGTGCCCTTTGGGTAAATTCGGGACATTTGTCGCTTATTGTAATTGACAAAATCTATTGATTGTTGCTTCAGGTAATTCATTCCTGCAGTTTCAGCAAATGAAGACATGTTGTGAGCAATGTTTTTCTCTGAAACGAAAATGATGCGCCCGATGGAAATGATTTCAGGATAAATGATACTCGCAACTTACGCGATGCCACATCAAATCCTTGGAACTTAATTGGTTGCGCATAGTTTATCATCGACGATAGCCATGGATGAACATTGGTTGTCGATCCACTGTAGTTGGCCGCTGCTTCAGCACCCTCACCCGGGGGTGCACCATCCGGTCCAGGTGGGGCACCCTCAGCGGGCACCGGCGCATCCGGTGGAGGTTCTGTTGGTGGGGGCTTAGCAGCACTAGCATCCTCGCTGGGTTCATCGCTTATTGTCAATTCACCCTTGAGAAATAGCTCAAGTTCGATTTTCTCGACCTCAGGTTTCATTCGTTTGTTCTTAATAAGTATCTTACGCTTCAGCGCAGAGGGCGGTGGGAGAGGTCTGCCGGGTTCCAACTACAAGCGTTAAATGAATGATATCATTCACACACCCACACACGTGTAATAATTGATACTTACAGGATAGTCTGGCAATGGCTCCTTGAGTAATAGTTCTCCAAAAATATCATCACAGTATTTAGCTAATTTATATTGCTGAGCTCGATTGCAGTGATTTTCAAAAGACAGAATTACGGGACAGTCTGATGCTACAAATGCACAATCACGAATAGCATGAATGCAATCCTGTTGAAAGTTACACACTCTCATTAAAGGTTGTTAATCTTAAGAGTTTCCAATAGGAGATAACCTACTTTGAATATAATTTCAGTACACATTGCCATGCCGTGTGTCACAATTGGTTCTTCGTCTTCGCCTTTGCCATTCCAACAGTCCAGCTCTACGCATCTGCCCAAATTATAATTGTGAAGGTTGTTCTTTAAGATTTACTGATCGTTTGTGGCTTACCTGCAACCGGCTAACATGGTTTGTCGATACATTTCTACCGAGCTTTTACCGCCGAATTGACGACCCGATAAGTATGTATTATGCGAGGAATTAATATAGTAATGAGCTAAAGGCTGATCCATGTCCATGTATACTTCCAAGCGATCCAAGAACACGGGGGCATTTTCATCAGACATCAGATATCGTTTCAATCCATCGAGAGACAGCTGTGCTGCAATGACATGATTTGAACTGAGTCCTTATCTCAGGAACAACACGCTGCATATGAATATGAACTTACAACTCTTTTTCTTCTCATCGTCTAATTCGTAGTCGTTGATGATTTCATTGGCACGTTTTTCGTCGTAAAGCGGATATAAAATTTCATTCATCCTTGGATCCCTCTGTTTCTCGTTCAGGAATTGCACAAGTTGCTCGAGGCCGATTACGTCTGATTTCCCTTTTGTGCTGAGCACAGATGATGAATTGCATTTTTAATTGAATATTGTGAACCGAGTTGAGTTTATTGTGCGCTACTTACATATTTGCGAAGAGCTCTTCGATATCATTTCTGGGGCAGACTTTGTGATACAATGCATAGAATTTGTCAAACGTGAAATCATCTTTGGTCATCGTTGCACCCTTCTCTCCCGGCAAACCTACATCGGAAATGCATTGATAGACTAGCTTTTCGGTTTTTCCTGAAGCAAAAGTTTTCGCTATAACTTTGACAGGAATTCGACCTTTCGAGTCGACTGAAAAGCATAACCGCATCCAACTGGAAAAAAATATGAAAATACACACGTAAATAAAGGTATTATTTCAAGTGATAACAGGTACTACGTGGGTAAGGACATCGGACTAACAAGCAAATCAAGGCTACTGACCGCTTAACTATGGTCAATTTTAAACTTACCATTGACTGCAAACTACTCAAATGAATGGTCTTGAAAGCACTTTAATTGTATATTGATTTACCCATTACCATACAGCACCACAATGCCACAAATCAAGTGTGTGCTTTCGAAATGTTAATGGACAACAGTCTTTGGTTTTTACTACTCGAAATGGAATTTAATTTTCAGCAACGGCAGGCATTTGGTTCCTTTATTCTCAATTATGCTCATGTCAGAAACATTGCGGTTTCTTTTTTAATCTCCTCCCGTTAAAGGGATAAATGACAAGCATTTTTTGCTCCCTTTAAGGGGTTTGCATTTGAATTCTCAATCCTGTGCTTAAAGAACATTGCACTTAGAAGACGATCATTCACAATATTCGATTTTAATATCCCATATGAATTGCGTGACTACTATCTTTGCTGCCGCTGCATTCGCTTTATACTTGCATCCTGACTTGCTTATTTTTACTCTATTCTCAAACATAATGTAATTCGAAGTGGAAATAGCTGGGACATGGACTTCAGAGTGGATCCAGATAGAGGGATATCACTGTCACCATGATTTATGCTCTTTAAGTGTCCTGAGACACAATATTCCTCTGGAAGTGGCCCCGTGAACCTAATATTTTCAAGTGGATAAAGTTTTTGTCCTCAACAGAAAATGCTCTCTTGTGTTTCTGTTTTATTACGGATTTCTCTCTTTTTATTCGCGACTTGGCGGTAGTGCGTTGTTTGTACGTAATACGTGTGCGGTGGAGAGTCGATAAATATTTATAGAACTACGGCAGTGTCTAATTTTAACACCCACCCAACCACATTATTTCGTCCTCTGGGAAAACACATTAAGGGTTCTTTGCTGGTAAGTGCACTTCATCAAGTATCAATCGAAGTAAATGACTTTCGAATTGGTGATTTATGGGGATGTTTGTGCGTTTGTGTGGAAGTAAAATATATCGATTTGTAAAATTGGCATTACTTTAAAGATCTCTACATTTCATTAATTTCTTTACTGTCTAGTCTACTGAGGATTTGTCTACTTACAATTCTCCGTATCATTCAGGGTATTCATTTAGATAATACTCACTGCTTCATTAGATTGGTGGTTGGGCACACGTTGGTTGCTTTGTTGTTGTGAGTTATGTATCGTAATCCATCTTGCCAACGCTATGAATTTTTGTTTATACATTTATTGGGCGAGTGGTTTTTAAGTGGCAGTAAGCAAGAAAGTGATTTAATTGAAATATAAATGTTAAAGGCATGCATGACATAGACTATGAATTAATATTAATATCAATAAAACACGCATTTGTGCAGACAACACAACACAAAATAAAGAAGAAAAAAAGCATCATTAGTAAAACTTGGTCTGCAAACGCACAGAACAGACCAGCATTAAGTAGACATGCAGCGAAAAGTGTTTATTATACAATTCATAATGGCTTGTCAGTTCGGTGGGGACTTACTGTTTTTTAAGACACATCATTGGGCATATGTTGTTCGCTTTCACATTATGAGTGATTTTTCTCAGACCATGTAACCAAATCTAAAAATGTAAGGAGAGCAAATATGTGTAGGCAATGAGAGGATTCTACTCAAAAACATTTGTTGTCATGTAGTCAATATTATTATGTATTACTAATCAAAAAACGAGGTAAGATTCTATTATTTTGATGAGGAAAACAAAAACATTTCAATTATTGACAGTTCATCGCTGAATAATAAAAATCTCAACAATCTCACATAACTAAGCTTTCCTGTGTGCCGCTAGTGGTAGAGACTCCAAAAGGGGTATATAAGAAAATAATAATAATAATCAGACTAGGTGGATGGTTGTGTGGGAGGAAAATTTATGAAGCATAAGGCAACCGAACAAAATGAGAAAACTTCCAGTGACGGGCAAATAAAAAAAAAACAAAAGTGAAAAACTTTCTTATACAAATTCCACCCTTGTTTATGCCTATGCCACCGACCAATGTGTACAAGAATATTTTGCTGCATTTTCTTTAGATTTCAACCAGTCCAACCGTCTCCCAGTCCCTTTCTTGTTTTCTGTTTTACATTTTGACTTCCATTCAGAGAAATATGTCATATTGTCACAGTTGGTTTTTATCCTGTATGTAAATCCTTGGACTAAGTTTTGTACGTCCTATCCCATTTTAATGTATCCTTGGCGTGCGTTCATCGCCGTCGTCGTTGTTCTTACAATGACAACTGGATAAAAAGGGTCGCCATTGCAAGTATGTCATCGAAAGCGATATCATATTTCTTCGTTCTTGAAAATATTCGACTAGGAACCCGTGATGAGCCAGACGTGTTTGTGTAAGAAATAAAGTTTGAAGGTTATTCCCACTACTGGGTAGAGTCATTTCACACTAAAGACGGACGTTGTATTATTAGCTGAAATCTTGTATACAATTTTCTGAGCCAAAAAAAAGAAACATCCACACATAAGTAATTGAAGGGAAGGAGGTGGTACTCGTACTTTACACAAAATCAAAGCCGACTTGGCGGAAAACCTATTTGTATTTGTTATTAGTAGACAGATAATAAATATCAAGTGAGGCAATATATCTAGATTAGTATAAGTAAAGGAAAAACTTGGTCCATGGCTTGAGTTTTATGCTGATAAAAATGGATTTTATCTATTATTTGCCCAACACTTTTGTGTAGGCACTCTACGAGCAGGCCACTGTGTCATGAGAAATTATTACTTTACCCATCAAGCGAACGTGGACGTATGTTCGATACAATTGATGTCAATTCATTTGATATCTCTTTGTAAGAACTTTCCTATTTCAATCACTTTGTCGGCGTATTATTTTCGATGAAGGGTTTGGTTTTTATATTATATATGTGAGAATCGTGGTATAAATGTTATGAGGTTATGGGTGAGCCCGAAAATATAACACTTATCACATTTTCTTTCCACCAAACATATCGTCAATTCCAATAACATTTTTAATAATAAAACATAGTTAAGGAAAAGCTTAAAAAAAACGTTTATGTTTGCCATCGAAACTATTTTAATCCAGGAACTTATGACTCAATTTCTCTTATTTGCGATGTGTTTAGCTAAAGGAGAGACACAATATGATCAAACTCGCATTCTTACCTTTGCACAAGCAGCATCTGGACAAATTATATGGTGGTATGTTATGTTAATGTAGTCAGTGTTCGAGCATATTGTTAACGATCTTTCATCCAAAGCATTCAAGTCATTCCCATGTTTTTTTATTACCTTGTCTAATAACTTCGGATCCTGAAAGAAGGGAAGAATTATTGTTTCCAATTTCAGTTCATCAAATATGCACATAGCTCTACACAGCGGGGGCGAACACAAAACGAACCTACATATGTATGTACACAGCAAAAATCATAAAAAAAAACAATGTCGAAGCAATTTCAAATAAAGCAATTGTTTATATTAAGCCACGCTCTGGATGATCTTTTGCGATGTGCATTAAGTACCTATTTACCTTGCAAGCCAGGATCTGCAAATAGAAAAACAATAATCTAATTTACATACTTTTTGTGTTTCCTAGATTTAAACATAAATAATAGTTCGTGGAAGTTTTTGTTTGCCTATTATTTCGGCAACGTTCCGCAACTGGTAGTTGAGGTTATATGCAGCTGTCAGCCTGTTGTCTTCCAACCTAATGCCTAACTAAAACATACTGGGTGGCACAAAAGTTTATGGTTTAATTAAACTATGTGCACTGCAGTTGACTAACGAATGCAAGTGACGTTTGCCCTTTTACCTATCGCCTACCCTATCCTTCTGTTGCAAAGAAGTTTGCATAAGCACCTGAGAAAGATCAGTTCTAAGAAGTTTTGATTTATTTATAAAGCTGCATGCTTGAAATATGCAAACAAGTAATGAGAAAACAAGAACTTGCAAAAATAACTGAAATAGGTCAAAGCCTATAAGTCTGTGTATCCTTACCAAGCAAATAGTTAGTATAATATAAGTAAAATTTTCTATTCTTTGAATGGGTACATTTCTTAGTACAAACGACACGTACAATTGTGGGAACTCAAAGAAACATATTAAAAGACAAGGAAAACTTTCCACAGCCACAGGCATCTTATTACAAAAAAAAGAGAAACATCCGATAGTCGTAGTCTTACTAATTATGTAGTCGAATATCAACAAATATTCACTGAAGTAATAAGAGAATGAACAAATTAATTAATCCAATTGGTAAACCAATAATGTAGCTGTGCACAACAATGTTACGTTACATGTATTCTGGGGTTTGGGATCCTTCACGTAGTGATTCTATTTCTTGAGCAGCCATTAAATTTGTAACCAAATACTCAATTATGAGGTTAACAACGGCCACTTACGATTACAATCATTGACCGGGCAGATACCATGATTCGAAAAACATAACGATACATTTTAACTCAAAAGGTAGCTTCACAGAATATCATTACTTTGAAATATAACGCTAAGGGGTTGAACCTTTGTCCCTCGCTGTCCTAATTAGTGTGGAAAATTAATATCATAAATATTGATTTTACGCCTTCATTTATATATTGTAAATGCATGGAAGTACATTACTTTTTTTTATGGCATATGGTTTCTAGCAAATACTGTTCACAAATTCAACAGGAGTATGTATGACAACTAGACATATCTTATTGACAAAAAAGGGAAGCGAATCGGGGTTTCTAAGATACTGACTATCATACATAAGATGAGACTTACGGGTTAGCGATTTGAACGATAAATACTCTAAACGAACTTGTACTTATGTTTGGATGTAGAGGAATAAGATAATTTGCACTCACCTTTGGTGTTCCTCCCGCTCTTATATCACTCACTTGACACAGTTCAATCACATCGCCTTCCTGCAATCACAATCACATATGTATACGAACTGATGGTAAAACCACTTACAAACACTACCTTTGATTCACTCTTCCAGTACAAGAAGAATCCATATTCGTCAACTTTGAATAGAGCATCCTTTTCAAAATCAGTTGTATCTTTATCTTCGAACCACCGATCGAAAACTAGTCCGGTTGTTAACTCCTCTGGAACAGGGATGATCCAATCGAATTCGTACTTCTTTGTCATGTTGCTAACGAGTTAGTGTTTTGTGTGTATATAGGCAAATGCTATTTAGACAATCCGATGGGAATTGAATTCACGCAGTCCCTCAAAAAGAGTTCGAGCGATGAATTTCTACTGATATTATATTTGGCAAGTATTTTGGCGTTGTTTACTGTACACAATCGGTGGAAATAAGTTGTACAAATACGTCCTCTGTATTCCCCTTCCTAGTTCCTCTTCACTTGTTCGTCTTCTTCTTTTAATTACTATAAAAATTGATTAGCTATGGAATGCATCAAATACTGAATGTTGAGGTTGATTTCTGCAAAGACAAACAGATGAGAAGCGAATAAGATGCAATTGGTGTATAAAAGAAATCTGCTAAATTGAATTTGTGTGACAATAGAATTGTGTGGTGACACTTTATTTTATTGATGTACACTGCTTGCTCGTTTGGTTGATTGGAATAGAAAACTGTAGAATTTCTTTTGTCAAGACTATGAAGATGAATGAACTCAATTTCCTGAAGTCTTGTGAAATGTTTGTAGCAGCTCTCTATTGTTTTTTTTTTCTTATGTGTTTCCAAAATGTTAATTAAACTACGTTCAACATTATCTCTTTATAAATATTAGTCGAAAGATATTTGTCTTAGTGCGCGGTTTTGTTTGCTAGAACATTTTTTTATCTACGAAATATACGAAAATATCTTATCTCAGTCACTTTTCTTTTTGTAATTTGTTTTGTTTACATTATGCTAAAATATACTCCCTTAGTATTTTTTATATCAAAAGGAACTAAACACAGATCGGTTTGGATGTTAGTGGGTATTAAAAATTAATGAGATACGTGATGGAGAGGATGTTCGTCCAAACAAGCTTTCTTGCTTTGTGTATATTATGTCTGTGTATGATAAAGAGCTACCAGCCCTACTGTCAAAATGATACCCTTCTATTGTATCATTGGAAACAAACCCACTGGAATTCATCAAAGGAAACATCAATTTAACAATAACCCCACTGCAGCTACAAAATGTATTTACATCCTAGAGAACCTGTTAAGGAAAAAACAAAACTTCGTCTACCAGCCCCGGCAGCCTTTCGTAGTGATACCCTTAAAAACTGTGTGCACTCTAAATGGTGCACCCAAGTAAGACTGATATAAAAAGCAACAATTCTGAATTGAGGTATTCACGTACCGCGAAAGTGCACTTGGGAATAGAATAGGCGCTTCACAAGATCACTTATACAACACCCACTGATGCTTATATAGAAATGAAAATGTGAGCCTGCTGGAGACGAACACATGATGTTGAAGTGTGCAAGGTCATTACGTACTGATCAAGTCGTTGGTGTAGATCGTACGAATGCAGTGAAAAATGCGAAGCAGAACAAACCTTTAACGGTACGATAACTTGAATAGTTGTTTGTTTACCACCTGCTCGTCTTTTTGCCATTTTAAATGCACTCAATTGAATTCAATTAATGGAAGGACATGGTGCTTGTCTATTGCAGTTAATTTCACTGAAAAATAAGACTATTTATACAGTTGATTGGGATCGTCATAACACGCTTCCATATCCTCGTCGATGTTTGGTTCGTGAAAAGCTAAGAAGTCTAACGATATGTCAGACAAATACAAACAGCACGAAGGAGTCCTTGCATGAATGAACATTCAAGAGTGAGTGAAGTGAATAAATGATGAAGGATACACGATATGCGAGGAACGCTGCAAATAAATTGTGTACACAGAGCGTTGTGCTAATTTCTATATACAGGGCAGTGCTTTTCGTTATTTCAGAAAATAACAAAACGCCATTGGCAAAGGCGTAAGGCGGAAACGTTTGTCTGGCACTCGGCGGTAAATACCCGCTATTCATTTGAGACTTTCGCCGCGGGCTTATTAATAGATATTTAAACATTTTAAGAGCGGTGAGTAAATAACTTTCGAAGAGATACTGCTTACGACTCATTAAATTACTTCAATCGAACACACACAGTTCATGTTAATCGTTTCGCTGTAACGTAACATTCTGTCCTGTATCGTATCAGCTTTCAAGGTGGTGGCACATTACACACACCTCAGGATCAGGTCAATAATTAAGTGGGGATGTCATATTTCAGTGAGCAAAAGAAGAATGTAATTTACTCTTCAGTACTTTCGGAAACAAAAGACTGTATGATGATTTAATTAAAATACGAAAGCACACAAGCTTTAACACCGTTAACATGCCTCAAATTAAATTGAAATCTTTCGGATTGATTAAATTGGATTTGTTTTTGTTTGACGTTGAATTAAGAGGAAATGAAATATCCTGTCGAATAATTAAATAGTTATTAACTTCACAAAACACGCACCTACGATGCTCGTTAAAATCACATTACATTTTACGAATAAATCCTCTGAATCGAACTAAGTGGGAGGCTGCAAAAAAGAGTCATTGACATGTAAAATTTTGCAAATACAGACAAAAGACTCAAACAAAATAACAAGTCTATAAATATCCGAACATGACTCTTGACTTTGGCTTTCATTCTCAAGTGTGTTTAGCTTTCACCACAGCCGGCAACTACCATTACTTTCATCTTGATTGATCAGGTGTGTGAGAGTTAAAAGGTCGATAATTGAGTGGATACTGAGAAGGTTTTTACCCTCTTTTGTTTACCAGCCAAACCGGAGTGGCGGGGGTTTTACGAACAAAACAGCAACGAAGGGTGTTCGAGGAAAATTTGATTTCATTATGCCGCATCGCCACTTGCGGAGCGTCTCTAATGGACGAAAAATTAGGGGATGATTGTGTGGATGAACCGAAAACTGAGGGGTTGAGATGTGATGCGAGGATTTTATTAATCAAAAGGTAAAAGAGATGTGAAATACATAACATCAATTAGGCGAGTAAAAAATGAATTAGCAAACATTAAATAAACAGTCCACACATTAGTCCACTCTCACAAAGAGGAAGCTAACAAACGTTCAGAAATAATCCGAAGAACGTCAGTGATAGACTGAATGAGCTGAATGGCGCGAACGATATACACTCTTGCCATACTCTCTCCATCAGTTAGCGTACATTGTTTTCCTCTTTTGCTAGGAAAATAAATGATTTTCAACGTTTGAATCGTTCACGGAACATACTGAATTTGATTATTTTCATTTCCGTTCAATTATCCTCCTTTTTCCCATCATTTTATCGGTTTGATCTATAATTTGCACACCGTGGCAAGGTCATCGCTTAAGAATCTTGTAGGTAGTTATCGAATACATTATTCTTTGATATATGTACACATCCATTTATGCTGATCGCCACATAAGGCGTAATAAATCAAAACAAATTAAGTTTCAACCAAAAATCTGCTTTGTGAATTTTGAGTAATAATGAAAGTAAATTAGCGGCTAATTGGTTTGCACCACAGATCCATAAATCGCAGACCAGCTTCTCCTACTATCGTCTCTTGGCTTTAGTAATTGATATTTATTTTTTTTGTTAATGTTTGTCGCACATTTAGTTTTATTTATGAGCTCAATAAATTCGTGGTTGATTAACTATTTGTAGATTACATTCTTTTCTGTTTTTTCACTCCGAATCAGTGAGTAGGTGCTTTAGAATTGCATCAGCACGCGTATCCAGATAAGTACAGTAATGTGGATGAAAAAAAACCCACAAATGTATACCGTAATAAGAACAAAGTAACAAGCGTAAAAATATCTAAGTTAACTTAAGAAAAATAGGAAAAACAACTATGCAGATACGAGAACATGAACACGCTAGAGAGGAGATCTGAATGCCTCGACTGCTTTGAAGTTAAATGAGCTCATGAACGCAAAATGCCATTAAATTCTTGGGCAAAAGGTATACAGCAACAATTCGACATTTGCAAGTGAATATATACGACATAAAAAATTCAGTGACGAAAAGTGAAAATACAAAACGAATAAGAAGACAACCAGACATTCAAATTGGCTTCAAATGGCAACATGCCAATCCGACCGGGGAATGATAACAACCAAAAATTTAATGGTTGTAAAGCTTATGCGAATATATTTGAGTGATATCCTCAGAAATGTGGTGGTAATTTTCACTTTGTAAACAGGAATTCAGAATTGAGATAGATGTTAGAAAATCTGATCAGGCAGGTCAAAGTTATCAAGTCTCTTAGGTCACAAGTTTACAGAGTCTGAATCAGGTGAGTGAGTGATTCACTCCAGTCCATTTTTCATAAGTCTAGATACACACATCAAGTCAACCGTTGTCATTTTGATTACGTTTACACACCGATAAACGCAGTTGAATTGATAAACTCTTCATGTCACATAAAATTGTTTTAAGGTTCCTTCAAACTGAAATTGTTTATTCCAGCACAGTCACTGCACATTTGCTTGAATCGCTTCCCACTTTGAGATGTACTACGGTGTAAATTTGAGTCGAAGATTTTATGTCACTTTAATGTTTTTTTTTAATATCATCAGTTATCGAAAGCGATTTGCGACTTTGAGTTATGACTGTGCAAACATATTGACGTCGTTGATGTAATCGTTTACCGAAATTCATACAATGCTTACGGAGATCGTTACTATTATAAAATACACATAAGCGTAAGTCATACTTTAGGTAGACAAAGACTACTGACTGACTGGCCTGAAAGAGAGAGAAAAATGCGTCTGTTCTTTAATCGAGTGGTAGTTGTGTAATGAGTATTCATTTCACGTATTCTATGTAGTACTGAGTTGAATAATACTTGTGTTTTCAAACACATGGGCCTGTCGAAAGGAATGAATTTGATTCAGAAATTGTCTCTACTTCAGATTTGTAATATGGTCAAAAGTGAATACCAGATCAGAACAGATTTACATTTGTCTATTAGTTAGCTTAGCTCCCCACTCACTACTCAAATTCTCTATAGCGAGAAGAGTGAATGCATGCATATACACACAGTATTCGACAGCATTGTCATGGTCAATGTTATTCCAACAAAATTGCTCTTACATACACAATTTAAAATTGCAGCGATTCGAAACTCTAAGTACAAAGCATCTAGATTCGTTGGAATTTAGTTTATGCATTACTAAAAATAAATACACTTTTCTAAACATTTCACAGCAGATATGTATTTGTGTGTTTTGAGTAGCGGATGTCTACTAGATTCTAGATTATACATTCCCTGCCGTTTTTGTTAAATTTTTAAAATTAGACGTGGAATTGGCTGTCCAATAATCGTTGTGCCTATTTTTGAACATTCGATATTCTTGATTAAAGTAAAAACATACATATGTATACCATATTCCATTACCCAAGAGCATAAGAATCTCAATACAATTGCAATCAATCAAAACAAAGACAGAATAACCTTCTTTTTCATCACCAGATGCAGATCATAATGTTGAATTGGATTTTTAATGACCAAATTTATTTCAATACTTGCGATTGGCACCACCCCAGCATTGTGGTCCTCGAGGCCCTTCATAATGAAATGAGCGGGTGACAACAATGACAACATCCGACAGAATATATTGTAGAAAACGAACGTAATTCAACGAACCGGCAAATCAAACACAGTAAGCACATTATGCCCTTTTCTGCTGTCACCGACAGGATGAAAAGGATGGTCACGAAATCATTCGATTGACACCACAAATCCACCCCATCACCAATACATCAACGAAATAGATACGAATGTATCTTATTCCTAGTTCTCACCCATTCCTAACAGGAAGTATTAAAATCTATTAAACAAGTCTAACACAATAATGGAATGAAAGGACAACAAGGCGAAACAAAATAAAACGCAAAAAAGGACGGCAATGTTTTGTCATTTCTGAGTGCAGCAAGATACCAAATCGATATTAGCTTTTAGAGTGGAAGAGTCCTTCAAACATATCCTGATATGGGAATACATAGAACTTTGCTATAAATACCATCTATTTGACGAATATCATTCACAAAAGAACTATAACAATAATTTTAAAGCTTTCATGATTCTATTATGTGATGATGTATACATTTTGGGTGAATGTGCTTTGATAAAAAAAAAAAAAAAAAACATTAAAAATGACCGATGAGCTCGAATGACAGATATACATCATATAGTTGCAATTTATTGGACATTAGTCATTCGTATTAATAGATGGGGTACAACTATCCTAGAATTCGAAACATGTGGGCAAGGGGAAACATATCACGATACGATTGGAATTGATATGTTGACTGATGGAATTTGGACTAGCTTTAGAGGTAGTTGACTTAGACTGAATGTTAAGAGGCTTCACGTTTAAAGCCGACCTGAGCTGGCGTCAGTCATTTTATTAACGCCGATAGAAGATAAAAATCAAAAGGATAGGCAAGATAACATAAACCGCTCCTTCCATAATTAATAAGAAAGCCATATTTTTGGATTTATTGTTGCCACACGAAGACCAGTCACTTGCTTGGCCTTGCCTTTAAATTAGATCCCATACATAAACACCGATATATGACTATCATCTGCAGCAGTATCCATGACCTAAATGGCAAACTGTGATTAAAAGGTTAATATAAGAAAAAAAAAAAAAACCGGCTTACATATATAAGAAAATATAAGAAAAACCGTTCAACAAAATCCCATGACAAATTCTTGGTTGTGCGTAAAGTGATCATATCTTTACATACATATGTACGTACATACGGTATGATACATTATACGTACATGAGTAATTATAAGTTAGGCCAGTGAATGAAACTGAGAAGCAAAAGTCAATAGGACCTATAGGCTTGAGAAGTGTCAAGTGCATTGAAATCGGCCACATAAACAACTAGACACATGAAATGGGCATAGATCAAAGATCCGCCACACAAGGAGAATGTTTCCCCCCAAAGGCAATATTCATGACATCAAACAAAAAAAAACCGAAAAAAAGCAATAAAATGTATCTTTGTAAGTTGATAGGAAAGTCAAATTCAAGTTTGTTCATCTGTCATCACGCGGCAAAAAAAAGTCTATAGCAATGATAAGACCGATAATATGATAAGGGAACATTTTTTGTGAGTCGAATCATTAATATTGGGGTATTTAATAAGCCAGGAATATGTTAAGACCATCAAAACATTACCTCGTTACTTGTGATGAATCCACATGCGTGGAAGGTTATATTTTACGCTGACCAAAGGGGAATGTATGATTAGTTTTCCTCCCGAATCGCATAATTTTGATTATCATATCTCTGCTCATATGCATTTCAATCGATTCGGTATCTTTTTAATATCATTCGCTATCTATGTTGGTACGTACAGAATACATATGTACATACAATAAACATTAACCAGAGCTGCTGGGTAAACAAAATCGTTGCCAGGGCTAAACGAGTAAACGAAATTAAATTTGTTTGTGATTGCCAGTAGCAGTCCTGGGTGCACACCTTTGCTTTTACCAAGAATTCCCTCATCAGCAATTAGATGCTACCTTTGATAATCGCGGCGATTATTCTTTTTTCTTTTTTTTTATGATATTATTTTTGTCGGCACTAGTGGTACATCTGAGTTAGGGTGGGACATCAGTTTTAATGCAAATTCATACCTACTTCCATGCACATGTACAATAAAGAACTCAATGCGGCCTCTCATGAGGAAATTAATTTAGTTTGCCCTAGAGAACTTAGGATTTCAATCGTGTTACTAAACTAAATCTCAAAACTGATATCTGACAGGCAACAACGGGAACAACACCTATTTGTAAACATTAGAGAACTTACAGAAAAAAAAGGAAACATCCTTCGCTCTGGTTAATCTTTTCAACAACTAAAAAACAAAGAGAGTGAGCGTAACACTTGATTTCCAAGAGAAAACTTGCGCATTGATTGTTGATATCCTTTTTCCTCCCAAGGACCAAAAGCCCAGCAGCAATGTTGTGAATTCCCATTTCTTCTTTTTTTCTCATATATAAGGAAGTGCATTCATTATTCAGAAAGTTTAAAAAAAATAAAATTTCGTAATAGGTTTCGAAGGTATCCGTTGAATGCGCGAGTTTGTGGAGTCGGGAAGTGTTGGAAAGCTATGGTCGGGGAGACGGGCGGGTGGGTGGAGCGCAAATATATTCAAAGTACAAAAATTTTAAACAAATGATTTGTTAACAAGATACCTAGTATCTCCCTCACTGTAAACCAATTGGCCAACTGATTTGTTTTGTTTTTATTTAAATATTTTCTTAATTAGTTTACGCGCAGAAAACACTAAACAGATAACCCACACCCACGCTGTAAACACTGTACACTTAGTACACACCTCGAGATTTATATTTATTTTTGCACTTTTGAGAATACTTTTTCACTGTTTCACTACTACTTCTGATTCTGAATGACTGAATGGCACTTTTATTTGCTATACAAATCGAGTAGACACTCGAGCATTTTCAACAAAATATCTTCCTAACCTTCCTTTTCTTGCACACGCGATAAGTGGAGATTTCACTGGGAAAATTTGACTGACGTACAGAGGGAGGAAAATCTTTCAAAAATGACAATGTGGTGTTTTCCTGGCCTCTTTTGCATTTAACACATTCAATATCGTGCAAAACCATTCACCGTAAATAAAGATTCTGAATTTTTTCTTTTAAATTCTGATAAGTAAAGTTGATTATTTACTCGTAATACTACATATGAAACTGAATAACACAAAAAGACAACAAAAAAACGCACAACTGAGGCAGAGGTGGTGGATTGTGCCAACCGACCTCAGCTCTCGATTTTTATTCCGCTAAAAACTTACACTGCGTACGAACGACTATGATAAACTAAACAAATGGCAAAAGCTTCACCACCGAGTGACTGTTCTGTTCTGTGCTGTGAGCTCTAGTTATGGCCACGGACAGATATTGGAGGGGGTGAGCTACATATTTGCTGACGAGCCTTGCTAAGGTTTCCGAATGAGAGTATGGGGGCTGTAATCGCATTTATACCGACCTCCACCCCTTCTGCTATTCAATGGAGCTTAGTGGAAGCAGTTACAGTGTCCATTGATTTTCTGATACAAAATGCAATGTAGACTTTTTCAAACTTCTATATTTATGTACATACGTATTTGCCTCAGATTTTATATGCGATGAAGCTTTTAGGGTTGAGTGGTTTTTGTATGTAAGGAGAAAAGATCACGATTTCTGACTCCAGTTGTATTTAACGTCACTCAACTGTTATATGATTGTGCACATTGTTTGTTTCTCGCTTTTTCACTTTTCCTTTAAATCGTATACAACTTTGATGTGTTGTTGGATATTGAAGGAACATTAGCGGTTTGTAGTATTACAATTGTCATTGAATGGGTGGTGGGGGCTTAATTAAATTTGCATATAAGAATAATTTTTCTTTTTGGCGTTTAATTACACACAGAAATGTTGTCACGCTCTTAACTAACTTGGTTCTTCACATATTTGATAAGACGTTATCGTACGAGTTTAAAGGTCGGTTAATGAAGACGATTGAATGGCAGGTTGAATTATGATGTTTCTTGAAATGCGAACTGTCTGCATTTATCAATGAGATTTCAGAATGTGCGGAAAAAGTGTTTGGGTGTTTTCATGTGAGTAACTGTTGGGTACACGAATTTCTGGGAGAACTAAAGTGAAGAATTAATAAAAACAAATTCAACAACATTAAAACCATTCGGTCCTATCCTATATTCAGGCGAATGGTAGGAATGGCAGGTATGCAAGCAAAGCGCAATATAAACATTTGCAACCATGGGTGTTTCAATCACCCATCAATACATGTTGAGACAGTCATAGAAAATTGATTTCTTGTTTTGCGTTTCAGGTTATTTTAAATTGGATAATGTGTTAACGACTGAAGTTCCAGCATACGAACTGAAATGTGAGGTACTTACATTTATATGGCTTCATTTCATATGTATGTAATAGGATTAGAATACAGTGTTGGAGAATAACAGTGGCACATGTGGATTTTTGAATGTATTCATGTTAAAGCTGAATCTGGGCGCATTGCATTCAGGGGCAAAATAACGACGAAAAACTTGGTTTAAATCATGTTGAAGCAGGAATGTTTGGGCTCAATAACACTTCCTATTATCAAGTTGCAATAATACGACACGGTACGAACATCCAAAATGATCTACTAGTTACGTCAGAGATGCAATTCCTGCGCTCGACTGACGTAGAGAAGAAATTCATAACTGAAATATGTAAATACATAAGTAAGTATTAGAATTTATTTCTTTCACAATCTACTAAAGCATTGACCAACAATAATACAATTATAAATCAGTCAATTGCACTTTTCCGTAGACAAGGATAATGTAATCAACAGCTTTGCAAGACTACACTGGATTTAGACGGATAATAGGTGCAACGTATTCAGACGGATAATAGGTGCAATGTAAGCAATGTTAACCATCATTCAACTGATGAAAATAAAACAGCAGTTTTAATATCTTAAATTTATTTCATAACAATCTTGACAGTTTACGGCTGCATGTCTAAGCACTTCGGATCCTTCTGCGTTCCCTGTAAACAGAATCCCTTTGAACTGTGCACCATCAGTTCAACTTTAATACTGCGAACCTATGTAAATAAATATGATTATACTTACTGTAAGGATCGAAACGAATAATTTCAATTTTATCAGCGAGTCGTTCCCGAATGATATTGAATTGATGTCCGCTTACAGCACTCTCCATAAGAACCATAACTTTTCTGAAACAGAAAGATAAAGACCGAGTAAACTTGACAATCCATAATTCAGGAATTTTATAACTTACTTGCTTTTCACTCTTTTAAGCAGAATATTTGTGATAAACATTTTATATAGAACAAATTTAATACTTCTAAGAGAAACTTGTGTCGAGAAGCATATGATGTCAAATTTCAAGTAAATTGTCATATGATGACAGTTGTCGGTATGGTGATTTTTTGGTAAGGTAGTGAGTGTGGAGATTTAGTAAAAATAAAGTACATATGTATGTAAATAAAATGTTTTACAAATTGGAATTGTTTTTGTCAAAACTTTTTATGTGTTAGTCACAAGAGTGAAGAGGTAAAAGAAACTATCTTCTGCCCACTCCACCTTTCTACCCACAAATTGATAAACCAGAAACACACTTAGCCAAAAAAAAACCATAAAATTTCTGTTTGCCTGGTGTACAAGCAGGATTTGTATGAACAAGCGGAATGGTAGGCAGAACGGTATAGAAGTCCCTTAGGCACCCAGAAATCACAATGTGTAAAATTGCCCATATCTCGAAAACGAAGCGCCTGACGTAAAGAATTCGAACTACGAATGTACATACATAAGTAATAATGAACAATTGTGTAATTTGTTTTCAATTGTGTTGACAATTTAATAAAGAGCAATCACCGAAACCATTGATTTTTCTTCATTTAATATGCTAACAAAACATATGTATAAACAAATGTATTTCAATTAAAAGTCTTATCAAACATCAGTAATCCTCTGTCCCACAGCAACTGCACTATGGCCATCTTTCGTTCTTCGTCATCCTCCAAAGGTAGCTCATTGACTGCGACATACTCAGGATAAGATTTCAGTAAAACCTCCACGCTGCTAGCATCTTCTGGTTCAATTTCAATATAATTCGGTTCAAACTCACAATACTCCTTTGAATTATCCACGTAGTAGTAGATTCGGATCTTCTCCTCCTCTTCAACCAACCGCAATATGTTCGCCCGCAACAATCGAACTTTAGTCATTGAGTTTATCTCACAGTCGGTTACCCATTTCCCGCTACTGTCCACCGTATTTTTACTACCGAAAACCGTTCGGAGTTTCTCGTCCGCAGTAATTTCTGGAGGCAAGGCTTCATGATGATATTTCTTTGCAAGCTGATCAACAGCTTGATCTAGCGGAACATCCGTAACTGCCTTTGCAATCAATGCCTTACAAGACTTAAGGAATGCCGCCCGTTCTTCCGAGTCAACGTCTGAATAAACAATACCCGCATTGTGCCACAAGCTCAGAGGCAATCCACGACGGAACTCCACATTTTCCGCTATAGCACGTTCTAAGATTAGGGGGAACAGTTTTTCCATCAAGTCGGCATACGACTGCTTTTGATATACACTCAAAGTTATATGTAATGAATGGAATCCCGGCTCAGTGAATGCTTGATGTATCGTTCCTCGTGGGAAGTACAATATGTCTCCTGGCATGAGGACTTTCTCCAAAATCGGTTCTCCGATCTCATTTTGTGAGAAGTTCTCTGACGACACCCGAGGGAGAACCTCTTTCTTGGATCGCGGATTGTATAGCTTCCAGCGTTTTCGTCCTTCGATTTGAAGAACAAACGCTTCAATATCGTCATAGTGTGGAGCAAATCCCTGGCTGTTCGGCGGCGTTAAATATGAATTCGATCCAACCATGCAATGAAAGTACTCTTGCAAGGTGGTGTTCATCGTAAAGATTGCTGGCAGGTACGTTTGAGGGTTGAGTAAACGAATACTGCATCCATTTGAGTAGTACTCCCATACTTCAGGGGGCATAGCGCGTCCTTCTGGGTTAAGAGTTTCACGTTGTCCTATGCATGTATAAATTCTGTTAGCAAAAATGTCACTTTATAGGATCATAAACTTACCATTCTTGTACGATGTAATATCAATGTTCTTAGTAAACTCAATGTGATTGTTTATGAGCATCTGGTCAATCATCTCAAATGAAATAAGCTTGTTAAAATACGTGGGATCATTCCGCTCCACGAGGCATGGAGACTTCTCCCAAAACTTCGCAAAAAATGTATCCACACCAATTGGAGCAAGAAGCCATTTCAGAATCTTCATTCCGTCCCTTGTGCTGCTGTTACGAAGAACAATCCCTGGTGATTTCGGTTCAGTTTTTATCGCTGCAACAGGTTTGGCTTGTGTAACATTCTCTTTGGGTGATTTTACTTGCACTGATGTATTGGCTTTAGATTTGGGTTTCTTTGGAACCCGTTCCGACTTGCTATTATCAACAGAAACTATGCTGTCATCTTTTTTCTTTCTTTTGGGATTACCATTTGCAGCTTTAACTGGCTTTTCTTTAGTTGCCTTTGAAGTACTTGCTTCTTCCACAACAGATTCATCCACTTTCGGCTTTCTTTTGCGATTAGTTGTAGGTATGGTTTTATCACCTCCTGCATCGCTTTCATTCAACGGCAAGGTCTTACCATTCTGAATATCTTCTGCTCCTTTTCTTTTGGTCGGTGCTTTGGGTTTTGTGGATGGATTTTTTGCTTGTACTTTCTTGACTTGTGGTTTTGTTGGCTTCTTTGATCCTCCTTTTTTATAAATAGAAAAAGCGGAAATCTCTTCTGTAACTTCCATCTGCGTAGCTTCACTTCAGCCTCTTGGAGGGTAGTTGTTGTCTCTGATAAGTGATGGGACTCCTCTCCCGCGCGAAGAAGTCGTTGAAGTGGATTCAATGTTTCCGCCAAGGAAGTATGGGGCGAAGTATTGTTTTGAGTAAGTATCTAATTCAGTTCAGTTGCAACGTAATGCAAAGAGACGAATAGTTATTTATTCAATTTAATATTTGTCGTCGTCTTTATTAGCTCTTCTGAAATATGCTTCTATTCCGATAGAATTGTGCTTTGTGTGCCTATCAATTCGACAAGCAAGTCCATGTCAAACAAAAAGCACGTGCATTGGTACAGTAAGTGCCAAAGATATTCACCTACATTTCTGAATACATCTTGCTTAAATGCATTCAAGAAAGAAGACAGCCTTTTTGATGAAAAAAATAAAACAAATTACATATTTGGCGCCTAATTTTTTTTTGTATTTAACAAAACCCCAGATGGGGAACAACTAGATAAACTGTTCAGAGATTCAGATAGAAGACAATTTTAAGTTAATTCGGAAATTAACACTTTTTGCAAACTGAACGCAAGCAACTCATCTGTTATATGAATGTCATGAACATCTGATTAGACATGATTTTTTGTTTATTTTTATACTGTACGCCGGTAGATTTTGTTTTGGTGGAAATTTTAAAAATCTTTAATCATTTACATTTACACAAAAAATGCAAGAAGAAAGTGAAAAGCCACATACATCCAAGTCAGTAAATGACGAGGATATGGTAAGTATGCTCACAGCTGAAGAATATCTTGAACAGAAGAAGATCATCCTACTCGATTATGAGAAGCAAATGTTCCTCGATATGGTTCACTCCGATGGACTAGTTGTTTGCGCAAAGTTTGTATACTATATATATTTTAAAAGTGGATCTTATCGATACCTATATATTTTGCAGAGGTCTTCATTATGACCGAGTGATAATAAACATTATTAAAGCCTACAGTGATGCTGGTAATCTAATTTTGGTTGTCAACGCATCCGATTGGGAGGAGGAGTACTATAAATCAAAACTAGAAAAGAAATATGTCCATGAAGTAGCTAATACAGTTACAGAGAGGTATACTCGCCGTGAAACCTACTTATTGTTTGTAAAACGATTTTCGTATTTAGAGAACGAGTGTACCTGGAAGGCGGCATTCAATTTGTATCAACACGAATCCTTGTCGTCGACATGTTGAAGAGCCGCATTCCAATCGAATTCATAACAGGGGTAATCGTGATGCGTGCTCATACAATTGTCGAATCATGCCAGGAAGCGTTTGTACTTAGACTCTATAGACAGAAGAATAAAACAGGATTCATAAAGGCATTCTCCAGCAGTCCGGAGGCGTTCACAATTGGATTTTCCCACATAGAGCGCACAATGCGAAATTTATTTGTGAAAGAACTTTACATCTGGCCGAGATTCCATGCAACAGTTCGAACTTCTCTCAAACGATTCGAAGCACAAACAATAGAGCTTCATGTGCCGATGTCTGAGAAAATGATTACCATTCAATCACACATTTTGGAGATTATGAATTATTTGGTCAAAGATATTAAACGAATCAATCGGACTGTCGACCTGGAAGAGATTACTGTTGAGAACTGTGTTACCAAGAAGTTCCATAAAATTCTTCAAGCACATTTAGACTGCATCTGGCATCAGTTGAATTCACAGACTAAGTTGATTGTAGCAGATTTGAAAATATTGAGAAATCTTATGATGTCAGTGAGAATTGCACTGCCCTTCTAAATCACTGGCTAAATATGTTCTCAAAACATTTCAGATCAACAATCTACAACGACGCGGTGAGTGCTTATGCTTTAATGAAGCGATACAGATCGACTGAATACGCTTTGAGTAACTCGGGTTGGGTTTTACTTGACTCTGCGGAACATATGTTTATGTCTGCTAAGAGTCGAGTTTTCAACGTTGCTGGAGGTAAGAGCCTTAAACCTTTGACTTCATATGTATGTCGGATATTAAATGTTCCTATTTAGATTTCGAACCAGAACCATGTCCAAAGTGGAAAGTACTTTCGGAAATACTCAAAGTTGAAATACCGAGTGATATGAAGGCGTCTGACAGGAAGTTAGATACTCCTCCGAAAGTTCTCATTCTATGCCAGGACACAAGAACTTGTTTTCAATTGCGTCAATTTCTGACACAAGGTGGTGAGCGGTTTCTTCTATACACAGCCATGAGGCATGACATTCCTGTTGGGAAGCTATCCAAGTCGTATCAGAAAATGAAAAATACCCAATATATTGATAACTCGGTGAAACCGAACGAAAAGACTTCTCAAACAAAGACCGCTGAAGTTGATGCAAAGCAGACGGATGAACTGTCGCAGTTATTAGCAAGGGGAGATGAGGATGATGAGGACATTTTTCAAGAGAGTTATATGTTAACCATGACTCAAGATATAAACGTGTCCAATTTGACAAACGAGGACGGCTCGGATGAAGATGAAATTAATGCTTCCGTTTTCGAGCCATTTCCAGAAGTAGTTATTTACCATTTTCAGCAGCGGCTTAAAGCATGTGTATCTCTATTTTTCTAGATGGAGAACCTCGATATAACAGCAACAGTGGCAACTACCAAGCAGCCGCTTATATGTATTCAGACTTTTAAAACGGATCGTGAGGGTTCGATGGCGCTTGATAGAATATTGGCAGAAATTGAACCTCAGTACGTTATAATGTATCATTGCAACGTGGCAGCTATTCGCCAATTGGAAGTATATGAAGCTCGCCTTAGACGACCATCAACAGAACGGATAAAGGTCTTTTTTCTAATACATGCACAGACAGTTGAAGAGCAATCGTATCTAACTAGTCTGAGAAGGGAAAAGCAGGCTTTTGAGCTAATCATTGATACGAAAAGCGTAAGTACTTGCAATTGTATATATGGTGCCCAATAAATATATATATAAGAATAATTTGCAATACTATAATTCCAAAGAAAATGGTCATACCAGACTATCAAGATGGGAAAACAGATGAAGCGTTCATTCTCCTCAAACACTATAAACACCCCGATGAGTTAGCGAATGAAAGCACTCGCAAGGCTGGCGGTCAATCTGATGCAGTTACTGAGTCTCCGAAAATTATTGTGGATATGAGAGAATTCCGATCTGATTTGCCGTGTTTGATTCACAAGCGCGGAATAGAAGTGTTACCTGTGACAATTACGGTAACCTAAGCAAGATATTAAACCCTTCAGCATTTAATCCGATTTAATTCCAGATAGGAGATTACATCCTAACACCAGAAATTTGTGTCGAAAGAAAATCAATTTCGGATCTGATTGGTTCACTGAATTCTGGACGGCTATACAATCAATGCATTCAAATGCAGCGCCACTATGCGAAACCAATTTTATTGATTGAGTTTGATCAAACTAAACCCTTCCACTTGCAGGGCAAGTATATGCTCTCCTCCAATACTTCCACAACCAATGCGGATATTGTTCAAAAGCTTCAACTTCTGACAATCCATTTTCCCAAGCTTCGAATTATATGGTCCCCAAGTCCGTACGCAACAGCACAACTGTTCGAAGAACTGAAGTTGAGTAAAGCCGAACCGGATCCGAAAAAAGCAGCGGCTATTGGCACTGAAGAGTCTGGTGGAAGCATAGACGTGTTGGATAGATTTAATTCAAATATTTTCGATTTCATGCTTCGTTTGCCGGGAATCAATTCAAAAAATATATATAAAGTTATGCGCCATGGCGGAAGTTTGAAGGAATTGTTGTCTAAAACACAGGTTTTTTATATTAAAGCTTTATGAGGACATTCCACTTAATACTGAACTTCAATTTTAGGCGGAGTTAGCAGACCTCCTTGACTCTCAAGCCAATGCAAAGATGTTTTGGGACATACTTCACGTTGCCCATTTACCGCAAAAAGATGAAACTCCGAGCACATCTGCTGCAGCAAAAACGTATCAATCCAAATTTAGAGGAAGAGGCTGCCGTGGCGGAAATTGGAGAAGACTGTAGAATATTTATTCAGGGATTAAAATGTATATAAAAACAAAGATCAAATAAGCTATTAAATAATTTGCCAATTACAATTGCATTTTCCTTAACCAACAGAGAGCAAAGTGGTTGTGGAAAAACGAATCTCTTACGATCAACAGGTGGCGAACAAAACATAACTAAAGCAAACAAGGCAAAAGATCATGTTACTGCAACTCTCTTAAGAGATTTTTCCCATTTCATTTAAGAGGTGTAGAATAAGGTGTGTAAAACAAACCCGAACCGCTGAGGTAACGAAAAGAGCAACAGGTATTGTTGTAAAAACAGGTAAAATTGTCAGTAATAATAAACATTTCTTTGCATGTCTGTGGGTATTCGTTTGCATGGGTGTAAGGTAAGAACCTAAATTCCATTCGTTCGAATAGTTGATTAGTTGGCTTAAAACTTTCAACCGGAGTTGTTGTGTGTCCGCAGTTAAGAGACGTCGTTTTTGCCACGAAATAAAAAAAAATCAAGAAACAAATACATAAATGAACGCAATTGTTCAAAAATTTCGAGTTTGTGTTCTTTTTGTGAAAATACACGTATTTTATAAATAAAAAAAAACTGTGTGCAAAGTGCTAGAATTCCGTGTGGCTAGTTTGATTTTTTTTTTGAAAGAAGTGTTAATTTGGTGAAGTTTCTTTCCTCCGCTTAAATTGTTGAAAAGGAAATGAAAAGAATTTAAGTACGTGCTTTCCTGTAATAGAAAAGAAATTCAATTATTGTATATGTATCTGCGCTCACACACTTCTACACACTAATGGGTATATGGAATTCTTTTGAGTTTAGTGCGCGAATGAATATGTTTCTAAGAATTTCGATTAAAATACATTATGTATCGAAAAAATCATGAAAAGGAATTAACTTCACTGCATTACATTCTACAGCAGCCATCTTTGATTTTATGCAACCTTCTTTGAGAAAAACAAAAACGTTGCTTATCTAACGTGTGAGGAAAAGTCTACGCAAATCCATGAGAAAAACGAAAAGTTCTTTTTTGTTCGTGCTGCTTGCTTCCAACTTGTTCTTGTCGCTGTGCATGCCATTGAAATGATGTGGAATATCTAACAGATATTGTACAGGTATTTTTTGCGGTTGGCATCGGAAAGAAACAACAAAAAAAGAAAAAAAAAAAAAACAGAATCTTGCCAAACAAGAAATGTGAATATAAATATGCGAAGAAGTAGGAGAAAAATACGCAAAGTTTTTTTTTTTATTTCTAAACGTGTCATTGATTTTCAAATTCCATCAAATAATCAGCGAAATTAAATATTTTTGAAGTTTCCAATTTTCTCTTGTGTTTTGATCAAAGCACTTTTATTTTCAAGAGATGTGTGGGATGCTGTTGTCAAAGGTTTTCTTTTCCTGATTTTAAAATATAATTTTGAGAGAGATATTTGTCTGCCCTCGTAGATGTTAGCATTCCATCGTTTCATATGACAAGGCGGTTTATGAGACCGTTTAATAAAGAAACAAGTTATTGTGGCAGTCAAAATGGCATACTCATTATAATCCCATAACAAATAGTCAGTCAGATAAAATGTGCAGATTTAATCAATGGCTAGCCCTTTGCTTTACGTGTTTACTCTTTTTCTGTTTAGGAATGGAAATACAAATACCACGGCGCACAATTATTGATACATATTTGAAATCGTATACCCCCAGAAAGACACACTTGAGTTGCTTGGTAGATATGGAATTAATTCCACTATACTAATCTTACCCATTCATACCAACCCTCACATTCCTTCGCATGGTCTTCCAACAAAATTCATAAACGTATGCATTTCAGTATGCATCAGCAGATTTTTTGCTTATGGCAGAGGCAAAATTAATATGTTTGACTAGTCTAGAGAACTTGGAGTGCGCTTGGTCTGTAACTGTTAAATGCAAAGCAGGTTCCGGTCGTATTCTGTTGCACTACACCTCTTCCACAGTGGCAATGATGGCCATGCTAACGAAGTCCAGTTCAGGTTCTCACTTCAACTCTTTCGATTCATAATCGAAAGATTTTTTTTTGCCTTCTTCTTCTTAGTTTCTCTCAATTCTCATATTCTCCGATACTTTTTCATCGTTTCATCCACGTTGTTTACATTGTGCTCTTGTATTTACTTATCAGTTTAGATGGATGTTAAGACGTGCAGTCAAACTGAACCTTCGACAGTTTCAGAAAAATAAGAAAATAACCCACAGATTAAGATCACAACAGAGGTGTGGGGATTTCTTGTTCACTTGCTTTCTATTTTTTTTTGTTTTTGGTTTTTAGAGGTTCCATCAGAATTGATTAGTCAGAATCAGATACGATGATATTTTGCCGAAACAGCAAAGAGCGTACGAAGGAGAAAAACTTTTACTTTATATTTTAGCATAATCTTGTGCTATTTTCTCTGTCTTTTCCAAAATAAAATACATTGGGCGTTCCTTGTTCCGTGTAATTGTAGCAACAGTCAGTCAGTTTCTAACTGGGTTATAAAGTAGTGAAATTGTCCAAGACATTAGAATTGCAAATCACAGTTGTAAGAAATGTATTTTGAAAGCAAAACAAAACATTCTCTCGTTCTGATGACGGTCGTGATGCCCAAGCACTAGCGCATACATAAATTCGCAAGTTAACACAGTTTCGATGAGCTATGTGACATGTGTCATTTTATTAGTGTTTAGATTCTGTACAAAGAGTTTAACGCCCTCACTTTACAGCGGATACCCATATGGTAAGCTGCTTATATGCGTAACTGTCTTCGTGTTCGGTTGATTCCTATTTAGGTTAGCCGATGCGAAATTACCGTCAAATCCAATTCTACATGCATGGAAAGTAGTATTTAGGGCATTCATCAAAGAGTTTTTTTTTTTTTAATTGGAAGTTTGCCCAGTCACTCAGTTGGAGTGAAGAATTGTTATTCTAAAGTTCTGCAGTTCCTCAATGAAGAACAAGTAGTTTTATGAGATTTTTTTTAGTGGGTATTCCAGATGTAGTCACCTTCCAAGATGAATATCGTATTGACTTCATTCAGAAAATCTTATTCGAGTTGAATGCCTCTCACAAAATACCCATTTCCATATCCAAACATTTTTGTTTGTTTTCTATCACAAATTTTAATGCAGATAACATCTGCTTATGACATTCCTTTGCCATGAGCATGCTAATTTAAAAATGAAAGCAAGTCTGATCTGCCTGCTACTCATATTGACCCATTTCGCTTTTAAAAATCTTTAAGGTACAAAAATAGAAACTCTTAAGGGGTATCACTTGGACGAAAAAAAAAACGACCATTAGATTAAACAGACACTATCGGAAGAGAATACCATACCAGCCGCTCAGAGGAGAACCGGCATGTGTGTGTGTCTATCTACAATGTACAATCATCATTGGGTTGGTGTCATCTCCGAGAAAAATATCGAGTACACACCACAACGATGGCACACCTGTATGGATGGATGTCATAATGTCAGGCAGTAGTTATCTTTCATACTTAGTACATACATATAATGTTGTTTCTGATGCTGTTGTGGTTGTTGTTTTGTTATTGCTTGTCATTTCGTCATTGGTAGATATTATATATATATCACACCTGAAAATCTCAACACGCGTTTGTTTTCATTCTTCTTTTTTTCGCTTAAATACACAGCGCAATTCCAATTCCATCCATTTTCTCGGAGACATTGTGGGCTTTGGACTTCCTAAAATGGCAGCCGTGGAAGAGGATGAGCATGCTTGACATTATCGTTAAAGGTTATCCCTGATCTGCGGTAAATATCAACGAGAAACGTTGAAATACATCCAAATATAAACTTGCTGCTTAGTTTATGCATCTGCATGACATCAGTTTTTTGTTGTTTTATTCTGTGATGAAAGCGTTCATATTTGCACGAACTACTGAAGCCTTTACTTTGATTGGAGTTGCACCAAGCCATGTATCTAAAGAAAGCTATGTCTAAGCACAGTTTAAGCATACACACATTAATTTATTGCGTCCTTATGCGCAGCTGTAATGAATTGCAGATCGATTATTGAATTAATTCTGTTTCGTTAACGGTCGGATAAGTCGCGTGTTACAGAAATTGATTGATTCGATAGAATGCCTATCATGGTTTGTAACCAAATGGTATTTTTTTAATTTGAATTAAATGGATTTCATAAATCCAACGATATTCCGATGGAAGGCATGTGTGAAAAAGAAACTAACTTGAAGTTCATAGGTATGAGTATATGTAGTTCCAAATTGAGAGACGCACCCATGAATATGCCGGTCGTAGAGAAACCATTTAGTGGGTGTCGTTACTGAAAGCCATTTGAACGCATGTAGGTGATGAGTGTTAGCAGACAAATAGGCTCGCCTACATGACGAGCAATTCAGAATTGTTCGTGTTCAAATACAAAAATCTTTCCGTTCAATAAAAGAAATATTAAGTTGGTCTCTAGCCGCTTAGACGCATTATACTTCAACGAATTGACAGAACTCAACTAGATCATCGTGACAAAACAACGGGCCTACTCTGTCCTAAGTGAGAGTGCTACTCATGGCAGTCAGCCACCCTAACCTAAAGTGGGTTTCTGGGTACACTAAACATTTTATCACATTCAAAATTTGTCGACTACCACACACTCTATTTTGTATTCAAAGCTTTCCTTCACATATTATTTGACAAGATTATAGATCAGAAATTCCACCTCTTATTATCATATTTTCGTTATAAAGCCAAAATCAAAATCAAATTATGCACAAAAGCACCGAATCAAGGTGCTAAGTGTCTACAAATGACAGATGTATTGGCTCACATTCCCCCGTGGACGGTGGAACCCTAAAGAATTCTGATTTATGTGTGTGTCCATCGACATCATCACCACGTAAGCCGGACAAAAACAGTTTTAATTACATTTAAATTGATCTTATTTTCCCACAAAGGGAATTGAGTTGTCATGTCTAGGCTCTCCGCTTGCGGAACGGGAAGTTAATTATGAGATGTTTTTTTTCTTGAAAATTGACAATTTGTGATGAAGTAACGTTAGCATCATCATACATTCGCACAACAATGGATATTATGTAGTCCATTAAGTTCATTGCGTAGTCGTGTTATTTCACCTGGACTATACATCTTCACGATGTACTCTCGCACGTAACTTTGCTTGTTGAATAAATACGCATTCGTTCAATGGTTTTTCCTCTTTCAAATCCTTCGGTCTTTAAAGTAAATTATAATTGAAACGCTTGTCTGCGAGCGGTATTACTTTCTTCAAAAACATTATTTCTAGCATAATAATCGCATCTTTGTGCTCGAACAGCCGCACCCATACACCGCATACCGATGGTATACATTCCGAAAAAAATATCTTTAAAAGCACTTGAACACAAGCTAAAGAGGACGGACACAAAAATTTAAATAACCATGCAACTCGATAAACAAGTGCTGTTGAATGTTTATCAACTGAATTCCCACCAATCACTTTCACAATTCTGGGCAACCAACTTGCTGACCCTCGAAGGCTTGATGGATGCGGAATAAACAATCACCAGATTCAAGTTGCTTAGATAATGGACTGTCTAACGAAGTTCAGACACATTCATTATCATTCCCTTTAAGCGAGATGACAGGTGTGCGTGAGTATGTGTCTGTACGTAGCAAGGGCACAGGAAATATTTATTTTGCATGACCAATTTGATTTGTGAATTTGTGTAGGGAACCATAAGAAAAAAATATTTAAGCTCAATTAGTTCAGTTCGTGAGAATATGTGTGACCTGGTTGATAGTGATGGTCAGGTGCCTCCGTAGCTTTCGCGTAGCTAAGTAGTCCGAGGTACCTCACAGCTTTCACCCAAGTACAAATATTGATCCAGATCGGACTTTGCTGGCATTGTGTTAACTGCATTCTAATGAGCTGAACGATCTCGCTATCGTCAATTGCAATATTATTTCTCTTTCTCTACCTCTTCCTCTGCCAAAAACCTACACAGCAATCGTATTGAATTTGCCAGAAACCATCATTTTCGGTCTTCAGTGATAGTCGGCGTTTAAAGTTTAAACAATAATTTAATTTACACTTTCCCCTTGGGGGGCAATGGACGTGATCAAATGAAAAGAATTTCCCGCCATCTGAGTAAGAGGGCTCTTAAGAGAGTTTATGAGCAGGATTAGTTGCCTTCGCGGCTGGAAGTTATTGAGCATGCGTACGGTGTACTCAGAGAAAGTAATGACTTTGTGGAGCAAGTGATTTGAGGAATCATTAAGTTGAGCCGCAACCTAGGTTGCTTTGGTAGCTAGGCACTGTAGTTGTTAATTGATGGGACAGAAACTGTTTGTTCACTTTGCAAAGGCCAAAGTCAGGTGAGGCCGTAGAGAAGTGTGCAGAAGAGTTTAAACAAATGGAATAACCCAACCGTGCAGCCTACATATCAAGAAGATCTTGGCAAGAACTGATGTGTCTGGGTTTGCAGTTCACGACGATGGGCATGTTTGTTTGGCAAGGTCTTGGTCTGGGAATGAGTGGTCAGGCTATGAAGACTACATAAGTGTCATTCAACTGCAGCGATTGTGATGGTTGTGAATCAGATTAATTCATCGTTCATCTTCGTTTCAATCAAGGTCAATGAATTCACCCACGTTGGTTCATAAGCTACACAAACAATTTCCTAAGCCCAATTTCGTGTGTGTGTGTGTGTGAATGTGAAGCGATTAAGATTCTAGACAACAAATTGATCTCACCCGGCATTTAAAAAAATCCATCATCTTAATGACTGCAACACTTTGCATTACTCTTTTCAGGAATGAAACATTTACAGACGATTTGAAGCAGAAAACCATTATCGATGTGTGAAGGGAAATTCCCATAGTATACACAAATACAGAACAAAAAATACGGTTGAAAAATCAAGAAAGCATGGACTGGGTCGAAGGAGATTTGGTCTGGTTTGACCCGGGCTTGGGTCATCCTATTCCCGGTGAAATTCAGGAAGTACATCGCGCTGCCCAGGTGATTGTTGTGCAGGCATTAATCAAGGGAAAAGTAAGTATTTTAAGTTATATTATCGAACCCGGTATGGATTTGTGACCGAATGAATTTAGCTGTCAACACAGTTTCTATCTTTCTAATTTCGCCAGTGTTTTGTTTCGATGCAGAAATAGTCAAACAGGAAAGTATATATGAAGTGCTTCTGGAAATGCACACGATGGAGGAATTGAAGTTGAACCATATACAGAAAGTGTCAGTTGCACGCTAGGAGAAATAAAAAAGAAATAGAAAATGTGACAGATTGAATAAGTCATACTGCCTACCATCTCTGCAAAAATATTTTGCAACAGTTTAATGGTCCACTCATGCTCACTCCTGCTGGATAGTGAGTCTTGTTAAAGTCAAAGACCGTATGAATGTAACTGTACACACGCCACGCACTTCTGGTTTACATTCTAATTGCTATTCATCTTGCATAGCTTCCAATTATTCCTCCTCCGGTCCAAATACGCTAGCATTCTGAAAATGTTTCAAGGAATGCACCAACCTGTGACCACAGGTATAACCGGAACTTGCACTCACTCAACAGTTTCAGTTCGGAAAAAAAATATCTCACGTAGTATCTCAAATCAGGTTTTTTTCTGTCTGTTGTTTCTTCTTTCAAACTCTTAACAAGTTTCTTTTGAAATTTTCGCTCGCAAACAATGTTTTATTTGTATGGCCATACTGCCGAGTGGAAAGTTGTCACCGGACACCGAGGTATATGCGGTTGTTAAATGTGGAGCATCTAGGAATCATCTGGGTTTTGTCAAATAGTTTTTTGCATCGTTGCACTGGACTGTTTGCGGTATTGGCAAACAGAGAGGCATATACACAACCGAACGAGTTTTTCCGGATTTTGCCATCAGATCTTCCGAGTTGTGTGCTGCTCACTAACGTCTCAATTGATTCTATTTATCAGTATCTTTCCTGCCGAGCTGCATCCTGGATATCGGATTGTGTTTGTCGTTCAGTGTGTGTTGATTTGTAGCTTATTTTAGAACAAAATGTTTAAAACTTATTAAAGTCGATGCGCATTGTACGTTTTCACTTGGACCCCTGGCAGAAGTGTGGTTCAGTTAGTCCTAGCCCGCTGTCATCACCGTCAATTCAGATTCTGTCTCCACATGTTTTGAGGCGACAACGTCCGCCTAGTGTTGGTGATATGTCCACATCATCCACTGAACGAAGTTCAGGGTCAGCAACGAGCAAACGCAGCAAGGACAAAATGCGTAATCGTTATCCTCAGGTCGTGAAGAGACTGTCCACGCTGTGCAGTGATTGCATCGCAAAACATGTTAGTTATGTTCTACTTACACACATCCGCCTACTACGAACAAAATCCTTGTTCTCTGAAATCTTGTGCTTCATTCGGTTACTCGATACTGTTTTTTGTCATATTTCACAGTACCACGGTGTTAATATTTCTCTTTATTGCAGGTACAGACATTTGCGCTCCAACCTGGCGAGGGCAACTTGCGGCCCAGGCAAGATCTGGGCAGCAGTGGAGTGGAGGATATGACCCAACTTGATGACCTACATGAGGCATCCTTGCTGTGGAATCTTCGCCTGCGCTATGACAAGGGTTTGATTTACACGTTTGCTGGCAGTATTCTTATTGCAGTGAACCCATACAAGATGTTTTCGGACTCGTATGGACTGGAGGTAGCGAAACAATATGCTGGCAAACCGCTTGGAACGTTGCCTCCGCATTTATTCGCCATTGGAGCCGCAGCGCATGCAGCGTTACCATCTCCACAGGTGGTGGTTATTTCTGGAGAATCTGGTTCGGGAAAAACTGAATCAACAAAGCTGGTTATGCAGTACCTAGCAGCAGTGGTTCCTGGTGGGGGATCTGCATCAGCTGTCATCACAGAACAAATTCTAGAAGCAGCTCCACTTCTGGAGGCTTTTGGAAATGCCAGGACCGCCCGGAATGACAACAGTTCACGGTTCGGCAAATATCTCGAGGTATACTTCAAGTCGGGTGCCATTGTGGGTGCCAAGATCACACAGTATTTGCTAGAGAAGTCAAGGATAGTAACACAGGCACCTGGCGAAAGAAACTATCACGTTTTCTATGAGATGCTCGGTGGTCTTTCAGAGACAGAGCGAACGAAGTACGGGCTATTGGAGGCTGACAAGTATTTTTACCTCAACCAGGGTGGGTCTGATTGCGCCCCAGGGAGAGTTGGCTGGGGATCTCTGCAGAGTGCAATGCAAGTGCTTGGAGTGTCCGAGGGAGAACGTGAAGGAATCATCAGAGTATTGGCGTCAGTTTTGCACCTCGGAAATGTATATTTTCACCGGCGACAACTTCGTCATGGCCAAGAAGGTGTGGAAGTCGGCTCAGATGCCGAGATAAAGTGGGCTGCCCACTTGCTGCATATTTCCGCTGAAGGACTGCATCGATCACTCACCAGCCGCACAACAGAGGCAAGGTCGGAGCGGCTGCACACTCCCCTGGGGATTGATCAAGCTTTGGACTCCCGAGATGCATTTGCAAAGGCCTTGTACGCCGGCCTCTTCAACTGGCTGGTATCGAGGATAAATTCAATTGTTCAGAAAGGTGGAACCCACGATGCACACCGAATATCGATTCTTGACATATTCGGTTTCGAGGACTTGGCTGAGAACTCTTTCGAACAGTTGTGCATCAATTACGCAAACGAAAATCTCCAACTGTATTTCAACAAGCACGTGTTCAAGCTGGAGCAAGCGGAGTATGCCAGGGAACGACTCGAGTGGACTCCTCTCAATTGGGATGACAATTTGCCTGTGATTCACTTGCTAGCTAAAAAGCCGGTTGGAATTTTCCATCTTCTGGACGATGAGTCGAACTTCCCGCGGGCGTCGGACATGAGCTTCTTGGAGAAGTGCCACTATAATCACGCCCTGAATGAACTGTATTCCAGACCAAGGATTGGAGCACAAGAATTCGGAATTACCCACTATGCCGGCCAGGTCTGGTACTGCGTCGATGGATTTCTGGATAAGAACCGTGACGCTCTCAGGGGAGACGTCCTAGAACTACTGGCATCCAGTAAACTACAATTGGTCACAGATCTGACTAAGCAGCTCCGAGCGCAGCGAGATTCTGGAAAAACTCTGCCGAAGGGATCCAATGGACGATTTGTAACAATGAAGCCCAGAACTCCAACTGTGGCTGCTAGATTTTCTGACTCACTGCAACAGCTACTGCAGTCAATGGGCCGTTGCAATCCTTGGTTCGTGCGCTGCGTCAAACCGAACAACGATAAGCACGCTCTCAAAATGGATATGCCATGTGTTCTTCAACAGCTGCGCTACTTGGGTATGCTCGACACAATCCAAATCCGCCAACGGGGCTATCCTGTGAGACTTCGATTCCAGCACTTCGTCGAGCGCTATCGCCATCTGATGAAAGTGCCTCTCCCAAGAGGAACTCCTTATCGGGAGCTTTGCAGAACTGTCCTGGAGTCCCTGCCTCGAACTGGTATCGAAGGACCCGATTTTCAACTCGGTGCTACGAGGGTCTTCCTGCGAGAAGCACTCCATCGTATGCTCGAAAGCGGAAGGTCTGATAGACTGAAGAATGCAGCCGTTGTTATACAGAAGAGTGTCCGCGGAATGCTGGTGCGCAGGAGACTTGCGCGCGAGAAGCGAGCTGCCACAAAGGTGCAATCAAAATGGCGTGGTTACCGTGAAAGGAAGCACTTCAGCGAACTTAGGCAAGGAGCGATACGCGCTCAAGCATGCTGGAGAGGCAAAATGGCACGCAAACGATTCGTCAAGCTCAAAGTCGACCACAAACGCCGCTTGGAGGCACAGAAGGTGCAGAAGGAACGCGAAGCGAAGAAGATAGCAAAGGAAAACATCGAACGCAGTCAAGTGGCGTACTTAGACATCCCCGCCGAGTTGGCGTTCATCTTCTCGAAGACAGAAGGCTGGACTCCGTTGCATGGCGATCGGCATTTAGTCAAAGTTGTCGGAACTGTTCCCGGTCCGCCGGTAGCTGGTGATTTGCCAAAGGATCTCGATCAGTTCTCGTTTGGAAAATTCAGTTCAGTCTATTGCAATGGGCTGCGACTTTCGTCTAGGCGTGAACCAATCACAACCCCGTTCCTGACAAGAGCAGCATCGCGGGATCAGGACTTTCAAGATGCCCTCGCTGTATTTAAGCTGATCCTTCGTTGGACAAACGACACTACGCTTGACGGCAACAAGGAGAAAGTTCTCTCTGACTATATTGTACATAAGGGATTGTCTTCTCGTGGCCTTCGTGATGAAATTCTTGTGCAGTTGTGCAACCAAGTGTATCGAGTGGAAGAGGGCCAAGCGCAGCGAATTTGGCAGCTCATGGCTCACTGCCTCTCGTGCTTCCAACCGGGTCCCGCATTTAGCAAGTACTTGATGAAGTTCATAACAGACAATGCCCCGACATCCATGAAGGAGTTGCTCCTCAAAAAGATACTCCGCAACACTACCAACACGCAGGCTATGGCATGCAGAAACTTCACACCCTCTTGGGTGGAGTGGCGAGCAATATCCCGTACCTCAGACATAGCCGTCGCCTTGACTCTACCAGATGATGTCACACAGACCGTGGCCATCGACTCCTGGACCACTTGCGAGGAGGCAGCCTCACTTGCTATCTCCACACTCGGCATTTCCAACCGCGGATGGACCGTGGTTCTCGATGATGGAAAGTTGCTGGCAGATTCCTGTGGACTGGACTATGTCCTGGACTTGATTGCTGAGAAGGAGCTGTGTCCCGCTTTTCCAGCCGCTCGCAGTGATTTATTCAAAACGGGATCCAAGTTTTCTCGCACGCTAATGCCAGAAACAGAGCCGAGTAGTCCCAAGCGCCCTCAGGTGCCGCCACCAGAGCCACCACAGGCCAAGTCTACACCCAAATCAATAGAAGCTCCAATCCCCGAACCGGTCGTGGAGAAGAAAATAGAATACAACCCCGTGAGGAAAAATTCACGCGACCTTTTGTCACGAAACTCTGCGCTGAATGAGCGTTACTTTGAAAAGGAAAAGTCGAGATCAAAATCGTTGGATGATCTTTTGGCTGGAGATGATGGGGATCTAGTCACTACTCCAGAGCCAGAACCACTCACTAATCTTGGCCTGTCAGAGAGTCGTCTTAACGACAGGTACCACTCAGCCGAACGTCTAGCTCCAATGGGCAAGGAAACTGGCCCCCGATATCAGAAGTCCCAGCATGCTGGCCGCAGGTCACACGCAGGATCCCACTCCAGCAAGTACATGGACAAGTCGGAGTATGCTACAAGATCTTCAGCTATGTCCGACACTAGCGAAGCGCCCTCGTTGGCAAGTCACGTGCGAAGGGTACGTGTCCCATCACAAGCCTCAGATGTTGATCAATTCCTCGACGACCTCTTTAGTCCTGTCCTCGACGGATCGCTTGACGAGCTCTCCGATGCCCGTTCACTGGCTGCCAGTATTCGCGGAGGGGGTGAAGATTTGGTATATGATTTCTTCGAAGCCCCTATGATGGAGGATTCTGTTGAGGGCCTTTCAGACCCTTCTTTGCTTAGCGTGAAAATCAAAGGCGGCGGCGAGAAAGCACCAGAAGAAGAAAGTAGCAACGCAAATCTGGACGACTACATTTCTGGATTGTTTAAGCCGATCTTCATCAGCGACGCCGTCAACAACTTATCAGCGAAGACTGAACTCATTGAAACAATAAAGGGAGGCGGAACGACTCATCAACAAAGCACGACCACTTCTGGTTTTGTCTCTAGCCCAAGTATGGTCAGCCCACTTGGACCTCTGATGGCAGGCGTGAATCCCGAGAGCTTAATGCAGATGATCAGCATGCCAACAGAGGCAGACCCCAGCCTCTACCAGCATCAAGTTCAACGAGCTTTTCTGCAATCGGCAATGGCGCAAAATCTTCAAATCCAGCAACAGCTTCTGGCGCAAAACCAAGCCCTACAGACATTGCTTAGTCAACAGGACACACCAACTTCTTCGCCAGCATCTCCTCCCCACATGCAGTCCTCCCTGACTACCGTCACATCAACGAGCAAAATCAACCTGCAGAGTGTCCCGTCCTCTTCAGTTCGCAGGCAGAGCTTCAAAAGTCGCATATCGCAGTTCACTGAAGTAGATCGCAATCGAAAGACATCGTCAGACAGCGGGGGTTCTCTTATACCTCCCCCTCCTCCACCGCCAATGCCACCACCAATAGAATCAAAGGATCCTTCTGAAACACGGCACTTCCTCGACCCCTATGGAAGGGCAAAGACCGTTCGGATCGGCAAGTGGCGTTGGCCTCCGCCGCAAGATGGACCACAGCCAGAGTGTGAAGAGGACTTTTTTATTTTCAAAATGCGTCAGAGCCAGCGAAAGACAACACCACAGTCTCAGCTGCACAGCAGCAATGGGTCACTGAATGGTTCCGCAATAGAGTGGGAAGAATTCGAAGTCGAATCATCCAAAGCACCCTCCCCACCAGCGATGCACACTTCGCAGTTCGTTCGTACTCAAATCAAGATTGAAACCTCTGGCTCAAAACACACGAAGGATGCTGTGGATGGTATGCAGTCAAATTCCGCCACAAAAGTCTCCCGAAAGAGTTTCGAAATTGGCGCTGACCGTCCTCCACCAGGAAGCGTTGGCAAACTCAAACTCAGCTCTGAAATGCGCCAGAGACTGGAACAGGTCACTGCTGGGCATTCAGTCCGATCATCTGTCAGCACCAAGTCTGAGCAACGTACACCCGCTAAGCTCGAGGACACCAGGAAACTGATGCTGCAGCAGCAGTTGAGTGGCCACTTTGGAATGAGTGCTTCAAACGACATATCTTCGGTCCGATCACAGGTTGAAAGAATGGAGGGAAAGCTTTCACCACCTCCTCAGTCCAGCTGGCCTGCAGTCGTACCCCCGGCCCCGTCTGTGCCGGCCCCACCTCCACCGATTCGTCCACCAACAACAGCACCACCTGCTCCGCCACCGGTTCCCAAGAGCCCACCTGTGCGGGATGATCGAAACGAGGAGCGTGAGTACCGCTCGCAGCTGCAGGCGGACATTCCCGCCTTCATTCAGCGCCAAGAACGGGATACCTTTGGTGCCAGGCACAATTGGAATGGCTCGGAGGTATCAAAGGATACCTACGACTCCTGGGGCCGAGCTGAGGCTGCCAAGCTGGATATGGTGTACGAGACGAGTTTCAAGAAAGAAATTCCCAATGACCGAGAGAGGTCCAGATCGCGGTCTCGGTCGAGAGATCGTGATGATTTCTCCGAGTCCGTCTGGGACCGTACAGAGGTCGAGGGCCCACCCTCAACGGGCAGTGAACGGGAGCGAGAGAAGGAACGCGAGAAACGGGAACGTATGTACGAAATAAGACAAGTCGAACGCGAGAAGGACGGAAATAAAGTGTACCATCCACCCTCAAAGGCACTTGCTGCCCAAATGGAAAGGGACCGGGAGCGGGAGACAAGCAACCGCAAGCAATCCCAGGGTCAGTTTTACTCGACTAGCTCGACAACTACAACTACAACAAACACAACAACAGCCACCTTCAAGACCCACATGGTGCAGAAGTACGAAAAGGAACGTAAGCGTAAGACGTCCGGCTCAACAATGGTTTCACAGGGTACACGACGAGACGAAGAAACTGACTACGGAGAAGAATGGCCAGTGCCGTCTATTCCGGCTCCGATCCCAGCTCCGCCATCGCTCAAATCGCCCGCAACGGCGTGCCTCACTTACAATCGTGTCACTTGGAAGCTCCGCGTCCGAAAAGAAGTATTTCATCCAAATGAACCAATTGGACCACCAGTTGCTCTTGATCTTCTATTCGCTCAAGTTGTCGGCGATGTCTTCGGAATCACGCCCTGCCTGCGTGTAACTCCACAGGAGAAGTCTGCTGCCATGAACATGCTTAACGGACATGGTGTCACCGTCGATAGTGTACGTAGTCAAAACGTTCGTGCTATTGTCAAACGTCACCTGGTCGACATGGCACGCAGTTGGCCGTTGTATTTCGCCCGACTATTCGCCGTCCAGGGTGCCCCCCAGTTTCCTGACGTCTCAATAATGGGCATATCACACAACGGCGTCTATTTGGCACGACGAGATGCGGACTACTTGATTGTGGTTCAGTCGCTGCCGTTCAATGAACTTCAAGGCGCTGTTACACTGCCACGACCCGCAGCCTTACAATTGAACATGCGAAGCGGTGGACATTTGACACTGCACGCCGTACGTGCTTCTGCGATACAAGCAATGATACAATCGTTTTCCCAGGAATTCAGACAGGTAAGTGAAATGTAATTAAAGTTTTTTTTTCCATTTGAAAATTTGCATTTGAAGGTCCAATTCGGTGGATAATTGTTCCCGAAAATTCTATGCTCTGCATTTCCCATTCAAAAGACAATGTGGTCTTAGCAGATCTACACTTTTGTAACTAGTTCGCGTGCGGCGGATACTCTACGTCGGGCTCCCACCTCAGCTAGCCAGCGGTCATAAATGTATTTCCAATTTACATACATACACACTTGCCTGTGTAAAACTTTCCCCTGTGTACGAGTAACAGTTATCCCGACTGCTTAGCTTTTCACGCAATGGTTATTATTTAATGTGCGTTTCAGCCAATCTCATTTCGTCTTGCATCAATACACAGAATTAGTCTCGAATATTGTTGTGTGCAGAATGTGCAAATGGAAGAAACATCATGCAATTTCGTTTGCAATATCTGCTTTCGTCTCCCGAAAGTAGTCTAAAATGATAATTTCTTGTATTCGCGTATGTTATCGGGTTGTTTGCCGGACGGGCGGTTTGAAAGGCTTTATCGGGTGCATGGGTAGCGTGTTACTGTCTGCAATTTCGCTTAACACTGTTTTACTAGTTTCGACCGGATTTAAATTGATTTGATGATTTATTTTATTTATTCTTGTTTGATTCGATATATCGTGTAAGAAAATAAGAGACAAATTGGTTTCACCTGTCGCTTGTCCTTGCAATGTGTGTTTATCCGCCAATTACATGTGCATTTCTGTGATCAACGATGTAGATCGGCGAGTTTTAGTCGCTTTTAGTAAATGGGAAACGCTTGCCTACACAGGAAGGTTGATGTTGACGATTTCAGGGTATTTTTCCAAATATTTCACTTGATTAGATTGTTCAACAAGTGTGTATTGTAAGAGGAGCCAGTTCGTGGACACTAATGACTGTCTCTTGACCGAACTTTCCAGACAGCATTATTTGTTGACTTCACAAGTGGCTATTAAACGTTTTTACACACCGCAAATAGACCACTTTGGTTCAATGGTACTGTTCTTCTGATCTTCTCCCGCTCCACTTCCACTAAGGTCCCCAGAGTGAACTTGCCTTTCACTTTCAAGATAAAGTACTAATTCATTTGTACAACTATGAGCGAGATACAATCTCTGAGTAATGTTATCCGCATTGTTTCCTCAAGCACGAACGTTTGACTAATTAGCCTTACATCTCCCAGTGTCTTTATGAATGTTATTTTTTGAAACACAAATTAGATAAAGAAAGTCTACAATGACGCAATGTTCAGATAAAAGGGATGCAAAAACGTTAAGGGAGACACGAAATCGGAAAAAAGTTGCAATCAAACAATGAAAGAGATTGGTTCAACTATAACGATTTGCATCAGCAATATTTGGTCGTAAACATCCTTGTGCAACGAAAGAAAAGAGCATTACTTAAAATCGAAATGCAATCTTTAACTGCAAACTTAAGGTACAGATATATTATTGCATACATACCCATAGTCCACGACCAATTCGCTGCCAGCTATGATAATCCACCTCAAAGCTAGATTTCAACGAAACAGAGTTCATCCAGTGTGCACTCCAAGAGCGCCCCATATGCTCGTAAATGAATTTCATTGCACCAACACCACACAAAATCACAGTCGAGGTACTGGTAGCCGACCCAGGTTAGTCAAATGGAAACACCACAATGGCTATGGCTATCCGCACATATACCGCAATGCCTGAAGAAACGAAGAAGTAAAACCACACCATTCAGCTTATACCACTGAAATGGTCAATCGCCGCTTTTAGTTGAAAAGAACGGGTTGATCGAGAAACACGCGACTGCGCTGCGGAATAAATAAAGTGGCTCACCTGTGTATGATACCTTGTCGGTGTCGTCGTTCGTGGTTTCTGTGTATATTCGTGCATCGCCTTTCGAAGTTAATCGATGGATAGAGAGAATAGAGGCGAACAAAATTTTTAAAGTGTGTATGAATATGATTCTTTTTCTCTCACCTGCTGTGAATGTTTTGAAGAAATTGTATCTATTGACAAATATTTGTAACTTTCTAAAGATCTTCAGTTATTGAGTTTGCAAAAAGAGAAGCCAGAAAGCACACACAACAACGACCAAAAAAAGGCCCATTTGATTAAGTGGAGAGAATGTTATCTCAAGGAATGGGGGAGGAGTACCATCGGCAATATTAATCAAGAATATCTTCATGGTCTGGTGGAATTAATAGTTGAAGTTTGTAACCCAATGAACACACTGTGTGTGTATGTGTGCTTTCGAAAGATCATCAAACTTGTATTCATAACAAAATTAATTGAAATCTAGAGCAATCGGATTGTTTTATGTTGTTATTACGTATTAAATGCTTCCTTCTCTCGAGAAGTATTTGATAAAAATCGGAAAGTTCTTTTGTGTAGCTTGGCAATCGGAGGTGAAGGAGACAGTTGCACCTCAAGTTTACCGTAAACTGACTCAAAAAAGAGAATATAGTGCTATTTCAAAATTCATCAAAACCCTATCTAGCGGAAAGCAATGAGAAACGATTCGAGAGATAAGCTTCAGTTATGAATGATCAGAACATCAGACTCAATGTCTTCACTGTTGTTTTCTACGTGGAATTAAATAAGAAAGAAATATTACTTCTTCATTTCAAATGCAACCTAGTTCTGATGGACAATCTGCATAAATTCTAAAATCTGCCCAAACCGTGAAAACAAAAATATTCCCCTTCTTTCGTTTGTAACAGAAAAATACACACTGTATCAAAATACATAGTTTATGTGATGATTTATGTTAAGGAAAAAACTTTCACCTCAACGATATTAAATTTAATTGATTCACCAAAACGGTAAGCCATTCATATAGGGAGACAATCGGTTTCCAAATGAGTCACAAATAGTTCCCAAATGAATACAACAAGAGACTCTGTAAATTAAAGTGTTCCCCTGGCCAAAATGTCAGAAAGTGTGAAGAGTTTTAAGTCTGTCAAATCAACGAAGTCCTCAAAGTCGAAATCATCAAATGAGGCAAAAAAATTAACTGGAATTGTTTACAAAATGGAATCACTAATTAGTAAAATGAACTATGACAAGTCCAACAGTCAACGATCGAATAACAACACCAGCAAGTCAAAGCACAATTCGAATGACAAGCAACAAAATCAACAACAACAGAGCACTCATTGTGATAGTTACAACATTCAACGTTCGGAATCTTTGGATAGTCTGAATAATTTAACCGATCCGGATAGCTTTGAGGAGAATGACGCTATGTTTTCAGATTCTGATGCGGAAATAGCGCATATTACAGGGAAGACATCCGTTCAAGTGCATCATCATCATCACCATCATCAGCAAACTCAACAGCAACAACAGTCACACCATCACCATCATCATCATCACGAGCGTCGAGGCAGTGATCTTGATGAGTTGAATGATCAGACAATAAGAAACTGCACCAAAGGTGGGATCTTTGATTTTGAAAGCGCTTGGAGTGCTGTCGATGAAAACGAAGAGTTAGACGATGTTGATATGATGATGTTGGGGCAGGATATGGATAGTTTGAATGCGTTTAAAAATAATTCTAAGTACAAAAGCCAAAGTGTAAGCAGTAGTTCTAGTTCTAGTAATAACCATCATCCGTGCAAAAACGGTCGACCTGATAGTAATAATAACTACAATGAAATCACATCATTGGAAGACATTGAAAAATCGTCTTCGAAACACGCAAATGGGGGTAACACGAATGGGAGTGGCGGAAGCATATCATCCAATGGATCTCTGTCATCGGTAAAAAATCGAAGAACAAGTATCACAAGCAGCGGATCTGTTGGTCGAATGGAGACCATTCTTGAGGAACCAATCGAGGCAAAGATCTCGGTGAAAGAGATTCTCGCACGATTCGAAACTATGAGTACCTCTGAGGTAATTTTATTTAAAAGGCTTAAATTAACCTCAAAAAATATACTATTAAGAGTAGTTTTTCATCAAAGCGCCGTCCACCACTTATCGTGTGAAATGTTTATCTTTAACTTTCGTTCATAATTATTTGTTTCGTTTTCAATTTACACCTCGTTTTAATTACACCACATCAACAGCAATTCCTATTAGCCTATATGAAAACGTACGTATGTGTGAACTAATGAAGATCGATCGAACATCAAATCCAATTGTGCATGTTCTCTTAGAAACCATGAACTCGAGATAGATAGCAATCCCCACGATAGATGATCTCTCTAAGTTGCGCACACAAGATAGATAGAGTTTTCAGACCGTTAGATGGAAGTGAAGAACAAAAGAGTTTAGTCGGTCAGCTCTGCTGTGAGGTTAGGTCGTAGATTGATGGAGCACTCTTAACCCCCAACTTAGATGCATTGCAGGAAATCGAATAAAGTGACTGAAACAGACGAACATTTGGCAAGTAGTGTAGCTTCTCACTCTATGCGTTCATTAGAGGGTTTTTTTTTTTTGTTTGGAGGGATCGCAAGTTAATCGATTGCAATCGTATGTTTATGACCATCCAGTGGTTTTTGTTGTGGCAATCCGTCTACTGTAAGTCGTATCGCATGCTCTTACATCACGATTAACTTTCTATTGTTTGCACTTTAAATCATATTCACATAAACCATTATTATTTTTTTGTAATTTTGCATAATTCGTTACTCCACATCACTGTGAGACATTTCACAAAATGAGCTCAAAACGCAACCTTAGATATGAGTGGTGTCGATTTTGTTTTCTTCTTTTTGCGATCTTTACAACGACACACATCGATCGGTCTATTGTGACTTCCGACACTCTCGTTGAATAATGTAAATATTTCTCCTTTTAATTAAGCATTGTCCGCGGGCACTTTCACCATAAAATACTACATATTTTGTTGCCATTCTTTATATAGATTTGTACAAATTTGTTGAGACTACAGCGCTGAATGCGAAAAATGAAAAATCTTGAGCACAGGATTGCATAGACCAGCGTTTTGTATCGCAAGTAGTACTCGAAATAGGTAGACCAAAAATGCATTCACATACACACGACTGTCGAGAAACCCAACAAAGATCAGTAAATCTCTGCTGACCGCCTTAATTGCCCGGCGGTGGATATAATTGAATCAGAGAGCATTTGGGTTTCTTTAATTTACATGACTATGGGCTGTATAACTATGGGTTGTCCGGTTTACGGTTTACGGTTACTGAACCTCAAATACAATAATATGATTCTCTTCTTTTTTTGTTTTGCCGGTGGAGTGTACTAGGTTGGAACTGTATATGAAATTATCTTGACTTTGATGTCATTCTCAATCTGCATTGCAGTGTGGGCTATTTTGCAGTCGATGTAATTTTGTATTCCTGTTTGTTGTTTGTTTCTGCGTTATAGATCACTTTCAAAATGCTTGCACATGCTCATGACAAGTTGATGAGGTTTCTGAAACAAAAAAAAAAGAAACATTTTGTAAATTGTAGTCCTGGTCCACATTGCTCAACAGCCTTTCAAAGTCTTACAAGAAGCATCGACAACGAATGAAAGAAAGAAAGTTTTCGACATCCTTACGACCAATACTCCCCAAGTGCCACTCACTCAGACACTTGAGTGAGGACTTGAATGTGCTGATGTATATTAGCCACAAATCGATCAAATCGATTTACCGTCATTTCACTTTTCGCCTTTTTTCTCTATAGGATGTCAAATTCAACAGGTTGTGTTGCGTTTCAGAAATCATGAATGAAGTAATTTTCATTGTGTTGTTGTGTACCCCCTCCCCCAACAACAAAAAATAGCAGTATATCCACGATCAAGTGAAAATGATAGCAAACTCTGTGTAACGTTCACAGATTGGAATCTCTGGATACTTGTTTTCTTTTACTTCTACGTGGTTGATTAGATATTTTTTGTTTTTTGTTGTTTTGCATTATTGTGTCATGTACCATTGATTTCAAGGCTGCCCCGTGATTTCCACTCAAATGGGAATATTTCTTTCATCTCCAAAGCCTCCGATGCCGATTATGTATGGTCAAATGTTTTCGAACAAATTCTTTTGCAATCTCTCAGTCTCAGCCACTGTATGGGTCTGTCTGGGTATCCCGCATTTGAATTTATGTGTGAAAGTCCATAACTTTATAGACTTTTTCTTGTAAAAGAGAAATTAGTGTACAATTATAATTAGAGGCGAATGTAGAATGGAGAAATGGGGGAAAAACTATAAAAAAAAATACTTACATAATTCAATCGTGAGCCAATGGTCAGAAGTTTTACCTGCGGAACAACCGCCCAGAAACCTAATAAAAACCAAAATGAATAAGAAATGCACATAATTAAACAAGTATTTGCGTGAGATAACCATGAGGCGAAATTTTATGTTGCAGCAACCGTTTAACTTTACCCAAAAAACCACAATACTAAACGCGTGGAAATCTTAAATCGATTGACATAGGAATCTTTTTGTCATCTTATATCACCACCAAAACTTGAAACACTTTAAATACCAGTTCACCTATATGAATGGGATTGTCTCGGGTAGATATTGTTTTTGCAGTTAATGGGAGCCACAACATTGTTGTTCTCTTCTTGATTGAGATTACCGCAACTAAAGCACGCGACCCAGATCTCCATTACCAAATGCGGAAATTTCAACACTTTGCTAAAACACATAGCCAAATGCAGTTGTGATCGCGGACGGGTTTCTTCCATAGACATGGACGGACGGGGTAGATTTAATATGCAATATAGGTAAGAAGTTGTTCACTACCGATAAAGAACCAGTTCAAAATGGGTTGTTGCCACGGTAGATCAATGGTCATCGGGTGCAAGATATTTGGAATGCGTACGAAGAAGTGGAAATCAGCTTATTTTTTGGAATAGTTTCTTTGCGAGAAGAAGACACCGCTTCTTTGCGATTGTCGCGATTTGGTTGATTCACAGTTTGTTAGCCCTTGTCATAAACTCGATTCACGCTCTAAGGCAACCAAACAGGCTATTCAGCTCCAAATGTCTCATCGATGAGATTATTATTTATTGCTGTATATCAATCAAATACCCCAGGTTCATGGCACTCCTTGATTTATCGTCTACAAATTATGGGGATATTCACTGCTCATGACATGAACAATCAATCTTAGTGTCCGGAAAAAGTATATCTTTGGTTAGTTAAAATCCAATACAGTAGCAGTCAATTGGCTCACACGATCTGGAACCCGTTGTAAATTTGTGTATACTAGACAGATGTGTTGTTTGAACATCTCGTGTGTGACAACGAAGACACAACAGGGGAACAGCTCAACAGCACAACTTGCAACCGAGCATGGTCAATGGCACAGAGAACAGGTATTCGAATGGCGCTTGACTACTTTCACATTGAATTTAGTCGTCGCTCATAAAAGCTGCGAGCATAAACCAATCATCCAGCCGGTCACCCAAAGTTCGGACCACTTTCGATTTTTTAGTCCATTAAATGTGGCTACGATTACGATCTAAAAAGTATGTGGATAATTTATGCACCCATTTGTTTTCTATTATAGGCACAATCAAAGGCGTCAACTATTTCGTCTGGTGCAAGGGCTGCTGCACAAACTCTTAATGTTCCAATTGAACGTTTGGAATCACGTCAGTCGAATCACAGAGAGTCATCAGCTGGCCGGGATATTATTGAGACTCAACACCGCAGTAGTCGACAAGATGTCGTTGAGAACCATGGCAATCATCACTCATATCATCAGCAACAGCAGCAGCAACAAAGTCAAGCGCAACATCGCAGCCAAAATGATGAATTGGGCGGGAATGGAGGTCACACTTCAAATGGTGGTATGCACAATGAATCCCAGATGATCATGGAGAATCATACGGAACAAGCTGAGCGCCACCATTTCACCAAACAACAGAGTTATCTACATTCACGGAAGACGTCAACTAGCCAACAGCATCAGACACAGCAACAAACTACCCTGGATGCAAATTACATGACGGAAGAATCCCATCCAGGGACGCCTCCATCAGTCACCAAATACTCGTTGTTACAGTTTGCCATGCAGCACTTCAGAAATGAGTAAGCGTATTATTTTATTTTCATGGAAATTTGAATGAACCCTCTGCTTTCAGTCACACAGTCGATCATCGATCGAATGACCGTGGAGACAGACGGTCTTCAACCAACCGTTCGTATGCTGAGCTCGTCAAGTGGCAAGGCGGTCCGATAAGAGCTCCTCTCCTGCGATTACCAACAGACTTGGCTGCACTCGCCCTGGAATGCTTCGACTGTATCCTGCGTTACTGCGGTGATGTGCCACTCGATCCAGAACTTACAGAGGTCAAATGCGTATACACTGTCTTAATGGTAAGTTGTCCCTTCTGCCGGCACTAGTCAATCGTTATGTATGTCATCCTCTTGTCCTATAGCATTGTCACAAATATTTAGCTCTCAGAGATGAAGTCTACTGTCAACTGATGAAACAGACAACAGCAAACCGGTCTCCTTGTCCAGACTCTTCGCAAAGAGCGTGGCGGCTTCTTAGCATTTTAGCAGCATACTTTGGTTGTTCCGATGCTCTTAGGCCGTACTTGATGGAACATCTTACTTCCGCTGCTTCCGACAGACGCCGATCTTGTCACGGAACCGCGGCAGTTTGTCTGACGAATCTGAGGAAAACCGCTCGTTGTGGAGGTCGCAAAAACGTACCTAGCGTAGAAGAAGTTACAGCGGTGTCAGCTGGCCGATCTGCACGCCGTCAAATCTACAGACTTCCCGGTGGGGCGGAAAGAGTTGTGAATACCCGATGTTCGACGGTCGTCGCCGATGTCATATCGGAACTTTGTGCGCTGTTAGGAGTGGACTCTGAGGCAGAACAACAGGAATTCTCTCTGTACTGCATCGTTCAAGGAGACGCATTCACCATGCCTCTTGCTGCAGATGAATATATTCTAGATGTTACCACGGAACTGCTCAAGTCAGGACAACCCTTCTATTTGATTTTCTGTCGATCTGTGTGGCACTTTTCACTGAAACGTGACCCGGCTCCAACTCCGCTGTACATCGAGGTTCTCTTCAATCAGGTCGCACCCGACTACTTGGAGGGACTTCTCCTCGAACTACCCGGAAATGGAGTGCCAGTGCCAGAGGCAGTTCGTGATATGGCTAGAATAGCAGCCCTCCTACATCGTGCTGCGGATCTGAATCATATTCCTGCGATGAAAGAAATCAAATTCCTGCTGCCCAAACCGGCACTGGGTATTCGAGAAATTCGACCAGCTCAGTGGGTTAGTTTAGTGCAGTCCGCTTGGCCAACAATAGCTAATTTGAGTCCGGGTCAAGTGAAGGCACAATTTTTGAATGTATTATCGGCGTGGCCTCTGTTCGGCAGTAGTTTCTTCGCTGTGAAACGTATTTGGGCCGAGGAGGGACCACATGTCGAAGACAGCAATCCAATGTGGCGCGATTTGATTTTGGCACTTAATAGACGTGGTGTGCTATTCCTTGATCCAAATACACATGAAACGCTACAGCACTGGCCATTTATGGAGGTCATATCAACAAGAAAGGTTTGTAAAAAATTCATAAGAAAATTGTTAACGTGGGTATTGATTGCGAAAATTCGATTGTGTGTTATAGGTTCGCTCCGAGGATGGTGCACTCTTTCTGGACATGAAAGTCGGCAACTTAATGCAGCAACGCGTCATTCGTGTACAAACCGAACAGGCACATGAGATATCTCGGCTTGTGCGACAATATATCACGATGGCACAGATCAGTCAACGGGAAAAACTCAACTAACAACACCCGATTTCCGACTATATATGAGTTCAAAACCCGAAATAATGCGCTATATATATATACTCATATTTGTATAATGTTTAGTTTTATAAGAAGACAATTCAATTATTTATAGATTGTACTTCGTTTTTTTTTACTTTTTCTTCTTTTGTCTTATAATAGAGAGAACATCCGCGTGAGGTTCAGTTTGATACAACGAAGTTATTTTTTTGTTTTTTTTAGGGTTCGGTCGTGGTTAATTAATTAAGGAATTTGATTTGATTTAACGAGAACTCATACACTTACACACACAACATTACCTATTTGTTTTTATTAGATCAATGCCATATTCAAATTTACAAAACATAAAGGGCAACCATTCGAATTGCTCCTCACGCGGTGGAAGCTTATCTATTCTATTTCTATTTTGTTGCGCTAGAGGGGACGAGTCCGTCTTGAAGTGATGATGGTGTAAAATGCAAATAGCGGAGATATACGGAGAAAACTTTTTATATATAAATATATAATTGTATTTTGAAAATGATTTATGTTATGTATGTACGTTATTCATTCGGGACATAAATTGTTGTATTTTTTTTAAATAAATAAATCAATTTTTATCCAATAAAGAGAAAATAAATATATTATTTAAATCTCACTTGTTTTCCATTGACCAGCGTTTGGATTAAGTTAGGTATGTGGGTAGATGTGGAAAGGCCACGTGTCGCTTAGGTCCAATTGGACCCATTGTGATGCCCATGGGAGATAATTAACTTCCTAGTTACTGTTGAATGGGGGTACCCCTATTCCTCTTGCTTATGGTGTTATTGTTCCTGCATTGTCCAGCCATCCTGAAATAACGATGAAACTGAAAATAGAGGTTAATGGGATTTCTCTACCATAGAATCTGAGGGGTCTTACAGGTGGTTCGGGCGATTTTCGTGTGTTAGCTCTACGATTTTGTCATTCAAGCCCTTTTCCTGCCAAGTTCATATGCTGCTTCATTGCATAGAGTAATCGAGTGCTACATACTAAGAGCCTCAAGCTCTTAGCGGCAGAATGCGACTAGCTTGAACATACTTTCTATAGCCGAAATTGCTTTAATGGCCACTTGGCTGTCAATTATGAACTTGTTCATTGTTCACTTTGCAACCTATCAAGTATACTTGCACAACCAGTCGGGCTTGAGAGCCAGCCTTTGGATCTGGTAATCCTGTCAAGCCCTTAGGCTACCTATATTTTGTTCAGTAAAGACAAAAAACCGTTTAATATTCACTGTTTTTCATTTATTTGATGAAAAAAAAAACTTTATACACTACTGCTAAAATCAAATATACATTTTTTTGTATCTTCTTAAATGTGTAAATGTACTTGAACTTTGCTTGCGACTTTAGAAGTCTAAGATTGTGTTTCTCTCTTTCAAAAACCAAAGTTAAAAAATAATCAATTCAAAAACGTGTCACAGCACTGCTAAATCGCTTCTACTTCACTGCGAATAAGGGGATATCCTTCCCCTTTTTGATTAACCGCATGCGACTAAAAGTATGTACGTACATCTGTTCTGTTTGAGTTTAGTTAGCTACAATGTATGTATAAAAAAAAAACATGAACTACTTAAATCAGCTCTTTTTGGTTTGCATAATTTCTTTTAAAAAATAGAATAGAATCTAATTGAAATAAATATGTTCTTAAGCTTAACATCGATTTCATTTGTCAGTACATAACTACCGCTGCATTCGGCGCGGACCATAGTTCCGTCCTTCTGGACCTTCACCACGATATGGCGGTGGAGCGAAACCCATTCTATAGTTCCCCCCTTCGTGCTGAGAGGATGGACGCATATTGTTGTAGTTGCCATTGTACATCATTCGCCCACGGGGCGGTGGTGGCGGCGGCCCTGAAGCGTACTGTTGTTGTGATCCTGAGCCTGGTCCACCGTTCATTCGGCGAACGTCTGAATTGTAACGCATCATTCCAATGTAGCCTGGGTGATGTCCGGGCGGATGTTGTTGTTTTTGACTTTGCGTTGTATGTACCTGAGGTGAATGTTGACCGGAGTCTGATGTTGTCATCGTTGTTGTCGCAATTGTACTGTTATCTAGAGTTTGTAAAAAGGAAAGACGTTGTTTTGTTCGAAATTTGTTAAAAAACTTGATGCTGAGATGGAGAATATAGTCTTATTTTCTATTCTTATTTGGTAGGTTTTATGATTTAATTTTTGTATGATGTTCATCGCAAGTTGTCCGGTCTTCTGAGGCTGGAAAAATGTTTTTCTAAGCTAGGGTTTCATACACAAAATAGATCCATTAACAAGGCTTTGGCACAGTCGTTCAGGTACATAGCATAATATGGCACAGATACATTGTGAATAAACTACAAATGTAACGCACTTAGGGGGCTCCAACCAGTTCCACCAAGTGCTTATCCATATGAAATGAGTTAAATAGTAACACGTTGTTCACGTTCAAAAACAAGCAATTATTTATTTAAAGAATAGGTGGAGCCACTGAAGAACGTACAAATAGAAATATTTATATACAAATTTAAGATTGAGTTCGAACGATTACACAAGATTGCTTAGGACGTATGATATATTTTTATGATTGTATACGCTTTACACTCTCCACTGTGAGAAACAAAACAAAACAAATAATGTAACAGTAAAATAAACTCTCACACTCAAACATTCTACCCTCGATTTAGAAACGAAAAATAAAGAGAAACAAGTAAATAAGTTACCACACAACAAACGAAAAAAATATATTCACACAAATGTCTTAAAAAAAATATCAAATTATACTAGTGAAAATCGTTAGCTGTTTAAAATTTCCAAACGGATCCATCCATAAGTCAGACGATGGCTTAATGCTGTGATTAGATTTGCAAATGGTTTTTCTTATCTTTTTTTTTTTTTTGTTTTTAAGTGAGAATTGTTTACTCGTTTCCCTTTCTCTCGAAATCTACTAAGTTTAAGCATTTTGTTTTTTTTGGTTTTTTGTTTAGAGAAAAATACAAACCTTGGCCGTTGCCAACACCGCCAGTGGGAGTTAAATTTGAGTTTGATGTGGTTGGCGGCGGAGGCGGAGGCGGTGGTGCTATGGTAAAATCCGCTAGATCCCGCTGTGTTCTGTATATATTTTTGGTTTATGTTATTACGATTAGAATATATATGGGTAAATATAATAAATATATAAAAATGTAAAGAAAATATGCTATTTGAAAAAAAGTTCTTAAAATTGGATAAAGCCCATCGTGCTTGCAATGTCCATCTTGTAGGGACGGTTATAATTTTTGTTTGAATAGGAGTGCGAAATCGAGAAAATGAAAATAAATACTATGTGTATTTTACAGATTATTATGATGTGGCCTTTAATGGGCATCCCATTGCTTTTGTTATGACTTAATGAAACCTATAAGAAAATGTGGTAAGTATAGACGAGTACAAGTAAACACTAGTCTTGAAACTTGAGCAAAATTTAATTAAAAAAATGGAATATAAAATCCGTAAGAAAAAGGGGGCTTAAATATACACAGTCTAACATATTTACAACTATCTTGGATGACGTGCGTGTAGGGTAACAGCGCTCTCTCAAAGTACAGGGCAATGCATACCCGCTATTTTTCGTAACTTTACCTAAAATTATGCGAAAACTAAATGACACAAAACCGGAGCAGCTTGCTAAAGATTAGTTCATCAAGTTATGTATTGGAATGTCAGCGGTTTTTTTTGCGTCTATTTCATTTGATGTTTCATCTAATACAAAAAATTCTAGGTAAGGGAAGCAATTAGAAAATACGAAATAAAAGACATCAACGAAATGAAGTGAAACTAAAGATCGTTAGACTCGAATAAATAATTATTCTTTCTATTCCTGCACCGATGCACGCCTAAGTAGCTTCCTGAAATCATGAACATCTGCGGAAAAGAATCTTTGAACTCATATGCATTGCCCACAACCACACAAATGTACTGATATAGAGTAGCAAGCAAGTTATTCACCTAACCTAAGAATATATTCGTATATGCTTACCCAACTCCCATTCTAGATTGCAGCGCAGGTGGAGCTTCGTTTGTGTCGCTTGTTGACTTTCGTTTCTGACCAGTTCGTACCATGATTTGTTCACCGTACTGAGAAAGAAAAAAAAAGGTTTGAAAACCAATAATATCACACAATTGCATTCCTACCGATGGCGGAGGTCGAATCTGCTCTTGTTGTTGCTGCTGTTGCTGATGATGTTGTTGTTGAATAAATGTCGGCGGAACATTTGGCGCCGTTTGAGTGTAATGTAGCCCATTCTGACTCACACTGATCAATCCCATGGCTTGTTGTTGCGGATGATGTTGCTGAGGAGTTTGCTGTAACAATGTTTGTGACGGAGGCGGCTGCGTTTGGATAATATTAAACTGCTGTGTGCCAGGTTGCGCCTGCATCTGAACTGACTGCATCATCTGCGGTTGAAATTGAAGCTGCAGCTGCTGCTGCATAACTGGCTGAGAAAATGTGACAGCGACCCGCGATGCCTGCTGAACTGGTGCCCCAGATACCGGAATTCCGCCGATTGAGACTGGTGGCGGAAGAGTATGAATGTCACCGGCAGTTATTTGTTGCGTGACAAATTGAGTGGGTTGAGGACCCCGCGCCTGCCACTGTGCTGTAGCAGCGTTCATCACATAGTTCTGACCATTCGGTGCAGTGTGAATGAATTGCTGTGCTTGCTGCTGCTGCTGTAAGGGCAGTACTTGTTGCTGAAACTGTTGAATGGCGCCCGGGTTCGTTGTGGTTGTTGTATAGAGTGTGTTGCCGACAATGTGTTGCTGTACACCATTCATCGGTGGAGGTACGGACATAGTGATCGTCGGCGGTGGAACATGTGTCATTGGCGGCGGTTGCCGTACCAACTGCTGTTGGGGAGGAGGTCGGGTGAACGGAGCTGCTTCTGATTCTGAGGTAGATGTTGCATTTTCTTCATCTGCGTTTGTTTGATCACATTCATCTGATTTTTCGGCGGAATATTCTTCATTGTCAAGTCCCTGCTCAGTTCTCTGCTGCGGTTGTTCACTGGAAGGCCCAGCTTCTGTTATCGGGGTTTGGACAGTAATGGATCCAGCAGGCAACTGCATATGAAGCGGTGGCGGATGTTGGATGATTGATAACTGAGTTGGTTGGGCAGCTGTTTGCTGAAGTATCGTTGGTGGAGGTACCATATAAGCGGTGTTACCCTGCACCGTGATGTACTGCTGCTGCTGAAGATTCTGCGTTGGACCCACGGCTTGCATTTGGAGGCCTTGTATGTGTTGAGGCTGCTGATAAACCTGCTGTAGGGTGAGTTGGTTTCCTTGCCCGTCCCTACCAGGTTGCTGTATGTACTGGTACTGAATGGACGCCTGAGGTTGGTGATTGAGAATTATGGGAGAAGCTGTCTGCTGGGGGTTCTGTAGTGGTGCACCGCTCGTTTGAATAGCAGGTGGTGGCTGGTGAAATTGCACAATTTGCTTCATTGGGGGTGGCATATTCAAATTGTGTGAACTTGCCTGTTGCTGTATCACCATGTTTCCTTGCTGCATCTGGATGGGTATGCCGTTCTGCGTGACAAACTGCTGATGTATGATATTAGTCGCTTGTGGCTGATTGGGAGGCATCATTGGAGGCGGGCGAACATTGATTAATGACGGCGGCGGTATATTTATTTGAGGTAACGCTGGCGCCTGCTGCTGCTGTTGCTGCTGAAATTGTAGGAACTCTTGTTGTAAAGTTTCTATGAGATTCTTTGCGAGTTGTTTTGCTGAGTTCAAATTCTCATAGCGCTGATGTTCAATGAAAAAGTGAAGAGGTTCCTGCGACTCAGTACCCGTGTTTGGATCAATGAACATTGAACCAATTCCCCTCAAGGTTATATTTACTCCGGTCTCCTTCCGGATGTACTGCAAATTTGCACCATTATCACCAGTGAGCTGATCCCGCAAATTAAATGCTGGCGGTGCATGGTCGAGTCCAATTATTATCTTCTCAACAAATGTATGTGCGTTATTTTGCTTCATGGTTTGATCGCCACTACTCAGCTGTTGTTGCTGATACACTGGCTGACGGATATTGTAAATCATATTCATTCTCACGAACGTCCTTGCAGTTACATAATATTTCCGAAAATATTCCTACTTTTCGCCAATTGATTTTGATTTTATTTTACATTCGTTTCCGTACAGCAAAAAAATACATCGTTTGCTGTCATTTGTGAAAGCTTTTTTTTTGTTCTTTATGAATGCATCACAACATTGAATTCTGATTTACACTTGTTATCCTGGTTAGATGTACAATTCTGTGGGTAACAAAATTAAGATGAGTATTTTCTGAATGTTATTAAACCATTATTATCGAAATGTGACCACTTTTTAGGGATTAAATTGTAAAAACTAATTGTAGAAGTGTTTCGACGATGTTTTCTTCGTCTAATTAATAAACTGCGCCGCCATCTTTATCTCGATTTGACAAAGGACATTTTCAAATGTCACTGTCGATGGGATGTGTGTGTTCAGTGAGACTTGGGATATTTGAGGTGGGATTTTATTAGTCATCAAATTTTTATAATTTCATTTTTTTATTTATTTTTAATGACATAATTTGCACGTCCTTTATTTATTTATGGCGCTCATGGTTAATCCTAATAAATCATACGCGTATAAGTACCAAGGTAGTGAGTAAATGTACCAGAGTCGGGAGTAGGATTTAATACCTAAGTGTACTAGACTCACAGAAATTTGTATTTGTATCATTAGAATATTTTCCCATTTTTCTTGAAAATGTATCACAGAGTAATTTTGACTGATATTTTACTGCGGAATAGAAGCAATATCATATCCACAACAGATGATCCCTGTTTTTACATTCTAGTTCTGTCTGATTTCACTGCCATATCCTTGATTATCCATATTTCTCATTTGAATATGGATTCACGATGACAACTTCTTTCAATCGACTCCATCCTTGGTTAGCCTAACTTGTAAAGTTCGTAATACGAATCAATCAATTGACGTAACCACACCAGTGAACTCATAAATATTTCTAAAACAATAGCAATGAAAGACATATTAAACTACCCTTTCGCACCCACACACTCAACTTTGGTTGCTGCATAAACATTTTTTAAGTACATTTCCCACACAGTTTGTAGTTCCTTTCAATGACACCCCTCACAAAAGTTTAGTTGAGTGCGGTGCTCTCTTCTCCAACACTATCAACAATTACTACACACCACTTAGAGCGTGGGGGGTTGCGTTTTCAATGCAATGCTCTTGTTTTAATCTACTTCCCTTTTTGGTTTGTGCGACGGATTTCAAACAATTTGAACTGTGGCGATGCCAACGACTTCGCTGTAACTGCACATCTGCATTTGTATATATGTATAAGACCATCGATACAGGCCATAATTATGTCTTATTTACTGTCTGCAAAGGCTTTGAAGATAATGCGGCCAACATCTTCAATTGCACTAGGCCGTCGTGCTATTGCAATGCGGACGGAAAAATATGGAACAAGAAAACGGAACAATTTAACTTATTTTCCGCTTACTACCCCGCAAGTGCATCTGCACTGTGTATTGGTCGAGGAAGTGGACGGAGTAGCTGGACGGGGGAAAGCTCTACAAACACTGCACACGACATAGTTCACATGCAAGGTTCATAAGTTCACGCTATGATCCAAACTTCGACCGGAGTGTAAAACTAGAGCTTTTCCTCGTCGCACAGCAATAAAAATAGGCAATCACGCAAACACAACCCACTGTCCGACTATCGCTTACAGAGCCATGTGTATGTAGGTCTGATTTTTTTTTCTATTACTTCATACACTCTTAGGGTAATGTCGCGTAGCTACACGAGTGCCCATCCACGGTGTGTGTGTTTGTGTGTGTGGTATGACTTTCGATAGTCCTTTTTCACAACAATAGGAATGGGGTCACATTTATTAGCTCAAGGAAAACTTCAAGAGGGACACTGAGAGGCGATTGTGTGTGAACGTGTGTATTCCATTGAATCCGTCATAGATTGCTCTTCCTCAAACGTTTTGGCGGTGCTTTGGCTTTCGACGTGTGCTATGTTTATTCTCACGCTCGCTGAATGCATTCTCTCTTGAGGTGATTAAGAGAACTTGATCTGATCTTTGGTTACACGCTTGGGGATTCCAGTCTCAAGCCTGGTAAAGGTTTTTTTTTTTTGTCTTCTTTCGTGTTCGGGTAGTTTGTACTGTAACATGGTCATTGGAAGGATGAATGGAGAGTTGGCTGCTGAAGGTTCTTTCTCTGTGACAAAGTATAGTTCTTGTTGTTTTAATTGTTTGCATCTGGGTTGTTGTTGTGATGTAGGGCATACACTTGGCAACTCAGTAAATACAAGGTTTGTTTTTTGTCTCCACTTGAATATGATGTCATCGACATTGTTGTGTAGTTATGATGATTGTTGGCTAGGTTGAGCTTTTATTCAAAAGTACGACGATGATGATGATAGCAGAATGTTATATTGATTTTGTACTCCGTCAAGAAATATTTAATAACAGTCTTTATTTGACGAAATCCCATGACGATTGCGGGGTACATAGTAAGTTTGTGGGGGGAAACAATCAAAAGTGACACATGCAAACGGACACGGACTGCGTAATGCTTGACCGTTTGAAGCTGAAAAAAAGTATTCTTGTTCGTGTATTTAGTCGACCTCCCCCATGAAAGCCTTGATCATAATTTATTTAATTGGTGGCATTGCCCTCATAAGATTTGAGGGATATCTCCGTATGTCAGTAGATTCTCCCATTTGATTGTTAGGTTATTTCTGTTGAATTTCGTGTGCAAGCATTAGTTAATTGGACTGCCCAGTCCTGCACAGTGACACAATTGAATTAGAAACCCGCGTGTGTAAATGTCCTATTGATTTGAATTCTCATCTGCTCATATTGTATGAGGGATTTCAGAGTCCAGCCCCAGTTCACAGTCATCGTAATTAATTGCATTCACTAGATAAAGTTTGCTGATAACGAATAGAGTTTCTCATCAAATGTATTCCAAGCGAAAAAAGAACAGTCATCCTGCGATTAAATATTGGCGCCAGCATGGCTATGTATAACAAAACTATACAAATTTTCCGTTACCACTTTTTCGTTAGTTGGATTATTCATTTAATGACCAACTTTGGACTGTGTATGTGCCACATACGTTGGCGGCTGTGTATTGTATGGTGGTTTGACGTTACTATAGGAACTATGTCGTCAATCTCTTAGTCACACACTCTCTCCCTACCACCCTCCTTAGCTCTCACTAACCGCATCTGATTTTTCAAAACTTGTGAAGGTTTTCCAAATTGTTTGTTTTCTAAAGTTTGTTCTTCAGGATCACAAACAGAACAGAAAATCACAAGTGTAATCATCGAATTGACAACTGTGAGAGCGCGTGAGGCATGAGCGATTGTAGATGTTAGGAAAATAATTGCGTATACGCAACCGAGAGTTATGATGTCAGCATAGCTCGACGTCACAAACTTGTATCAATAGAGTCCAACAACGGGATGAATGGAAGGTTTGGGCGCAGGGCTTTACTGCTGGCCCGCTGTGAATGTGTTTTTTCCTGGAATACATCTCTACGTAGAATGAGAATGAGCATGAGACCGTGGAGTGGTGGAAGAGTATGAGAAAGAGAAGAGGAGACGAGTCCAAATCCAAAACACACCCTCATGCACTTCTTCTGTGGGAATGTCCTCTGCACGGCACGGCACAGAGAGATGTATGGATACGATATTCTTTCCAGCCCCCCATTTGGGGGGCGATCGGAAAAGAGCAAAAGAGAAAGTCACATACATAGTGTATTTCACTGGAATTAACTTTCCATTTTGGGGTGCTTTTTTGTCGTTCTTTTCCTTTTTGGAGAATTTTCTAAATCGGAGGACTCTGGCACTGTCGAACTCATAATGCGGACTGCAGTTTAAGCGAACCTCGGAGAAGAACGGATTTCGGGTATAGTGTCTCCCCATAACTTCAAAATACTGATTCCTTTTGATTTTTCCTCTCTTTCTCTCTGCAAGACAAATATTGCTTTCTTTTTTTTTTTCTTCTTTTCCTTTTCATTTTCCTATTGCACAGAAAAGTATATTTGATAGGACATTGCTAGTGTGTTCTGTTAAGAAAATAAAAAATATCTCTCTCTATATATATGTACATAGCATTTTGTTTAAGAAAATCTAATGTGAAATTGAAAATTGTGTTTGGAAATCCGTATAACATTTAATTTAAGATTGAAGTGTAAAAAATACCAAAAAAATTTTCCTGTTCAGAATTCGATTTTTTTTGCTCTCGCTTGTGTTATGTGTATGTATAATGATTAAATGTACACACATTCATGTCCTCCGCAATAGGGATATGAAGAGAATACTAATATGAGGAGTAGAACGAACTAAAATGTATTGTGTAATTCGTTTAAACATAATTTTTCTTTTTCTTTTTCATTTACAAAGTCTGATTTATATTTTTTGTTTGTATTATTTTATTCAATTGGATTTTTTTTCGTTTATATAAATCCTAAGTTGTTTTTGCTGCTGCAAAACCTTGACCAACTTTAAGTGAAATTTTGTTAACTCAACTATTCGCTGCACATTGGCCGAAAGAAAACGAAAAGGAAACGTATGAAATTTGAATAGATCAATCTTTGAATTGTGCTGCAGTTGAACAAGAACGTACGAAAAAAATCGCGTTATATAAATTATATTCTGCCATACAAAAAAAAGAAAAACGAGAAAAAAAAAAATAATAATGAAAGAAAAGAGTTCTCCTCCTTCTTGTTACTTATAAGTGTGTATGTTTGTATCTGAGTGTGTGCAGAAGTTGTATGGATTATTTGCCATTTTGCAAGTGTGTAACTCTCTTCAATACGGAGAGATTCTTTCCAGTTTTCTTTTATTTTTTTCTTTTCATTCTTTCTTCCCCCTTTCTTCTTTTTTAAATAAATATCTTTTATGCATGACTAACTACTTATATTTTTTTTTCTACATCACCTCAGAAATAAAAAAGAAATCCTATAGGAAATAAAAGAAATAATTAATTCACATATATAATAAATAACAAAAACGACACTCACATCCGTCAACGAGTGGTGAAGAAGCGACGATAGTGTAAATATATATCTCAACAAAAATCTTATAGTGCAACCAAAGAGTGCTTATTTGCTTACATATTTTTGTAGAAAAGTTAATAAGAATCTACATAAATCGAAAATCGCTTTATAAGAAACGTATTAATTAGTCAAATATTTTTGCAAGTTTTTTCGTGTACGGGTATTTTTATAAAATCAAAGAAAAATTTTAGCATATAAGTACATCCGCAATCTTGTCTTGGGTAATTATTCGTTCATATTCAAGTGACGTTTTTATACTGCTCTCTGTGTTCAACAACAACAAAAAAAAGTGGGCCTCAAAATGCCAAATTATGTGAAGTTTTATATAATTTTAAGCTTAAAGAAATAGAATTTTCAAAACGGAAAAGCTACAACTATTTCAGACATATTCCCCAAGGAAAAAATTGTAGAATTTTCAACGAAATTATTACCACACAGGTCTTGTCGTCATTTTGATGCTCCCCTTTTTCGATGTTCCATTTGCTTTCTTGACTTTATCCTTTTTCGATGTTAAGTTCTCTCTCTCTCTCTTCTCCTTCCTCTGTCTTTCTATCCGTCCTCACATCGAAGTGTTTTTAGCTTAGGTATCTGCTCTTAAGCTTTACACTATTTCCATTAGTCCTTTCGTTGTGTTCCAATACCTTTAGCCTTCCTGTGTGGAGTTATTTTTCTTTCCGTTTTGATGTTTCTATAAATTCTGACACATTTCTGGTGTATGAACATTTGTTGTATCATTTGTGTGTTCTAAAGAATTTATTTCTGTTATTTCTCAAGGAAACACCAAAACAAGAAAAAATGTGGACAAAAATCTAGTGTTAACATTTTTAATTAACCGAAACTTCAAAACTACCACAAAACGCAACAACAAATAAATAAAGTTTATAAAACAAACAAAGAAAAAGTTAAAATAAAATAAATAATCCGTCGTCAATAACTCTACCTACATTCTATGTAATAAGTAACCAGCTTCAAAAAACAAAAATAAAGCAATAGTTCAAAAAGTAATTTTTTGCACGACCTTAACTCCATCGCAACCCGCAAAAAATCAAGGATATTTATCTAGTATCATAATACAAGTAATTAATTTGAATTATTCGCACTTAGCTAAACGATAAAATAAAATTAACAAATCTTAAAACATCCAGGAGTCATCGTCACCATCGCATACGAGAAGCAATAGGAATATACCACATTACACCTCGCTCGTCGTTTAACATTTCTCATTAAAACAGCGGAATCATTGATTCTCTACGTCATTGACCCACCCAAAAACGTACGAATATCTACGAATTAACGGTGAGTAATACAAAAATGTGTGTGTTTTGCAAATTTTAAGTTAAACATGTCTGAAACATGGATTGGAGGCATTCAAACATTTAGCTCATTCTACAGTATGTTCCATTTCTATTCAGAAACATTTCATGCCAGTCACCAGAGAGGTCCTACCTCGATTGAAAATTGTATTATTCGATTTACCAAGAATTTCATTGTATAAGGTCTTAGGATTCGATGTTTTTACTAGCACACCATGTCATCCAAACATCATTCATCCATCGAAGGGGTAGCAGAGCAGCATTCGCAGGAACCTCTCTTAAGCCAACCTCATCTTCTCACTCTACTTTCCAATCTATGATTAATTTTCCAAAACATCCAATGGAATGAACCAAATAAAGTGATGAAGTGAGGATTAGGAAAGAGAGAGAGAGAGCGAGAGAGACCTTGGTAGTCATATTATACAACCGCTGTTAAGTTGTGCGCTCTGCATTTTCTCTCTTACTGGGGGTAGATTCTATGTTTTTTGTTGCGTGCTTCCGCTGGTATTCCAGTTTAGTGAAGGAATTTTTGTTCCTTTTTATCATCATGGCCCAAAAATATAGGAAAACCACAAACAACACACTTGAAGCAAAACAGTGAAATCGTGAAAAGCTTATTTTCTGTTGATAGTTTTGTTGGTTTGTACTAGTGCCCTACGGAAGGATTTGCTCGCACATAGGAGTACCGAGTACCAAACAAATTGCTTAGTAGTTGTCTGTCTGTGTGATTCTGATGCGGTTGGATTAAATTGCTCTGGCGAGGAACTCTTTTCTTTTTCAAAATTCAATTGAAAATTTATTTTTTTCCTTTTTTTTTATTTTTTGAATGCCATTCAAATTTATTCGCGTGTTTTTTTTCACTCATTTCCATCTTGACTCGATGTTAACAGTTTTGATCAAAGTGCCCAGTCAGTGTTTGCGTTGTTGACCGGTTAAATGTTCGTTAAATTTATATCTGACGTTTGTCTCGTTTGGAATAGAGTACGCCGTTGAGGCTAAGCAGTAGTACCTTTATGTAAGTTAATCATTTTATAAGAAATTCAAATTTAGTTAAATTACATATTCTTGCATTCTAACATGTGTGAAAATAGTCGCCCTTCTGCCGCACAGGGGCGTTAACCAAAGATGTGTGCACATATCTATTTTTTTTTAGAAAAACTAACGTGGTTTTGTTTGACAAGAATTGGAATGATTTCATTTTTGAAGCCACGGTATGCTTTTTTGGGGGAAGGGAAAGGAGCATTTGCCACAATCGATATCTGGGGTCGGATTCAATGAATCATATTTTCACTTGAGGAAAGCGCAAACCAAAAACAGTGTCTTCTTTCATGCCTAAGTGGGTATCCAATGCTGTATATAATGTATGTACATGCTTATTTTCACTTCACTAGTGCATACGTCTTATTGTTAGTGTGTGACTGAGACCCCTCGGGGATTTTTGGTGTGAGTAATGAGTCAACTGGAGCTGATTTTTAGGACACTGAAGGAGCATGTTATTTTATTGGTGGTTTGTTGGTTGATTTGTCATCTCTTCAATAGTTGTGGCAGTTGTAGCTTTTTGTGGTTGACTCTTTCGCGGATTCATAGTCAGCAGAAATTAGATTCTCGGACCGTCCAAACAGAATGCTGAAGCTGAAGTCTTTTGTCAATCATTTGACGATCTTACGAATCCTTCTGTAGAGAAGACCCCAACCGTTGGCTCTTTTTCGAAGGGCATACTTCGTTGCACGTTCTGGTTTGGGAATTTCTGACTTTTCCATTGAACTTGATTCGGTCTTCTCTCCAAGACCTTGTGTGAGATATATTATCCACTTATACTCGACTGAAGCTATTCAAACATGAGTAAAACTGTCGTTTCCTGGTCTTTTCATATTCCTCTTCCGCTTTAGACCTGTCCTGACACAGAGAGCTGTGCTTCCCCCAGATTAACGACAGAAGCTATTTCTAATTTTTCTGTTACTGGTCATTTCCTCGTCCTTTCCTTGTCTTGTTCCTTTGACTGGTCTTTTCCTGATTTACATCTGGCCTGAACAGTACTTCTGCCTGATTAATGGCAGAAGCTTCTTCTTACTCTTTACGTGGCGTTACTGTTCGGGTTGGGCCTGGGATTCAACTACCGCAGAAGCATAATCGCATATTTTCTCCAGTGGATTTAAAATTTGTCAAAAAATACATCTGATGTGTGAACTTTGAAAAGAAAATTTAAATCGAAAACAAGAACACCAACTCCTCACGGCGGTACTTAAAATTTCTCATTTGGGGTTAGTTCGGTCTAGAGAAGCTCATTCCATTACAGACTATCAACACACCAGTCACTGACGTCAATACTTATGTCATTTTGGAGTCATTCTGTCCCATTGACATTCACCTCTGCATAAACAACCTAAAAAAGGACACATACCAACTCCATAAAAACTGACTCATCATCAAATTTATATTCGAAACATTGGCTCTTTCGTAGGCAACGACTCCCCACAATACACACATACACGGAGAGAGACTATCACCAAATAAGCTGTGGGCTACGTATATGGCAGTTAAGATAGAATGTGAATACTTCACACACAACTGCATTTAATGTACCACCTTCGGGCTTAGATATTCGCAAGTGTCTCGCGGTGTAAACAAATTAAGCAAAAAGAAATGAAATCAAACCTCTATTTTTCTGTTTACTTAAGACAAGTCAATTTAATTGAAGGAGGGTATTAGGGAACCACCAACTTTAAGCTTTCCCTTTCAATTATCCTAGTGAGTCATACGAATTGAGAAAGAGATTTGGTCTACCCTGAAGTCAATTCGTTTCTTGTTGTTTGTTTCTTCCATCGCACTGTGAGAATATAAGATAATTATGAGCAGACAGAATTTATGAGAGGCACCCCCCGTGTGTTTTTTTTTTTGCCATAAATTGTGTGCTATTCAATTGTTTGCAGACTACTAGCAGTTTTGTTAATTTTTGTTTTGTATTTGATCACGGAAGAGGATGCCCCCTTCATTTGGATACCACAGCCTTTTTACTAGCAGTACACTATTATCATCAGAAGCTTTTACATTATGCTTTCACACACACACGCACACGCACAAATCCACACACACATACACACACACACAGTGTTCTGCACTTTTGAGTGTGCTTCTTATGTTATGTTCGGTCCGCTTCGCGTGTATTTGTGTTTTAAACACTTGACTGTTGTCATAGAAGAAAGGATATTGATTTTTCTCAGCTTACAAAAGTCCCAAAAGTTAATTGATTTTTTTTCTTGTACATAAGTGTGTGTGAGTATTCTTGCTTTGGGCACCGTCAACACACCTGCAAATAAAATCCCTTTTGAATGCCCTCGTATGTCCTTTCGATGAGCGCATGAGAATTTTCTTGGGCAATATCAAGTGCATGTGGAATGCCTATGACTATGCCTAGGTCTATGTTTATCCCTTCGTTCCACTTTTGAATTGAAACACTTTTGAACACTTTGCAATTGTTGTACACACCACTTTTGCATTGGCACTTGATATGCTCGTACTTTTTGTGTGGCTTTTGGTTTGCTTTATGTGGCTTGTATGAGGAGCATATGGTGTACTATGATTTTAAATTCAGTTGGCCCAATTTTCGGAATCTCTTGAGTATGCACATAACCTTGATGTTACTTTTTTTCCTTTTTTTGCTTCGATTTGCTATGTACGGGTCAATTAATTTTAATTAGACAAAATAGGATTATCTATGTGTTAGGTTGACTTAAATGAGTGTGGGAGTGGGAGTGAAGAAGACTGGATTTCTTTGTTTCATTCGAGTTTCTGAAAATAAGTATGTTCAGCCGGGCAGTGGCCACGGCACGTTGTAGCAAATCACTCAAGGTCTGACTAAGATTTGGCTAAATAAGCGGATTATTATTTTAATTAGCTAGACGCTTTTTACTTGCAGCTCATGGTTCAATTCAAAACGTTTTCTTTTACTTTTTGAATAACTTAATTTCATCTATACTAAGATTTAAAGCCATTTTTTGCAAGTTATAAAAATAATACCCGTATTAATTCATGCGGAAAGTTGTTGACCTAATTCGAAAAAAAAATAGACGAGGAAAAAGAAGGTTAGGCATGCTCGTCAACATTCTCGACATCAACATCATGTCCTCGAAGGAGAGGCATTGCTGTGAATGTTGTTTACACAGATTCCGCTGCTTTTGCTATTGCATGATACCAATGCTTGCTGTTGCCACTGCTGCGCCCACAGCAGCAGTAGCACTAGACGTTGAAGCAACAACAAGGTTTTTCTGTTTCTTCTTTGTTGCCTTTTTTACTGCGGCTACTCCTGCATGGTTGAGTTGAAAGAGCAAAATCCCCAACACCTTTGGGAAAAGGTGCGGAGAGGGTGAAGGGAATTAGCTCCCCTATAAATAGCGCACACTGTGATGTGAATGAAGTCCTGCACTATCAGTTACTTTTCTGTCACTTTCAACCACCGTTTTGATAACGCGATGGCATTGGCAGCGCAGCGGAACGATAGGGTTAGGTTTTTAGTGACGTGAGATGAGGTTTTTTGTTGTTGCAAATATAATTACCATAATAGCCATGGCTGGTTTGAGGTGAGGATGTAAACTGTTGCCGCCACACTTGAGGGTTGGGCATAGACATGGATACATATTTTTTTTAATTAAAATTCACGAAATGAATCGAGTCGTATTTTTTTTTATTTTTATGACTCTTAATAGCATTACTAGCAGTAACGACGTATGCACATCGTGGCTCTTGGGGGGGCATGTTTAGGGTTAGCTGATCCTTCAGGTTTCGGCTTTCATGACAGAAAATTAAATAAGTAATTCCCTGAGGAACATGGCGATATGAGATCATGCAATGTTTCAAACGTTTCACTTTTCCATGTGAAATAAGGAGTTTTTTTTGTTTTTGAAGAGACACTACAAGGTCACTAAAGGCGTTCTATCAGTAGGAGGAGTGTGTGGTAGTTTCACAGTTGAATAGACAAAAAAATGTCTTTTGTTGAATTCTGTGTAGGTCTCTCTCTCTCTCTCTCTCTTTCTCTCTGTCTCCCCTGGGTGTAATCAATCGCATTTAAATACATTCTAAAAATATAACACTTTTTTATGAGCTGTACTTATGTATACGAATTAATTTATTTTCAGAAATCGTGATAGCCGGTGGGCGCCTCACGAACATGGCGCCTCGGATATAGTTGTAACCTTAATGTAGCAGGCAACATCCATGTGCCTCATGTAAGTATTAATCTATTGCTTATTTATTTATTTTTCAATTCTTACAGGATTTTTTGTTCATTTCCTTTCAAAGTCAGTACGAATTCGTTTTCAGTAGATTTTTCTATAAGTCGAACAAATGTTTCAGGGCTTAAAGGGACCCGATAGTTAAATTTGTCCATATTTTACACTCTATGACTCGAACATTCCATAAATCGAATAGAGAGCCAGGGCTTAGCTTCTGCAACACAGACTCGTGTTGTGCGTGCTTTTGTTATCTCTCGAGTGAAAGCGACCTATAGATTTATGCAGACTCAAAAGAAAACCAAGTTTAAGAAGCTTTTTCCAGGATTTGAGCATTGTCAACGACTCCAAAGGGGTGGGCCAAGAGAATTATTTTTCCTGGCCCCAGGTATCGAACCTAGGGAAAGTAGACTTAAGTCCAAAGGGGTCGACGCACCAACCCACAACGCCCCGGTCGCCATGTTTCCCCCTACCACTCGTAATTTTCAATCAATTTAGTTTAACGACTAAACGAAGAGAGAAGACGGCATTCTCTATTGAAGTGTGAAGACTAGTTATAGTCAATACACGCAAAAGTAGTTTATTTGTTTAATGTAGATAACACCGGTACAAAGGTGAGTTCTGCAACCGATATGTGGCATTGTTGTTGAATTTTTTTTTAAAGCCTGGTGAAGCGGTGGAGTTTAAACAAAAATCTTGCAAAATATATTTAAAAACTTTTTTTTAGAGTGAACTCTTATGAAATGGGGACAATCAATTTTTCGGTTGCAGATGTATAGAACTAAATATTTCTTGGAACAAAAATATTCTTTATTGTTTACGATTACTAGTCAACACTGACCAACTTTTCTTCTTTTTTTTTGCAGGCCTTGGAAATCTGAGGCTCTCATCGTTGGCCGCATAGACAATGACAGAAGATTCCGACTCGATATCTGAGGAAGAACGCAGTTTGTTCCGTCCCTTCACCCGCGAATCATTGGTGGTTATAGAAGCCCGTATTGCTGCAGAACATGCTAAACAAAAGGAACTGGAAAAAAAGAGAGCCGAGGGAGAGGTGGTAATTGATCTTTTTTTTTCTGTTTAACTTTAAATCTGGATTTTGTCACTCGGTAATAATATTCCTCTACTCCATCTACCCCGGTCCCCATTTAATGATTATAACACACTAATCCCTCAAAAAATCATATCAAATTAGTTAAAGCAAATTAATTTCTGTAGTAGTCTTCAAAATATCAACTAGCCCCGTCCCTGATTAAAAAGAAAAAAAAAAAACTCATATCACTACTTCCTTCTTAAAAATATCTTTGTTATTGTTATTGTATTAACTGTCTATCTGTTGTAGTTTCTATAGAATATATATAAACATTAAATATATATTTAAAGTATTGTATTTTAGAGGATAATTCATTCATTCAAAATCTTTCGGTGTTATTTTTTTTTTTTCTACAATTTTTATTGTTGTTCCATTCTGTTTACAAGAGTTTTCATATCTTCTCTAGGTACAAAATGTTGGACCCTTAAATGTTTCTTTCTTTAAACTTTATTTCTGATGCACCTTTAACAAGAAGTACTCGTACATCGTATGATACAAAAATACGACTAATCATATCAAACATATGCAGATTTATTCTTTTTTTTTTTCAAAATATATTCATTCTTATGGTTTTTATGTGTAGAATAGAAACCAACTCTCTATCATTCTCTATCTCTCTCTGTCTCCGTCTCAGTCTGTGCCTCCCAAAAAGATCAAAAATACATAATATATTGTATGTAGAATGTTGTCGAACCCTTTGTTTTCTTCATCCTACTCTATTTGTTTATCTTTTCTTTTTGTATATTATGTATTTATTTTAATTATTTATTGATGATTCTTGTAAATATTAATATAGTGAAAGTACATACATGTCGTAAATTTTGTAAATGTATTGTTTGATTGGATATATTTTTTGTTTTGTTTTGAAAACATATTGTATATCATATTTATCGTGTATCATTGCGATAATATTTAAACTATATGTTTGCAAATGCAAATTTCTTTTGTTCAGTTTGTTCGTGTTTTTTTTTTTTTTATGTGTCTGTGAGTGGCAATGAGTGCCCCGACATCGTTACAGCTAGAATGGTAACAAACTGATAAAAGAATTTTTGCAAATACTTAATCACTTCACGTATATTATATAATCGATTGATTGGCAATTACATAAATTAATTTTACTGTAATTTGGCATGATTGACATAATATTATGTTATGTTTTCTAAATTCAAAACAAAGGTTCTTGTTTCTTCAATTTCATTCCACTTGAGTTTTGTATTTTATTATTTCATAAATTGTATAAACAAAAATATAGTGATATAGAAGTGTCAGTGACTAAGTACATATAAATGTATTGGTGTAGTGTTGTGTACTATATTAAATTGTGTTTTTTTGGTTTTTAATATTTCATTTGGTTTGATTTTATCAAAAAATGTCTTGTGTTGTTTTGTTTGTGTTAAATTTTTTGAAAATACATATGTGAACCATACATCTTTACGGTCTAGTCAATGTTTTGTCGAAATAATTGTACGTTTTGTGTTAAGATAGTAAATCATAAGTAGGAGAAGAAGAATTGCTCGCTCTAAGGATGAGGTGTTTAGAATAGGCGAATCTTTAGAAACGTTTAAATTAATTCAGTGCGTTCATCAGATTCCTCATTTGTTTCTAAAAATTCCCCATCATTTTCCATGCAGAGTCTCAGAAATACTAAATCCAAATGACAACGAACTAGATTTAAGATTGTGTTGTGTAGAAAGAAATTGATTTTTGTTTCCGTGTTAAGTAATTTACTTTTAAATTTGCATATACATCCGCCTCCCTCTAAATCGAACTTGATCTACGCTCAGATCTAAAAGTGAGTATACAGTTTTAAGGTGCCTGCATTATCAACAAAAAATGATGTCAAATGGAACTCCAAGAAAATTTAAATGCAGTTTTCTAATTCATTTAGTGATCTACATAAGCCAAACCAAAAATATGAGGATATCTCAAATACTAGCGATTCATACGTCTAAAAAATTAAGCAAAATTCACGTCACAAAATAATCGTTTAATCATTCAAAATCATTTGTTGGTAGTTCATAGTTTTTGAGTTAACCTCATATTTTTTTAAGTACATAATTAGTGCTTTAGAAAACTGCATTGAACTATTTTTATTTGGAGCCCTGTTTGAATTATATTTTTTATGGAGAACACAGAATACCTACAGTATGCAGTATTCGCATTTTTGCAACTGACGAATTTCTCTGTTTTTGTCTATATTTTGGCAAGTCCAACTAACTTTGATATTTCGTGAAATTCGCTTTAGATTGGGGCGACTGTACTTAGTTGTTAATTGCCCACACATCAGTAAGAATAACAAAAAAAAAAAAAATGTGAACAAAGAAATCCAATTCATTGTGAACCGTTTCCGTAAAGTCTTACGTTGTTGTTTGCTTTCTTTGTTGTTTTTTATTTCTCAATCAGACAAACCATGTGTAAAAAAAAATGTATAAAATCTAGAAGTAGTTTGCAACCAGTCAAAAGTCATAGAAATGTGTATATAATCTACAGAAATCTAGCATCAAAATGTCATATATGTCTTACACATTATAGACGTGCAAAGTGTCCTTCCTTCACAATTATCTAAATTAAAAAAAAAATAAGCAACTGCAAGTATACACGATGAAACACGAAAAACCTGTTGTGAATGAAGGTGCCACAACCAACCAACAAAAAAAAAACCGTATCACATCACAGATTAATTAAAACAATAATCATATCTACTCTAAGTTCTGTGACAGTTTATGAACATTTCTACATAATGGGTCCTTGTTCTTTTTTTCTTTTCCTTTCTTCCTTCTTTAAATGTGATTTTCAGCCGCAATATGGTCGCAAGAAAAAACAGAAAGAAGTAAGACAATAGTCTAGCAAAAACAAAAAAACAACTATTTTTTTTCTTTAGATATCTTTAGAATTTAATGCATAATTGGAGGCAACAAAAATAAAAATACATTAATAATAAGGAACCAAAATGTATATAAAAACGAAGATACGCTTTTAAAATGCGTTTAACGAAAACATATTTTATTTTCAATTTAATTTCGTTATAATTTTTTGATTTTGATTTTGAATTTGTATATTTCGTTTTTTCCTTCATTTTATTGAATATTTTTGAATTGCATGCGTGTGGGCTAAAATTAGATTTAGTGGTGTTTATGCTTAATATTGATTTGAAATGCTAATGTCTAGGTCCTTTGCAATCGATCGAAGTACTTACTGCATAGCAACAAAACTCAACACAACTAAAATGACACAAATCACTGCACAATAAATACCTACATATCGTGTGTGTATATGCAAATATACATGCCATGTTGTGTTACTCCAGGCTATAGTGAGACTTCTAGTACTATTCATAAACTCACATACCCGATTATATTCATGCGGAAATTTTTCGCCGTGTCATATATGCAGGTGTGCGCGTTTGTGTTTATGTAAAAGAACAGGAAGCCACCCCTGCCGACAATCCTAGATCATCAACTAGTTTCACGGTTTCAATTTGGCATGTACTCCATTTGTTTCTTTTTTTGCTTTTAAATTGAGTGCAAACCCTTTTTGCGCTACACCACTTTTTCTGCTGCTTCCTTATGAAGTTGTTATTTGACGTCGTTGCCATGCAATTATTTTGCGCAAAATGTAGGTAATTGTGTCAATTATTAGCAAGTATATGTGCCGCATAATTTGCAAAATACCGATTGTTTTGTCATATATTATGTGTGGCTGTGTGTCGTATTTTTTTTTTTTTTGTAGGTACTAAGCTTTGCATGTATATTTGAATGTTTCAGCTTCTATGTGTTCCTATGGATATGCGCTTGTTTTAAGGTTGACCAAAAGCTTAAGCCAGTTGAAAAACAATAAATACTCGCAAATAGACACACATGAAACTTTACACACTTCTTGTACATACCATTTTCTATGCTTACTGTATCAAGCGGACATCGAAAGAGATCAAATTTCCAGATGCTCATTCTCCGAAGACCTTACCCGTATACCATTTTGAAACACTGAATGTAATCAGAAGATGTTCCAAGCTGTCATTCTATATTCAGTCTCCTCTTGGAAGTCTGACTGGCACGAAGAGGGTTCGTGGCTTATAAGAGGTCTAATGTCAAGATTTTAATGACGAAGACCGGATCGATAGATCTTTAAAATACAGTGATCCTTATGATGTATCCACCTTATCGCGGTTGCATACCATGACGCGGTGCGAAGGCTTAATTGCGGTGAATGGTTAAGGGGTTTCTCTGTAGGGAGACGTTGATGAAGATATTTCTTAAAATATTATCGATTCTCCCAATTCTACAGAGCCTCGTTAACAATTAACAACAGAGAAATCAATAACCCAGATAAAAGTTTATCCGTGCAAAGCCAGCACCTTAACGTTTCCAAAAATCCACACTTAAGTTCCACCAGCTGCGGTGGCGGCTTTTAGGGAGTTGGAATGAATGCCTACCGGCATTGCCCCACTGGTCGATAGTTAGTCATATCGCGGGTCATCAAATCGTAAATAGGAGTTATTCTGGAACTGATCCACCCACTCTTGTTGTGTGCTGTGCCGGTCGGTAATTCGAATTAAACACGAGATCTTTGTTACTTTTCCAACATTTACATGAAAAATAGGCATTTTCTGTATCATCGTATCACCAACGCACACAGTTCTAGTTATTAGTTCAACGCGGGAGTGGTTGACTGGATGGTGGGGGTGAACTCCCTCATTTTCCTCGGTGGCGCTTCGGTTCGAAAATGTAAAAGGCTAATTTTATTGATTTTTGCTTCTGCGTTTGCCTTCCGTGGCACTGTATGTGTATAAGTTTACGTTATTCTATGGAATAAATATGGAAAAAAATGACCACGACGACATCAATGACGATAGCGACAGCTGTGGATGTGGATGTGTTTCATGGGAATTTCGTCTGCGTGCTGATAACTTGTGTCCCAAGAAAATGCAATAAAACTTCCACCTTTCAATGTTATATATGTTATTCGTTTGAATTCAACTCATAACCCTAACATATTGGAAAGCCTCCAACGAGATGCGGGCCCTTTTGAATTATTAACCGATTTAATGTGAACTGAAGTGTCAGTAACAATGTACAGCACTCCTTTTTCTGCTTTTATTAACATTTTGAACATATTTTTATCTCTCCTGTCCGTCGTTTCGTCGCAGAGAAAATGCATTTGGAGAATGCACGCATGCCACTCCCAGTAAACCACCACATAACTATGAGCTCATCATTATTGTTGTCTGCGGACTGCACTGGGTTTTGCCTAGTCCCAAGAGGAAATCTAGAACAACAAGGAAGGAGAAAAATATCTTGCACGTTCCTGTGAATAAATTCGCACGTTCTGTTGAGTAAACATTTCAAATATATTTACGAATTTATTGCCTTTTATGCGAAATAATTAGCAATGTTTATATTATCTACGTATTCTAATGCAATTTAAGTACATCCTAGTAATTTTCACCGATCAACATCCTTCAGAATCCTTGAAATTGCCAAAATCAAAATATTCAATCTCAGACCAGAAAAAGTCCACTTATTTCATTTACTATTTTACTGCATTTTTTCCGCTGAGAAATGTCAATTTCTTGAAACACGATTTTGTTCATAATATTGCTTCAGAATGTGTAAAATATGATGGGGATGTGTGTTGTGGACTAAATTCAAGCAATCTGCATTCAATTGTTCTCATTTGTTTGCTTTTTTCGTCAAAAAAACACAATTTTTCCATTCTGATGACGTCACGTATCAACGGAGAGAAAATTTAAAACTTAGCGCCTGTCACACATTTTATCAGAGAGTCTGGCAATACCCTTGTCGAATTGCACTGAATTATTGAAAGTGTCATCGAAAAGTGTTACCAGCAGGGTGAATTGATGACGAAAAATAAACAATTTTATTAAAAGAAAAAACATTTTAATAATGAAAAGGGGAGTGAATAAAATGAAAGGCAAGTGTACAGTTGTATTGATGTTGATGGGAAGAATACTAATGAAATATAGATATTAACGACATATCCTATTTGTAATTAATTTCTAATTTTCTTTATAAAAATTCCCCATAGTGCGGGGCATCCTTGTTCAGAATAATTTACCAGTTCTTTTTGTTCATTGCGTAACAAATAACCATATCGCGTGTCAGCGTTGAATGTACGTTCCTTAACAACTCCCCTCCGGTGGTCACTTGGGAAATTTAATTATTGTCAAAAGGAAACACGTTTCTTTTTTTGTTTTGTGATGAAATCGAATTCAGACATTCGCAAGAATGATTATGTCCCAAAATGTAAGGATCGAAAGAAAGCAGGGAATAATCACCTCGACCCATCCCTGAATTAAAGAGCTGGGTAGTAACCACACCCAAAAATGACTGGTATAAGCCTTGCAGCGGTGAGAACACAATCACCTCATGAGTATTATATATTCCGATAAAAATCTAAAAATAACAACAAAATATATATATACCTCGTAGTATACTCTTCTATCTAATTTGTAACGAATTATTCGTCAACAATTTACAGTGTAAATAATTAAGTAATTAGCACATGCCACAAATTCTCGTTAACTTGTACGTGACCCAAGCTGACTGCGGTTTGGGTTCGGTAATGGTCCCTAAATGACTCCAAAGCACATTGCTATTTATGAAACAGTAAAAATAGGGATTATTCCCTTGGAAATGAAAAATAAATGTGGGCACTGTCTTTTTCAACTCTTTACAAAACTGAAACACACATCCTAGACATTACAGACAATTTAGGGAACACAACCTTTCGGTGAGGTGAATTTATTATTTTATCTCACAGCGATACACTGCCTTAATCATTTGGTTAACGTGCTGAAAAACAAAAAAACGTTTTGAGTTGTGTCTTTTAGTTAATCTTACTTTTCATTTATTATATTTTTTCTCTTAAAGCAAGTTTCAAGGATAAAACAACTTTCACGATGTTTTTTTCTTTCAATTTTAGTTTTATCTTTAAATTCTATAATCAAAACGTTTATATTGATAAATCCCAATTTGGAACCAAAATAGAAATTCGTAAACTAAATTTCAAGAAAATCTAATTAATTAAAAAAAAAAGTCTGCTTATATGTATCCCGTTTCTTGTTTTGTTCCCACGGCCAAGTGTCAACAACAAACTACTCTAACTTTGATTCTTTTTTAAAAACTAACTAACAACAGATCCGATATGATGACGAGGACGAGGATGAAGGTCCACAACCGGATCCTACACTTGAACAGGGCGTGCCCATACCTGTTCGACTGCAGGGCAGCTTCCCGCCGGAATTGGCCTCCACTCCTCTCGAGGATATTGATCCATTCTACGCAAATATACTGGTGAGTATTAAATAGTCATAAATACACTGTATTTGATGAATTATGTATATGTTAAGTTGTATCTTTACCCAAACACCACTCGGTCCATGTTGGACATACCTCAACAACGAGGTTAGTTTTGAGCTTCGTTATGTTATGAGTCAAATGAAGTGTTTTACTTTAGAAGTAGTGCCTGTGTATGTTTATCCTCATACTGTCTGCTTTTCTATGCAGCCAGAGCTGTCTTCAGGAAAGTTCACTTTTGCACTGGCATAGTTAACAGAAAACAAATGTACATACTTACATAGGTACTAATAAATTAACTTTTCTTGTTTTTGTGTAGATATTATGTCTACACATAATCAATAAAAATAACTGCAATTCGATCGATACATGTGTCCCCTCTGCACAAGCAGGGAGTACTGGAGCTCCCTTTGCGTCAATTGAAGAAAAAGTCATGCGAAGTTTGTGTTGCTGATTTAAGAGAAAATTGTTTCTCCATATCATAGCGTAAGTATCAGGAAGGAAATCCTTAGGCGTCATCAATTATTGAATGAACAGAAGTTTCATGATTTGATATAATGGAAAATGTTTGACATGTGCTTATAGAGGAACTAGGAGCCTCTCCGCGCACAAATTCTAATCCAATGCCATTACAGCCATATTTTTGGAACTAAAGAGAGTTCTACTGGTCCTGGGTGTGACTTTTTTCTTTGGTGCCTTTCTTTGCTAAAGGTGGTTCGGAAAGACATTGTGGCTGGGATTTGCCTCCTCTTATATGGTGACTTTGGTGGCATCTACTTCTGTGGACACCCTGATCGAGTCACCTGAGTTAATTCGGTAGTAGACACACATCTATCACAATCTTAGGACGATTTTGATCCTTACTTACCACTTAAAGCTACGTGAACATGAAATCAGAACTTGCACGTTCCTGTGATTAAATTCGCACGTTCTGTTGAGTAAAACTTTCGAATATACTACCTTTTATGCGAAATAATTAGCAATTTTTATATTATCTGCCTATTTTAATCCAAATTATCATAACCTAGTCATTTTCATTAAGCAACATACTTCAGAGTCCTTGAATTCGCCAAATTCGAAATTTGCATTCTCAGACCAGAAAAAGTCCACTCATTTCATTTACCATTTTACTGCATTTTTCCCGCTGAGAAATGCACATACCTTGAAGGTCGAATTTCTTGATAATTCATCATGCAAATGTATAAATGAGCATAGGGCTATATGTAGTAGACTAAATGCAAGCAATCTGCGTTCAATTGCTCGTTTTTTTCGGCAGAAAAAGCCAATTATTCAATGTAATGACGTCATGAATTAGTTGTGAGAAAATTTAAAAATAGAGATGCCCAACTTCTACCTCTCTTGCCCCTTAAAATTTTTGACAACCATTTTTTATATCGTTTTTTACAGAAATGAAGTATGATAGAGATGCCCAACTTCTACCTCTCTTGCCCCTCAAGATTTTTGGCAACCATTTTTTATATTGTTTTCTAAAGCCAAATTGACCAATCAGAGAACGGCATTTACGTTATTTCGTGAATAACTATCAAAAATTCATCAATAACCGTCAAAATTTTCATGATTATCCGTCAAATTCGTCGATGGACTAGGGGTCAATCAGCTGTGAAGTTGGGTACCTCTATCATACTTCATTTCTGTTTAAAACATAACAACTCCCACAAATCGCCTCATTAAGTCTGGCAATGCCTCAATCGAATTCCATTGAATTAAAGCAATTGAAGTCAGAACTATTACCAGCAGGGAAAATATATGATGGAAATTAGTGAATTTTATTTCCAGAAAAATGTTTGTTAAGATTACTTGTGAAATGTAATTGAATCAATTGTAAGCGAGGAAATATAAGGATTTATGATGTTAATACAGGGAATAATGCATTTATTTATAATTTGTGTTGAAAATCATGCCTATGTTAGACAAGCAAATACAATCAATCAATTCAATTTGTTTATTTTACTTTCAGACATTTGTAGTAGTAAGCAAAGGAAAAGATATTTTTCGCTTTTCTGCATCCAAAGCAATGTGGTTGCTCGATCCGTTCAACCCAATACGTCGTGTAGCCATTTATATTTTAGTACATCCGTTATTTTCATTATTCATTATTACAACTATTCTTGTTAACTGTATATTGATGATAATGCCGACAACACCAACGGTCGAGTCAACTGAGTGAGTACCATATTTGATATTATCTTTAAGCTAAACAAAAAAAAAACCTATATATCTATTCTTTGAGTCCTCTTCTTTGTTTTTTTCTGAAACTTCTCCGAAAGTTTTTGTTTTTCTTTTCAATTAATTAAACCGTTTTGTAGAAACGAAACCAATTTACATATTTTAACAAAGTTTTTTAGGTCTCATTTTGATGTTGCAATCTATTTATAATTTCAAAATTATATACAGTCCTACAAGAAATTAATTAAATAAGAAAACTTACATTCTATATATAACAGAAAAAAAAAGTATACAGATATGTATTGTTATTTACTATTTACTTAAATCGCAGTTATTAATTGTTGTTTTGAAACAGAATACAAAGTATAAAAATCCATATATCTATATAAAATCCGTTAAAAATATCGTTAATCTATTACAAGGTAAAACAAGCTTCTTCTTAATTATACATAACTTGTGCGTAGAAGAAAAAATTTTTTTTTTGTTTTCTTCATGTGTGAATAATTATTAATTTTTGTTAACATGGATTGAAATAATATGTATATTGTGTGAATAGTTTATTTTTCAGTTGAAATGTCATACATACTTATACGAATTCAAATATCATAACTTTCACACGTGTTTTACCTTGTTTTTCGATATTCGTTGTTCATAACTTGGCTGGTATTAGTTACAATCCGATCAGCCAGTGACGATATTTTAGAAAACATGCATTAAACATTTTTGAAAACTAAAACAGTTTCACTTTTTCTTTTCTTCATTAAAAATTTTAAGCTAAATATTTTACGTGTAGATCTACAAGAGTATTATTAGATAAATCTTACCATTATTGTAATACTTCATAGAGAATTAATTGTGTGTAAAATAAACGGTAGAGAAATATATCTAGAAATAAACCATTATTGTTGTAAATTAACGTTCAGTTGTTATCAAGTACTGTAGATTTAAAATTTATGTAGTTTTTTGTTACGATTTACATTAAATACATTACAGTAGCTAAAGAAAAATCATATAAACGTAGAATCGTGTTGAAATACAGCATAGCGAAAATCTGAATGCACATTTAAGAAGATAAATCACTTTCATTCTGTCTTTTCCATTTATTTCCCGTTGTTGGCAGTTTGAGAGTAGTGAGTGATTAACTTTTCTTCTTTGGCGGTTTAGTTCCTGTGTTGTCCATACGCTCCACATGGGCTGACCACCTAGAATGTTGGTTCCGTAGAGGACTAGTTGGGCTCATGTCGATAGTTCAGTAGTCGCAAACAGTACCAAATATCGCACGGAGAACTTTTCCCCTAAAAGATACCATCCAGGCCCCCGTGCTGTGCAGCAGGACTGGGATGATCAGTGTCTTATATAAGAGGCAGACGAAGGACTTAACTACCTTTACGTATGTTCTTTCTTGAGGACAGACAACATATACTTCGTTTTGCCCCCATTCGCCGATGGCCACATTTTAGCCGCTTCTTTACAAATAATTAATTACACAAGCTAAAATTTAATCGTGAGAATAACTAACCAGTTTACTTCTTGAATGTGCCTCCATACTTATCAAACATATAATTTCTTTAAACAAAACGAAGAGTGGTGTAGCTTAAACTACTTGACTCAGAATTTGTAAATGAATTGCTGCTTACTTATTTCAAAGTGTAACCGTAGAGAAAATAATAATCACAACCAAATGATATACTCTTTCTCTCTTTAGTAGTTAACCGTTTTGTATTACGTCATCATTTTAAAGTAGCAAACGTGTATATTGAAATTCTCTTAAAAGGTGATTCTACAAAAATAATAATTCGTACATCTGTGATAAAATCAAACCAAGCATTAGGAAGGCATACACATATGTTGTGTCACATTAAATATATATAAACACATTTTGTTGTACATTGACCCTTAGACATAGACATAGTTCCAAAAAAAAATATGTAAATTTAGAAACAGAAAAAAAATCCCTATGAATATAAGTTATATTCGAATTTGATTCATATGTGAAATGTTGTGTTGTTGTGAGAGAAAAAATAAATAGTACTTAGAATTTCGTTAATGTGGAATATACGGACAAAAAAGTAACGTCATTTTTTTAGCTGATATCAAAATTGTCAACGTAGATTTGGTATCAGAATTAACCACCCTTAACTTTTCTGTGCAAAAGGAACGAACTAAGAAATGATCGATCGATCGTATCATCGCCTGAGGGAGGCAGAAACAAAAGCAAAGTGGTCCAGGCCGAAAAGCCACCTAAAGGATGTGAAGATAATCTGCATACACATCAGAGAGAATACGCGGATACGTGTTATGATAAAAATCCAAGTGAGTGGAGAAGGATTAACAAGTGGACACACAACAATGGACCAGTGAACTCGGCGCCAAAAATACATGAAACAAAAAAAACGTTGCTAAAGTTACTCTAACCATGCAAAGACCATGCAATTAGTACGCGCCTAAAGTGCCCTTGCAGGATCTATGTCAAATACGTGTCAGTAGCCGTGTTTTCGTTCTTTTTTTTTTTTGGTTTTTCTTTTTTTGTAGACGCTTTTATCTTACTGTGTATCATGACTTTGAACTTTCTGTTCATCTATTTATAGAGTGAAACAATGTAAAAGCAAAAAGAGGTGACTCTAAAATGATAAAAAAATGAATCAATCTATGTCCAAGATTTGTTTTAAAAGACTGTCAATATAGAGCAGTGAACTTGAAAAGAATTTAAAGTTTGTCATATGTATTGGTGTTAGAAAAAAAAAAAAGAAATTAAATATTTTTAGGAAAGGGCAATAAGTCAGTGAGTGGGAAATTCTGATTTAGTTTCCATATTTCCAAGTCATTTTCACTCATTAACATCCTTCAGAGTCTTTGTAATCGGCAAGGTCTATGCTCCAACTGCAGACCAGCTGAATCTGAAATTTTCGACCCCATAGCGGTTAGTGCTAATACAGGAGCACCTTCATACGTCCGAACCAAAACTGCGAGTAAAAATTTAACAAAAATAAAAAATATATACAATTTAACCAGTGGACTGTATCGTGCCCACTGCCGAAAAAAAGTTACTTCAACATGTTCCAAAATACAGCACTTGTCGTAACATCGCGTACCCCAGAATATACTAAGGATGGAAAAACAAACAATCCAAAACCTCTCAAAGGATCCCCAACACAGAATAGCATATGATCTGAATGAGTAGAGAGTGGGAACCCTAGTGACCTGGTATTTAGCACCATATTACTGGCCTTGGTGGCAGCTACCTCGGTGGCCCTCTCCCCTGTCACCAGAGTTAATTTTGGCAGCGGAAACACATCCATCAAATTCTTAGAAGAACTTGGATCCTTACTTACAACTTAAACCAACGTGAACATCAAATCAGAACTTGCACGTTCTTGTGAGTAAATTCGCACGTTCTGTTGAGTAAAACTTTCGAATATACTACCTTTTATGCGAAATAATTAGCAATTTTTATATTATCTTTGTATTCGGATGCAATTTGAGCATAACCTAGTCATTTTCATAAATCAACATCCTCCAAAGTCCTTGAAATCATCAAATTTGAAATTTGCATTCTCAGATCAGAAAAAGTCCACTCATTTCATTTACCATTTTACTGCATTTTTTCCGCTGAGAAAGGTCAAATCCTTGAAACTTCAGTTTTTTGATAATTCTTGATGGAAATGTATAGAATTTGATGAGGCTGTGAGTAGTGGATTAAATGCAAACAGTCTCCATTTAATTTTTTTTATTTGTTTAATTTTTTCGGCTAAAAACTAGGTTTCCCGATTTTGATGACGTCACGAATAACTCTCAAACGCATTGTTTGTTACACATTTTTTCTGCAGATCTGGCAATGACCTCGATCGAATTGCACTGAATTATTGAAAGTATCACCGGAAAGTGTTACCAGCTGGGGAAATTTATTGCTTAAAATGGATAATGTTGTATATATTGAACTATTTTACCTACGTTGGAATTGATTTAACTGTGGTGTGTGTATAAATGTAAAAACTAGTGTATCGAGGAAAAGGACAATTATTACGACTTGTTAATGATGAAAAGAGCTATGTGTAGTGAATGTGTAATTTAATAAAAACACAGAATATACTATATGATATTTAAACAATTGTTGAACTAGTAAACAATGGATGGTGGATCCGCACTCATACTATGCTTAAAGATCACGGCTAAGAAATCCGTAATACCCTTTATTCACAGTTTAAGCTAACAGATGTGTACTCTTTCCTGATCATTTGTAGAGGTTTTCTTCAACGCCATACAACATTTACTGATAATTCGAGGAGTGTTTTTGTATAAAATTTCATGCTATTAGTATATCTTCATGTTTGAATAATTTTCCATAGACTACGACTTAGTGTTGATTTCTTATTTAATTTTTTTTCAATGAATTTCAATTTGAAATGAATTGCTTTGACATCAAGTATTGTTTAGCTAATCAAAAAGTGTTATTACGCCCATATTCATTCTGTACAAAGAGTCGAAGTAAAAAAGGTATTAAAAACGAATTACGACCCATGTGAAAGTAGACATATGCGTCCTTCCCAAAAGTGTACGAAACGTTTGAAAACGCTTAAATATATATAACAAATAGCATTTAAGAAATTTTTTTGTACAAAAAAACAGCAACATTTATTCATTTATGTTAAATTCTCAAATCTACAGTACATACATAATGTTAATTGTTTTAGGCTTACTTACTTTATGTATTTACTTTATCTCTTAACTGAATTTTGTTTGCTTATTCCTTCTATATCCTAAAAAAAAAATATATATATAAAAAATAATATATATAATGGAAATCAAAAGAAAACAACCACAAAAAATTAAAAATTCGTTTTTAGGGTGATATTCACCGGAATCTACACATTTGAATCAGCTGTTAAAGTGATGGCACGAGGTTTCATTTTATGCCCGTTTACGTATCTTAGAGATGCATGGAATTGGCTGGACTTCGTAGTAATAGCTTTAGCGTGAGTTTTATATATTTTTTAATTTATTTCTTCGTTTATTTTTTTTAGTTTGCGTTTACAATACAACAACTTTAATTTCAGTTCGATTCTTTAATTCAATTCATATTCTCGTTAAAAACAATCAAATCACACATTCTCATCCAATTATTTTTTTGCGTATTTTTTAATTTCGTTTTTCATATAATCAATTGTTGTATCAACTACTTCAATGTATAGCTAATTTCTTTCAACCTTTTCCCTCGCCCACCGAACACAAAACAGTCAGACCACCAAACTCCTGTCCATGATAAATATCTATATATTCGAAACATTCCACCCTAGTTGGTAATTTTGTAATCCGTAGAAAATTGGATTAAATATTTACAATTAATAAATATACTCGTATCTCTATATATGAATGTATTTCATAGAATTTAACACATATCTAGTAATTGAATAGTTGTACATTTAGACCTGTATTTTTTAACGCAGAGTATCAACCATTTTAGTCTTTTGAAACCTAATTCTATGTATTATAAAGAATATATGAAATTATACCGTATTTCAAAACATATTTCAGCACACAATTGTTCTTTTCGACCTCCCACTCACCCTCTGCCACCACCACTCTTTTGACTTTAACCACTCTTCATTCAAACCCGATTGTATATTCGTATTCGATATTCATTTTAAAATCCTGTTCCTAAGAATGTACACAACGTCCATAAAATGATAAATAAATGATCCCCTTTCCATATGGACCCACAAGGTGGCAACGACTTCTCACCTCACTCGTGTCATTCTGATAATTCCTGAGCAGGATCGATGACTTTTTTGAAATATAGAAGAAGTCATCTCCTATCCCGCATGTAGAATATATCCCCCCCCCCCCCCATAAACACGATCTATTTCAAAATCAATATGCGATAGCAAGTACTCCTTTAAGCAGCACCCTTCCATTTTTTTTTCTTCCAAAATTGTTTTTTACACCACCTCTCTGGGAAAAGAAAAAAACAACTAAAAGCAATCCCTTAAGCATGAGAAATTCAAACACAAATGTAATTTATTTAAAGTTAAACTTATATGTGATGTGTCTTTCAGACCAGACTTCCAAGGAGCAATCGAAATCATGATCTCTATCTCTGCAAACAAGCCCGACGAATGAATTGTATATCATCTGAACCATTCAATCTTAAAAGCTACGACTATCTTACAAGCTGTTTTTCGTGGGGGTGTTCTACTGTTCTCCAAATTGTTGCAACGTTGTTCGTTTCGCTTCGCCCTATGATATCACACAAGGCTTTACCCAATGTCTACTCTGTATCTCCTTTGTTGGATTCCTTCATATTAAATTTCATTCTTTTCCCTGTATGTATATGTAAAATAGAAATGTGTAAGCTATTTATAATTCCGATCGATAGAGGTTCACAGAGACTGCACTGTGAGGTTTATGTTTTCTTTGACAAAATACAATGAAAACCTGTATGTGTTGTAGGTGTGGTAGTATGTCGCTCGGAAAGCTCCTCTTGGATTCCCATTGTCCCGATGAAGGGAGAAAGGACAGCAAGAAAGAACCGAAAACAATGACAAATGAAAATATTTGTCGGCTTTTTGAACATACCACGGCGAAGAACACCGTGTCTATTTGTGTAAAGCATGTTCTTGTTCTTCGAATGCAAACGACAAACCTGCGGTTTTGCTGGTAATCACACAAGAAAGTGGTCTCTTTCATCGTTTTGTGTGTATAGAATTTATGCATGTTACATGACAAGCGGGGAGGTCCCTTCTTGGATGACAGCATTTTTTTAATACCCGTGTTTGTCCATGTTTTCTTCTGGTTAATTTCGTTGTGTGCATGTGAATTTTCAGGTTATAACTTATTCTACATTTTACGATATACGAGAAATCGAAAAATATATAATACGTTATTTCCTGAATGTCATACAAAATCTGGCCAACCTTTTTCCTCCTAATCTTAAATTTACAGACTTCTCAAATATACATGTAACAAATAACTTAGTTAGTGTTTTTCTGACAGAGCGATTTGAAGTCCCACAAAACGTAGAAACACATTGTAGCGTGTGGGTGTTATGTTTTGAAATCCATAGATCATTCCATGCGGCCACATATCGAATACGAATACGATAGCAAAACATGTGTGTGTATTTCTCTCTCTCTCTCTCTCTCTTTCTCTCTTGTCCAATGCCAAATAATCAACTGTTGAACCAACCAACTCTCGAACTTTCACATGTTTTTGTTTTATATGTTTTTCGACTTAACATTTTTGATTTACATTTGTTTTTTTGGATTGTAATGTTATTTTTTGTGCCACAAGCTTCATTTCAATAACACCGCTTCTTTAATGTTTCATAAACAACAAAACAAAAAATGTTTTAAATTGTATTTTTGAACCTCTTTAATCTAGCTATGTGACGATGGGTATAGATTTAGGTAATCTCGCTGCCTTGAGAACGTTTAGGGTATTGCGAGCACTTAAAACAGTAGCCATTGTGCCAGGTAAATATTCCAATTTGCAATTAACAATGGCTTCTACTACTACTACATAGCAATATTTTATTGAAAAAATATTTAATGCAAAAAAAAAAAAAACATCAGAATTGAAGCACAAGCTAATTTGAAACATTTACTGTGACTTGAATTTAAAGGCTTGAAGACCATTGTTGGCGCTGTCATCGAATCGGTTAAGAATCTACGCGATGTGATAATTCTGACAATGTTTTCGCTATCAGTTTTCGCACTGATGGGTCTGCAAATCTATATGGGTGTTCTAACACAAAAGTGCATTAAGAAATTCCCCTTAGACGGCTCATGGGGGAATTTAACTGATGAAAATTGGGCATACCACAATAGGAATGCTTCGAATTGGTTCAGCAATGACGATGGTCTAACGTTTCCTCTTTGTGGTAACATCTCTGGAGCAGGGTATGTTACAATCATCATTCAGTGCTTGGATGTATCATGTTCTGCAAGAAGCATTCTTTCTTCCTCTCTCTCTCTCTCTCTCTCTCTCTTTCTCTTCTCTCTTCTCTATTCTCTATTCTTCCTATCTATCTTTATCTATATATTTATATGAATTTCCAGACAATGTGGTGAGGACTACGTATGTCTTCAGGGCTTCGGTGCGAATCCCAATTACGGCTACACCAGTTTCGATTCATTTGGCTGGGCATTCCTGTCGGCGTTTCGTCTAATGACCCAAGATTATTGGGAGAATTTATATCAACTGGTGTTGAGAGCTGCTGGCCCCTGGCATATGCTCTTCTTCATCGTGATCATCTTTTTAGGTTCGTTTTATCTCGTGAATTTGATTTTGGCTATTGTTGCCATGTCTTATGACGAATTGCAAAAGAAGGCCGAAGAAGAGGAGGCTGCCGAAGAGGAGGCTATAAGGGTATATACTCATATAACATTTTAAAATCATATATCAAAATCACAAGCACCGGGCGCCGCCAACCCCCCGCCGTGACTCATTCATTCATATCAAATTTGTATCATTTTAGGAAGCTGAAGAAGCTGCCGCAGCGAAAGCTGCCAAACTTGAAGAGCGTGCAAATGCTGCCGCTCAGGCTGCGGCCGATGCCGCTGAAGCGGCACTGCATCCTGAGCTAGCGAAAAGTCCAACATATTCGTGCATCAGCTATGAGCTATTCGTTGGCGGTGAGAAGGGCAATGATGACAACAACAAGGAGAAAATGTCAATACGTAGCGTTGAAGTGGAATCGGAGTCGGTGAGCGTTATACAAAGACCACCAGCACCTACTACAGCACCTACAGCCACCAAAGTTCGTAAAGTGAGCACGGTAAGTATGAGCTGGCTATGTGCTTTAAAGTCGTTGTCTATTTCGATTTTTGTTTTATTAAATTTCTTTTTTTTTTTTTTTTGGTTCAAAATTTTTAGTTATTTTTTTTTTCTTTTTATTTATCTTTAATTTGTTTTGTTTGTGTTGACTATGATTTTGAGCTCCGCCTTTTATGTGAATGTACTATTCCTGGAATGTTTTGTCAAGGATAAGGTTGCTGGAATGTGTATGAGAATGTCTCCTATGTTTTTTGTTTTGTGATAATGCTTTGCCAGCTTGTAATACTTGGTTTTGTATATTTATTTCCTTTGTATTAATTTTATTAAAAAAAAAAAAAACGGTTTTTGCATGATTGAACATGTACCTTCATTTCTGTTGTGATGTGGTGCAATCCTAAACAAAAAAAATAGGGAAGAATTCGACTGTGACGACATTTTGGTTATTTTTGAAAGACAGACAATACTGTGATTAATTGAATTCCCTTTACAATGTACGGGCCAATGGGACATTTCACTATGTTACATGCAGGAAAACTTCTGGATTACGACATGCCGAGACGCGATGTTTCAAAAATTCCTACAATATCCATCTTCGGTGACATAAATATTAAAAAAAAGATTCGGTTTCAGGAGTTTTTTTTTGGGTTAATTCTCTTATATTTTATTTAGTTTGTTTTTTTTTGTTTGTGCAGATTTTTAATTGTTTATTCTTTTTGAACACTGCGGCAGCCAATATTTTAGACAAACAAATTAAAAAGAAACTCACTTAAGCCCAACAAGAAAAGCCTTAGTTTGCCTCTCTCACAACTGCGAATAGTGAATTTGACAAATTTTGCCAAATTTCAGCATATTTCTATCCAGAATTGGATTTTAATTCAAACTTTCGAAAATATGGGGGTTTCACCCCTCACTATTGGAAAAACGCAAATTCTTTATTTTTCTGCTCCCTACAAAATTTGAAAGCATATTCTTAGAAAATTGTTGTTTTTGTGTTCAATTTTGCTGTGTTGAAATTGACATAATTCTTTTAGATACTCTATATTTCTTATAACTTGTTTACGTTAATTTTCTAATATCGAATAAAACTCTTACACGAGCTATGCAATGGTTGTTAAATCAGAAAATGATTTATAATTGGTTTTCATAAATCACACACATGTAAATTTAACAATCATTCTTGAGCTCCATCAAGAAAAAAGGTAGGTTGTGCAATCTAGTTTTAACAAAAGATTTAAAGAAAATACATAATTAACTCGTTATACAAAAACAAAAATATATGTGTATATCAGAGACATTTTCAAAATACAAAGAACACTTGTATTTTCTTTGATTTTCAATTTGGTTGATTGTTTTTTTTTTTTTTTTTGTTCCTTTTCCAAAATCTTTACTATAATTTGAAGTTTCTATTTGGTTTTGTTATTTTTTTACTGGGGTTGTAGTAAATTAATATACATATTGAGAATAAAATCTTATCAACCACTACTTTTCGATCGATCCACGAGAGTATTCACTTTTGGATTAAAAAAATTTCTTGAAGAACAATTCTCAATTCATTTTGAGCAACCAATCAATCCTTTCTTTCGATATCCTTAATCGAAACCAGTATTTTTGTCATTTATTTGTGGCACAGAATGGGATTCTAGTGACTATTGCTCTCTAATCGGTATACTTGGCCGTTTGCTCACACTTGCCTTGCAACAAACAAATTTAATCTAAGAACTCTTTGAAAAGTGGCTGGTTACATACGTAGTTTGATTCGCAATTTACTGTAATTTTGCTGTAGTTATTAAACATATCTGTATCAGTAGCATTGTACTATTTATTATCCTTGCAGTTGTGTAATTCAAGTAAGACCCATTTGATTGAGAAAAATGTAGTGCGATCCCCCGCTCCTGAGTAGGATTTTTGGAAAACCAAAAAAAAAAGATATTATCTAGTACATGTTGATTTATTCTTCTAATTGGTTTATCTTTTCTGTTCCTAATATAATTTTTCGTATTTATTTCTTAAGTGTGTATATATAGAAAAAAATACATTTCACACAATTTTAATATATTTAATATCCATACACACTTCATAATGATTTTTTTTGTTTGTTCTTTGAATCAAACTTTATACAAGTACAGAAACAAACAATATATACCACCAGCAGCGAAAAACAGACAGAAAAACGATTCTTCAAACGACTATAGTTTTTGTGTTTCTTCTCTGTGATTTGATTTGATTATTTTCTTGTTTATTTTCCGTACTTAGACATCCTTATCCTTACCCGGTTCACCGTTTAATATTCGAAGAGGATCACGTAGTTCGCACAAGGTAAGCATTCATACGTACCATAAACAAAACAAAACAAACAAAAAATAAAATCTTCTTTTATTCGTAAGTAAATATCAATCAATCATTTAAGTAAAAGATAAACTAAGGATATCATGCACCATTTTCACGAGTTTTTTTTTTTTTATGTCACGTCAAGTTTGAGTTTGGTTTTATTTTTGATTTTATATAATTGTTGTTCAGTTTCACAGTTTTATTCAGTTTACTTCATATATTCGTTTGTTTCTCCATGTTGCCCTTGTATTGTTGCTCTCATCTCTTTCAAACACAAAATAAGCTCTTATACATTAAATTACTGATCAAAAATCTTTTAAATAAAATCTTTACAAAATGATAATGATGGCTAATGTGAATTTTTCTAAAGTACAATTTTAACCATCAGTACACAATACGAAACGGTCGTGGTCGTTTCGGCATACCTGGCAGCGATCGAAAACCGCTCGTATTATCAACATATCAGGATGCACAGCAGCATTTACCTTATGCAGATGATTCAAACGCGGTAACACCAATGTCCGAAGAAAATGGTGCAATTATTGTGCCTATCTATTATGGTAATTTAGGTAAACACAATCGATCAGCAAATTTGTGGAGGTTGATTGCTAAAGATTGCCTCTTTAATTCGTCAGGATCTAGACATTCATCGTATACCTCGCATCAGTCCAGGATATCCTATACATCACACGGTGACCTCTTGGGTGGAATGGCTGCAATGGGTGCCGGTCCCATGACGAAAGAAAGTAAACTACGGAATCGAAATTCACGCAATCAATCGTTAGGCGCTACAAACGGAGCTGGTTATGCAGATACAAATCATAAAGAACATCGAGATTATGTAAGTCGATGATGGTCGACTCGGTATCAAAAGAAGTGATACATAATTAAATTCTTTCAGGAAATGGGGGGATTAGACTGCACGGATGAAGCTGGAAAAGTGAAACACCACGACAATCCTTTTATTGAACCCGTCCAAACGCAAACAGTGGTTGACATGAAAGGTATGGTTTCTCTCTTACGGCATGTGCTCCAAAAATAGAAAAATCCTTTTTTGTTCTTTACAGATGTCATGGTACTAAATGACATTATTGAACAAGCCGCTGGTCGGCAAAGTAGAGCAAGTGATAGAGGAGGTAAGTTTTTTTTCTGCAGAATTCTTTTCATTTAAACCAATGTAAAATAACACAATTATTTTTTTTTTCATAAACTCCTTACTCCTTTACTGTTTTGTCAATGTTATTTCAAAATATTTCTTTTCTATATTATACTGTTTGTAAATATTTTTTTAAACAATATTCAAAAAAGATATCATGTGTATTCATTTTTTAAAATTTTTCTTTTGAGTTTTTTTTCATTTTCTTTTTCGAATACAAAATAAAACATGTAAATTGTGTGCATTCGAATGCTTGATGTGTCAAGAGAATGCTAATTTGTTTTTGGAATCATATCTGTCTCTGTCTGTCTTATGTTTATTGCAAACTTGTTAATCGGTGTGTGATTGTCTTACATTTAACGTTTTTCATTTGTGTTTCAATGTCGAAAATCTGTCAATATGCTTGCAAACTTACAGGTATATATATATACATTCTTTTTTATCAAAGATTATTTTTGGAATGATTTAGTACATTTAATTTTTTTTATTTGATTATGTATACAAACCTTTGTTTTTTTTGTATAATTTCGGTACAAAATGCTACTTTTCTTCGTGTATTATTGGCTTTATGTATGCGAAAGAAATTTAAGGTATCAAACGAAAAGTATGTTAATAATTTGCTTTGAACATAACGAACGATTGTGACAATCCTTAGGGCAGATGCTACAAATAGCCATTTGACATTTGTACAGACATTGCATATTTAAATGTTTTTTGAAAGAGTGCTAACTACAATAAATACTCACTTTCTTTCTTGTGCAAACTCTCTCTTTCTCTCTCTCCATTTCTCTCTCTTTCGCTATATAAAATTTCTTACAAAAAATAATATAAAGGGTATTGCATTAAGCGCTTCCTATCGTTCAATTTAAATAAAAAAAGTGTTTGTGAGATGCCATCGTTTGAAAATCCTACATATGATGTCATTATGTATGAAATATAACATCATTCAGATGTTCACGCTGCTTCTCTAAATGGCTCCTATCTTAAAAGTCCAATTTTTCACGATTCTGGCATAAATCCAGCCGATGGCATTGGTTGTGTTGAGGGCCGTTGTGGTTTGTAGCTTATTCGCATATACCGGCGACTTCAGAAAGCCAACTACCACAAGAAAATGTCTAGAGGTCATCTCCACCTGAGATGACCATGTCCTCGAATAGGTTATGCTGAATTTCTAATGTCGCGCAAGGTGTGTAGTACGTAGTGCCAAAAAAAACGTTGGTAATCATCGACATATAGCTATCGCCTATTACGGTGATGGCCTGGCCAACGTCGTTCTCAAAGACGACGATGGCCTGGCCCATTCTCACGGTCCTACGTCTACTGAACGCGTGGACTTAAAAAATTATCCGCCACACTGCGAATAGTCCTCTCGGTAGGACGATCATGGTGACTGTAAAATGAGCCAAGCTCGCGGAACGTTGCCCGAACAGCGTGTAGTATACGCTATATTTGTTCATTGTGAAATTGGCAAAACAGACGAAGAGAGAATAATTAACAGCCAAATTGACAGATGTAGCTTCAACAATATGACCACTATCAACTATCAAAGTTCGAAGTCCCTATTGAAAGACCCTTAATATTAGTTGTAAAGAAAACCTTCGTGTTGTCAATTCTTCTGTAAATAAAAATCGTGTCTACCTCTCGCGTCGTTTTGTGTGTGGCTTCATTATCACAACAAAATAAAAACTAGAATAGTAGCATTTAATACGTTATCTATCCTCAAAAAATAACCATACACTCATTTTACAACATAAATTTTTGTTTCTTTCTTTTAAAAGCTTACCAATATACTAAAGACTCTTCTTTGACTCGTCGTTATTTCGTGACGATGTTTTCGGATGCAAAAAACAAACGCACATAAACTGATATCTATTTCCCAGAATTCTGAACCTTTTCTGAATGAAATAAAAAATAATGGAATTTTACAATAAATTTTTGATTACATAAAATTGGCTAAACAATATCAGAACCAAATCAGAATTCAATAAATCTCTTCGTTGAGGGCGAGATAATTGAATTTTTGTTAATTTTTTTTCTTTTTCTTTTTGTGAAAGAGAGGTTTATTGCAAATTGTTTTCAACGATTTCTCGATTGATTTTTTTTCAGAAAAGTATATGATTTCCAATCGTTTTTTTTTCCCCTGAATTTCTTATTCTTTTTAGACAAAAAAAATACCTTTTTTGATAAATTATATGCGAATTAGTGCAGTTAGTGCTAATTTTGCAGTAGTGCAAATTTTGTTTGAAACTTGCCAGTCGTTTATTTCAAATTATGTAGTACCGTTTGCATGACAAGAATTTTTTTTTTCAATTTTTTAATGTATTTTTAGCAGCTAATCAAACAAAAAAAAAATCAGCAAATTGAATTGAAGTTGATTGCTTTCATACTGAATGAGGATATTGATAGATTCAAAAATACTTATCTCACCCGTAGTTTTTAATTTCATCTACAATTGTGGTACTAATTTCAATTTTTGGAATGCGATTGTTTGGTTTATTAGCAGTACCTGCTTATATTTGTTTATTTTTACTTTCAAACAAAATACAAAAAAAAAACCCTACAGTAATATAATTAAATCTAAACACAAACTAAATACGACCAAGGAAACAAAACTACCTATACTGCATACAATTGCATTTACATTTAAAAAATTAAACAGTACAAAATACATTAACACCAGCTGCAACTTTGAGAAGTTATCCATGATCAGGATTATACTAACACTAGGCTTTAGAGTGTGTCTGTGGCAATGCAAATGTTGACTAAATTCTCTGAGGGAGAATCTTAATTTTACAACAAAAATTCAAGAACCAGGCCGAACTCAAATAAACAAAAACTCCTTTCAATCATGTGCGCGGTGTTTATGCCAACCATTTAGTTAAACGTATAGTAGAAATAGATTAACACACTGTCCTTAGATAGATAACTCATTAAAAAAAAACAATCCCTATTCATGCATTGCATTGCATTGGTTGTGTCACCAAAACGCTGCTTTGTTAGAGAACATAAATGCCACCTTTAGACAAAACGTACATTCTAGTGCGAATTAGAATTTTTGTAAGCTCACACTACAGCTTAGTTGAATAGAAAACAAAAGTCTAAGCCTCTCTTTTCTTCAAAAAGAGTTAAAAAAAAACATTCTCAAAACGAAAGAAAAAAATAGAAGAACACCGATAACCCATTTATCGGCTGAGTCAAAGTCTGGTCAAAATCATACTAATTTAACACTTTGTGCTCAGTCTCCGTTTACTACTTTCCAACAGAGGACGACGACGAAGATGGTCCGACACTCAAGGATAAAGCCATTGAGGCATTCCTTAAGGGTATCGATATATTCTGTGTTTGGGACTGCTGTTGGGCGTGGTTGAAATTACAAGAATGGGTATCATTAATTGTATTCGATCCATTTGTTGAACTATTCATCACCCTCTGTATTGTTGTGAATACAATGTTCATGGCATTGGATCATCACGATATGAACAAAGAAATGGAGAGGGTATTGAAGAGCGGCAATTATGTAAGTATCTTCATTCAATGTCTTGTTTATTTGTTTTTAATTCGATTTCTGTCATGTTTCTAGTTTTTCACAGCAACATTTGCGATCGAAGCAACAATGAAACTGTGTGCAATGAGTCCAAAATACTACTTCCAAGAAGGATGGAATATTTTTGATTTCATTATCGTAGCCCTCTCGTTACTCGAACTGGGACTGGAGGGTGTTCAGGGATTATCTGTATTGCGTTCATTTCGTTTGGTAAGTACAACCACTCATGGCATCACATGAACTTTATGAAATTGACGATAATTTAAAGACGATTTTGAGATTATTTCAGTTTCTTTAAGGAGTCTTCTTAATTCACTTCAAATCAGTGCATTACTTGATGCTGATTAAAAATGTTGATTACAAATTGCGAAACTCAAAATTCAATCTTTCTCTTTTGAGAGACCACATCCGAAAATATTCCGTCACATTTTTAACCATCAATTCCAAAAAAATATATCTATATATTGTCAAACAAAATTCCAATCCAGTAGTCAGAGTTAAATAAGTTGCATTTCTCCCCAGCTACGTGTTTTCAAATTAGCTAAATCTTGGCCAACATTAAATTTACTCATTTCGATCATGGGCCGAACAGTCGGTGCCTTAGGCAATTTAACATTCGTATTGTGCATTATAATCTTCATATTTGCCGTCATGGGAATGCAATTATTTGGCAAAAATTATACAGGTACTTGTGACAAGAGCCTTACATAGCAGTTGAAACAAAAAACCACTTTGCATTTAGCAATGATATATTTTTTCTTCTCTTATCATTCTTTACTCAACTCTTTTGATAAAGTTTTCAAGCAAATTATGTAGTTTAAGAAACAGTTGAAACCTTAGCCAACTCTTTACTAAAGGAATAATTTAATTGATCTGCTATACAATTTTATTTAAAAGATTTTTCATACAAATATATAAACTAACTCACAAAAATGAATTTTCTTCTTTTTTCTTACATATTACTTTACGAATGCCTTTCACAATCTCTTTACCGCTTGTGTGCCCGGCTTTGGGTGAAATTTCATTTGTCCTGCATCAAACAAAAATTCATAACGAATTCGAAAAATTCACATCAAATTGGAATTGTTTTAATTTTTGAAAAATCAAAACATGAAACACAAAATCCAGCTTCGTGTATTCAAATTAGCTAAGTCTTGGCCTACATTAAATTTACTTATCTCAATTATGGGCCGTACAATGGGTGCATTGGGTAATCTTACATTTGTCCTATGTATTATCATCTTCATATTTGCTGTAATGGGAATGCAACTATTCGGAAAAAATTACCATGGTAAGTAACTAAGTGATGTCTGATAGATGTTGACACGTATTTTATGTTGTAAGACTGTAATTGTCTGTTAAATGTATAGCACTTATATAATTTTAATGAATTTAGTTTTTTGATTTTGATTGCTTAGTTGGTGTTCTTCTATTTGTTATGATGGGTGTATATTTGGTGTATTTAGTTAAATGTTTACATACAAAAATTTACTTCATTTTGTTTAAGAATATGTTTGAAATTTGTTTGTTTTTCTTTAATTCTGATTAGAAAAGTTTAAGTAAATTTGTTTAGTTAAACTAAAAAATTCAATGGAAAAAGCTCCGCGCCTGGATCCGGAGTTTATGGTCGATGTCAAGTCTATTTCTATTCATCATCATCGTCCTCATCTTCTGACCCACACGATTAACTAAAAGTGTCATTAGACCACTCGATCGTCCGCCATTGACTGTAACTCATCAGGGGTTATATCCAAGCGGAACCAGACCAGTTTAGGGACTTGGTCCAACCACCTCGTCCTAGGTCTCCCAAGCAATCGACGGATTTTTGCCTTCCAGGCTACATCCACATCGTACTACAGCTTGTAGAGTTCGTGGTTGTGTCTTATCCTCCATTCTCCTTCCTCGCAGACGGCACCATATCCGACGTTGAATTTTTCTTTAGAAGGCACCAAGAATCAGCTCTTCTGGTTTGCTTATCCTCCAGCTATCAGCTGTGTTGTATATGTCGTTAAGTAGCAGCTACTTGCCTACGTTTGGTCCTAGTACCTCAATTCCAACTTCCCCGACTCGCCAGTTGCAGAGTAGCACAAGGACTCACAGAAGGTCTCCTAACTGATAAGACGTTGGGCGCTGACGTCGGGAGCCCCAAATTGTCTGCTTTGATCGCTTTTTTTGCTTCCACGTGCTCTAGCGACACTTCGTCCCATCTCCTCGTGGTGCATCCTTCTGCCACTACTAGAGCCCTTGGTGCCTGTCATAGAGTCTGTGATCGATACGCATTTATGCTTATTCATCACCTTCACCTGTGGTTGGTCGAGCAGCTTCCGACCAATCAACGTCGGGTATGACTGGCTTTCGTCTTGCCCTCTGAGGACCTCGCACCACACCTTCGACGCTACACGATCAATTCAGAGTCAATGCATTTGAGTGCGTGTGATTAATGTAAGCAAATAACCGCAGGTAATTAATGAATTTCTAGTCAATATTTTTTTCAACTTTACTTACTAATTTTTGTGCATGACTACAGTGAAGTTTCTTTCTTCCTTTTCACGCTTTGAACTGCTTCTAACATGAATGTCAACATCCACAAAGTGTTGGCATTCATACTGCATATCAAACAGAATAATTCTATCTTCATGTCTGGCTTTGAGAAATATATTAAAAAAAAATTAAAAGTTAAGATGCATTTTCTATTATTTTTTTCTTTCATATAGACAATAAAGAAAAATTCCCAGATGGCGATCTTCCGCGGTGGAATTTTACAGATTTCATGCACTCATTCATGATTGTATTCCGTGTCTTATGTGGTGAATGGATTGAATCCATGTGGGATTGTATGTACGTAGGCGATGTATCCTGTATTCCATTCTTCTTAGCAACTGTCGTAATTGGAAATCTAGTCGTAAGTATCTGAATCTGTGTGAGAGCACAAGCAGTGTCACATTTCATCATTGAATGTCTTTTCAGGTTCTTAATCTTTTCTTAGCTTTGCTTTTGTCGAATTTCGGTTCATCTAGTTTATCTGCGCCAACCGCCGACAACGATACAAATAAAATCGCTGAAGCCTTTAATAGAATATCGCGTTTTTCAAATTGGATTAAACGTAACGTAGCCGATTGTTTCAAATTGATTCGTAACAAATTGACAAATCAAATAAGTGATCAACCACCAGGTGAGAGGACCAATCAGATCAGTTGGATATGGAGCGAAGGTTTTTATCCACTTGTTTTAAATTTATTACGAAAAAATAAAACAGACAAAATAACAAAAGAAAATATTTTCATATTTATATACATATATATACGAGCATATCTTTAGATACCAAATACGGAATTTTGATTAATCAAAATGTATAACTGGTTATATATTCAATGCATATGTATACCAACTGTTATACATTTTTATCTGAACATACCTCTGCATATTTTTTTTCGTTTTTTGTTGTTAACTTTCATACGATCATGCGGTACAGCAGTGCGTGTTATTTGTTCTCCTCTGTCTTTGTAGAGTAAATATGTAAATCCAAACGTAGAATAGATACGTATACGTTAGATTTTGTAAAACATTCGAAACGAGACTTTTCTCTTTTTTTTAAAGTAAAATTAATTAGTAATATATGTTGTATTAAATGATAGAATTGATTTGTACGCAACATAATTTTAAAGAAACTAATTTTATCTGAAAAATATCGGAGGTATATTTAAGCTTTTTATGATGATTTTTCTTTCTTTTTTCGATAATATTTTATGTTCATTTGTTTTAATTGATTTCAAGGATGATAATTGTGATCGATGTCGTATGTAAAAACTTGAAAACTATTGGATTCGGTGGATGTAAATCAGTCAGTTGTTTTAAGAAACACCCTTGAACACATACAGCTATGACGAATTGATTGATGGGACTTAAATCTCCCATAGATTTACATTTTTGCCTAATATCCTTGGAGTTGCTTAACTTTTATGTTTTAAAGGCCTCAAACAAAATCTAGTTCGTCTAGCACGTCCTTATCCGTAATTATGTAACAATTTAATAAATCTTTACATCACTTTTAAATCGTCACAAAAATATGAATATCACTTTCAAAGCGATGGTAAATTTTCATCACGATTTCAATTTGTTTTAGTTTCTGTTTTCCTTGGTTATTCTTAAAAATAATAATCTATATCTATATATATTTGTGTTGCTTAAATAATGTATATAAAAAAGAATAAAATTTAAACTAGTATACATATAGAAAAAACAAATGAAGATTACAGTTGAATTTTAAAATGAAAAGTTGAATACATATTTATATAATATGAAAGTAAAACAGTGGATTTGACCCTTCTTAGCATTGATATTATACTTAAATTAAATATTTAATTTTTTGTTTTGTTCGTTTTTGAAACGTTGTTTTTTTAAATATAATCAATTGTAAATAAGTAATATTTTCTCTCTAGTTTTATCATGGTTATACAATTTGAATTTCTTCATTTTGAAATATGTAATTTTTTTTTCTTCGTTTTTATTTTTTTTATCAAAATTGTTGATCTATATATAATTGTGTACTTCATCATTTCATTGTTGGGAAAATTTAAAAAAAGTGAATTTAAATTTATCTCTTCATCCAACTTTTTTTTCTTTTTTAAAGAGAACTCATTGATTATGACATAAATCACATTTCTATCTATCCATTAAAACTCCTAAAGTTTTGCTCCGATTTATTGTTTTTTATTTTGATCTTTAGATAAATTTAATTGTTTTGATTAAAAAAAATGAGAGATATTACCTTTAAAGCATCTCCCATTTTATGACCATCGTTTACATTCTTGACGAAAATTTAGTCAACCGACTTTCTATTTAATAAGCTATAAACTCTCTTCTTTTCTGGTATTGGTTACTTTTCTAAAATTGTCCAAGGTATTCTAGTCGCCTATCTCGGTATTGACTATGGTCTATGGTCAGGAATTCTTTTCGATATTAATGTTGCACCATAGAATTATTGTTGTTTTTCTTTCCTTTTGTTGAATTTGCAATCCTTAGTTCCTTAATGTTTGTATGTTGTCAAAGTAGCTATGTGTGTAGATGAATTGGTGTAAATTAACTACTTTTGAAGTACATTATTAAAATTGTATTCGGTTCCCTCTTCTTTTGTTTTCTTTTTTACTTTCTTCATTTGCGTATCCATAAAAAAATCGCAAACAAAATTCCGTTTCGTCAAAACGACATAAAATAAAACCATTATTGGCAAAAAAATCCAAACCAAAATACGATCAATCATCATCTACCGCTTGGCATTAAACATCATCATTCCGCACCTCAAATTATTCAAAACAAAAAACCGAAACGGATACGTTAGGAAAAGGGGTTTGTCGTTGTATTTCTGCAGAACATGGTGATAATGAGCTTGAGTTAGGCGCCGAAGATATTCTCGCCGATGGACTAATCAAAAAAGGCATCAAGGAGCAAAACCAACTGGAAGTGGCTATCGGCGATGGCATGGAGTTCACGATACATGGTGATCTAAAGAACAGCAAATCGAAGAAATCAAAATATCTGAATAATGCAACGGTAAGTATTGGCTTTTATTTTTTTTATTAAATCAGTCAATGTCTCATTCGCAAAATGTCTGTTGTGTAAATTCAAGTTTCTGTTTTGTGTTTTTTTTTTTTGGTTAACCCTTTAATTTATGCCTATTTTATTGTATATATTATACAACAACAAACATAAACAAAAAAAATATCCAATTCCGATCAACCTATGTGTAATATACCTCGCAGATGATTGGCAATTCAATTAACCACCAAGACAATAGACTGGAACACGAGCTAAACCATAGAGGTTTGTCCTTACAGGACGACGACACTGCCAGCATTAACTCATATGGTAGCCATAAGAATCGACCATTTAAAGATGAAAGTCATAAAGGTAGCGCTGAAACAATGGAAGGCGAAGAGAAACGCGATGCTAGCAAAGAGGATCTGGGCCTTGACGAAGAACTCGATGAGGAGGGCGAAGGCGAAGAAGGTCCTCTAGATGGTGATATCATTATACATGCAAATGAGGATGAAATATTGGATGAATATCCAGCTGATTGCTGCCCAGATTCTTATTATGTTAAATTCCCAATCTTGGCCGGTGACGATGATTCGCCATTCTGGCAGGGATGGGGCAATCTGCGACTGAAAACTTTTCAATTAATCGAAAACAAATATTTTGAAACAGCCGTTATCACTATGATTTTACTCAGTAGTTTAGCATTGGTAAGACAAGCATTTTTCACTATTTAACTTCCATTCATTAAATTTGTTTTTCATTTTTTTTATTTTTAGGCTCTAGAAGATGTTCACCTTCCCCAACGACCAATTCTTCAGGATATTTTGTATTATATGGACAGGATATTCACAGTTATATTTTTCTTAGAAATGTTAATCAAATGGTTGGCTTTGGGTTTTAAGGTCTATTTCACAAACGCGTGGTGTTGGCTTGATTTTATCATTGTAATGGTAAGTTCAAAATTATTTTCGTCCCTTCCCCCCTCCGGGGAATAGTCTTTCAATTTTCTTTTCAGAATTTTTAATAAAAAGAAAATACTGAAATTTCTATATATTTTTAATATTATTTTACAACAAAGAGTAAACCCTATAAGGAGAGAGAAAAAATATGACAAAAAATAATCAGAATTACTCTTATTATTTTCACTATGATTTTTTTCCTTATTTGTCTGTTTAGTTCCCTTTGATTTTTGATTTTGTTTGGTTTTTTTCTGTGTATAGTTTAGTGATTTAGTTTAGTTGAAACCCCCCTCTATTTCGAATTTAGCCTAAAAACATAAACATTTCATTTAAATTTTTTTTTTCAAAAAAATCAAAAAAGAAGTCAAATGCTATAACGAAAAAATACATTTTATTTATTTTATGTAAAACAAAAATCAAAATCAAAAAAAAAAAACTGTTAACGCAAACCAATAACCAAACTCCAAATAATTCGGCCAATATATTCCAAAAAAAATATTCAAACGATTGAAAAAATAGTTGTCGCTCATAAATTTGGGTGCTATATGTTACGGCGCGGATGACGTCCCAGCTTTCCGTTCTATGAGAACATTAAGAGCATTAAGACCGCTTCGAGCAGTCTCACGATGGGAGGGTATGAAAGTAAGTAGCACAACTATGATCAAATTTTTTGTCTGTAAATGTACACCCAAGTGTGTACCTCTTTGCAAAGTGTGCAATATTAATTAAAAAAAAAAACAAAAACAAGAAAAAATTAATTTATCGCCACAAGATGTTTTCTACTTCTTTGTCTTTAATACATATATATAACCAAACATACTTATATTTGATGTCTGCAATTATACATAAACAAGGTGTTAAATATGTATTTAGTCGTCAAAATCGTAATGCAGCAGAGTTTATTATTTTCTGTCAATTAAATGTGTTTTCTATATATATACAGTGTATCCTCAAAAACGTAATAATCTGTGCATAATAATTTATATTACAATAAATATATATATGTATTATATCTCCTATTTAAATATGTACTTCTCTTCTATCTAACCGAAATCTTTGAATATGTGAAATATGCAATTGTCAGCTTCGTACCTTTATATAGTAAATATTTATTCTATACGTAATTAAGTTTGTATGTACATGTATATATGTATATCTTTTGTGTCCTTTTTTTATTTTGTTTTTTAATTTTTATGTTATGGCCTTGGTGATCGACGTTGTATACCACTCTAATGAAGTTTAAAAAAGAAGTAATTTCAGTGATGATGCAGCTTAGACAGGATGATTCTAAACGAATTCACTTCAGTTTTATAAGATTATGAGTGTATATTTTAAATGAGTCCTGCATAAAATAGAATATCCATTTAATTCAAGCTCTACAGTGCTTTCCCAGTGGTTTTGAATCATTTTGTACTAAGTGCATGTCAGCAATAGGAAAAAAAAACAACCTAAAGTCAATAATACGGATAAATGCAACAAAAATTTCCTTTTTTGTTTATTTTTCTCTTGCCGTCTGTGTATTTAACCTTTTGAGCCTTGTAAAATGTATAAATCAGTTTATGTACTGTCCTAATTAAATAAATCTATGATTTGGCTTCATTCTAAGACCTTACATTTAAGAAATAAGAACAAAAAACAAAGTTGTCTTGTGGCGTCTCTCACAAACCCTCAGTCTAAAGGCTACATTTTTATGACTGTATACTCCCGTTCACCCCTATTCTCTTCTCCGCTCTCTCTGTCTCTCTCTCTATTTATATCTCTCTATCTCTCTCTGTCGACTTGATGACTTTGTAAAATAAGGTAAACTCTAAACAAGTAGATCAAGTAGTTTGTAGGTATCATACAGAAATCAGTCTAAAATCATTGAGATAGAAAGTAAATATTAGTCATTAGAAAATCTCCAGTAGTATCGAAAGCTCATATTTAGTGTGTTTGTTTTTGAAACGATCATTTTGTATATCAAAAGAAAAAAAAAACAACATTCCCCTATGTCCGTTTAAAGAAAAATAGTGAATCTAGTTAAAATGTAGATTAAAATGCAAATCAAATCACTCATGTACCAAGTTTACCATTTGTAAAAAATACTCAATTAGTTGATTTCTCAGATATACAAGATTCTTCTCTTTTCAAGCAGATAGATCAGCAGATAGACCCACACCAGTAGTTGAACTCCTGCGCAGTGGTGGCAGTGTTTTACTTATAAAATTGAGTTCATTTTGGTTCTCTCATAACCGCTTGGTCTTGGAGAAGATTTCAAATCAAATCAAGGGCTCTATCTCTTTTGATCTACAAAAAACGAAACAGAAAAATGGCATCGCACGTTACAGCTACCTTTCTGATAAGTATTGCAGCAAAGTTCAAGGCAAAACGCAATTAGACAAGCCTACCTAGTCAAAATGTTTCAACAATTGACAAATTCTGACTTAGTTGTCTACTTCATTAAAACAAAATAAAAAGTAAAAATATGAAAGAAACTAGATAGTTTTGTAAATATGCCTAGAATCACATTAGATAATATTCAAATAGAATACAATTTACATGGACTTCTGATAAGGCATTTGTCTGTTGTTGAATCATACAGTGCTGTAGTTAAGACAGCAGGGATAGGGAAAACATGTATGGGACATTTATTAAAAAATCCCTTTTGCAAGACTAACACATTCTTGCTGATTTCAACAAGTGGTAAAATGGTAACCATTTTGAAATAATCGTCGGCTCTTACTTCCATCTTTTCTGCAGAATCCTCCTTTTTTTTCAAAATGACGGCATTTTAAATGGACACACGATAAGAATGAAAAAAAAACCCAATCAAAAAGTTATATCACACATAATATGAGCTAAACGTATATTTTCCATAGATTTAAGACAAACAAACAAAAAAATAAGCTAAGTTAACTCTATGTAGGTTTTCAACTAAAACAAAAAAGAATCTTCTCAAAGGTCGGAGGGCTAATATTTTTCTTGTCTTTGGTTTTTATATGTATGTGTATGGAAAATAAACAAAACAAAACGTGTGTATTGTGTATTGCTTAACGCTACATTTGGCAATAAATCAGTGTATGCTTTATTTAATGTTTTAACCGTACATCTATGTATGTAGACACCAAGGGATAAAAAAGTTACAGGGATTTAAAATATACAAACAAATTGGCATTGGTGGAAAAAAAAAAACAAATAATTATTTGTTACCGCACACAAACAGCAACAAAGAGTAATGCCTATGGCTGTGTGCAGAGGGCAACTCAAGAGAATATAAGCCCCCAAAAAGAAATGCACTATACAATACTTTGAAAAAGAAATACAATAATTGTAGAAAGAGATAAATGGAAGAACAATGAGCGTTAAAGAATCTTAGTTTATGTTTCAGTTTTATTTCTTTATGTTTTTTCTTTCGTTTTTTCTTTTTGAATTTGTTTTCAACTTTATTCTCTCGTAATTGATTTTGAGATTTTTTTCCAACATGTTTACACTTAGTAAATATTTTTTACTAGCAAATTCAAGCCAATCATTTTGTTTTATACTCTCGATATAAAAATTTATTTTCTCTTCTCTTCTGAAAAAAAACCGTTGACTCGAATTAAAAAAAAAACAAACGAAAACTCTTCTCACTCACAAATAACAAAAACATACAAACCAACAAAAAATTGAATTCCAAAAAATAACTAACTTTCATTCTATCAATGTAATTTATTTCTTTACTATAAACAAAATCCTCGTTACGAATTCCGAAAATGCTACCTATTTTCAAATGTAAAATGAAATACAAACAAAAACAAACTAGGTGTCGCTTATCAACTTCGTTGCTTCACTTGTTGGAGCTGGTGGTATTCAAGCCTTCAAGACTATGCGAACGTTAAGAGCACTGAGACCACTACGTGCCATGTCCCGAATGCAGGGCATGAGGGTACGTACTTCCCCATTCATTTCAAATCAAAATATTTTACTAAAAATAATTAAAACAAAAAAAAATTAAATAAATCAAAATATATATTTCAACCATAAATTATTAACTATTTTTTCATAAATTTAATATTTAAGTAAAACAATTAGAAATTTTATTTGATTAAATTTAGATCAAACATTTCGTTGTTTTATTTTGCATATGAAAATAACAAAAAATATATATATACTATATTTTACATAATCATGTTACTAATATTATGAGATGCATTAGTTTAAAGTTTTGATTTCAATTAGAGACAAACTTCATTAAATACCATTTCCAAATCGTATTGTTATTATATATACTTGGCAGTAAAACAAAATACTTATTTTTTATCCTTTTTTCCAATTTTTTTCTGTTCACTTAAAAATTAGCTCAAATAGTAAAGCTTTATTCGATAACAAGACATACATAGTTTCTTAAAAAAAAACAAACAAAAACTTATTTAATAACGTTTTTCTTTCATAAAGACATATTTTAAATAGTTATTTTTTCACTCAAGTTAGCGCAAGAACACTGTACAAAAGAGAACAATTAATTAAAAAAAAAATGCTTTCAAAATATACCACATTTAACAGACATTCCATTACAATGACAACACTGTCTAATTTATTTATATGTAAATGCTCTCAGGCACAGTTTTTTGCTTAACTACCTTAACTTCATCATATAGTGCATGGGCCTGAAGTTTAAAGTTTCAGTTAAAATTTGAATGCTTTTTGGGAAAAGGTTTTTTGTCTTGAAAAAAAAATATATTTATTTAGGCTAAAGTCTATTTCTAGTGCCACCAATTTACTCGTCATCACAGTTTTCTTTTTCAGTACTTGTACACATGCGTTTGTTCGATTTAATAAAAAAAATATGATAATGATAGAGAAATGGAATAAGCATCGGTTTTCTTTTACTCTCATGGATTGTTTCTTACATGACTGATTTTCACTAAACGCCCCCCGTTTTCAAGTGTGAACCTCTTGTATAATATTATCCGGCTGCTCGAGAATTTTCAATGCGATCAAAAATCGGGCCAATATCTGGAATTTTATTTACTTTCTGTCCTTCTTGTGTGGCATATTTTAAAAAAAAGCATTTAACTTGGATTTGAAAGTAACCGTTTGTGTAGTACATCATTACTCACTCACGGTCAAAACAATAAAATGTATTTTAAGTCTCTGAAAAAAAAGAAGAAAAAAAAAAGTGAATTGATGTAGAGGTAAGACACTCTTGCAATCGTATGCCTCTCCCCAGCCAGAAAAAAAGAAAACATTTAGTCAATCTAAACCAGTTCACAAATAGAGTAACATAAAGTGAAAACACTGTACAAAGTACACTTGAGGCGTAAACACACAGTTTGTTAAAAAATACTTTTCATATACGACACCAGTAGAATAGAAATAACAAAACATAAATTTCCTTAAAAGCTTGAAACGATATCTCTGATCTCTATAAACAATTGTTTTTCTATAATCTTTTGTTAATATTTTCTTTTCCTTCTACTACTGTTTTTTTTTTTTTTGTTTGTTTTTAGTTTTGTTCGTTAACGAGTTTTCATTTTATTTTTTTTTTTTTCACCTCATTGCGAATGAATTTGACTTTTTGACATGCAATTACACAGTTCAATTTACATTAATCAAAAAAAATAATAAAAAAAAAATACATTCGAGTGCAAAACGATTTAGATCAAAATCATTTGTTTTAGAATTGATCATAAATAGCAAAAAAAAAAGAATAATATATGCGTACCCGTAAATTTTCTATACAAAATTTTAATCCGAAAAAAATACATAACCTCTCACAATGCTACAAAATGTAATACTACACCCAAAAGAAATATATATATAATTATCACATAATTTTTCAACCACACCATACCAATGCCATATAACTTAGAAAACCAGCTATAATTTGTTAAACAATTCAAAATATGCTTGTAAAAACGATAATCGATTGACATTTGAATTTATTATTTACTAGCTCAGAGATAGATTATATCGCAGCCTATTTAAACACATTTATGTATGCTGATAAAAAAAATTCTCAGGCTTTACCTTATTCTAATTATGATTTCTCGATCAATTATCAGTATATGAACATTATTTATTTGTTTTGCATAAACTTCATTTTATTGAATGACTTCTCTACGATTTTTTGTTTTTTTTTTTTTTATATTTGTGAGCGTCTCTAATTGTTGTGTTGCATCTCTGTATTGTTGCTTGATGGAATGCGAACTGATGGCGATGATGACGATGATTTGCGCTTTCGGTTGTTTGATGCTTGTGATTATTTTTCTGTAGTTCTCTACCAATTTGAAAAAGTTTGAATGATACACATATTCGGAATGCTTAATTTTTGATGTTGTACGTGGGTTAGAGAGGAAACTTTTTGCAATTTAAATACCCTCTCAAGCCCCCCGTCTCTATGCATGGGCTTTGGATTTTAATTTTTTGCTTCATATATGATTAAATCAGAAACAGTGCTTTAAATATAGTTGTTCATACAATTCATAAAGAGATCCTTTTACGATATTTTTTGTCAAAACATGTATTTTCTAAAACGTTAAATATTTTCTCAATTCCCCGCTCTAAACCCCTAACCACCAAAAGGTCGTCGTTAACGCGCTGGTTCAAGCTATACCGTCCATCTTCAATGTGCTATTGGTGTGTCTAATATTTTGGCTTATTTTTGCCATTATGGGTGTACAGCTTTTTGCTGGAAAATATTTTAAGGTAAAGTACAATAATATTCCCTATCATTTGGTGAAGATTAATACTTATGGTTTACACTTACAGTGCGTGGATGATAACCACACCACAATAAGTCATGAAATCATTCCGAATCGTAATGCATGCGAGAATGAGAACTATACCTGGGAGAATTCAGCAATGAATTTCGATCACGTAGGTAACGCGTACTTGTGCCTCTTTCAAGTGGCCACCTTCAAAGGTTGGATACAAATTATGAATGATGCTATTGACTCACGAGAGGTAACTTGAATTCTTATTTTAATCAAATCTACTATTTTCTCAAATTTCAATTCATTCAATTTGAAAATTAGATATATCTTCCTCGTTTCTTTTCGTTTCACCCTTATCCTACAATCCTTAACTAAAAATCTAATCTTATTTATTTTCAAATAGGTGGATAAGCAGCCAATTCGCGAAACTAATATCTACATGTATTTATATTTTGTGTTCTTCATTATATTTGGATCATTTTTCACATTGAACCTGTTCATTGGTGTTATCATTGATAATTTTAATGAGCAAAAGAAAAAAGCAGGTGGATCATTAGAAATGTTCATGACAGAAGATCAGAAAAAGTACTATAATGCTATGAAAAAGATGGGCTCCAAAAAACCATTAAAAGCCATTCCTAGACCGAGGGTAAGGCTTAAAACCAAAAAAAAATTAGAGCAAAAAATTAAGTTTAAAACCGTTTTTACATGCTTTCTTACTTTAAGAAAAAAAACAAAACAAAAACAAGCTTACAAAGTATTTCTTAGAAATTGTGCCAAGTGCTGATCAATTTTGTTTTTGTTTTTAAATTTACAATTTTAAAATCGAATCGGATTTTTTTCTCGCAAAATTTTACTTATTTATTTCTAGCCCAGTTGCGCCATGGGTCCGACAGACAAAAGGAAATGTCGTACCCAGCAGCACAGGGCGAAAAATAATCAGATATGACACTAGATTAAAAATTAAACAGCACTTGGTACAAATAGTACAATAAAACAACAAAAGATAAAACAAAAAAAAATCAAAACATGAAATAAAACAAAAAATTTTTCTTCTTCTCTATTAAACTTTCTTACAGTGGCGTCCACAAGCAATAGTCTTTGAAATAGTCACAGATAAAAAATTCGATATTATTATAATGTTATTTATTGGTTTAAATATGTTTACAATGACACTCGATCGTTATGATGCTTCAGCAACATATAACAGTGTGCTAGATTATCTAAATGCGATATTCGTAGTTATTTTCAGTGCCGAATGTCTATTAAAAATATTCGCTTTACGATATCACTATTTTATTGAGCCATGGAATTTATTTGATGTAGTAGTTGTCATTTTATCCATCTTAGGTAAGTAAAAGCCGATTTATTCAATTGACAGAACAAAAACTTCTCTCTATCTCTGTAAAAGGTGTTACATATTCTCTTATTTTTTTTTTGGTCGATGTTACTGTGTATACCTAATAAATGTATATGTATGATTTTGAAACCGAGTAATAGTGTAAAGTAAATGTTGTGCTTCTATATATGTGTATTCATATATGTCCTTCTTTTATGTGTTTATTAACTATTTGTTTTAAGCTTCAAATAAGGCTTAAAATTGATTAAAAAACTATTTTTGAAAAGCTTTTTCTCTCCAACCAGCTTAAATAATTTCTATCTTCTGCTTACAAAACAATATAAATTAATTTTCTATACTAAGTACAAGCTTTTGAAAAACAGCTTCACTGGTTCAAAAGAAAAAAAAAGCTTTTCTCAGATTAACTATCATAATCTGTAAACCACCCCGTTCCCGCCCTTAGTTACTTCAAGTACATATGTGTGTTTATATGTATAGATAAAGCAGTTGCTTCTATTTGTGTGTTGTTAATTGTTACCCCTATAGCTTACCAGAAAAACAAGACTAATGTTAAAAAATAAACATAAGTCCGCTTTTCATCTCTTCTCAAGTCGTTACTTTTCAAATCATACGATTCATTTTGTTTCAATAAATAATATCTCCTTGAGTCAAAAAATCGGCTGTGTTTACACGAATTCCTTGGATATGTAATAAACTTTTGATATAAGCGTAAGCACATTAGGACAGTCACTTGTATGCTCTCAGAAGCAAACAGGAGAGCTGCTCGCTAGCATTCGTAGCAGAAAAACTATCTTCGTACAGAGATGGCATAAAATATGCTTTACTACATTAATTCCAAAACAGAAGAGCAACCTATTCATCTATCGCTAGACACATGAAAAGGTTGCGATGCATTCTGTTGCTTTATTTTTTCCAGGATTAACTTATGCTATAAGGTTAACATTCAGGTTTATTATTATGCCTAGGAAGCGCCTCATTTTTCTAGCCATAAGTGTTGCTTGCTTTTTATTTTTGCTTTCTTTTTTGACCTTTAGGAAAATCATACAGAAAATGTCGGATTTTAAATGTCACCACGGAGACAGAGCTTTCTTCTGATACTTATTTACATTGCCAAGACAAATTAAATGTTGCTTTACCTAGTCCTAAGTGTGTGCTTACAAGTTAAATATGCTTTTACAACTAGGTTTAAGACAAAAAAATAAAACAAAATACAGCAAAAAGCTTTTGCTTTTTGCAAACAAACAAACACTTCTCAGGATCGCATCGATCCTGATCCCTTGTACCCATACACGTTCGATGGACGTGAGTTCGGAATACCCTAGATAATGAAACAAAAAAAAATGGAAACAACATGAAGGTGATATCAGACTAGCGTAATATATTAATACACTAAAAAACACAAACTGAAATAAAATGGCTAAAAAGAAAACTAAACAAAAAAAGAAAAATTAAAAAAATAAAGTAAAATCGATTCAATCAGAGTTGGATGTGCTCTTGCACACCTCTGTTAGCCTTTTGCCCAGTATGAAAACAAAATGAATTTATTCGCCGTGTAGGGTAAAATCATCCATCTTTATGCGACGAATTAATTTATTTTTTACATCTTTGTAAACCACATTTTTTAGCGAACCGATCACACGCTCTGTATGACATGCTAGAGGTGACGGCAAGCAATGCTGGGCAAAAGCTGAATCTTCTTAATGGTTTTTGTCCATTTTGGCAAATGGAGATTATGTACTTTAATATGAAACTTCCATAATCGCAAAAAAAAAATCAAATCAAACCTACCAACCAATTTAGAAAAAAATAATGCATAGTTTCCCATTTGAATATATTTACGAGTATCATGCAAATTCTTTTTTTCGAAAACATCTATCTGCACAAAGTATATACCACCTTTCATATCCTCTTGTATTTAGAAAGTCCAAAAATGTTAATGTTATGTAAAAAATACACACAGAGTATTTAAAACAACATACAACACTCACAAATCACATACACAGATCCTTGTTTTTTTTTCTTTTTATTTTTTTTGTATATCTATGTAGTTGTGTATACTTTCCCATTTAACATCCATGAGAATGTGTAGTTGAACAGGAAAAGAAAATGTTTTGTCTAAAGTGATCTGTTTTCATATTTCCGAACTCTAATTCACTCGACCTGAGCTTATAAGCTGGCGATTAATGCCATAATAGCCGTGACAAGGAATTGTTGCTCATCCTTATTTAATATAATAGCTTTTATTTATATCCGAACAATGGACGAACTGTCTCGCTTGCTTACTAAATATACGAGTGCTTTCCTTTTATTTGATATAAAGTAACTCAAAGCCCTGTAGAGTGTATTTGCTTACTGCCGCCGCCGCCAAGAGCAGTCCAGCGCAATTAAAAGAGTTTTCGTTTTAATCACATGCTTTCTTTACAATCTGCATTTGAAAGGTGCTTCAAGTCCTTGCTTTTTAGAAACCGGATGTCGATTGCTGAGGAAATATGTCGTTTGACCTATGATTCATTACGATCCCGGGATTCTATCCCGTATTTGATGGCACTTTGATGGTCAAATATGCGCTCTTTTGTTGGATTATTTGTTGCAATATTGGTAGTAACGCCGTTGCCCTCTATCTTAAAAGCTCTCGTCATAATTGGTGATTTGATTGAGATTGAAAGAGTCTCGTCTCGTTCCACCAGAAAAATCGTTGTCATGGACAAGAACAGGAGGTAATCACTTGGTGCTGGTTCCAGATTATAAGTGAATGAATGAGGAAATCCCAACCAAGTTCCCGGAGATCCCGGAGATTCGGATGCGGCGCTATCGATGTATGTAGCCTGGAGCTATCCTGACAGAATACGATTCCTCTTCTATGGGCCGCTTCTGAGCGATTGCGTCCTTCAAACGGTAGGAGATCATCTCATAGTAGATGATTGATTCCCTGCCAATCCCACCAAACACATAGCAAGACTTTCCTGACTTGGCCACTGTTTTCGCTTAAAGATGTCTTAAGTGACCCAATTTTCGGCACAAGTCATCATCCGCTACAAATTGGCTCGATGTTGTTGCGATTCTCTATTTCTATGAGGTTCCTTGGCGTTAACTTGTGTGGTATACATCGAACTTATCTTTGTATCCAGCTTTTGTTGAAATGGTTACAAATAATTTTTTGTGCAATGCTTAGCACCTGGACAATCGAAACACGAAGGTCTCGACGATTTTCATGATTTTATCGACATTTTCGAGAATTGGCCTTTCAGAGCGTGGTGCATCTTTGTCATCGAAACGATACCGGAATGGAACCAAAACTGCGCTTGATTCACTGTTACAGTATCAGGACCATAATCGTTATTCACATTTTCAGCAACCTGGCTTATGTTTTCAATTGTAAAATATGGAGTATTTCCTATTTGCTGGTATTTGCTGCATTTTGGGCGCGAGCTCAAACAAAACTCAATCACAAATTTGTTCGTAAAGTAATGGAGTAATGTTCCGATGGAACACTGCGAAATAGACTACTAAAGCCATCTGATGAAAAAAAAAATTATTTTTGCTACACTTAAAATCAAGCTAAAAAAAGAAATAAACAAATAACATCGGTCCAGCTAGAATGATATCTGGGTAAACTGCCACCAGTTGAGCCCACAAACTTCGTTGAGGTTCTTCTTCACTTCGGTGCACCACCATAGGTGCAGGAGTCCTCTGTTCCGTTGTCCACAGGTTCACAGTCCAATACCATAGGTGGCGCTGCATCCCGCAGGGGGCCAGAGCCGTGTAGTGCTACTATAGTCGATGTCGAATACAGTGCAGTCTTTCAAACGGATCAAAAATATAAAATATACAATTTTGTAGGATAGTCAGCATGAATTTTCCACTCACGATATGTACAAATTACATTCAAACTGCATCCGAAGAAGAACTACTACAATTCCTCACCATCCACATGACCATTCGCACAGAAAAAAATAACCACCTGCAAAAATATCAATATTCTATGTAAATAGAGCATAAATCACGCATAAATTCAAAATTTCTTCTCGATCCTAAATATAATGAAATTGCCAACACAAATGGAGAAACAACCACTGCCGCCGCCCCGTCGGTCATCGATATTTGGCACTCTGAATATACTGCGCTCCATCGCTTGCATAAATTAACGAATGTGCGTAGCAGGACGGTCAAGATTCATGGAGTGGTCATTGCCATGAGCCAACCTATTAGAAGGCAGCGAAGCTATGCTTATTATTTTGTTCGAAACTTTATTATCCATTTTTCATTTTCGAAACAATCCTTCTACACACGAGATACAAACGCTTGAGTTCTTTTTCTCATTGCTTTCGAAATTATTGTTTTTCATATTCGTTCAGCAAGTATGTTTTCGTTGTGTTTTGTGCCTTGGGTTATTATTTACAAATTATATTTTTGAACACATTTAAAAAGAATAACCCGTGCCGTGAAATGTTTTTTTGTGAACTTTATTTTTGTTACATATTAATGTTGTGTCTGTTTAAGAAGGATTATATTGGTGTGTGTCGTTCCCTGTCGCTGTTTTAGATGTTGTTTACACGCGTGAATCATATGACAAATTAATCTAATCACATGTATGTCTTTTTTATCTCTTTTTCTGGACTCATCATCAACTATCTAGGTCTTGTTCTTAGTGATATAATCGAAAAATATTTTGTATCGCCAACATTACTTCGTGTAGTACGTGTAGCTAAAGTAGGGCGTGTCCTGCGTTTGGTCAAAGGTGCCAAGGGTATACGAACATTACTCTTCGCATTGGCCATGTCCCTGCCAGCCTTATTCAACATTTGCCTACTGCTATTTCTTGTAATGTTTATCTTCGCAATATTTGGGATGTCATTTTTTATGCATGTCAAGGAGAAAAACGGATTGGACGATGTATATAATTTTAAGACTTTCGGACAGAGTATGATTTTGCTGTTTCAGGTGAGTTGTTTTGATTTGAATATTTTGTGAGTTTATATTTGTTGTGAGAAATCTCCTTAATGTAAGTGTCTATTTAGTGTTCATATTTGCTTTTTTTTTAATTTTGAATATTTTGAAAAAATAAAAACACACTCTCTTACTTGCAAGTTACACAGTATGAGAATGAATTCAAAGCATGCAGTCATTATAACACCAGAACGTGTTCTATCGCTTTTGATATATTTCTTATATTTACTTGACCGTATTTAGGGATCTGTTATATTTTATACAAGGCATCAAGTAGAGCTTGTACTTTTTATTTCTAGTTGTAGACCCATTAAACGTACTTACTTAAGGTGGAACTACAGTCCAGGGTGGACCTGGGCTTCAACTAATAATAGTCTCCAGTCAGCTGGTTCGTTAGCTAGCTGCCTCTAGTTTCGCACGAATAGTTGGCTGAGGCCGCTTTCCACTTGGGTGCGCACCTGGGAGGGTGAATTCAAAGACTTTCCTGGACGGAGCATTGGTTTCCATTCGCTCTACATGAATTAGTTGATGTCACTGAACAGATCGTGCAGTTCATTGTTATATCTTCTCGGACCGAAAATCACCAGAAGAATTTTCCTCTCACAAAAATGCTATTAAATTCACGCAGCATTCCTTCGATTATATGAATATCGTTGGCATATGCGAAAAGTTTGACAGACCTCTGGTATTGGCGATCGAGTTTTGAACAATCTTTTTAAGAATGATGTTCATCAAAAGTCTAAATTCAAAAGTCTCGATTAAGTATTTTTCTCATCTTGATCGAGCAGCAAGTATTCTGCACCGTCATCCTACACAAACGGACGAGTTGAGTAAGGATGCAAAAACTAGACAAACAATGCTAAGGGATGAGCTCATCAGCTAAAAGAGTCTTGTTGGATTTCAGTCTCACTTCATCCATTAAAGATTTCTTAAAATTTAGTGGACAATCATAAGTCTATCCAATTAATGCATGCCACATGCCAAAATGATACACTAACTTTGCTCTGTATGAAACTAGTACTTCCTTAAGAATATCCTAGACCATATTTATTTAGTTTGTTCATCACTTAACTTGATAGCATGCACAAAACTTGAATTTTGTTAAATAAATGTTGTCTAATGTCTTTCCTTATAAAAAAAATTTACTAAAATGTCTCCTCTCGAAAATTCCAATAGATGTCTACCTCAGCCGGTTGGGATGGTGTTCTAGACGCCATAATTAATGAGGAAGATTGTAATAAGCCGGACAACGATCGTGGATATCCAGGCAATTGTGGTTCAGCAACTGTTGGAATTACGTATCTCCTTTCATATCTAGTTATAAGCTTTTTGATAGTTATCAACATGTACATTGCTGTTATTCTCGAGAACTACAGTCAGGCCACCGAGGATGTCCAAGAGGGTCTCACCGATGATGACTACGATATGTACTATGAAATTTGGCAGCAATTCGATCCCGAGGGTACACAATATATTCGATATGATCAGCTATCGGAGTTTTTGGATGTTCTTGAGCCACCCTTGCAAATACACAAGCCGAATAAATATAAAATCATTTCGATGGATATACCAATTTGTCGTGGTGATCTAATGTACTGTGTGGATATCCTCGATGCTCTAACAAAAGATTTCTTCGCACGCAAGGGTAATCCGATTGAGGAGACTGGAGAAATCGGTGAGATTGCTACCCGGCCAGAAACAGATGGCTATGAGCCAGTTTCGTCAACATTATGGCGTCAACGCGAGGAGTACTGCGCACGGTTAATACAGAACGCGTGGCGTAAGCACAAATTGCATAAGGATGACGGTCATGAGGGCACTGGAGACGACACTGACTTCGATGGCGGGGGCGATGGTATCGATGATCATTCGCGACACGGCAGTTTATCAAATAGTCCAGATAAATCGAACGATGGTAGTGGCAGCGGTAGTGCTGGTGGTGGAGGCAGTGGCGGTCCACTTAGTCCGGGAAGTATGGGTAGTAGTTCTGGTGATCGGCAAGGACGACAAACAGCCGTTTTAGTTGAAAGTGATGGTTTTGTGACAAAAAACGGCCATAAGGTTGTAATACACTCCAGATCACCAAGTATAACATCACGAACGGCAGATGTCTGAGCCAGGCCTCGCCCCCCCCTCCAAGAAGCACGGCAGAATTAATAATTTTTCTACTTCAACAGTGAAGAAACATCTCTATTTCTCTAAACAACATTATATTTTCGCTATTATTGAGATTTTGAAAAAAAAAAATTAAATAATCAAGAACAAACAACAGCAAAATACATCAGCTAAAATTTCAATAGAAATATTTAGAGAATTATTAATTTAAAAGTTAATTTTCAAATATAAAAGCAAATATTTCATTTTTAAACCTGAACGGAGAACGGAACGGAACAATATTTCGTCAATCCGAACTCCGAAAAAAATATTTTATTTCATAACTAAACTAAATTGACATAAAAAAGCTCTGGAAAATTTACAAATTAAAACAAAAAGCGATTGCTTACAGAAAAAATGTGAATATTTCAAAAAGCAAAGCGACACATTAAACAACACACGAGTGGAAAGCCGACTGCCATATCAAATTTCTATTTTACTCTAACTTACACAATTTTATTTCGAAAAAAAAAAACAACAGCAAATAAAAAGTGAAAATGTTAAGAAAATTAATACAAAACAGTACAGAAGCATTTTTTTACAAAACAAATCATGAGGAAACGATAGGAAATCTTGGAGTTGGGGCGCAAGAACTAAACAAAAACCAACATATATATGAAATTCAAATAGTAAAACAATTTATTTTTTATCTAAAAACCGCATCCACACAATGATCAATACAAAATCTAACCTTCATCAAAATGAAAAAAAAAAATACGTCTAAGTGTGATTTTTATAGGCTTGTGAATCAAAATTAATTTATTTTAAGCTTAAAATGAAAATATAGAGATACCAAGTAAAAAAGAAACAGCAAAAAAACAAATAGATACAATTAAAAAAAAAACGATGATAGTGTTGTGATGTTTCAAATGAATACAAAATGAATAACCAAAAAACTACTTAAAACCAACTGAGATTTAAATAGTGAATAGTAAAGTCGCAAAAAGAAAAAAACTCAAAGAAATCTGTAACGAATGTGTAAAGAAATAAAGAACAGTGGTAGTCAATTTTTAAAAAAGACACAAGTAATAAGATCATTGTGAAAAAGAAACAGAAGAACGTAATCAAGAAGCAAACAAATACAACCAAGAAAAACAAAAAAAAAAAACTGAACTGTGGTGAAATGAAATCTCATTCAAAATATATAAACGGATATATAATTAGCTATTAAGTGTGTATACACGAAAGAAAAAAAAAAAACAAAAAAAAAAGATCCCAATTACTAAACAAAAACTAAATATGCTGCAAAAAAAAGTAAATATATTTTTAAAAGACATGAATTTAAAACTAAAATATATGTATAAAAGCTTTAATCAAATATTTATAAAACAAACAAAAAACGATGGGTATGTGTAATCCTTACTGTATACATTTATGTTTTTTCTCTCTTCATTTGTTTTGTTTGATCATACAAATCATCTTATGGATCTTAGTTTCTGACATCTTTTTCTTATGTATAGTTTGCGAGAAATCAACACATCAAAACATAATTTTCTTGCCATTTTAGTCTTTTTGTTTGTCTTCAGTTCATTCCTAAATTTGCGTTCATTCCACTTTGTTTTATTTCGCTGCCTTTGTTTTTTCTTCATTTGTTTTGACATTTTTTGTTTTGTAGAATCATTTTAATTAAGAAACCTATTTTATTGCACATAGCATTGGGAAAGGATCAGCGGCAAAAAGTTACAAAACAAAAAGTAATAAAAGAACAAACACAGCTAATTTTATTATTTCTATGGCTTTTATTATTTTGAATGGAAAGTGGCTTTCGAATTTCTACTAATCAAAAGAAAAAAATTAATGGAGTTGAGCATACTTGTCAGGAAGAGGTCCATTAATACAAGTAAATAAAGATCCCTGTGGGGGGGGCTAAGATTTAAAACTATTTTTATGACATACCTTTTTTTTGTTGCTGTTGTTATATTTACTCCCTTCCTCATTTTCCCTTTCAAGCCGTCTTTCCAATTGATGCCTATAATCTTGCTTGTGAGGATATTTATTTTTATAGTGTGATTGGAATAATTCCAAAAAAAAAACAGAGAGTTTTGAAGTTTCTTAGAAGATCTTAATTTGGCTCTTTTAATTTTTATTTCAACAAGGATAATCGATTTTTGTTTTGCAAAATCCAGTTGGTTGGTCCAATTTTTAGAGTGTTACTTAACTACATATGTTGGGTACCTCTTAGGACACCGCTATAACTTTCCTATAATTCCTCACACTTTTTGTAACATTTTTACACAAAGAATTGGATTTCCTACATTTTTTGTGTTAAATTTTCCCCATTAAATATGTCATAGAAACTTTTAAAAAACGAGAGAAAGAGAACATTTCATAAAGAATACAACAAATTTGACGACAACATTTCAATGTTTGTCTCAAAAAAAAACATTAAAATCAAAAAAATAAGTACAGAGCTTATAATAAAATTCAATTTTACTTTAGTTTTTAAATTTTTTCGTAAAAAAACGAAACACATTAAGCTTAACAGTTTGCTTTTAGCTTTTTTACTAATCGCAGATTAGACGACAAACATAAAAGTTCTTCCAAGGACTATTTAAAGAAACAAACCAAATCACAGCTTGGATTTAGTTCTGTTTAGACTCAGTTACATGCAAAACAAAAAACCAAACAAATAGCTTTTTTCAATTGAGTTTATTAATTTCTTTAATTTACCATATTAAATTAGAAAAAAATCCCCACTTTACAAAAAATATAAAACTCAGATCTATACCAAAGAAAACCAACTTAGCACTAATTTTTCAATGAAATATTAATTTTTATATTTAAAATTTCTGCGTGCACTCTATTTAATGAGGGGTAGGGCGAGTATTTAGAATACAAAAGAAAAAAAAAAAGAAAAATGATACATTTACATGATATGATATATATTACAAATATATACTAAATGTATGTATATACAATAACTAACTTCAAATCGACAAAACACAATACCTAATAATAAAAGTATATTTATTTAAAAACAAAAATGAACATGATAACACGAAAACAAATAAGTTCTGCTTATTCTAAATGCATCAAAATATCATTTATGAATTTCTATGATTAGGAACTTTTCGAACTAGAAATGGAGCAAATTTATTTCACAAAAGATACTTATTACACATAAATACATGCATACTTATATATATTTTCCTGTATAAATAATTTAATTAAAACCAAACTAATCAAAGAAATTCATAGTTGTTTTTGAATACATATAGAAGAAGCAAAACAAAAACGGAAACCAAAAAAAATTCTTATTGATCAAATAATGACAAGATTTAGCTAATTTTTTTCTAAATAAAAAAAAAATATGTAGACTAAATAATTTAAAAGAAACAAAATACAAAACTGTAAATTGGTGAAAGAAAAAAAGCAGAAACAAGAATATTACAACAAAATGCTTCTTTGTTAACACTACATTTTAGCTTTATACATTGTAAAATATACATAAAAATCTCTAGTTAAAAATGATATGGAATATAAATAAATAAAATGAGAAAACGATAAAAGAAATTATAAAATATGATGAAACAAATATGATTTCGCATAAAACTCAAATAAATTGTAAAAAAAAAAACAAAAAAGAAAATCAGTAACAAATGCTTATGTTTTTAGTTATGTTTCTTGCATTAGGTTTGTTGTTATTGTTTTTTTTTTTCGTTTCGTTATCTAGGAAATAATTAGGAACAAGGGCTATTAAATATAAGTATGGCTAGAAAAATACGATGTATGTATGTATGTTGAACAAATTTATCACAGATTTATTTCCGAGTACAAATCCAAAATCATATTGAAACGATATTAAGTACTAAGTACAAAGAGAACATTACGTAGATACAAATTTACACGGTTGAATACAGACGTCGGCGCGGCGGTTTGAAAAATATTATTTTCGTTTTATCGTTCACGTTTCCCTCTAGTTGAGAGAAGCGTCATCAAGTTCTTTATTCTAACATATGAATAATTTATGGCGAAAACTCCCATATGCAGTAGATAGATAAACTTCACTAATATAGCAACTTCCCCGGCTATATTGAAGTTTAAAACATGTACACATCATTATTTTTAGATTATTTTTTAAATAAGATGCATTCCTTCAAACCACTGCTCGTACAAGAAGCCATACTTAAACATGAACGAAGAAATAATGGATTTCAACCGAAACGATAAAGTAGGAGAATAGACTTCATTCAACGTAAGTGAGGAGTGAATAGTTTTAAATGTTATAGGGAATCATTGTTTTAGTTGGTGATCTTTTTTTTTGTATGTGATTTTGTTAAGTTTGTTGTTTTATGTTGTTAACATATTTTTACATACTCTTTTTCACACAATTTTTCAAACGAAATATAAAAATGAAACAGAAAAATTAATTTAAATAATATTTCACGCCTGTGACAACAAAAGAACAAAGAAATAACTTATACCCGATGCACAATACATTCAAAATGTAATTATAAACTAAATAATAAATGGAAAGAAACCAAGCAACCATGAGATAAATTTATTAAGAGATAATTAGTTAAAAAAAAAGAAAGTGAAAAAGGAAATATTTAAATTTAAATTATTATTGCTTTTTTTAGTTTTCGTAAGAGTTACGTATTTACATTAAATCAATAACAAATTATTAAAGATATGAAAAACAAAAAAAGAAGAAAAAAAAAAACAAAAAAATGATGTAAAAATATAAAAGCGAAACATTTTTTCACACTTTAGCTTAATAAATTGTATAAAAAAGAAAATGAAATAAAATATAAAATTTAATTGAATTTGTTATGCAAATGAAGCTCCGCCGTTTTATTCTAAACTGTCATGTCTTTTTCTAAAGATGTCTCTCAAGAGGAAGAGAGAGTGAGAGAGGGAGTATATATAGGTACCCCGAGAAAAATCGGAGGTACGTCTTCTGCCGGAAGTTGCTTCCGAGTATCCATAGTCGATCCAATTGGAAGGATGTGAAGAAGGATGTGTTATCGAAGTTAAAATTAAACCTCATAATCTGTGTTCCATATTGAAGGACAAGTTATTGATTGAGAGCAACAGAGGGAGTCAGCCCACGTCATGAGACTTATGGTGAAACTAAAACCAAGGTTGGACCTTGGAATAAATGTTACTCTGTGACTGAAAGACGAAGTGACCAGGAATCGAAGTTTTCCAGGATGCATTTGAGATTCCGGAGGACAGACTGTCTGTCTCCTGTAATGAGACGCTGTTCGCAATTCAGTTGCACACTTATTATGGGAATAAGTGCAATGGGGAATTGCGGTTTAAAAACACCATGTTTTTTTTTTTCGCTTGGGTTGGTGAAAATCTTCAAAAGACACTATGTGACCCGTGTCTACATAGTAGTGTCAGATTTTTACTGACTAAAAACACCCTTCCTTCGAGTCTTCGAGTCTTGTGACATGCGTGAGCAAGCCAAATCTTAATTTAAAAAAGCGACGCGCCCGTGTTCCTGAAAAGAGAAGAAAAGAATTTGACCCAGAAAAAAAGGAAAACCTGAAACGAGAAGAGCAAAGGCCCTGCCTAGCCTCAGGACACCTGTTCGGGTCCTGAGGGATTCCCTACCTATCCCCAAGGACACCTGTTTGGTTCCTGGGGAATGACCTACCTAGCCTTAGGATGCCTGTTTGGATCCTAAGGGGTCCCCTACCTAGCCTCAAGGACACCTGTTTGGGTCCTGAGGGGGTTAGTTGGACAACAAAAATATATATGTTTTGCTAAAGAATACATGTTCTGTGTGTGCATCCATTTTAAATGAAAAAAACTCGTTTTATGCTATCAAACACACAAATTGTTTACGGAAAGATATATGTAATGAAGGATAAGGGAAAGATTGAAATGGCTTACATATTGTGAGTGCACCGAAGTGCAGTTACAGCAACCAGTTAGTCAGTCATCAGTGAGTCAGCTTTTCGCCTGGGGTCAGTCCTTTGGAAACATAGTTGGGCCGCTTGTGGCCATCGTCCAGAGAACACGCACTGAGAAACACTCACGACTTTAAGTGCGTTTTAAGTAGACTACTCGGTAAAATGCTTCCGTTTTTTTTTTTTTTTTTTGATACCATATCGTGATTTTATCGTGCCTATGGTTCGACTGCGAAAACGAAAGCTTTTCGCCTGGGGTCAGTCCTTTGGAAACATAGTTGGGCCGCTTGTGGCCATCGTCCAGAGAACACGCACTGAGAAACACTCACGACTTTAAGTGCGTTTTAAGTAGACTACTCGGTAAAATGCTTCCGTTTTTTTTTTTTTTTTTGATACCATATCGTAATTTTATCGTGCCTATGGTTCGAATGCGAAACGAATGCCCGTGTCTTTAGGATTAGAAATTAACCAATCGAACTTTTTGAATACACCAAAGAAACAGAGTTTCGTTCGACGACTTTGCGTGAGTCAATTGGTTTCTCGGCGATTTCATACCCGATAACGACTCGATTGCTAGCCTCAAGCAAAAACATATTCCGCGATTTAAAGCGAAGGAGTAGTGCTTCAATGGAGGTGCTACGAGCTACTTTGAGTTTCAAGCTAAACGTTATCCCGTCTCATAAAGCGAAGGAAGAGTGGTTTCATTTGACGACTATTTGCGAGTCTAATGGTTTCTCGACAGTTTCACGATTTTATCGGATTGTCAATTCGACTATGAAATGGAGAGGGAAGTGTCGTAGGCTTTGTCGTGCGCTGACTGGTGACAGGTATTCTACGATCATATTACAATATCAGATCGCAACGCGTCAGTTCATCGAAATGTGACCCATTCAATTGAACACAGACGGGCAAACTAAAGAATTGTCCGAAAAATCCCCGAACACGCCCGTTTCGTTCCTGAAAAGAGATATGATTAGACCCTACCTATCCTCAGGGACACCTGTTTGGGCCCCTGAGCGGTCCCCTACCTAACCTCAAGGACAGCCTGTTTGGAGTCCCCGAGGGTTCCCCTACCTATCCTCAAGGACACCCTATTTGGGGCCTTGAGGGGTCCCCTACCTAACTTCGAGGACACCTGTTCGATGCCCCGAAGGCCTGTTCTGAAACGAAAACACACGCGGAAGCGTCTTTTAACCTCCCGATAAAGTGAAAAACGTATCACTAGTCCATAACAAAAACGTAACGAATGACAACGAACGCCTACCGTGTTGAGAAATTGAAGACCTAACTATCTACCTATCAGTCCCTCAAACTATGAACCTATGTGCCTATGTAGCTGTCTACATGTATACCTAATGACCCTAACTGTGTTTGTTTAGGAAGCTAGCTACCTATCCACTAATCTACGCATTGTTTGTCTTAAGCTAAATGAAACCTAGCTACCTAATCTAACCTACCTTGCTCTTTAATATTGTTTGGATTTGTCGTGCATAAGGTGCTAAATGCATGCATACAATCACTTTGATAGCATTTAACTTCTTCTTTTTTAAAGCAAATCGCGATCGCGATTCCTGCCATAAAATCATTCTTGGTGAACTATGTTTACCTACCTACCTAGCTAAGCCTACTTTTGGAAAAGCTAATCATGGCTAAAGCATGGAAAGAGGAAGAGGAGGAAGGTGGCTCAACTCAGCTCAGCTCATTTAAGGAGGAGGAAAGTGGCTCTAATCAGCTGAGCTTGAAGTGATAAATTTGTGGTGGCTAACCAAAAAACTAATGAAATGTCGAATGAACACAAAAGAAATGAGCACATTTCAGTTAGACGCGAATTGAAAGTTTTAAAACAAGAAAGAAAAAAAAAACGAAATGAAGTGACAGACACGAACAGGAGCATAAGCAGTGAATTTGTATTTCGTACAACCAAAGCGCTTAATGAGTGAAGACAAGCGAAGACAAGAGCAGAGACAAGCTATGCTTATCCTTAGAGAAGCCCAACAAAAACCTCCGTCAAGCTGTTCAGACTGCCATTATATGGATTCATAGATCTTAGTGATGGAACGTGCCAAAAGCGTTAGAGTATGCTAAGTTGGATGTGTTCAAAGCTACGAATTGGCTGAGAAGTATGGAGGAAAGATTGAGCTAGAAATTTTACCCGATCTTATGCACACGTAAAGAAAGGGACGATAGCTCACCCAGGTATCAATATCCTCGGCGCGATGATGAAACAACAAAACTCGCACGATGGACAAGTCATTGAATGCAAAGTGCATAAAACAAGCTCTAATGCACCCGTGCGCATTACAAGGCCAGAGTTTCTGAAAAGAGAAGAAAAGAATTGGACCTAGAAAGGAAAACCTGAAAAGAGAAGAGCAAAAATACCTGCCTAGCCTCAGGACACCTGTTCGGGTCCTGAGGGGTGCCCTACCTAGCCTCAGAATGCCTGTTTGAATTCTGAAGGATTCCCTACCTAGCCTCAAGGACACCTGTTCGGTTCCTGAGGGGGTTAGTTTGAAAATATTTCAATATAGAAAAAAAAAACCTATGTGTGACCAGTAATATGACACGAAACCGTATTCATGCTAGCATGTTACATTGCGAACGAGAGTCATGACTCAATATTTACATTCGTTAAAAACTCATTGTGATTGTGTTTGTGTATGAGAAAATAAGAAAATAAGAAAATTAATAAGAAATGTTTGTTCACCTTCTGCATTGTGGTTCAGCTTTGTCTAGACTTGTGTGGTTCCGGCATGTGATGTTATGACCAGGCATGTGATGTGGAGATCCTTGATGGGCTGCTTGTAGTTATTGATGAGCTGCTAAAGACCAAGTACCGAACAGTCATCTATGAGGGCAAACGAAAATCGCAAACGAACAATCGAACCGTAATCCAGAATTGCGAATGGGGATGGTGACCCGAAAATAATCGCCATTAAGTCAAGGCAAAGACATATCGACGGACAACTGGCGGATGAAAATCCAAAAAAAAAAAATCAAGTTGCATCCGACGACAACAAATGCAAGACCACAATGTGACTCAAATTGAAATGAATGAAAATGAATTCAAAACGTCATAACGGAACATGTGTGCAAACACCTCGAAGGTATGCATGACCGTACCGAAGTTAATGTCTCTAACCGACCATGATTCCAAAGGCCGACCCCATTCTGAACCGATAGCTTCAAGACGAGGCGCGAATAATATGTAAACGAAAAAATTTTGTTTTTAAATTCAGAATGCAAAAAAGTACAAGTGAATTTCCTAGCCGAGAACGGTTCAAGACCGCGGAACAATCGCGTATCAAAGCAACGTGCATTGCCCACCCGCGCACTCTGCCTATGCTGGGCACATGGTACAGCATCCACCATCAACAAAGTTCCTCAAAATCGATCAACATTTCTGAAAAAATCCCAAAAAATTGCACACAAAGCGATTGGTAGGGTGATATGGGTGGAGAGGGGTGGTGGGGGGGGGGGGGGGTATCATACATATGAGCGGGTAAGTATGAGTATGTGTAAGAGAAGAGAAAAAAAAATTTTCAAAAAAAAAAAAATTCTCTCCGATGTGCACCCGCCGACGACCATAGACAGACTGAGCTCGCTCCCCCCACGAGTACTCTCTTATATAGCCTCGGGTACCCCTGCGGGTGGGGTACAATTTTTCTAAATTTTTCCATTTTTTGGTATTTTTTTCTCAGAATTTTCCCGGGTTTTGGATTTTTTATATTTATCCGATTAGGGGGTGTTGGGGGCGATGGGCGAGGGTGTCTTGTGTGGGTCTAAGGATCAGTTTGGAAGGTTTTTTTGGGGATTTGAGGTGCAAACTATGGCTTTTTGATGTTCTTGATTTGTTTTCGCGTGAATATATGAGGAATCGAGTTTGGATTAGTTTCCTGAGCTGACGGAGGGTAAAGTGGGCTTGTTGAAGATGTTCTGTGCATTCTATAATGCGTCATTGTCTGGAAACACGACTCCTCAAAATAGTGTACAATTTTCGTCAAATCTCATTTTTGAAAATTTACATACTCACAGAATAAAGTCCACTCGATTCGTTTCGCTATTTAATATCCTACTACACTTTTTCGGTGACATCGTGCTTTTTTCGACTTTCCCAGAAACTGCCGTCAGCCTGGCATTGGCTGGGGTTGGTGTCTCTACTAGATGAGTGTACATTTCACACATGAGTGAAAAACAAGACTTTTCTACCGGCTCTGGTTGGGCGGACGAATCGGCACGATCGAGGTAATGTTGAACTCTGGTGTCCCAGAACAATTTTAACGAAATATTCGATTGTCTCGCCTGCTGCTAACTAAATAAAAAATCACTTTTTGCGTGTTTTGTTTTACATTTGAGTTGACTTATTTGTCGAAGGCCCATCATCAAGTGCTTCAAAAAATATCATGCTTACCTTCTTGCGTTGCGTCCGAGCTAAATCTTGTTTCATTCGCCTTCATTCACTCTGAATGATTTCTCAGGGAAGTCAAAAAGCCAATTCCAAACAAAATGAATGATTTATATCGTTAAGTATATTTTAAAATTTATGTTTTTAAGTACACATTCAATTTATTAAAACTTTTCGTTTACTTATTTGTTTAACATTACCATTTTCTTTATCGTTTAAAAAGCTGCACTAAAAATTAATCAAAAGGGATGGTGGATGTCATCATTTCCTCTAAAATCTTCTAACATTTACATAATTTATTTGTTTGTTTTATTTTTCTGAGTTTTCAAGGCGTATGCATCCTCGTATGTATGTTTAGGAAACTTTAAGAGACTGATTTGTTTTCTTTTCTTTGCATGGTGACAGAGACAAAGGACATATAATGCACTTATCCTTTAAACGCATATTTTTGTAGTGGTATTTCAAGGCATACATATATGTTTGTACATATGCATGCATATATTTAGTTGCAGTTAGTTTTTTCTTTTTGTTTTATCGTATACAAGTTTTGTTTTTTTTCATGATCTTTAATGATCATTTGAAATAAAAATATTCAATTGTCCTCCTTTTGCTGTGTATATCTCTGATTTTAACTTAAAAATTTAATCTAGTTATACTTTAATATTAGTTATTCATTTTCATCGTTTTCACTTTAAATATGTTTAAAGCGTATTGCATCAAATATTAGTTAGATTTACATTTTGTTTCTTTTTGTGTATATATAGTTTTAAAATAGGTATACATCTTTTGCTTTGCCATATATTCTAGTATACATGTGTGTTGTGTATTTTAGGGGTTGTTTTGTTCAATAAGGTCTTACATTTGTTCAGATTTTTTCTTTTGCAAATTTGGTATACATTTTCGAGAGATAACAGTCAAAGAGTAATGACGAAAATAAAACGTTGTTCTCTTATTGCTTCTGTCAAGATAGAGAGATAGAAAGGTACGCGGTTATGTTATTTGTTTTTTTTTTTTTTTTCATTTTGAAAGCGTTTGCTATTTGTTTTTCTCTTCTAAAATGATTAGTATACGTATACGTTTCGTGTTTTTGTTTATATTTTCTAAAATTCATTTTGATTAATTTCTTCTATTATATATTTTTCATTTTCATAAAATTTCTCAAATACTGGAAAAAATCCGCTTTTCAACAAAATCAAAATAAAAACAGAATACATATTATTTTTTGTAAGTTACTTCAGAACTTGTGATCGTATACATTTTTAGTATTTTCTGTTTGAAATACTTGATAATAAATTATTACGTTTTCATTTTTGTTCAATGTTCAAATAATGGTTGGGTTTCGTATTTGTTTTGGTTTTTGTATACATGCTTTTCCAAATCGTTATACATTGTTTCATAGTTGATTTAGTACTTAATTTAATTTAATTATATAAAATACGTATATAGAGTAAATAACACTGCTTAGGATTAAGTTTATTTGTTGATTTTAGTATACGTTAGGTTTTCAAAGGTTTGCCTTATAAATGTAATTACGTATTTTTTGCTGCGCTTTTTTGTTTTATTTTTCTTTTCTGTAAAGTTTACTTAATCTAAGAACGAATGATGAAAGACATAAAAATCAGAGGAAAGAACTTCACAAAAGAAAAAATCTGAACACAAAACGAAAAAATCAAAAGTAGAAAGTAAAGTTTAAACAGAAATATATAAGAGAACACCAAATTCCAATAGATTCAACGTAAAGGTTAATTGGAGAAAAATAATAATAATAAACATCAAAACAGCCTTTTGACGGCTCCCTTTAATATTTACCATCGAAGTACCGTCCTCAAGGGCTTAAATCCTGATGCATTGTTGGATCATACCCCATACTACCGTCGTACGGTTGCTGTTGATCGTAGCCGCCGGACCCCAGTGAATAGCCCATTGAATCTTGCGGTGGTGCGGGCGACATCATTGGCGTTGTAGTACCACTTGGCGGGCCAGCCATTGAGTACGGAGATGCACCAGCTGCTTTCTTGGCTGCATACAGATTTGCCTCTTCCTGTGCCTTGCCAATGTTCTTCTTGTAGCGGATACGTTTATTGCCAAACCAATTCGAAACTTGTGAGACCTGCAATCGTAATTATTTTACTTCGCTGTCAGAACAAAAATGTATTCAATTTACCGTGATGCCGCATTTGCGTGCCAACTCTTCCTTTGCCTCTTCGGATGGATACGGATTGCTTAGGTGGCTGTAGAAGTACTCGTTAAGGATTTCGGAAGCCTGTTTGCTAAAGTTGCGACGTTTGCGTCGTGCGTCTAGGAACCGTGAACGCAGTATCATGACAGCCTCGCAGGTGGACTGTTTCAGCTGCATCTGAATAGAACTGAACTTTTTATGGATGATCTGCACCATGCGCTCGATTTCTTTCGGAGTGATGGGTCTGTGGAACACAAATTAAAATACAGTTCACTGGGGCAATCCACAGCGATGATGAGCTCACCTGGTACGACTCTGTTCTCTCAAAAGATTCATCACATGTGTAGTGAATTCATTGCACGCTTGTTCGTATTTCTCTAGCTCTTGGTGATAGATCTGCCGGATCTGGGCGAGCTTGGCACGGTAGTCCGAATGCTCAATCGCATTATCGGCGCCATCAATTGACAGCGAAGAACCTACTTCGGGAAAAAAACAAAATGTATGCCTTCTCGTGCAATTGCAATACTAATCGACTACCTTGACTTGCGGCTGCTGCAGATGCCGCTGCAGCTCCACCACCACCCTTCTCTGGACCAGCAACACCTTCCGCGATCAACATGTTGTCGAGACGCATTAGTTGTGGATCTGGTGGCTCCTCCTCTTGAGTGTTACGAATTGATAAAACTGCAAAAGCAAATAAAACATTAAAAAAACACATGTAACATCGATGTGGGCTTTTCGTTTGTCATTAAACATATTAAATTTGCTCACGGCAGACGTAAATCCTCAGAAGTACATAAAACTGATTTATTGCATGTAATATTGCCACAGTAGTTGGATATAAATGCAAAATGTTGTACAAATAAAAGGAGTCGACAACTAGTGCTAGAATAGAAAACGAATACGCCCTCCGCCCCTGCCTCAAAACAACAAACCTACCATATCTATACAAATGAAAGAGAAGCAGCAGCCGTAGACATAAGGGTTGTTTGAAGCTACTCTCGCAAACAACACAACGTTGAATCAAATTACTTTCTGCCATCTGTCGCCAGCTTCACCGCAAATAAAGAAAAGGACATAACCCAAAGAGGCCACGTATCTTATTTCGTCTTTCCTTGCAATATCGAGAGAAAAAAAAAGCAGAAAAAAATCTTAAAGTGCTTTCTCGCACTTGGCATAGGAACGACATGTCCCCGAGAGGAGTTTTTCCGCTTTCCTCCTTCTTCGAAAAAGTGTTTAATCAAATCGATTTTTCTTTTTCTTCTCACATTGAGTGTGTTTTTTTTTTTTTTTTTTTGCTTGTTTTCGTTGAATTTCGTTTTAATCATTTATTCTAATAACAAGATGAAACGACAGCCAAGAGCAAGAGTAAAAGCTGGAAAATTACAGACGCAATTCCTGGGGGATTTGCCGCGGTCATCCCCCAGAGAAACCAGGAAGCACACAGCAAATCCTGTGTCCTCCTCTAATACCGCTCACCTTCTGTGTCTTATCTATGGAGGAAAGTAACTTTATCCCATTCAATCCTCAATTCACCGCCCTTGCTTACTCTACTCTGCTTCTCGTACAGGAATTTACGACACCGATGTGATCCGATTTAACTTTTCATATTGTGTTCCTCTTGTTATTCTGCGTCGTCGTCTTTTGAATATTTTCTCTCTTTTTTTGCTTTACTTCTCATCTCATGCTCATCCCCGTTCTCGTTCTCATAGCCAGCAACGTGCAACTTTTATTCCCACTCCCAGTCCCATTCTGCAATGACCTCCAAATTTCCCCCTTTTTCGTATTTAGTCCTTCACTACCACCCCCTCAGATATATAATAAAGGATACGATGAGTTTATCCCGGAGAAAGTTTTGTACATTTCAACACACAGCAATTGTTGGATGACTTTGGCTTGAAAATTATATATTCCATGGATTGGAAGTGTAGTTACTCTTTTGAATAATAAAGAAGGATTACAAATTCAGCAGAGACACCGAAAAGTGCGGAGAAAATAAATGAAATATACAAACAGAGCCGCCACCCCCTGACGATTGATGCTGAATGTAATTGTGTAGATCTTCAACATCTTTAAAGTTTCCTTTTCAGACTGTTTCGTTAAATATTAATAGGCTGAAATAAATATGCTGACTGTGAACTGAAGTGAGACAACGAAAACGAAACTAATTTAGGGGCTAGGAGGTTTAAATTTCAGACAAAATTATTTAATTGGTGAAGAATTATAGATGAAAATTGGATAGTTCAGACTTATGTCCGTTCTCACACGTATACAAACTACATAACGCCGCAGCAAACAGCTATATACCCACATTTAGATACCAGAAGTACCAACTGCCTTGCTCCCGGACAAATTAAAATCATAAAAAGTTACTTCCATCCGAACAGCAGTACGCCTATTGCCGAAACCATAAACTCTGAGGGAGTTGTTCATAATTTTACTCTGAGAGTAAGTCATAAATTTACCGAAATCAACAAGTTGATCATTTATCAGTCGTAAGTCTAGTGACGAGTGAAGACCCCACAAAAAGGAGATGAGTACATAAATGCAGACGCGTCCAGCCAAGACAAAAATCTACGAATTCGATAATATGGACAAATCACTCCAGTGTCCTAAAGGTCGTAAACTTCCGAAGTGAGTGCTGTAGAAACTCGCACTTCATTGCTTAAATGCCATTAAATGAAATTAACATAACGTTGAGCCTTCGAAATGTCAGATTAAGTTCAGCGCAACAAGTATCCGTTCGTCAGTGATTGTTGAGAAATAGTAAATAATCAATGTTTAATTTCAGTGAATAACAAGCGAGTTGTTTGTTGATACAACAGGATTATACACGAACACACGAAAAAGTGGCGGCACTTAATTGAACGCTCTGGAGATCTAATTAATTGAGAGTTGTTAAGTGATTGTTTGAAGGCGGATTGAGAGGGAAACTAATTACGAAATTTAATTAAGAGCACCGAGGTGCTATGGTATGTTTAAAGGCCTCTTGATTACATTTGTACACAATCCGTGGCAACATAGAACCGGGTACACGAGCATAAGAAAAATAAGCTTGCATTTGCTAAAAAGAAAACTCTTGTGAGGGACTCGATATTAATATGTAAAACATTTTCCAATCAAAGATGCAATTGACATTCGTTGATAAAGGAAGAAAAAAGAAGAAGCATATTTTAATATTCCGTCTGGTAATACCGGTCTGGTTATGCTGTTTGATGTCGTCAACGATGACGATAACCTTTAGTGGAATGAACTCAATGCCATGCACAGCAAGGTGAGGTGGCCCCGTGTCGATCATGTGCCGAGAAGCAAGAACAAATGCAATTCCAGGTATCCAACTGAGTATCCACCACCACGAGCACCACCGCGACCATTCTAAACGGGTATATTTAGAACAAGAATAAAAAAGGGAATCATGAAATATATCTCCGCGCTACAATCGCTGCGTGCAAGACACTAAAAAAAAAAAAAAAAACTAAAAGACCGTGACGTAGATTGTTTCTTGTCAAAATTATTGAGGTATGGAGACGGTTTTTCGATTTCTTTTTGCTTGTTTATCTTACAATTATAGTCTCTTCTAGTCAAACGGAAAATGTCGTTGCTACCGATCTTTCTTAAAACCAGGTATGAGTTTAAATATTTCTTTAAATTATGAGAAACATCCGCAGCATTCGATTGCAAATCACATTACGGCTGTAATGAGTTTTTTCTGATTGCGCGAATGGGGCGACGCAAGTTGACAACGAATATTGTCAATAAAACGCAGAAGATATTGCCGATCAAATAAATTATCGCGATTCTGTGTGTTTGCGTTCATTTTTTCTCTAAAAAAAGAAAAAGAGGATTGTGGACATTGGTTTATCTAGCCATGTTGCAGTTGATGTTGCGTTTGAAGAAGCGTAAGACGTCCCCAAGAATCACGTGCCCCCAATTATATAAAATAATAAAATATTTAAACCTCTCCTGTAAGCGAAATTGCAAAAACAAAAAGCAAAATGATAATTTGCATGCAAACAAGCTCGGTGTTCGCCCCAATTTCTCGTTTGTCTTAACTCAACCCTTTATCGTTTGCCAGGCGAACGCGGAATTCTTCCCGTTTTGCATTTAAAAAACATCATCAACAATCATAACTGTAGCATATGCTACGAAATGCGCTATTGCCTGCAAACAATAAGGGTTTCCATCAAAATTAATTTTTTTTTTTCCACCATCATTTTGTAATGGGGTTTGGCACTCCTTTCCTGAGCTAAGGAAAGCGATAATTTCAATTGCCTGCCAGTATTTGTAAACCTTCAGATCTTTTGAAGTTTTGAGGGGAATAAATGACCTTTGGTTGAATGCCAGAGGGTACACACGTGACACAAACAGAAGGAATATTGTTTTTTCCCGGCGGCAAAGCGCACAGTCTCACTTTTGCCGCAGCAAATTGAATAATGTATTTTCTCTTATCTTATCACTGAGTCAACTCACGCAAGCAACAAGTAAGTAAACTGATAAAAGGCATTAGGGTTGTAATCTGTGTTTCATATGAAAGCTACTACACCATATGTATGATCAGTCCTACTTGGTAATGCTAAATCAACATAATTTTTCATCGGCTGCCAAAGAAGAACGCGGACAGATATTGTTGAACAGAAAACTGTCTTTGTTTATGATTGCGCATTGTGCAGGGAGGAAATTAGATTATATATTTGCCTTTCTAATTGTCAGGGAATTAGCAAGAACAAACAGTAACCTCAATAAGAGAATAAACTTGCCTATCTGCCGCCACGGAAACGTGTAAAGTAGAAAGCCCCTACAAACTTTGCAACAACCCAAGCAAGTCAAAGGAAAAAGTCGGATGGTGAATACTAAAATTATGTTCTTTACAAACTGAAGATGGAAACTGAAAATGCAATGACACTTGGTAAATCGGAATCTGATGTTTGAAACTTGCCTAATTTCTTCAGTTTTAGTCGACCGGCAAAACACTTATCGCACCCATCATCTAAACACACACATTTGTTTCTTGTTCGCCTTTAAGATCAGATTATTATATTTTGGCCCACTGAAGCATGCGTCATTTTGCCCATTATAGCCCTATTGTTTCGTTTTTCTGTTTTGTTTAACTGATATCTGCCGTTATTAACATAATTTCTACATACGCTCCACTGCTTAGCCCCCAATAAAAAACACGGGATGCCAAACACATCTATTTCAATACAGAGCAAAATAATATTGTATTGTCGTCCCTTTTTTAACCTTAATATTTGCATATACAAATATGTACATACATCGCTCGCAAAAACACAGCAGAAAGAATTAGATTGTGAGAACAGAAAGTATACCCAACAGATGCCACCTATCATGTCTCATAGGTACCGAAACCTTATATCCATAGAATGAGCAAGGAAAAAAAAACGAATTGTATTATTATCTTGTGTATACTACAAACACAAAAGGATTTCAAAGATCTATGCAGCAGCAGCATGAAAGCGAAGGACAAGGAGCAGGACTTTCCTGTATCAAAATTCATTTTGTCACCATCATCCAGCAGGGGAAACACAAACAAAAAACAGGAATCAAATCAAGAGGTTAAGGAGGTAGAACACTATTTTCTCGCTTTATTTGCGAGAAAAATCCATGCGCTGAAATATATCACCGCTGCCATCGATTTTTTATCCAGAAGTTGTCGACAGCTCTGTCATGTTTGAAACTATTTACTGTTTCAGAGAAAGTTAAATGAGGCTACATTTTAGCGAGAGTTTGGTGGAATTTTGTTGGAATAAATGTTAACATTTTCAATGGAGAGCGATTTGACAAAGGTTGGGAAACTAAGCAAACTAGAAGAAGGACTCCGTCAACTGGTATATGACATGTTAAAAAATAATGAAAGTCAAACTTACCAGTCTTTTCTTTGATCTCGCAAAGCACTGAAAACAATGCCGGTTTCATTCGATGACAATTCAATGTATGTTTTCTCGCTTGGGCCTCATCCAACGATTGCTCAGAAATACTCATAATTTGCTGCAAAATCTCGCCGATATCCTTTTGTTTGCGAACTTCATTCTCATTACCGCCAGCATTGGTTCCATCGTCTTGTCCAGGCATTCCGTATCCTTGCGGTGCCATCATACCCCCAGTATGAGCCATCATACGATTGGGATCTTCCATCATGTGAAAGTTCGCGTTGGAAGAGGTATCAATTTTGTAGCCACTTCAGTAATATTATTCTCTTCAAATGGATGCCAATATCTAGACAAAAATTAAAATCACTCTTCAGTAAACTGCTCTCGAATAATAATGAATAAAATGCAAAATGAACGTTATAAAACACACACACAGAGCGAATAGAGGCAAAAAAAAACCGCGCAGCATTACCAGGGAGTCTACACTTCGGAACCGCGACAAACTGTAGTCAACCCTGAAATCCAGCAGAAAAACACAACAAACAACTCAAACCTATTTCCCGAAGTGGACTGAATGTATCTCAAAAAATAGTTTTTCCTTCAGGCATTCCATTCACTCAGCCAACCAACGAGTCAACCAACCAGCCAACCAACCAAGAGAAGCACACACCACCAGTTATCCAGCATCAGCGCAGCGCAAGAGAGAGGAACAAACTCATCACTTGCCATGTCGATGCTTGCTCACCATCCATATCAAGTGGTAGCCAGAAGAGGATGAAGAATAAATAACAACAACAACAACAACAAAACACCATCACCCACCATCAACTAACCAGCAGAGCACACACAAACAAACGCTGGGGTATTGAAATAACAAAACAAAAGAGGATTAAGTGGTGTTCTACTCTCTTGCTGCGTACTTTTTTTTTGTATACCCGACACCCGCACCACACTTGTTTCAAAAACACACTGTTACTGTTTAGCAGGAGACACAGAGGTGAAAGTGGGAAGAATCATAAGTTAAGCGAGAAGAAAAATCAATGGATTGTCCTTCTACGAACACCTAGTTCTGTGATTGTGTGGCGGGCGGTTACTGTCTCGAACAGACGGGTAGACATGAAAAATGATTGGGATTTGGCCTTCAAATAAGAGTAATAAATAGTAAAACACTTGTAGACAGTGAAAAACACATGTAAATTGATGAAAGTTGATAGTAGGAGTAGAATTCTTTGCTTTGCACAAAATTTGTAATAATTTGTCAGACCACGTGACTTCAGTTATTTGAAGTATGCACATATGCGGCCAAATGCACTTTTGTTTTTGACAAAGGTGGTGTTTAAAGATACGGGTGTGAAGGCACACAGGGATGTTACGTAGCAATTAGCTGGAAGTGATAGGAAGATCATAAAGGAATTGTAATTTAGATATCCACTGATATTGGGCTTTTTGTCAATAAATAGCGCATACGTTCGTATGAACTGAATGAGATACATATGTATATATGCATGTGCCTCGTTTCCATTATTTATGTCTTAAAAGAAGGTTGCAAGTTAAGTGTTCAAAAAATAAGAACATTCCGCGGGATTACCCAAATCGCTACTACAGGGCAGATTCGGCAAATGAACACGGTTCGAACCCTACCCACCTACGTAAACCGAAAAAAAAAACAAAAATTAGAAGTCTCTCGTGTGCTTTCATTAGAAACAAATATGTGGTTTTAACAAATTTAGCACTCATTTAAACGAGCACATACACTACACACAAAAGACATGATGTGGTGGTACTTACATCTATCGGGGGTTTAACAAAAATTCAGCAGCCCTTCTCTCAATACTCCTTCAACAAAGGAAGAAACAATGAATGGAAGAATTAAAACACAGATCCTTTTAAGAAACTAAAACTGTCCCACACTGGAAATAAATATACATATGCATATATGTATATTTTCGACACGCACAGAACTGCTGAAAGGAACAGAAAATAAAGAAGAAAAAAAAATAAAGAAAAATATCTTCGAGATGAGGCACAGAGGCGAAAAAAAATATTTCGTCAACCGAGATTTGATGTTGTTTTGTAAACAAAAATTCACCACTTCAGTACTACGTAAATCGAAGTATATCCAAAGCAAAATTATCTATGCGATATAAATGATATTGTGAAACATTGCAATGCAGTTAAAATTATTCATTTACCACAGAAATTTAGTATTTCACGAAAGGAGTGTCGATTCCCAACCGTGCTATAATTTTAATGGCCGACGCGATTGTTTTTTTTTTTCTTCTCACACATAATCTTACTTTTTCTCCTTCACTTTCATGTCGGATGGTGGTGGATAAAGTTCTTGTAGTTCACCATAGACGGCATTGCCAGTTTGGATATGGATGAGTGTATTCAGTAAATACACAATTTTCCTTTAAACGAACCGTTTATTCTATTTAAGAGATTTTTTAAACATTCATCAGAATATTTTTACATTGTTTGAGTTAATTATATCCCCGGATGATCAGATTGCATTAAAATACAGTCTAGCAGAAACATGGAACATGGGTAATTGTTTACTCAATTGTATATGTTGCGTTGATGTTGATTCTAGAAAAATGTCATCACTAATTAATTATATATTTCAGAATAAACAATTAAATAACAAACAAAACAACTTGTCAGAATGAGCACTACTGACAAATGCCATCTAGTTTGATTGTCAACAGAAATTAGGTATGTTCCTTTTTTTTAGCTAGTTCTGACGTCAAACTTCAATGCATTTGATTTCAATGCGATAAACACACACATGACGGTGGTATTAAAAGCGGGCGAAAGGGAATAATCCGAGGGTAGATCAGATATGGTGGACATTTTCTATAATTCACTCCACAGAAACACATTTTTACAGTGAAACACCCTATCCTTTGAAAAATACTGTAAAATAACTGTAAATTTATCATTTTCCAACACCATCCTCGAGATAAAGTCGTAAGCACTAACATCAGCCTTGGTCATTTTGTTGTACGATCCGCCGTTTTCGAAATAGAATCAAGAGTTGCCCAAAAGTGGATGCGAAAAAAATATGATTTTCGCGGAAAAATTCGGTTGGGACACCAGGCCACCAGGAAATTTAGTAGGGGGTCTACGCGTTTTTAGCCAGCTTTTGCTTATCTATATCTCGGGAACGGTGAGTCCTACAACAGAACAATACAGACCGATTTTATAGCTTACACTCTGACCTAGAGTACGGACATTTAAAATGGACAAATTAACCGTTATTCGACTGAGATTTTCAAAAGATAACAAAACATCTTCAAAATCGCTCAGAAATAACGGTAAATTACACTTTTTTCCAAAGTCATCCTCTAGATCACGTCACAAGCTACAACATTGACCTTGGTCATCTTGCGATACGATGTACCGTTTCCGTGATATAAGAAACCAAAGTCGGCCAAAAATCCACAGACCCCCTACTAAAATTTCTGGTGGCCTAGTGTCCCAGCAAAATTTTTCGTTGAAAATTGATTTTCTGCGCATCAAACCTTGATTCTATTTCGAAAACGGTGGATCGTACGACAAAATGACGAAGGTCGTTGTTGTAGCTTGTGACTTGATCTAAAGGATGGTTTTGGAAAAATGTGTAATTTACCGTTATTTCTGTGCGATTTATCAAAATATAAAGAGGTTTCAATGTCAAGGCATATTTCTGTGACATGGAATGAAAAATTGCATCTAACCACTACCGCTCGACGCATCGCCACCATGTCGTTTTCTGTGGTCCTGTATCGCCCATGAACATTCAGCAAAATGGGCTCGATCGTACCAATTTGTCCGTTTTCACACAAAATTCAGACTGAAATAGGTAGATATACAAATTATCAGCCATGCTGGTGTGCAACGATTTTTGTCATGGGTCACATGACCTGGGTGTCGCTTGAATTGGGGACAACTGCTGCTATTGGTGGGTTCATCATTTCAGGTGGAATTTTGTGTGAAAATTGATTTTTACGCCCTGAGTTTTGTGCAGCGGTACGGTTTAAGGCATTAGGGTTGAGCAGTTCCTTGGGTTTTCTGTTATTTTGTTGGAGTTCTTCTGGAATACACATACTTTTGTATGCTTTTGAGCGCCTCTAGGAGGTGTAGTAACCTCCGGGGGTAGATGCACTGTTTTTAAGATATCCCCGATTTTTCAAAATGAAGCGAAAAATACAGCCACCCTTACCGTACCCCTCTAATAACCCTTCCAGGTCACCATTCATACCGCCACTGAGACCACCCAAAAATGTAGCCCAGCCTCCCTTTAAGTTGTCTGCCCAATTTCGTTTCTTTCCATCAAGTCGTTTTCGAGAAATTGGTAATGCCAGAAAACCCGATTCTTCCATAAAAATCCTGCTGGGACACCAGGTCACCAGAAATTTTAGTAGGGGGTCCGTGGATTTTTGGTCAGCTTTGGTTTTTCATATCTCGGAAACGGTGCATCGTTCGACAAAATGACCAAGGTCAACGTTGTAGCTAGCGACGTGATCTAGAGGATGGATTATTTACTATTATATATTTACCGGTATTTATATGTGCTTTTGAAGTTGTTATGTTATCTCTTGGAAATCTCAGTCGAGTAACGGTAAATTTTTAAATTTAAAATGTCCATCATCTAGTTCACGGTGTAAGCTTTAAAATCGCATTTATCGTTCTGCTGTAGGTTTGCCCGTTCCCAAGATATAGACCAGCAAAAGTTGGATAAAAACGCGCAGACCCCCTACTAAAGTTCCTGGTGGCCTGGTGTCCCAGCAGAAATTTTCGGGCAAAATCGGGTTTTTTCGCACCCACTTTTGGACAACACATGCCTTTGTTACGAAAACTGTGGGTCGTACGACAAAATGGCCAAGATCAATGTTGTAGCTTGTGACTTGATCCAGAAGATTGTTGGAAAAAAGATTAATTTACCGTTACATCTTTCTGATTTGTCAAAGGATAATGCAGTTTCAGTGACAAATGGGCAATGGGACCTGAGGCCATATGACCACTTCGCAATGAGACATAAGGCCATATGCTCGAATATAGTATTATCATGGCACCGCTAATTACACAGTAAACAATAAAAAAGTAGTTTTATTTTTTAACAAAGATGTTCGTGTGTATTTTCTTTTCTTTTTTAATTATTTTTTTTATTTTGTATCTTTCTGTTTATTTATTATCTAACCCAGGGAAAAATATAGTATATAGTATAGTAAATATAGTAGTACAGTAAAGTATAGTAGTATAGTAAATAGTATAGTAAATAGAATCAGGAGTTGCCCAAAAGTGGATGCGAAAAAAATATGATTTTCGCGGAAAAATTCGGTTGGGACACCAGGCCACCAGGAAATTTAGTAGGGGGTCTACGCGTTTTTAGCCAGCTTTTGCTTATCTATATCTCGGGAACGGTGAGTCCTACAACAGAACAATACAGACCGATTTTATAGCTTACACTCTGACCTAGAGTACGGACATTTAAAATGGACAAATTAACCGTTATTCGACTGAGATTTTCAAAAGATAACAAAACATCTTCAAAATCGCTCAGAAATAACGGTAAATTACACTTTTTTCCAAAGTCATCCTCTAGATCACGTCACAAGCTACAACATTGACCTTGGTCATCTTGCGATACGATGTACCGTTTCCGTGATATAAGAAACCAAAGTCGGGCAAAAATCCACAGACCCCCTACTAAAATTTCTGGTGGCCTGGTGTCCCAGCAGAATTTTTCGTTGAAAATTGATTTTCTGCGCATCAAACCTTGATTCTATTTCGAAAACGGTGGATCGTACGACAAAATGATGAAGGTCGTTGTTGTAGCTTGTGACTTGATCTAAAGGATGGTTTTGGAAAAATGTGTAATTTACCGTTATTTCTGTGCGATTTATCAAAATATAAAGAGGTTTCAATGTCAAGGCATATTTCTGTGACATGGAATGAAAAATTGCATCTAACCACTACCGCTCGACGCATCGCCACCATGTCGTTTTCTGTGGTCGAAATTTAGTAGGGGGAAATTTAGTAGGGGGTCTACGCGTTTTTAGCCAGCTTTTGCTTATCTATATCTCGGGAACGGTGAGTCCTACAACAGAACAATACAGACCGATTTTATAGCTTACACTCTGAACTAGAGTACGGACATTTAAAATGGACAAATTAACCGTTATTCGACTGAGATTTTCAAAAGATAACAAAACATCTTCAAAATCGCACAGAAATAACGGTAAATTACACTTTTTTCCAAAGTCATCCTCTAGATCACGTCACAAGCTACAACATTGACCTTGGCCATCTTGCGATACGATGTACCGTTTCCGTGATATAAGAAACCAAAGTCGGCCAAAAATCCACAGACCCCCTACTAAAATTTCTGGTGGCCTGGTGTCCCAGCAGAATTTTTCGTTGAAAATTGATTTTCTGCGCATCAAACCTTGATTCTATTTCGAAAACGGTGGATCGTACGACAAAATGATGAAGGTCGTTGTTGTAGCTTGTGACTTGATCTAAAGGATGGTTTTGGAAAAATGTGTAATTTACCGTTATTTCTGTGCGATTTATCAAAATATAAAGAGGTTTCAATGTCAAGGCATATTTCTGTGACATGGAATGAAAAATTGAATCTAACCACTACCGCTCGACGCATCGCCACCATGTCGTTTTCTGTGGTCGAAATTTAGTAGGGGGAAATTTAGTAGGGGGTCTACGCGTTTTTAGCCAGCTTTTGCTTATCTATATCTCGGGAACGGTGAGTCCTACAACAGAACAATACAGACCGATTTTATAGCTTACACTCTGAACTAGAGTACGGACATTTAAAATGGACAAATTAACCGTTATTCGACTGAGATTTTCAAAAGATAACAAAACATCTTCAAAATCGCACAGAAATAACGGTAAATTACCCTTTTTTCCAAAGTCATCCTCTAGATCACGTCACAAGCTACAACATTGACCTTGGTCATCTTGCGATACGATGTACCGTTTCCGTGATATAAGAAACCAAAGTCGGCCAAAAATCCACAGACCCCCTACTAAAATTTCTGGTGGCCTAGTGTCCCAGCAAAATTTTTCGTTGAAAATTGATTTTCTGCGCATCAAACCTTGATTCTATTTCGAAAACGGTGGATCGTACGACAAAATGACGAAGGTCGTTGTTGTAGCTTGTGACTTGATCTAAAGGATGGTTTTGGAAAAATGTGTAATTTACCGTTATTTCTGTGCGATTTATCAAAATATAAAGAGGTTTCAATGTCAAGGCATATTTCTGTGACATGGAATGAAAAATTGCATCTAACCACTACCGCTCGACGCATCGCCACCATGTCGTTTTCTGTGGTCCTGTATCGCCCATGAACATTCAGCAACATGGGCTCGATCGTACCAATTTGTCCGTTTTCACACAAAATTCAGACTGAAATAGGTAGATATACAAATTATCAGCCATGCTGGTGTGCAACGATTTTTGTCATGGGTCACATGACCTGGGTGTCGCTTGAATTGGGGACAACTGCTGCTATTGGTGGGTTCATCATTTCAGGTGGAATTTTGTGTGAAAATTGATTTTTACGCCCTGAGTTTTGTGCAGCGGTACGGTTTAAGGCATTAGGGTTGAGCAGTTCCTTGGGTTTTCTGTTATTTTGTTGGAGTTCTTCTGGAATACACATACTTTTGTATGCTTTTGAGCGCCTCTAGGAGGTGTAGTAACCTCCGGGGGTAGATGCACTGTTTTTAAGATATCCCCGATTTTTCAAAATGAAGCGAAAAATACCGCCACCCTTACCGTACCCCTCTAATAACCCTTCCAGGTCACCATTCATACCGCCACTGAGACCACCCAAAAATGTAGCCCAGCCTCCCTTTAAGTTGTCTGCCCAATTTCGTTTCTTTCCATCAAGTCGTTTTCGAGAAATTGGTAATGCCAGAAAACCCGATTCTTCCATAAAAATCCTGCTGGGACACCAGGTCACCAGAAATTTTAGTAGGGGGTCCGTGGATTTTTGGTCAGCTTTGGTTTTTCATATCTCGGAAACGGTGCATCGTTCGACAAAATGACCAAGGTCAACGTTGTAGCTAGCGACGTGATCTAGAGGATGGATTATTTACTATTATATATTTACCGGTATTTATATGTGCTTTTGAAGTTATTATGTTATCTCTTGGAAATCTCAGTCGAGTAACGGTAAATTTTTAAATTTAAAATGTCCATCATCTAGTTCACGGTGTAAGCTTTAAAATCGCATTTATCGTTCTGCTGTAGGTTTGCCCGTTCCCAAGATATAGACCAGCAAAAGTTGGATAAAAACGCGCAGACCCCCTACTAAAGTTCCTGGTGGCCTGGTGTCCCAGCAGAAATTTTCGGGCAAAATCGGGTTTTTTCGCACCCACTTTTGGACAACACATGCCTTTGTTACGAAAACTGTGGGTCGTACGACAAAATGGCCAAGATCAATGTTGTAGCTTGTGACTTGATCTAGAAGATTGTTGGAAAAAAGATTAATTTACCGTTACATCTTTCTGATTTGTCAAAGGATAATGCAGTTTCAGTGACAAATGGGCAATGGGACCTGAGGCCATATGACCACTTCGCAATGAGACATAAGGCCATATGCTCGAATATAGTATTATCATGGCACCGCTAATTACACAGTAAACAATAAAAAAGTAGTTTTATTTTTTAACAAAGATGTTCGTGTGTATTTTCTTTTCTTTTTTAATTATTTTTTTTTGTATCTTTCTGTTTATTTATTATCTAACCCAGGGAAAAATATAGTATTTATAATAATCGCATAAAAAATAAAACTAAACACAAATCAACTAACGTAACAGTTTTGTTTATCATCAATTCACTTTGTAATCATCAGTATCATAGTTGCTTCCAAGATAACCATTCACTTTTTGTGTTTTGCGTTATATTCCTTTCTACAGTCGTATATCTTAATGTACAGGGGTTGTGTTTTTGTTTTGTTTTTTATTCCTTGTAAATTGTATTCTTTATTTTTGTAATTTAAAAAATAAAGTACTTCATATATGTATAGTTTAAATCTATTATTTGTTTATTTTTTGTATTTTATTTTTATTAAGTAAACACATTTTCTCGTTTCTTCGTAATAAAATGTTTTCATTTGCTAATACTAAAAAACGTAGTTTTCTTTTTTTGATTACATATGTATATATATATATATATATATTGTTCTTCTAAAATGAAATTAAATCTAATATATTCAACTACTATTTTCCGTTTTCTTTTTCTCACTAATAAACAAAGCGAAGACGCATTTGGACTAATTAAAAATGAAAAATAAATCAGCTAACTTACGTTCGGTGAAGATAAACCGAACAAATTAAGATATCTGTATATATATATATTTATAATTTAATCATCAGTTGTATTGTATGCTGGTTTTTATGCTTTTCATAAATAATAAACTATTTTTTTTTTCTTTTTTATATAGTTTCCTATTTAAAGGCGAGTTTTTTTCTTAATTTGTTTTTCAATATTTTAGAACTAAACACTTATAGCATTTTTGTTTGTGAATATAATTTCTTATCATTCTTAATTTGTTTTCCTTTATGCTGAAAGCTAATGATATAGTACATGTAGACGTGTTGTATTTTATTGTTACCGTGAACTTTGTTTACATGAAACAAAGTGTACACTGTTTTTTTTTTGTTTCTTACTTTCTTTTGAGTCAGACTTCTTTCATTGCTTTTTTGTGGTAAACGTTTTGTTGTTCTTGTTTATTTTTCTTGTAAACTATCTTTATAATATTGATATTTCCTTTTTTGTTTTGTAATAGCGATTCTGATATATGTATAATTAGTTTTTGACACTGGAAAATAAAACGAATCGGTTTACATATTCTAAAATAACAAACTATAGCGCTTAGGGCCGATTTCCGATAAACGATTTCACACGAATGGGGCAAAAGCTTCCGGAGGTTTTATGAAACCGGTACATAAAAAAGGTACAAAGACTTTTCTTACAAATTTGTCGATGTGATCGGTCGCTACTGAGCGCACAATGGAAGAGATCTCATTGCCATGCAAATTCCTTCCACAGCACTTCGTCACATTCTCAACAAACGCATAAGGCAAGTATAATTTTTCTAAATTAGCATGCACACACAACAAAAAAATGGTTGATTGAAATATTTTGCTTTTTTGTTTGTTTACAGTCTATGTTAAGAGTTCGTCTTTGTATTCATTCATTACTTTAAATATGTGTATAATTAACGGTGTGTTTATAATAGCATATATGTAGTATTGGTTTTCCAACTTCAATAAAATAAAATCTTTCTTAACAATGAGCTTTTAACAATCCACATATTCTAGCTGGGATCTCGCAAAATTTTATAAAGTATACAATATTTTTTTTGTGGATCATGTATGACTGGTAAAGACAACAAAATAACTATTATTTTGCTTTTGATTTTATCAATTTTTTCACATCATTTTCTTATAAATTGTATTGCACAAATGTTTCATAGGGATATATGTAATAATAATTTTACATTAATAATAAGTTTTTTTATTTAACAATCAGTCGTCAAATGAAAGGAAAGACAAAAATTATTTTCGAAAATTTTCTAAAAGTTTGTAGGCACTTTTTGTTTGGTTTTTTTTTTTTTTTTTTTTTTTTTTTATTTTAGTTTTTCATTCTCCCTTTTTCTGTTCCTTTGTTGTATTAAAACGAGAATATCTTTTGGAAAGAAGAGATGTTCATATTTTGTTTGGATATTTGTTTACTATATTCTGAGTGCTGGCAGTACACAGCAAGACGGCTGGCACCAGACAGCAACAAGGATATTATAAAGTTAAGGTACAATAGTTGGGTTAATTTTCAATTCATTTTTTTTTGTTTTGCAAAATCCAATCATCTATCTGTCTCTCTCACGTTTTTGTGATTTTCCTTAGCAAGCAAAATCCATATTCTTATTTTTTAAACAACAAGTATTCTAAAGCACTTCCATTCAACTAGAATTATAATAATAACTATTAAAAACGCAGTGTACAACAACACAATCTTTAACGACGAAACGTTAAACTCAAAAAAGAAAACTGTATATGTTTATGTTTGTGGAGGAGGGAGGGAGATAGGAGGTAATTTAGAGGCGACTTGAAAAAGGGTATTTTTGAGGCACACTATATATGTATGTGATGTACATATACATATGAAAGAACCTATTTTATTTGTTTTTATTTTTTAGAAACCTTACAATTAGCCTATTCCTGCGAAGACTGCTATCATCTCAGAGCTTAAGGACTGAAACTGGAATATAACCTGCTCACCGAATGAGGGTGGTTTTACGTCGGGTTTTCGCTCGAAGATTACGTCCGGGTTTTTGTTTCTTTGGAGGGGATGGTGAGACCATATGACTGTAGTAACTTTGAGTGTTGTAACCTTCGTCAAGGATACCAGTGCTGCTGCCATTTGTGGTTGATGATGATGACGAGGAGGTATTGAAGCAATTTGATTTGCCATTAAGGTGTGGAATATTTTCCATGTACGAGGATATGTGCTCTTCTTCGACGGTTGTTGACGGTGGACGTTTTATTGGAGATATATCAACGTGAGAAGACGATAAAGACAGGAGGGCGTACACACCATCACGATGTCGCTGTTGATCTTCAAGCTCTTCCGGAGATATATTATGACTAAACAAAAGATACAAAGATTACACACATGTACATAACTGCATTATAATCTGTCCACTCTTACCTTTCTTCGCTACTTTCATATGCAGCATCAGATGAGGCACAATTACTTTGATTATCGACAGAAAAACCATTAGTTGGAACGATGGGCTTATCACTCTTGCCATTCATTGCCATATTTCCATTACAATTTGAATTGTTGATAACGCTGATGGTGGTGCCATTACTACAAATGCCATTACCGGTTGCACCACCAGCTGAGTATGTATGATCCTCACTAGGTGATGATGTAATCACTGGAGAACTTTAAAAAGAAATATGGACACAGTCAGTTACTATTGTCCCCATGACATGTTGAGAAACAATGTTTCTTACCCATTTTGAAATGGCTCGTTAAAGACTTTCGGCCCGTGTTTCAATGCTAGCATTGCTGTTGCTGCATTAACGTCATCTATGCTATCAGCCCCACAATCTCTTGCCATGCGTTCGATATTCTCGTAGCTTCCAATAGGAGTGGAGGTGTCGTTCATGTAATATCCATTGCCGTATTTAGCTGTACTGTATTCAGGGGGACTGTCATCGTCCTGGTCATTGGTCTCCATTCGCTTGATAGCTTTGGATATTTTTGGGAAGAGTGTGGCATCTAGATTCGATTTGCCTGGTGTCATTGGTGGACTGCCGTCAGATTCAGTCGACACTGGACTGTTGTTACAACTATTCGATGCAACAATACCATTTCCATTGCCAACAGGACTCTTTTGGGATATCTTGTCTACCGTTGAATTGGGAAAGCATGGTGAACGAGAGAGAGCTTGTATAAGATTTTGCCGCTGCTGTTGTTCAACACGCCAAAGAGAACCTTTTCCCATATTCTAAAATTATACAAATGGTTTTATATTAATATTAAAAAATTTGCGTTCGGTGTCTGTATACTCACTGGTGCCTTCTCGACTTTAACGAAACTTTTGTTTAACGACAGATTGTGCCGTACGCTGTTTTTCCAGCCGGTGGGTGCTGTCTTAAAGTACGGAAAATGCTGAACAATCCATGCGTATATTTCTTTTACGGGCAACGCCTTCTCTGTCGAGCCTTCAATTGCCATGAAGATCAAGGAACTACAAAAAAAAAAACACACACACACGTACTTCAATATAATTGATTGAAGTTTCAAAGGACTGGGATTCTTACCTAAAGCTATATGGCGGTTTGTTATTTGTATGCACCAATGGATCATATGGCACATTTGTCGGATGCTTTTGCTTTGGTGGAGTGGGTGATGCTTTCTGCAGCGGGAGCGGGGCATGTTGTTGTGGTTGAGAATGTTGTTGCTGTTGTGCATTTATTGACGTGGATATCCGACCATTTGTGACAGGTACTGAAGTGAGTTCGAAATCTTTAAGCGAATCGTTCTCATAGCTGTTGGTTGAGTATGACGCTGGACTTTTCATGACACTATGCAGATGAAGATTTTGCACTTGATATTCTCTTGCTGGCTCAGGCGACAATGTGGGGCTGCGTATGAATTGAAAATCGTGAGTCAAAAATTTGTTAAAACCTAGCTTTTAAAATATATACTTACATTCCCTGCAAAGTGTGACCGACAACACTGTTGGCGTAAGTCGCAACTGATGAAGCTGGTGAAGATGCGGTCGAACTAGTGCTAGAACCAGAACTGAAGGGTGATGGCGCTAAGATGGTCTTATTTGAATTCACGATTATGTTTCCTCCGCCACTGTTGTTGGTTCCGCCACCACCACTTTGATCAAAACCGTTCATCTTTTCCCGCAGGTACTTCTTGTGCGGATGGTGAGTAGTGGACAGAGTACTATTATTATTGGAACTATTGATTTGCTGCTGTTGTTGTTGTTGTTGTTGTTGTTGTTGCTGTTGTTGCGGACTAGAAACATTGGTAAGGACAACATTTCTTTGGGGTGAAGAAGGCACATAATTGTTGGCGGCTGGGGTTATTGTGGTTCCTCCTGCACCACCATTTGTCACCCCATTTCCACCGCTCAACCGCGATGGGGCAAAAGTTGAATTTGTTTTATACTCCACAACAGTGGTTGTTCCGCTGGGTCCCACATGTACTGTTGTCGTTGCACCGAGTGTGTTCAAACTACCGCTCACTTGATCATGCATAGCCGTTTGATTTGATCCAATGTAGCTCACTCCATTGTTGGTAGGTGAGAGCATTTGATGATTGTTGCGATTTTTAACCAAATTATGATTGTTGTTGTTACTATAGTGTATGTGGGACTGTTGCGGAGAATATTCACTGGTTCCCTGCTCCGAATTTGAAGCATTCTCCTCGGAGTTACCCGAGCAATCTTCAACATAATCACTTGTCGGTGATATCTGGCCACTGACAATACTCATTGTTTGTCCCCCGTTAGTTTGAGCTTGCATGCGCTGTACAATTCGATTATTTTTTGTACACGTGACAATGTCTTTGAGCAGGTTCTTATCGTGCAGCCATGTTAGAGATGTGAGTTCTTCATCTGTTGCCGCTCCAGCTTCGTTCACCGAAATAACTTGTTCGCCAGATCCCATTTCCAATGGCTCAGTTGAGACAAGAACAACTTCATTCGTGGTGTACTGACCATTTCCATTCGGCTGCAATAGCACATACTTTGACTGAGTTGGAATATTATTGGAAAGTGTACTGCCATTTGAAGTTCCATTGTTGTTGCCATTTCCATTGCTGATGTAAGTATTTTTCGTATTGCTACTGGTTGTTATTATGGTTGATGCAGGACTGTTGCGATGAATTTGAGTGCTGGTTGTGGTGGGGTAGCAATTTGTTGTATTTGAGTTTATCAAATGGTGTTGTTGCTGTTGCTGCTGTTGCGATTGAAGGCTAGCTGCCGTCAATTGAGATGGACCACCATTTGTCTGTCGAAAGACAACATGCCCTCCATCTATGGGAATTGTTGATAGCACCATACTTGTGGAAATAGGAGTTGTCTCTAAATGTGTTATAGTTTCAACGCCACTTGCTGTGTTATCACGTGATTGTGATTTTTCTATGGACATTCTGCAAATAAAGATGATATGAATACATTTAGAATAGCTGTAGAATAACTCTGACACGTGCAAACAATTTTTCTAGCATTAGCCGCTAATTATTTGTTCTTTTGAGATTCGTACAAAATTAATTAACCACTTATTTCGAGCAGAGAAATGTGTGAATCAAATCAAATTCAGTTCCTGCATTTCAAATGTCAACTTAATTACCAGCTATTAGGAGAAGTAATACGTTGAAGGGCGACTGAATGAAGCAAGATATGGGAACTTTTCGGTGTGATTCGAGCTTTTAGAAGACGTTCAAATGACCATTGTACGCTAACACGGTATGCGGAAACGCCTTCAGATAAAGATAAGATTAGAAACCAAACTATCAGTGTGTTGCCAAATTTGGAACAAGCGTCTATGTGGTTTGTACTCTCTCCAGGGAGTGGGCAGATTTGAGAGCGGTAGACGGATATAGTATCCAAACATTGAGTTCAATGAATAAAATACCCGCAGACATAAAGCTAAGCCACCACCATATTCCGTGAACATCAATTGTGACTGATTTTTTCCATAGAACGCATTAGAGGACCAAATTAAGGAATTTAAAAGAGAGTAATTCATAAAATGCAAAATGTATCTAAGAGATCACATATGCTTTAAAGAGAGTGCACAGAGAGAAAGAGAGAGAGAGAGAGAGAGCATGACAAGGCAACTATGTGTATGTGAGATCACCACTACTAAACAATAATCAAGAAAAAAATCTGACAAATTTTATGGAATAAAAAAAATTCACAATACAATATACTCTTCAAGGTCGAATGGGTAACCACAACGACGCCAAGAGAATAATCACAAGTTAAAACATATAGTATCATTATTAACCGAGATGTAGGGAAACACATAAAGGCTGGAGAGAGGAATAACTGGAGAAAGAAAGAGAAAGAGGGTAGAACAAGAAGAAAGCTTATCCCCCATAAGTGGCAGGTACATTTATTTGAAATTTCTTTTTTGTTTTTGGATAGCGTGTCACACATAGAATACGACGCGATGCATTTTGTTTACCTCTTGACATTTGAGCAAGGTTTTAAATCGCCCGAATCCACTATCGGGTCCTTGTCTACGAAAGCTTTGGCAAACAAATAAAACTTGCATTGAATTTTTGAAACTAGGTATATACAGGGAACTTTCTAACAAATGAAAATACATATGATATGTATGCATGTCGTGTAGTAACTCGTCAAGAAACACATTCCATGTAAGGAAATGGTGAGATATGGATTGTGTCAACATTTTTCACGAAAACAAAAAGTAAAATATGTAAGGATTTCACTGTTATATTTATTCTTACACCATTTAAACCACTATTTGATTGTGCCCACTTTTTTTGTTTTATTATCAAAATTAGACAATACCACAGTCAGGTGGAGTACGGAAGACGGATGGATCATTACCATTAACATATGACGGAATTTCACAACACCAACTCGCGCTAGTTTGTTCTGAGTTGTTATTACTACTAAATCATGCTGACTGTGGCGAATTGTTATTTTTCATTATCATCATCATCACCAGCAGCGGCGTAACTTTTTTTTCGAATTAAGACTTTTATGTCGTAGAAAAAGCTCAACTTTGTCTCTCTCTCTCTTCGCCGTTGCGTTGGGATGGTTCGGTTCGGGTCGGGGGAATGATTTAGTAAACAACAAGTACTTCAAGTATTTCTACTATATAAGGAGGGTAGAAGTTGAAAGGGCGACAGTACATAGAAACTGGGCAAGACCGACTCAGGTGGGTCATTAAAACTTGGATTGAATGAGTTCTATTCCACTGATGGTACCTATTCCCTCCCCTTTTTGTGCAGTCAAAAAAAAAGGAGAACTTTTAATTTCGTAAAAAATCCCATCCACATGGCAAAAAAAGTACGTATACGTCTCAGCTCAATAAACACAAATTCGTCCCAAAAAATGTGTGTATATGCACATACACTTGTGTTTTATTGAATATTTAATATTACTATGACTACCGCAAAATGGCGGCAGTAAACAATTCTAGAAATGGCGAGTAGGTTTTTGTATTCATATATTTTTTTGACATCACCACCAGTCTCGCTAGCTGCAAAGGGCAGGAAAAGAAAGTTTCGCTCCCATCGAAGATGGGACCCGACAATGACCACAAAAGACGTATTCCGCATCTACACATATTGTTATTTACGTACATATGTATATACATGCATACGTAATATTTACGTCAAATCAAAACATTGAATGCCTCATGGCAAAGATCACAAATGTCAAATCGAATAGAAGTTGGTTTGGAAAGAGAACGCGCACCCCCCAGTCGGTGCGTTAGAACGAAATGAAAAATAGACCAAGAGTAATGTCGAGCTGCTCAGAGCGACAAGAAAATAATGCCACGCCATTTTAACATATTTTTTCAACTCAAGGCGTCTATACTATCAGACCTCTGTTTTGCTGTCGAGTATTGTGCGTCCTCTAATTAGTCTATGCCTTCTTTTGCTTGCTTTTGTTGTTATTTTTTTCTTGGAGCCATATTTAGAACTCAACGGAATCATATTAGCCGCAATCAAAGAGCGAATCAGCTAGAGAGAGTGAGTGAGAGAGGCTTACAAATGTTGACTGACTGGCTTTCTGTTGACTCTCAGAGAGAGAGGGAGAGAGAGAGAGAGAAAATAAAAAAGAGATTTGAGTGCACTTTGCACAAGCTTTGAGTTCGTTTACATTAAAATGTGGACACCAAAAAACTAAAGAGTCAATAAAAGTGAAACAATTTTGTGAGAACATGCCTTCACATATTCATCATCCTAAGATCAATCGCGAATTTTATGTACAGACACGAGTCAGGCCATTTGAATACCGGGGAACTATAAACGACATTGCATGATGTCTGGAGAAAACCTGAGTTGTTTTTGACGTGTGATGTGGACATAAAAGCGAAATGTTGGCCACCGCGAGTGTCGACCTTTTGACCATATGACCAAAAGACAGGAACATACGCATTACACGTCTGTGAAAGTCACATCCAAAAGATGACAACACTGGCTACTCTATGCCCACAAAAAAAAAACTGACAACAACACAAAACAAATGCGACACTCTGCTAAAAGAGAATTCAATAAATTGTCAGCGCCAATAAGCTACTAGCGCGAAGCAGCGACAAAAGTAACACGCAAAATGACTTGCTGAATTGTCAATTTATAAACATTATAATTGCAGGGCCGACGCGGAGGGAAGAGGAATGAAAAAGATGAGAAGAAGAGGCAAATGTTATAACAAAGTAAACAAAATGCAAACAAACTGTGTAATAGATTCAAACAACCATTGAATCATAAGAAATTCAGCAAATGAACTGACATTTTCCCTCAAAAGAACACGTGGCGTTCAAATGAAACGAACGATGTATGATGCATACGTAACAACCTCTCGCATGCTTATCGTACTTTTCGAACGTCATAAAAAAACCGTTCCTACATATTAAAAATGAAAACTTAGTGAACCACGAGAGGGCAGCCGTTACAATTTAATAAACAACAACACCAGCAAACAAAACATGTTTATTGTTTATTAACAAAAACAAAACGAAAAGAATATGATGTACACTTGCTCCCCCTTCCTCCGCCTATTCTACCCATCACACATCACAAATCGCTTCGAAATGCGCGTTGTAGAGTGAAGGAATTAAACTATTCTCGCTTAAGTATGTTCTGTTTGAAAATATTTACAAAGCGGAATATGTGAAAAAAAAGAATAGAAAAAAGAGAGCTGCGCGGAGGAGCACCTATTCAAGAGAAAACACATGGAAAGCTCTCGGTGGATTTGTGTTCACCATGTAAACAAACTTAGGTGCACAAGTAAGGAAAAAAAAGCAAAAATTCATGCACACGGGTATACACATAGATTATATGTGTATCTGGAAATTTGAGAAGGATTGCAGTGAAGTGACGTAGAAAGTGATATTTACTACACGAGCGCATAGGTAGCCCCTAAATACACATTTTTGTTACTTTTCATCTGAATAAACATTTGTGAAATCTTTATGAGTTTAATTCTCAAAATTCTTAGCCTGAAACTCACCACAGAACCTTTTTATCATCAGCTTTGCATCGACACACTGATAATGGGGTGAATCGACATATTTTTCATTTCAATTTATTGGCCTTCCAGTTGCGATTGGTTGGTTAGTTTTTGCCGCATTCACACATCAATTTAATAGTTCAACAAATAAAAAAACAAGCATCGATTATTTTTTAAACCTATTACGCAGAACTAACAGTGGTCTGAAATCAGAATATGATTATGAACTTTGAACGAGTGTAATAGAGAACGAATGGAAAATATTTCGAAGTACACCACACACCGCACAATTAAAAGGCACCAGAGCCTTAGAAAGAAATCGGTAAATTGAAAAAGGCAAAAATTAATGCAATTTCTCCTATTCTGTTGGAAAATAGTTTTGTCATTGTTTTTTGTTACTATTCACTTTGAACGACTGTGTTGTTTCAAGTTTTAGAGACACTGTCCGCCACATTTGCAACACTTCACAGATTTCTTGTTTAATTCATTTGTTTCCTTTTTATTCTTCTTCCTTTGGTTTAAAATATTTTTTTTTTCGACCGATTGAATATCTTCGAACGGCGACAACGTCTACAAAAGTTGAGGTGGATATTTTTTGTGCGGCGAACATACACGACGACGTTTTAGACAAAACTATATCTCAGTTCTATTGGACTTTTTTAGTGAGGTGGTAGTAAGTGCCATCGCGCCGCGACCACGAGCACAGCCGATTTCAAGAAAGAAAATGAGAAAAAAAAAAAAACTTTGCACACACAAAGCCAGTGACAGTCATCAACACGGCGGAGGCCACAGGCACAAACACGTTCAAATGCTAAAAAAAGGCCAGAGATAGGAGAGCGCCTAGCAAAAGAGAAAACCGTGCGATGGTGTACTGTACGGTACGGACTACGGCGTACGGTGTACTCGTCGTACAACTCGAAGTGAAGTGAAAGAAAGAAAAGAGAACAGTTTTCTTTACGCGAACAAAAATCAATACACATGTGTATTATTGTTACTTCCTGGTATTTGTGACTTAAGACTACACACATGCCGGCCTGGCAAAATTATTTAATTCCTTTTCTTTTTCCTGCACTTTCGCCAGAGAGGCATGCATTTCATTAAGCCTCCCCCGTGTGTGTATTACAGAATAGGGGATACTCCTTCAGGCAGTTAACATTGCACTATCCTGACCTAATTAATACACAATCTACACACGCGAGATGTGTAAAAAGAAAAATTTCATAAATGCACACCACCAGCAGCATTCCATTGCACCGCACACAACACCCAATATATTGTGGGGGTTGGCTAAGTCCCAACAACTAACCCACAGCACAAGAGAACAGAAAAAAGGTCAATAAGGGGGTTGCTGGCTGTGTGTACTGAGTGTGCCACACGGTTACCACTACCTCTTCTCTTCTCACTAACTCCGAAGCTCTTTTCTTTACGCTGCTGCACTCTCGCCAGGATCTACTCTTGTTACATTTTGTGTATCCTTACACAACACTCCAAGCTGAAGGGAAGCAACACACAAAATTCCCTCACACTAAACTAGCGTACCGTAGGACGTCATTGTTTTCGCTATTTATGAAAGCTCACTCACTCAACTCAACTCCTCCCCATTCCCGCCCCCGCCAAAGAGAGCGGTCAACCCACTTGTACAACAACACAATTTGTGACTGTGAAGTTTTGTTTGAATTTTTGTTTACAATTTCTGAGATTCTCTCGTGTTGGAAAATATTCTTTCTGTACATACAACGCGAATGTGTGTATCTGTGGGTACCTGATTGCGATTTCACACACACATTCGCTTATGCCTAACGTAAAATTGTTTTGTTTCGGAGCTTTTTTGTACACTTTGCCAGTCTCCCACACACACCACATGTTCGCCGCATTTCAACAAAATGTAGTTTTATTAAACAAACATTTAGACACGCTCTATCAGCGAGGAGAGAATTAATATAAAAAAAAATACAAAAAAGTAGTTTTTTGATAATTTTTTCTCAAAGTTATGTTAATTATGAAGAGGCATTGAATATGTTTTCAAAAGGTTATTGATGCTAATCGAAACGAATAAGTAACACTTTCCAAATTCAGTTTAATTTGCTAACTGATATTAAATTGACAGAGTCAAAAGTATGGTGGTTTGAAGTGTAGGTTTGAAAATGTATTTATATTTGTTAATTAGGATGATTAGCAATGAGGCGAAAAATAAAGTGGTTCGCCATGGTCGAGCGAGGGAGAGGCCGGGTTTGCGCTTGTTGATCTATCCAATGAAGTTCAGTTACTGCTGTACGTCACGATGATTTGAAATTTATATACATATGTATTGAATCTAACCAGTGGAAGTCGTGATGGAAAAAATGAAATGTTTAACAATCTAACTAAGCAGAGATTGCACAGCTCCCCAAGCTAGCAGTGAAAATAGAAGCCCAATAGAGACCTCTCTCGAAGGAGCCTGTCCAATATATACAGTCGTCTGAGTCCTGTTGAGGCATGGAAAGTCTCAGAAGCAGATGAAGAGGTCCTTAAGATCTTGGAGAAGATTCAACCGATACCTTGACGTAGGGACATAATGGTCCTATGCTGCTTTCACAATTAGACTTTGCCAAACCGTCGATAAGAGCCATATGGTCCTTCCTTTATGTGGAAAACACATTGGCGGCGGTATGAAAAGAGGTACGCGAAGGGGATCAGAGACAGAAATTGACGGCGGAAATTTTCAATGCCACAGAAAGACATTTTGACACTGAAACTTCCTTATCCGTTGAAAAGTCACTCAGAATTAACGGTAAATTTATCGTTTTCCAAAATCATCCTCGAAATCAAGTCATAAGCACCATCATGATCCTTGGTCATTTTGTCGTACGATCCACCGTTTTCGAAATATAAGCAAGCGTTGCCCAAAAGTGGATGCCAAAAAAGGCCGATTTTCAACTAAAAATTCGGCTGCGACACTAGGATCTGTGCGTTTTAGGTCCAACTTTTACTGGTCTATAACTCGAAAACGGTGCGTTAGGTTATATCCGTATATCCGTAGTTTAGGTTATATCCGTGTAGTAGAATAGGTTACTCCGTGAACTAGAGGATGGAAATTATGGACAAATATACCGTTATTCGGATCAGATTTTCAAAGGATAACATGAACTTTTCAAAAACACACATAAATAACGGTCAATTTGTCAATAATCTTAGTCCATCATCTAGGTCAAGCCACAAGCTACAACATTGTCTTTGCTATTTTGTGATACAATGAACCCCTTAAGAGATATAGGCAACCAAAGTTGACCAGAAATCCACAAACACCCTGCTAAAATGTCTGGTGGCCTGGTGTCCCAGCGATTTGTATGAAAAATGGATTATGAATTTCTAAAAAACGAAATTTTGCATACAACTTAGAATGTGTCTGGTAAGAGAGGCGGCGTAGGAGTCACACCAATCCACTATGCCCAAGATACCCAAGAAGGAATCTAGGATTTTTTTTTACGAATTTAGAAGATGAGGTGAGATGGAGATAGACCTCTTCTATGTGACACCGGCCACAAAAGAAAAGAAAAAACGATCACTGATTCATGCGTTCCAACTTCAGTAACTTATCCCCCTACCCAACCCAACCCCTCTAATGGGTTCAACATAAAATATAAATTCAATGTTCTACCAGGCAATACGTAACGAAGATATGTATATTCTATAAATACTCGCCAAAACCGATTCCAATCATCTCCCCACACCAGAGGAGGTTTTTTGGACATTACACTTAAGTTAGAAGACGACACAAAAAAGAATTTTTTGAAGAAGGCCTAGGATTTTCCCGGTAGAAGTGTCTCGGAGACAAAAATATAAAATAATTTTAAAAGATTCCATAGCCCATGGGTTTGGATGTGTTCTTCGGATACATTTTCAAAACAAAAATAGAAACGCGCTTTTTAGCCGAGCATATAGAGTGTGTGTTGTTAGTCAGGTTTGGTGTGGTGTTTCTTCTTCCGCTTTTTTCAATGAGAAGTGGACATGTTTTGATTTTTTTTGTTGAACACGACAATTAGATAATTTTTCATTATATAAGTGATTAGTATTAGTGAGAGTGTTTCCGAGAAGAACTCTTTCAGAGTTCACGTCGTATTTCCATTCTACACCCACACACCCATTTAAAAACTGTCCTCTTCAGTCATTCATATCGATGCATGTCATCGAGCGCAGTTCAATAAAAAAAGAAATGACTCCCCACATGCGGGACGACAGTAACAACGACGTGTACTACAATAAGAACCCAAAACCACATACCGAAAAGAAAGAAGACAAAAAAGCAACCGTCTCGACATACATTTTCGATTTGATTGCCAATTATGTAAATTTCCACTTCAGATTGGAAAATTACTACCCACCAATCAATATCCAACGGATAACGACTGTGATTACACACGAAATGGAATGAATGGTGGCCAAAGTGGAGCTCGGACATAGGCTCGACTGTGCTGCAGACTTTGCTTGCTCAAGTTGGCTGGCACGAATAAATTTGTCAATGTTTGATTCGATTATTTTATTTTATTTTTTCATTTCAGAGACACACCCAGAGGCTACAAAACAAAAAACAACCCGGTACCCAATGCCTTTCCGAGAGGAGAGATATATCTATTAATGTTCCTTAAAAGCAAACATTTGTTAGTCATGACACTCCATACAAGTATACACCATGATCGAGAAGAGTCGAGTCGAATGACGTAATTAAATGAATGCGCATTCACAGAAATCTACAGCACATATGATGAATGCATTATTCTGGGATGGGTAGCAATTCTGCGGGGGTTGGCTAGGCCTCCAAATATGGCATTGAAAGGATACGGTGCGACGACGACGACACGTGATGAAATAAACTCAAACAGAAGAAAAAATTACGAAAACCAAAAAACTAGAACAAAAGTGTGATGTTTGCCCCAAAAAAATTAGTCTACGCAAATACATTCCTCATGGTTCGCAAGATGATTGCCTCCGCAACATGATAATGAAACGTTCAACAGATAAAATACACAAACATACACATACACATAGAGACGCAGCACCTATCTCTCTCTTTCTCTGTGGATTCATCTGAAGCTCTCATGCCCTTACACCTCCTCTCTTCATCGAAATTCTTATTTGTCTCAATTGAATTAGCAGCTCTCTATGTTCGGCCGTGTCATACTAGCTCAAAAATTAAGACGGGAACATGGCTACAAGTCATTTGCTGTTTAAACTTGTGAAGAAAAGTGGAAGCTCCGGCTTTAGTAAACATAACGCGGGACTGAGTGAGATAAGTTTATCCACAAATACATATCGCCAGTGATATTCACATACACACATTCCACTCCTACATTCATAGTAAACGACTCGTGACTTGTCATAGCTTAACCACGAGACGATAACTAGCAAAAGCCGCACGCAATTGATGGCGGCGGCGACACAACACTGCCGACAACGACGACGACGCCACCATTAGCAAGCAAAAATCCTCCTCCAATCGACGATGAAAGCTTAAAAATAAACTCAGTCTCTCTGGCGTTCACTGCCGAACAAAATACTTTTTTGTTTATATTTCTTTCACTGACCCGCTGTGTATCCTTGCCATTTGTTTCGTATTCGTACACCGCGCACCGTTAAATGGTTGGAACAAAAATAGGCACAATTTTGGCAGAGCCATCAAGTGGGGTATTCGTTATCCTCATTCAAATACACATTAAGTGCATTAGGTGGTGAAAAATAAATCATCTACGCTCGTTCAGTTCACTCACATTGCGGTGCGCTTTAAGCTCTAGAGAGTTTCCATGGTAAATAAACTTAAAAAAAGGAAGTGGAAACGTTTGAAGTCGATTCAACACTTATTGAAAGAACAAATACAACCTTGAGAGGGGGGCAGACGTCGTATGACGACTTGTTATTGATTAAAGTCTCCGAGCCTCAGTTTAGCACAAACAAATGGATTGCTCCGTTGTTCGGTATCAATTTTGTGGATATGACAAAACTTGCGGGTTTCTTTTTCTCAGTTATTGTTGTTATCTGGAGAACGCAATTTTTTTGATTGTACCCTATGTCGAACTGACTGTCTGTCGATAAGACAAGGATGTGCGTACGCTCGAGACAAGATTTCATGAGTTATTATTATTATTATTTTTTTTTTTATTTAAAAGTACTTAAGTTTTTTTTGTCTAGCAAACGGCATGAATGATTAGAGCACAAAAAGTAGGCGTGTTGATGACCCAGATGACATCTGATAGAGTCCAATGGGTATAGGTCAACTTTAAAGACTTTACAAAAAACTGAAATGAATTGGGTCATGGTTACTAAGAGATCTTTTATGGGTAGAATTTGAGACATGTGTGTGACAAAACTAGAAGGTCTAGAGGGTCCTAAATTAAATTGATGATAAGCAGCTATATGCGACGATGAAAACTTATCAAGGTCTGAGTTGAACTTTGCACATGGTCAACCGCATGTTTGAAAATAGAAAGATATGCGCAAGTGCTTTTATTTTAGGATTTCAATTGGATATACTAATCAAGTGAGAAGACCGTAGAGTCGGGTCAACAGGCAACTTAGGTGAGCTTAGAAAGAGGTGCGACAGAGCGAAATAAAAAAAAAGACATCATAAGGCCATATGACGGGGTATGAGAAGCGATATGCAATACGCGAATTTTCGTGGGAATGATCTAAAGGTGAAAATGTTCAATAATTCAAATCACAAAAACACTACTTATTCTTTGAAAAATCACTTAGAAATAACGGTAAATTGATCGTTTTTCCAAAACCATCCTCGAAATCAATTCATAAGCACCATCATGAGCCTTGGTCATTTTGTCGTACGATCCCCCGTTTTCGAAATATAAGCAAGCGTTGCCCAAAAGTGGATACGAAAAAAAAAAAACGATTTTCTCTGAAAAATTCCGCTGGGACACCAGGCCACCAGAAAATTTAGCAAGGGATCTGTGCGTTTTCGGCCAACTTTCTGGTGGCCTAGTGTTTTGGTTTTTTGTTACAATCGGTTTGGGCAAAGCTTTGATGAAGAAAACCTAAGTGACGGGTAAACAGCAAGCTTGCAAATTACAAAATGAATAAATGCTTGATAAAGGAACAATGTTCTACGGCTGTAGAAGTGATTCCTATCGTTCTGAAGCACACTTCTACCAAATGCCCACAAAAACCTAAGGTATTAAACCTACTATTAGTGGATCTGTCGTGTGATATAAACAAGACAAACGCCTGACATAAGTGAGAAGATTCCATCAAAATCTAATCTAATCCACACTGTCTCACCTTATCCCCAAAATAAAGCTCCCATGTGCACAAGCAATATGAATGGTTGCATCACACTTCGGCTATCACCATCATGATGAAATATGTATACGCGTCAGAAAGACATTCATAGTTCCTGCTGACGTGAGGCCAAGTAGTAAACCTGTCGAAAAAGAATTTTGGTTTGTATTTGAACAAATGTTTCTTTTTTTTCAATAAAAATAGAACATATTCTGCGTCATAACATAATTTTCGCACTTTATCTATTCATGAGCAAAATAATTATCAGTTTAATATCCAGCCGAGAGGGCGATAGTATAATCTTGTGTAATCAAACTTCGCGTTCGAGTAAAAAAAAGAACCAATTATGAAACTGCAACGAGGAAATCACAAGAAACTTATATAAAAACCAACTGATGAAATTGGCAAGCTTGTGCTAGAAATCCGTAGGCGTCCTCCGTCTAATAAAATGGATTCTCCTTTCCGACCATAAAATTCATCAACCATTACACATTCACACCCCTTTGCGTAATCACTACGTCATTTTGTGTCACAGAGGCAAAGAAAAAATGTATGCTTCCCGTTGTAGGAAGCGAATGTGACAATACACATGTGACTCCAAATCAAATATTGATCACGACGATGATGACGAGATACTATGTCCATCCATCGACGAAAATCTCTGCTCTCCACAACCATGCACAGTCTATTTTTGTTCTAGTCCACATCCATTTATTCATTTATTTCATCTATTTTTTGTTAGTTTAATTTCAAACAGTTTTCGACTCTCATTCACGGGCAAAGGCTACGCGGAGATTGTAGAGGAAAACCTCGGGTGTGTTCAGGACACAGTTGATATTCACCTCCTCCTCCCCGTTACTCCATCGCAGGGTAAATCAACAGTCAGAATATTTAGTAAAAATATAAATTATTCATTATCCCATTCCACTGGCTGGCTTTTTGACTGAGGATATGTTCAATAAACTGTTTTGACTTTTTGTCTTTTGTCCATTCCCAATGTGTATATATTTAGATTGTATATCATGTTCTTTTTTTTTGTTTTTTTGTTAATCTTTCGAGTTGTACACGAGAAATTAGAAATAGCGCACACGCATCGAAATTGTTTGGCATACCTTAAGAGGCAGACACACCACACTGTGCAAGGGTTACCTAACCTAAAATTTTGCCATCTCGTCTCGATACATGGTTCAACCAGGCACCTATGGTGTTTTACACCAATCCGGCTAATTAAACAAAAATACTAATCAACAATGGTTTATGCAATAGAGAGTAACACGAACAAAAAATCTTAAAATAAATTATTACAATCTTATTTTTTCATTGTTGTGATGGCATATGCGGCATACTCAACCACATACGTGCACTCCTGTCTTTGCGTCTGCACCATCATCATCATCTGCTTAGAGGTTCTGTGCTTTATTCCCCACTTTTTCTATTGTATGATCTATTTTTATAAATAGAGAGAAAACAATGAGATTGAATAGGTAAAACGTAGAGGGGGCACAATAAGGAACGCAGTTTTTGGCATGCCGAATTTGGAAATGTACAGACGACAGTTTTATGGAGAACAACAGTTGCTTTGTTTAGAGTACACATACATATTGGTTGTTGTGTGTACCTTAGTTTGAATTGAAAGCATTTTTGATGACCAGCAAATTCAATATATTTACCGAATGATGAAGAAGGCACTGAATTGATTGTGTGTTCGATTGAAATACCTAAAATGCAGAGCAATGACTTGTGAAATGAGACCTGCATGTAAAAGTGTGCAGCAGTTTTTTGGACCTAGAATTATTTTCGAGGATAGGTTCATTATGACTTCTGGAGATCGGTCTCTTATTCGTTATTTGTATAAGCGATTCATAGTCCGAGGTTCAGCAGGGACTAGCTTGAACAATAAGGTGAAGTCTTGCGAGATCCTCGTTCTTTAAAAGTTCTTACACCAGGAAAGTGTATGAAGGCATCAATCGGCAGACGATGCTTTCAATCAAACTCCTAAATGATTGTTCACCAAGCAAGTACAAACAAAATGCAAGTTTAAGCACTAAGATCTCTTACATTTTAAAAGATTTCGTTCACAAAACATTCTTAATTGTCATCACACATACTAGGTATAGTGTCACATGAATTTACTGAGTCTTATCGAAAAAAAACCCCACGTTTCTTTGCGTTCACTGATAAGAGAAATCGATTCCCTTCACACTGCTCTTTTGAATACCAATGCCCCCTAAAACACAGATTTACTCACTTAAACAACTTTTTTCTTTAAATAAATTATTAATATGTACCTCCAAATAACATCACTGGTTATATATTTCCAGTTTTTTTTTTTTTTTTTGTTTGTTGTTGCGAATCTTCAGTTAAGATTTGGAAGTAGTTACTTTGTTTGTTATCCGTCACTTGTCTCACACGCACAAATTGAAAAATAACAAAAACTACGACGACAACAAGTCAGTTCCTTTCTTTATTTCCGATCACTGGTGTCAGTCGCATTACTAAACACAAAAAGCGGAAAAACGTAATTATAACGAATCACTGTAGGCACACTGTCGCCGCAGTACAATATACTGGTGAACTACTGAAATACCATTGAAACAGTAGCAATATCCCATAAGTACAACCGTGTGTACTACTCTCGTGTATAATGACATTCAAATAGATACACTCCACTCTATGTACGAGTTAATATGATTAAATCTGAAGAAAAAAATAAAACAACAACAGAAACAGAAACGCGCGTTCCTCGACTCGAGTCCAAGTCGTGAGTGTTATGCGCGCACACACAACACACACACAGTGTGTGTTTTTGTAAGCTACACAGAGAGTGGTGTATAATATGCCTCTCATCTTGACTCGGGGCGGACGCGCAAAGAGTAAAGCGCATTCAATGAAAAACAACTCATTGTTGTTAATTTTTGTCATATACATGCATACACAGTTGACAACAAAAACGAAAATAAAAACGCATGGAAAATAGAATGAAAAATATGTGATTTGAGCGCGGCCAGGCCACACGAAGAAAAACTGTGTTTACAATCCACATGGGGTGGAATTCTATTCGAAAATACCTTGTTCGTCACTCCTCTCTTCAATGTGGTGAATGAATTGCTTGCTTTTCAACACAGATCTCTCCTCTCTGGTCACTATCACTCTTTCTCTCTCTCTGGTGAATTTTATCTTATATGCATATACATTGCATATGGATGGGGATAAAATTGGAGATTGTTGTGGAATGAAAGAAAAAAGTTTCTAGGTTAAAAGCGTTTGCTTCAAAACGTTGTTTGTTTTTAGACTTAAACGACAGAGAGTCGGAGAGTGATGAAGTTTGAGCTGAAGTTTTGAAATTGTACCTATCCTTCACTCGGTATATCATTCAAATCGATTGAAGTTCAGTGGTGTTTTTGGGGAGCAGAGTGATTTCTTTGTGACACGAAAATTCAAGATAACCATATTTCCATTTTAAATTCCATATTTTACGTAGAAAACTTTACTTGCTAACCTTCACAAACCAAAGATAAGCAGCAGTCGTGGTTAGAAACATGATTCTCGAAAAAAAAAGTTGCTCAAGCTGATGAACATTTATATTTATGAACAGCAAATGTTTACATGCATTTTTATTGATAGGCTATTTATACACACAACCGTTTGCCATTGCTATCAGACGACACAAATCTACAGAGAGAACCCTCCTACCGAACACCAACCAACCAGGTCATATGTAGCTCTAATCTTCCTAAACCGACCATGATATGAGACAAAAATGTGTATAAAATATATGTGCGGACCCTCGAATCTATGTACTAAGTACAGCCGATCTACAAACAAATACTTTTTCTTATCTCTTGTCAGAAGAAGTGTTCAAAAGGAAAAAGGGATCGAATATACAGATTAATCAAAATAAGAGCACATCTAAGGTCTTAATTCAGAAAAACAAGTGATTTATTATTTTTACAAATCACGTGAAAACAAAAAATCCGCATAAGATTGATTATTTCTAAATCACCACATTACTTAATGAACATAAATGCCCGCATACGAAGACCCATGGGAGCATTTTGGCCACGATCAAGTATGATCCGTTTTCCTTGGAATGCCTGACGATCACACATATATGCATATACTACACGTAGCCCCGCCGATCACATGACAACGAGAAAAAGAAAGTGAAAATAAAATGTTGTTATCTAGATGTGATGTGAGTGTGTCATTCTTCGATGTCAGAGAATGATGTAGACTGATTGCATTACAGATATGCTGCTAAGGCATCCCCCAAAAAAAGAGAAAAGAGATTAATACTCCGCAATAACAACCACCACTGAAAAAAGTCTGCACAAACATGAGATTTCAGATTTGTTGTCAAAATGTACACATTTGTGTGACCATAGCTGTCTCCACATGTGCATATCCAAAGTCGTTGCTCAAGGTGATACGTCTGTGTTGGTTTGAGTGTACGCCGCTACACCTGTCTTTGCAGCACCTAAAACACACCAAAACACCTCAATCTACGCATACATCACATAAATAAAAGATTTGTGCCCTATATTTTTCACAGCCCGAGAGGCTAGAGAATAGCATGACAACAAGAATACACGTAGAAAACAGCGCGCGCGCATTTGTGTGTGTATAGGCACTTTTAAAATATCTTTAACTTTGCATAAACAAATTCGCCTTAAACAAAAATGTCTACACATGTGTATGTAGGGAACAGCGAGCTTCCCGAACTTTGTTGTTTGTATGTTTGGCAGACAGACATATTCGTGAGTAGGTATGCTATTTGGTATCTCAAAAGTTGATATCTTTGGCGAATATTGCCGGCGTTTTCTTACGTACCTCTGCGGTGTGCATGTGTATGAGAGCAGAGAGATTAATTCAAAGTATGTTTGCAGTTTTTTTTGTTTTGTATTAGTGGGGGAATTCTCGGCTCGACTTAATTGTTTTTAATTAATCACGGAAACATCTGTAATTCAACCTCACTGATACGCTGTTGTTTTGAGGACATTTTTTTTTCTTTTGATGATCAAGGCAATACATTTATCTGCTGAGTCTCAGGACAGGTTGTTGTACAAGTCGACTAATTTACAGAAAATAATGTAAAATTATGAAAACAGCAGATTTAAGAAAGTTCTTTAAATAGTTCGGCATCAAAGGTCAAACACCAGGAAGTAAAACTACCTGACACAAAACAACGAGAGAGAGAGAGAGAGAGAGAGAGAGAGAGAGCGAATGGAGAATTGGAACACATACAATACAAACATTTTGCATAATACACAAATCATATCAAACCAAAATAAACAAAAACCCGCTACACACAACAAGCATAAGCAGCAAACAACAAACACTAATTCTCTCTTGAATAAACAATAAGAAGCAGCTGAGAATATTCAAAAGAGAGTCACAGCCGAAGAGAGAGCGAGAGTTGAAGAGAACAAGGCACCACAAGTCACCAAACCAACCCCAATCTACAATTAACCGCATATGAAGACGAAGCTACACACTCTCTCTCTCGCTCTAAATTTAGTTTTATCAATTGTGTACGTCTTCCTAATAAGGAAAAATCCCATTTAAAGATAGTGAATTGCAAAGAAATGAAATTAATGAGAATTGATTGACAAACATTTACGCCTCTCTCTCTCTCTTGTGTTATTCACAGGCATGGCACAGGACAGACAACTCTGACATTGAGTAGTTGTATAACCTATCCATCGACCACGTGAACTCCCTCCCCCTCATGCACTTACACGACATTTTCACAAAACATTCATAGATAAAAAAAAAAAAAAACTCTTCTTACTTAGGCGCCGTGGAAAGTGTGGTAATTACACTTTGTCACTAAGTTATCTAAGAATTAGGTCAAAGAGCACTCTTCTGTTGTTGACAGGTAAGAGAGCGAGAGAGAAGGCAAATTATTTCGAAAATCTACTCAAATTCAACGAATTGCTGTTAATTTGAATTCCATCCACTGCTATATTTCACCACTCACCTTATAAATTTGAAACAACTTCAACTTCTGTTCACATGTGAATTTTTTCTTCTTTTTTTGGTCGCCTTTGCAATGTGCACGTGGAGCAAGTAAATTAAACTTCCTTTAGAAACACTTTTGTGAAAACTTGTGACGCGGATAAACCAAGAGAAAGGAACCAAAAAAAAAAAACTTGTCAGTCGCTTTGTAGATCGTTTAGAAAAGTTAGACAACAAAAATTAAAATAACACCAACAGTAGCCGTAGCCGTACCAGCAGCACGACGCTAACACATATTATAACGAGAACGACAACACGTCGACAACGAAGCTCCAACGAGAAGTGCGACGATGCCAACGACAACAACACGCTGCGATTCTTATTTGTTGTTATTGTTGTTGTTGATGATAGAGCTCCCCGATATGAATACCGTACCGATACATCTATACCACATTATCTCTCGCGCGTTAACAAATAATCAAATAAAGCGCGTTCAGTTCATTTGCGTCGACGTTGTCATTTACTTTTTAGTTTGGTTTCTTTTTTTTTTTTTTTTTTGGGTAGTAGTGGTGCTCCGTTGTCGTTGGCTGTCGCATTCTTTCACATTAAAACGTCGCACCAAAATAACACCATGAACAAGTACAGAGAGCATAAAGTACTTTCAAATATACTGTACATTATTATTGTCGATTCTGTTTTTCTGTATTATTCCCTTCCCCCTTCGTTTTATTTTTTCTGATTCGTGTGTTCCTTTTTTTATTCTCGTTTCGGACAGTCTACACAAAGACACACTGGTCTGTAACATGTTTGCCAAAAAATTATTAGTCTCAAGAAGTACTAGGAGAAGCGATTTAATTTCAAATAGATTGCGTGCCAAGTTATGCTGTAATATCGGAGGACTCTGTTTGTTATCAAATTCGTCCATTCATGACCGGAGTCTTCAAGAGGCAATGGTTAGACATTTGTTTACAGGTCATGGACTATCGAAAACTAGTCATCGCAGAGAGAATGTCCCAAAGTTGTGGTTTGAGTACGAGTAGTACAAAGCCAGTGGAAGAAAAAAGAAAACTTTCTTAAGCCAACCTTCCAAGAAGCACAATACAAATCAATGCTAAATATCCTTTAAGGTCAGTCAGTGTAGTCAAAAAATAAACAATTGCTTGAACCGCATGTCTACCACACAGATATGACGAAACTTCTCTTCATATCAACATCGCACACAAGAGCCCCCCCCAATCCTGCCCACTCGTCCAAAATATAAATATATGTAATATCCAAGCGCGTCTACAAATAACCAAATAATTGAACTATTCCTTCACACATTCATCAAATTAAATTAGTCTTCATAAAAATTCCAACACAAAAAAAGCAGCGTCGTCTCATACACAACCAATGAAATGAATATAAAATTATATATACGGGCAAATGGAGCAACCACGAAAAGCCTCAATGGAGCTCAATTCCAGTTTTCCTCGTGCAGCACAGTAGTCACCGGCTTCTTATCACCTCCACCACATATAGAGACAGCAAGCAGCTACTCTCCTCCGTCCGCCTTATATAAACAAATCGCGCATTGCGCAAAGCTACAGTTTTTATTTATTTATTTATTTTTTGTTCATCTTCATGTGTTGCTGGCCTTTTTTTACAAACAATTAAAAAAATAAAAGAGATCAGTTATCACTGTTGTGTTGACTAAATGCGAAGTTATGCGAAGTTATACGAAGTAAGTATTTAACTCATATGATGTGCATGAGAAGGAATCTCAGAAACGCAGATCGTTCTTAAAGTCGATGATAATTGTGTTGTTGTCCGCCGAGCGAGGTGTAAGTGACAGAAAATAAAGAAATGGATTAGGACGGAGGGAAAAACGACTTGCAGATTGTATATTCGCATACAATGTACACGAATCTCTACTGACCCCCTGACACCACTAAAAATTAATTTCATTCCATTTTTTGTTTTTGTTGGAAATATTCGAAACGTATACACAAGTGAGGATATCGCTGAGTTGTGTGTGCTTTTGCTCAGGGCTACGACCGAGAGGTCGAGCGCTATAAAATACTCATAACTCGGCATACTTAACAGTATAGACACGATTCACGACTGAACACAGGCATAAAAGTAGGAGTAATGAATACATAAAAAACAAAAGCTGCAAGACTTGACTCATGAGATATCATGCAAAAAGAGATCACCCCAACAAGATGAGTGATATGACGGGGAGGATCTTTAGACATTTTAAAGGATACCTCAAAAAATTCAAAAAGTTAACCTCTATTCGTCAGGAAGATTTTTGAATAATTGATGTTCATTTAAAACTCACCTTCAAATGATTGGAGAAACCTGAAAAAAAGAAGACCAAAATCATGTTACTAACGAAGGTTATGAACTCACGTATGTATTCAAAATCTTAGCAAACAAACTTTGATAAACTTCAATGAGAGACAGCAAGATTTGAAGATACCCCAGATAAGTTGGTAAGATACAACGATGTTATCGCTCTTCGTCGTAGAGGATAATAAATAAGGGGTTAGCGTGGGTGGTGTATACATTACAAGGCGACAGGCTTTATAAATTTTACTCTCGCACATAATCTAGGGAACATTTTAATTGGATAAAGTTAATTTGCTGTGTGATTGATGACCTAAAGCGAGGGAAAGTGGACGACAGGAGATCTAATTTTGTTCCAAACAAATACAAACATTCAATATGTGCCATCTAAGTTCAAAAAATTAATAAATATACAAATTTATTGAAATCGAAAGCAATACCATTGTACTCACAATTTAACGAAGCTTTAATCTAGTTTTCTAGACATAAATATTGTAAATAGGTCACAACGACAAATGTACAAGTCAGTCGGGGGCTACCCCTTGTGTGAACGTTTAACAAACACGTGAATTTGTATATCTACAGACTTATCACTGCCTAGAGGGTTAATTAACACATGTGTGCTATTTTTTTCTTCTTCCATTTCTTGGCATAAAATGCTAAGACGCGATGTGGTGGTGATCATGTGCCCCGCGCGCCGAATTTAATCAGGTGAGGAAATATTTCAACAGACTGCACGAGTTTATAATTATTTATATTCCATATAATCAGTCGAGCTTCCATGGCCATGGTGTATCACGGAAAATATACGATTTTGCAAGGCGTTAAGAAGGACCACTGACTGCGATATGGATTAACCCGATTGATAGCGTTTACTTTACTATTAGACTGCAGATTATTGCTGTGTGTTTGTCTTTTTGAGATGATAAGACTGTGGTGGGAAAGAAATAGTTCATAATTCAGAAGAAATTCTACTCTATCCGGAATTTCCTTGAAATAATTCCGCTAGGCAAGGTTCCTCGGACTCTGTTCATGCTGCAAAAAATAATTCCTGTATAAAAATGTATATTTTAAGCATCAGGAACTATGAAAGTATTATATTACAGAGTGGGAAAAATATTTGATTTTTTTTTCTGATTTTGAACTGACAGTATGAGTGATGGACATCAGGGCTAGAATACATACATATATTTGCGTTTGTACATGCAAGACAATTTGACAAAAGAGGTAAGTATGTCATTAGAAAGAATAAGACGGTGGCCCACATTTTCAACCGACTCTTAGTGTCATGATCAATCGTGCCGAAGCACGTAACCTTTGAACTAACTAAACATTTACAACCCTGCTATACTGATAAAGTAGCTTCAAATTGAAAGAACCCTCATATTTATGACTCGTAATCAAGTCATAATATCAATAACTCAAAATCCACGAGATATGAGTGACATTCTACATTTATGAGATAAGCATAAACCTTTCGACAGTTGTGAGGTTAATACACCTCTCTCTTCTGCAAAATACTGAATCGTTTTTTACCTACACATTATCCAATTAAAAACCAATAAAATGGAAAATTAAAAAAGGCCAATAAACATATACAGAATGTGTGCAACAAGAGAATATGAAGCTATAAGCATCTGTCCTCTTTCTGCTAAGAGTCTATTTCAGAAACGACTTAATCTATATATCTATCCATCGGAGAATGCATACTATTCGACGAAAAGAAAGATTTTCTTGCGCTTCAGTATTTCGTTGATTTTTGTTGTTTCCATTTCCTGTTTTAAAAATAGTCCCCATAGTAGAGAGACAAAAATCAGAAAGAAAATATATTTAAATTTGTGCATGTGTATCTCTACGCCGGTGTAGATGTACAAATATTTTTAAATGTCATTTGACCAAACAAAACAGACAAAAAAGAAAAGACGTATAGGTATATGTAGATTATTTTAAAAATACAAATCAGAGCTTTGCTTTGATTTAGATTTTTTTAATTCATTTTCTTACATGTGTTCACCAACCTGGCGTGTATGTTGGCTCTGCAATTTCTGATAGAGATTCTAAATCACCAAATGTTAATCAAACCTCAAGAACCCGAACAAAAACCGAAACACATTTCATGCAGCAATAATTAAGGTATACGTTACTATTCTCAAAAAAGGGTGGACATCTAAATGGAAACACATGCAACCGAAACCATTGAAATTTATCAAATATAACGCGCATGCACGCATAGACAATAAAGACAAAGCATCTCATAATCAACAACAATCTGAAAATAAAACATTTTAAAGGCAATCGAAAGCGAGCAAACTAGAGCTGGGGCAGTATAGAACGGCCCGCATCTTGTAAGTAATCATAACAATGTTTTTAGCCGAGAACATAGACACTAATACAAGGCAATCGTATGTAATACATTGTAGAACACCATGCTTTGATAGAAAGTGTGTACGCAAAACGAAACGAAAGAAGTTCCTCTCTAGATGAATATTGCGAAACAAACAATTGTTTTATAAATGGTTTTCGTTTTTGGTCTATTTTTTGTTCGTTTTGTTTTTAAACCTAGACATGTGCCGTTGACATTAGAAGAAGAAACAAAAAGCATTTGTTCAGCAAGGCGCTGTTCATTGCACTTTACTTTATCAATCGTTTAGAAGTAGAAGAACGTTTCATAAGCAACTACAACTCATCAATTATAAATAGATGATGAACGGGCAGGCAGCAACCTCATGAGTGATGCAAAAAAATCACCACTAACTGTTGGGACTTAAGATGTGTGTACAATCAAACAATTCTATTCTAAAGACATTTCCCATCCAAGTATCAAGCGAGAATCAATAAATAATAGAATGCACTAAGAGAGGTGCAACAACCATTTAATTCAATTTGATTGTTATTTATAGAAAAACAATTATTTTACAGACGCTTTATGCAAGCAAGAGCTGGTTGTCTGTTGTTGCCATGCAACGATTCATTTGATGTTAAACGAATTTCAATTCGAACAAATACATACTTAATCCATATGCAAGCATATACATATGCGCATACATTAATTTAAACAAATCAGAATATAAAACAAAGACCCTCTGCCCACCGTTGCGACTGCTCTCTCTCGCACAGGTAATGTGTGTCCGATCATTTCATTTGAATTGTCAATTATGGGACTATCCTGCATAATTATCTCGGTACTCTAAACCGGATATGTATTTTCGGTATTTCAACACTGATGCGTCAAATACGTCGCAAGCAACTATAAATTCCGTCACTTTAGAACCCATCAGTGACTACTGTAGACTTATTTTTTTAAGTCATTAAAAAATACACGAATAAAATGTACATGTGCAAACGTACGTATGCCTGTATGTACATGCACATGGCTCTCCTATCATTGAAATCGGATATATTATAGCAAATTTAAAACCTAATAGATGGATGAGGAACGTGTTAGCATACCGCATTTTAACTCTAAGCGCCGAATTCGATTTCTAATAAGTTCTTCTTTTTTTGCTTCTAGAATAAGCTTCTAGCAGCAGTAACCTACAACCGAGAGAACGGATTGCATCGCGTGGAACAGTTAAAAGCGTGCGCTCACGAGGCAGTCACGAGCCCGATAACATTACCATCGCCACAAGACTAACTCGTTTGTAGGTGGTTTTTGTTTTGTTGTAGGTATGTGGTTTCTTGGGAATTATTTACTCTACTACTACTACTCCGCTGGTTTTGCTCGTTCTCTTATTGAGTGTGCTTATTTCGACTTGTATATCCACGCCTACTCCTCCCTCACCGGTAAATCAAATGGTTTCGTTCAAAGTAGGATTGTTTTTAAAATTTAATAGATTTTGTCTATACAATGAGCATCGATTAGATGCTCACAATGCGGCTTAAATATTGCAATCCACACACACAGGCTTTGCCAGCAAAGCAAATCAAAGCAAAAAACACGACTTCTACTAACTGACCAGTCAGCTCGAATAAATAAATACATAAGTATCTATCTCCGTCTGTCTGTAGCTAAAGGCGACTTATTGTTTGTTGCTGGTTTTCCTTTTTGTTGCTTGTACGCATTTCTTTCTACAGTTTGGTAGTTTTGTGTATGGTAATAAACGAGAGATGTAACAGTTATACGATTTCTCAAAATCAGGTGCAAAAATTAATTTACAAACAAATAGAAGAAAGGAAGACGAAGTGAATTAATTAATTGCGATGAATAAGTATTAGATTAAATGAAAGAAATAGTAGATACTAAAACAGCAAATTTGAAGAAACCCGACCTAGAATTCACGCTAAACAACGATCGCTACGGTATCTAATAAAACCCATATATAATACCTACACCTTGGAAATATCTATCCATGTCAGTCTCTCCCGTTGAGGAAAAAAGTACATGAAACTACGCCCAACTATTTCATATGGAAATTCCCTACTGGATTCATCATCGCGTTTCCAGAATGTTGTCATTTTAAATGCAATATTTGTTTTTTTTTTTCCACAACATTGGACGTGTGCTACCATTCAACTTAATCATCTCTTCATGCTAATTAATTACTGCTAAACCAGCTCACAACACAGTCAAGCATCTTCTTATTCTTCTCTTTGACTGAGTACACTCACTCTTTGTCAACAAAATCTCTCTTAATGCCTGGTCTAGTAGAAGTAGTAGGTATATTTGAAAATGAGAAACTAACTCACCAAGTCATCTGAAGTGAATATGGATAGGGATGAGTATCGTTGGCTGTTGGTATGGTATAATAAAGGTGGGAGGAGTGCACTGTGAACACAAGGATTTATCAAATACTCGCGCACGTTCACGCGACACAATACTTGTCTGGTCTTCTGTTGCAGTGTATGCGTGATATTGGAAGAAAAACATTTCCCAGATGGGTATGGGTGGCAATTGCAATCGTTTTTTTTTTCTTTTTCTTCCTCTGCTTCTGCTTCTACGGATGTGCGAATTTTTATATTTTTTTAATGCATATATCAGCGATGACTACAAGAGAGTACTCACGTTAATACTACAAACATGAAGGAAAAACACATGTGACCCGAAGGGTTTTCTAGATGAAATCAGGATCAATCAAGCATCAAATACGAATGTACTATCTAGGTCAAGTGTAAAAGGTTTGGAATGAAAGAAAATCCTGAGTTCTCCTGACAACACAAGTGGCGTGTCATGCTCTGCAAATCAATGCCGGTGCACGACTCAGTTTTACATTTAGTAGCAGAGAGTAGAGACCCCCCGCACAGAACCCGCGTGCAAATAAATATATATTTTTTTCGAGCGCCCTCCATCTCGAATCAAAGAAATAAAATCACAATTCACTTGCTCCTACCGATTATTCCTGTGTGCTCCTCTGAGAGCGACAACGACGACAACGAAACCGACAACAACAAATGTTTCGTTGGCCGTTTCGCTGTATAATGATGTCGATGATTTAATGCGAATTTACTTGAACGTTTTTTGGGAGGTGGAAGTCAGTGAACTGCCTGCGTGTCTCGGATGCACAGAACTTACAAGTAACTTTCTAAACGGACCGCAACAACACTGAACACAAATTTATTGTATGTTGAAGGCCCACCCAATATTTCATATTTCCTCGACCAGAATTGGAATAAAATTTAATTACTGAGTAGGTATTTAGTTCTATTTTTTACCATCTTGTCTCTCCTTTCTTTCTACAAAACTGATATGTGTAGTTCTTTTTACAAAACAAAACGAAAACGAATAAATTTTCTCTCTTTACTACTCACCATCAAAATGCACAGAAAGTTATGTAAAAATCGTTTTCATTTCAACTTCAGACACTTTTTCTGATTTAGAATTAATATTTCAACTTGTTCAAGAATTTTTCACAATAGTTTATCGTTTACACAACTAGAAAGTCAACGTAGGATTATGTTCTGCAGAAAACAAATCACAGGAAAAATTGCTCAGAAAAATAGTAACATCAAAACCGAAGTATGTACTAGATATGACCGACAGTGGATGTGAAGAAATGTAAAAATCTCACTCGGTTTTTTTTCGTCAGAAATGCCAGTTATTGCTTGCTCTTTTCTTTTCACTATGAAAGTGTGCTGAGAAGTAGCGATAGAGAATCAACACTCAAATTTTGTTGCTGCAAACGAAGAGGACGACAAAACAAACGAAGAAAAAATATTCAACAAAAATAAACAAAACGCAAGTTTGGCCGGTGGCTAATGTTGCCAGCTGAGAGAGAATTTTTCTTATTGGACTTGTGTCATGTGTACTTGCAGGAAAACGTGGTAGTGCCAGCGAAAAGACTACATCGGAAAGATGGAGACTTGATTTTGAAAACTATCATGGGATTTTGTGTACGCAGCATCGAAACTGGGGGGTGATTATTCGACCACGTGGCTTAGCAGGGAGCTTAGGGATGTATTGCACTGAATTGTCTTTGAGATGGCAGGGTCGTGTTACAATGGTGGTAGAATTTCAACCAGTCTGAAAGCGACGTCAATGGTTGGAAAAACGTTGGCGAATTAAAATTAAACAGAATGACTATGATATTTCAAAGTTATTAGGAGTTTTCAAAAAAGATTCTTTTCAGTCTGAAAGGTATTTCCTTTTATCTATCCCCATTTTCCGAGCTTCCAAGAGATTGACCAAGTAATCAATTCTAATACAAAACGATAGCGAGAAATTAAAATCTCTTGGATGTCATAAAGTAAACAATTTTATCACATTTGTTCATACTTACTGTGATATAATTAGACAACTGGATTTCCATCGATGAAATTATTCTTGTTGGCAATATGCACATAACCCCATGCAAATGTTTTCACATATTTCACAATTGTAAACAATCGTCGCCATGTGTTTTTATCGAGATTCCCTTTTCTTTCGGCATTCGGGTAACATCTGATCGCTGACAGCACCAACACGTAAACGTCAAAAATAAGAGAGAAAAAAAGTATTAATGTGACACACCAGTTGTTTCCCAAATTGCAATTTGAATTCCGCTTTTAATTTTATCAAACTTTTAAGCGACAAGTTAATCGAAATGAATTCGAGGATTCTTAGGAGCATTTGGAAGCTGAATGGCTTACGTTTAGCTGGACAAATCAAGCCCATTGCAAGCAGACGTTATGCAATTCCTGTGAAACTTTCATCCCGGTTGTCGGGCACCAATTTCGCGGTTAACTACTCCAGCGCAACAAACACCGAGACAAAGGAGAAAACATCCAATTTGGAACAGGCATTAAATAGGCTACAAACAGATTTCACTGCCCACGGTAATGTACACCCTAATAACTTTCAGAAGTTACTGAATTCTCTAGAACCTGGATCTCAGATTCCCACTGAACAAAGTGTATTCCTGCTCGAAGCCTGCGCTGACTTAATGCCATCACAAACCCCTGAGTCTAAAATCCAGTTGTTCGAGAAACTATGGGATCACATCAAAGCGAATGGGGACCTGAAGAGAGCACACTACTTGGCTTTGTTGAAGGTGTATGCAGCAAATGATGTCAAGTTGAAGAGTCTTAGGGAGTTCCTCGAAGAAAGCGGTACCCTCGATGACCGGCAGATGTATGAAAAAGTCATAGAATATGCTTGCGAACTTGGCGATATCAAAATGGCAACAGAAATTATCGGTGAAATGAAAGCGAAAAATTTTCCACTAACAGAGAATGTGTTCAACGCGCTGATTATGGGACATTCGAAAAAAAAGGACATCAAGGGAGCCCTGGCAGTGGTGGACACAATGAACGCTGCCGGTGTAGAACTTAGTTCAACTTCTTATGCTCAACTGGTTGCTGCACACATAACCGACAGCAACTTTGAACGGGCAACGATGATAGTCCAGCAACACACTGGAAATTTCGGTCTGGATCAGACGGTTAGACTTATGAAACTACTCGCAATGAGTCCCCTAAAGGGAGCCATGCAGCAAGACCTCATGGAACTCTTGACAAGGCAACTTCCTGCGGACTACCTTTTCGCGAAAGAAGTACCTCATCTATTGCGAAATGTTTGTACAGAGCTTATATTCAAGGAACGTATTGAGGAAGCATACTTTATAATCAAGGCGCTTCCAGTCCCAAAATTCATGGAGAATCAGGACAGTGATACCTATGGAGTGAGTTTCCTCCAAGATCTCTTTCGAAGCAAGACAAACTACAAACAAATCATCAGTTTTGCAAAGGACTTGATTGACTCTGGCAAAAACCTACGCGCTCTGCATATTGCATGCGACAGTGCTATGCGCCGTAACCCTGAGCAGGCTATACCTTATCTCAAGACTTTATCCGAAAGCGAACCGCTGAGATGTCACTACTTCTGGCCTCTTCTGCTGCATAAATTCCGCAACAATGGAGAGGCTGGGATATTTAGAGCACTGAAAACCATGTCGTCTCTAGGAGTTGACTGTGATTATGAGACCATGTCATCATATGTGCTTCCCCGCCTTTCGGTGACACTTGAAGACCCTCTGAATGCCATCAAAACTCTTGAAAATTGCGGCTTAAAGACATCGCAGATGCTAACTCCCATAATAGCCCATTTGATTTTCCAACAAAATCTTGATGAGGTGATCAAAATCGCCAAGCTTTACACATCCAGACTGGATACGCGTGAATTCGTCCAACCGTTGACGAATTTAGCTACCGGCCTCCGAACAACGAAGCGTTATGAGAAGTTCAGCAATGCCGTGCACACACTGCATCTGAAGTCGGATGATCCTAAGAGGGACTTCGTAGGCCAGGTTCTTGTAGAAATAATCAGCAATAGTAGAATGCGAAACGATGCACAATCTCTACGGCGTATAATCAGTTATTTGAGTAAGCTCCAAGCACGGATCTCTTCTGCAGCTAGCGAAATTCTCGGTAGTCACATCGCTAAGCAGGAAACCGGTGACGAGTTGGAGGATATCCGAAAGATGCTCATCACTATAGTCGATAGGAAGCTTAGTCTTCCTTCGGCGGAGAATACTGGTTCGCAGATAATCCATCCGAGGGATATGGACTACGAACAGTTAGAGTGCCATTTGGTGGAGATGGAGGCGAAGGGCTTGAATACTCGTGGGGTTCTTCGCCGATTGCTTCAAATGTGCATTAGAGAGGGAAGGCTGGAACGTGCTGTGCAAGTGAAGGAAAAGTGTGAAGCTGCTAAAGTGACTATGAGTCCAGGTATGATGGCGAGCCTGTTCGACCTTTACATTCGGCTGTCTGACTCCACTGCAGCTGAAGCCTGTTACAAACAGATTTCAAAGACATACCCTGGTAAGTGTGTAAACGATTAAAAGAATTATGTTTCTATAAATGTGACACTTCCCTTTTAGGTTTTCTTCTTGACGAGCATAAGATTATCGATTTCTCTGCCTTGCTCGTCCGTCAGGGGAAATTAGAAGAAGCGAAAAAACTTCTCAGTGATCGAGCAGCCTCAAGGAAGGTATTCGGTGGGGACTATGTGGTTAAGAATGTGTGGAACCTTCTAACGAACGTAGCTCAACACGCTGCCAAGGACAAAAACCTGCCAACTGAGACAAACCTCACCAAAGATTTCTTCTACTTTCTAAAAAACCTCGGCTTCTGCAACTCTCACAACACAGTCATTGGACCCATCATTCGCGAGTACATCTACCGTAAAGACATCAGAGCAGCTCTGAATGAATTCAAGCGATTGGCTGAAGCGTTTCGACACACTCCACTTCAGTTCGAACTAATGTCTATCCTGGTTGGACTGAGCAACTCGAACGATCCACTCGATTTGAAAATTGAAGAAACGGAAGCGAAAACCTTGCTGCAACAGTTGACTGCAACAGTGGCTGGAATACACGGCCAGATAAATATGAATTCCTCCCTCCTCCTGGCAATTGCTGAGTCCGGAACTGAAAACCAATTGCGAAAAGTTTTAATCAATCCCGAGTTTAGGATAAATCAAGATATGCTTCAGCAAAATTGCGAACATTTGAACGAGGAGGGTTGTATTGATACACTTTTGAAATTGGCCAAAGCGTGCCGTGGCTTGGGGCACGTACTGAAAGAACAAGATGTTTATGACTTGCTCCTCTCGAAGTATATACGTGATAATAATTTCCAAGCTTCAATGCAGCTATATGGGAAACTTGAGGTGGACGATGATCTTAAAATGTCACAGGAATTCCTTAAGAAATTGGTGGATCTATTGAAAGTTAATAAAATTGACATACCAAGTAGCTTAGCGTTGCGAGCACAAATTATGTAGTCCTTAGTTTAGTGTGTAGATTTGATTTGAAATTCTGTATAGATTTGATTGCTTGAATAAAGTGTTTACTCTTCGATTTGTTTGGGTGATGAAGTTATTGAAACGTGGGTTTTGTTGCTGCAATAGCAATAGCAAGATGGCGACAATTTGGACATATGGTGTGGTGGGTTGTACTTACTTCTTTCAAAGAAGGATCTTCTGTGAGGGTTTGCTTCGAGCAGTACCTATCATTGGGTATGTATGTGCATCGTCTAGAGATTTCCAAATGTCAACATTCACTCCTCAAACTGTAGTGTAACAGTTGTTTTAAGCGAGTTTCCGAATTCGCTATTTGGGAAACATGGTCAATTGCTTGTAATCCAAAGCTGGGATGGCATGATCAGATTGTACATACATATATCCCGACACCACGTTCGGCATCAAGCGACTTGTCTGAATTATCGAATGCGTGTGCCTCCTGTCTCATGCAGACAACATCTCACGCACAAGAACAAAGATTGATTGGAAATGGAAACGCAAGTCGATATTTTTTTATTTTTTTTTTTTCTTTTTTTATTTAAATGACTTGGTTTTATATGTTTAATAATTTTTATTTGATATACAACAGACAGAGTGTGCCTTTGACTTATTTCTTGCTTTCATTTTTTGTTTTTGGGTTTGCTTTTTGTTTCTTCACATTTTTCACCTTGACTAAGTAATTGTATTTTGTTTAAAAAATATTTTTTGTTTGCTTTTATTCGTATATATACCGTATGCTTATATGAACATACATTTTCATTTTTCTCTAGCTATCCGAAAGGAAAGAAAAAATGTGTAACTAAAGCACGAAACAAAAAAGGAATAAATAAATAAATAAAAATGCAATTACGCGAAGAACGAACTGAAAGGAGAAAAAACAAAAAAATTACGTGCGACTATTAAAAAATTGCACACTAATAATAACATCTGCGAATCGTGATTCGCAATAGCGTTGATTAATATCTCTCTCTTCCTCTCACTCCAAGCACCGTGAATGTGAATGTTCTTGAATTGATCGAAAAAAAAACCAAACCAAACCAAAAAAATAAAATAAAATTAAATTAATTTAATTTTTACAGACTGTTGTATACCAAGACTTTTAAATTGATTCTAACGAGAACGACGTGAACTTAAGCACAAAACTAATAGGTAGATAGAAGTAAAAATTAATTGAATACATTAATTTAATTTATTGTTGTTTTTTGTCATATTAATGTGTACTAACTTAAATAATTATTAGTGTAATAATATTTTTCCTTTTTTATAGTTAAGATTAATTATGATTTTTTTTGTTGTTTTGTTTTTATTCTCTTATTCCACATTTATACTCTGTTTTTTATATTATTTTTTGTATTATAAAATAATAAAAGTAAACTAGCTAGAAATGTATTTAAACGTATATTTAAAGTTTACTTGAATTAAATTAGATTTATATTTTTAATTTACTCTTAAAATGATGAATTTTCTTTCGAGTTCACTACAGGCGCATATATAGATATAATTTACTTTTAGTAAGATGGATTTAGCTATTATTTTGATCAATGATAGGATGATGCGACTTCTCAATACACGTGTACGTATGTATTTATATAGACTTTTAATCGTATATCAAGCAAATTGAGAGGAAAATGTTTTATTTTGTTTTACTTCAATGAAATCTTTCACAGCACATTAGAAATTAAATAATGACAAAAAATAAACAGAAACAAAACTCAATCATGATCGGAATAAGAGGTATTGTAAGGGGGTGTAAATTGGTAAACTATTTTTTTTTTTTGATTTATGAGAAATAAGTGTTGTTTGCTTTGCTACACGTTTCTTTTGATGTTTGTGTTGTATTTTTCTTTAGTTTCTACATTCTCTCTTTATGATTTCCTTATGTTAATATTTATTCTTATTATTTTTCTATATTTATATTAGGTTTTAAATAACTTATTTGTTTATCGCTATATGTTACATAAATGTTGTATTATAATATATATATTTATTTGTTATCTTCTTCCGTGTGTTATACGATGTGTGTAACTATGTAAGTCTATTTTGTGTGTGAATCGTTTTCTTTGTTTGTGATTACCTAGAGTTTGTTTATACCATCTTTTCTGTTTTGGACACACGAAGAAGTAGAAAACCCTTTTCTTGATGTATTATTAATTCGAATGAATGTACATATGCATAGACATTAAATATACCGAAGACTATACTACACCACTGCAAACTCTCTTCTATAACAAAAAAAAACTTCAAATCAAATGTTCTTTGCCCTTTATAATATAATAATAGCAAATTAATGAGATATTTGTTTGCTTTATAAATACATCTAACATTTATGTATGTACATATACGTATATTTAAGAAAGTATTCATATATCTATATTTATTTAGGTATAAACATAGAAGAGAGCTTCAGTCAATAGCAGCTATTCATTCATTAGTCAGTCAGTAAGGAAGCTGAGAAGAGAATTAATAAATAAATAAATTAAAATCCGTAACATATAACAAGACTATCATCGGTTTGATTTCTTTTTTGATCCCCTTTTTTGTTTGTTCTTTGCACACACTTAATTTTCAATTCAAGGAATAGGATGGTAGATTTGTCTTGCATACACTGCGGCCTATCATTCACGTCGGAGACGACGTTATGCTGAGTTATCTCTCCTACTGGAAAATGAAATGAAACCTATGTCTTGCTGACGTACAGACAACGATGCAGTCTCAAAGTACCTTAACAAACCCGTCGATATGAGCAAACTTCAAATGTGTTTGAAGTAAATAAGTGACCAATGTGACTCATCCTGTCGTATCCCATCCAAAATAAAGTAAATCATTTTATGTATATTTCTCAAACAACTACAAAAACTACAATTCGAATGAAACGAGTTAAAGAAAATGGTTGCATTGATAGATTGCATCACAAATAATTAACATTAATTATGTGTATCAACTTAGACTCTTTCTTCGAGAGAGGGAACGGCCTCCATGTCTTCCATTAATTAAGTCATAATGTATTCGGTAAGATTATTCAAGTTATATTTTTTTACATTTCATTTATATTTTGTGTAGCAAATATTTGCAATTCAACTTATTGTTCTTTTATACATGATTATTTAATGTTCTTGCACTCACCATACATATATGCATGTTTTTGCTATATTATATATATATATATAATAAAATTGATTCACATATACATACATATTTTATATTACAAAGTAGTTTTAATTTAAGTAAGAAAAAGAATTTTTATTTTTTTGCCAACGACTATTCTTTTAAATTTGGTTTACAAGGTTATGTATTTTGAACAATTGATGTGTGTTCACATCACGATGTAGTCAAGTGGATGAAATGAAAGATGAGCAAGCGCATGAAGAAGGCAATACCTGTGTCTCGGCAGTTTGATAACAAGATCAGAACTTGGTAAAGAAATGTTGTTGAAATGTAATTAAATACAACACCAACTTTTGTGATATGAGTTAATGACCCTACTAGACCGGTTCTTAATTTTCGAGATTCCCCAAAATCGTTAGCAAACCAAATCAACACAACGAATTGCGCTGAGGTATATTCACGTAAACGATTGGCTTTTCCAAGAAACAACCGCAAAACGAGTCACTACATAATGGGCTTCAATTATTCAGTATGAACAGCCCGACATAAGGAAGCTAACTTTGTTTTGAATTATAAACACGGCAAGTCAAGTCGACACGTCTGTCCAACTTTCTTCAATAATTCAGTCAGAGCAGTCTGAAGCTAGCCTGTGAATACTTGGAATCGTTGTCACCAAATCTATTCGATGCCTCCTCCTCATCACTGTACCACTGAAAGTCGTCACAAAAAAGAAAAATAGAAAACATACAAAATGTGCATTTGATCATCAGAAGCAAAACACGCACGAGGCACCCAAAAGCCAATGCGACACAAAGAATTTGTCATGTTCTACGTTGGATATTCTCGAATTATATGTGGCTCTATGAAATTGAAAGCTAACAGTGGAAAATTAAATAACACATATTGACTACGACGTATTTTAAATTAGCTTCTCTCATTCTTCAGAACGCACTCTCAGTATCATTTTGTTTTTTTAACTTGAAGGCAACATTTGTGTTTCCTAATTTCGAAATCAAATTCTATTATGTCCGTGTTCCTACAATTCCCGGCTTTTTTCTACTATTTTCTTTCTCACTAAAAACTATTTGCAATGAGAGTCCTACGCCTCCCTTTAGAAATAAACACATAGTTCTCCTGTCACACACATTTGTCCGCTATCACTTATAGGTTAGAATTATTATTACTTTTTTTTCGTTTGTTTGTTTGTTCCATAAATTTCTTACTTATTTTCTACCATCAACGCACGCTTAAATAAAAGGTATGCATCTGTCTCTGTATATTCGTCTGTGTTGCACACGTGCATCACACCGTCAACGTAAATTTTAGGAGGTAAACAAAAAGAAACGCACATTTTGTCGATTGGGTACCATTTTTGAGTTCGAGTTCTCACTCGAAACGTGAAGACTCCCGACAAATAATTACATTCATTTCCATCTGTCTTTAGTTTGTACACAATATTCAAACGAAAAAAAAAAAAAATCCATATATAACAAAAGAAAAGAAAATAATTTTATATTTTACATCAAATTTGGGTGTATATTCGCGTCATTCTATTTTCCACCTCCTTTGTATGTATACTCAATTTGCAATGCTTAAGAGATAAGAGATAGGATCGATTGCGCTTTAATGATTTTTTTTGTGTTTTAATTCTTTATTTAAGTTATTATTGTTCCTCTATTTCATGGTTTTGTTTACGAACTAAATTGTTATATAACATTATATTTCTTTTAGTTAGCTTTTTGTTTCTTTTTTGCTCTGTTTGTTTCTGCTGTTTAAGTTTTATATTAATTTCTTTATAGAATAAATGTATAATGCTTTCTTTTTTCGCATTTTTTTTTTGTTTAATGACAATTGCTAATTAAATTACTAGTTAATTTAATTACTGATTTAATATATTATATATATATATCAATGCAATTAATAATTACTGTGGACAAGAAACAAATTATGAGAACGAAGGGGGGAGTGCTGGTGGTTGCGGTGGTGTTGGGGGGGATGGCAATAAAATAATAAATAACACCTCTTTACATTCGCTTTCTGTCTTTCCCCATACATAATCGCTCCACATCGTATCGTAATTTAATTCTTCGAGTTTTCATTATTTGTTTTGTTTTGATTTCGTTATATTAATAATTCTATTTAGAAAAGAAAAAAGTATTTATAAATTGTTACTGGTTTTTAAGCATATTTTTCCTGATATTTAATACAATACACAGCGGCCATTGTAAGACCTATACACTGACGCAAACATTGCAATGGTAAGATAATAAGATAACGTAGGTTTCTCATTTTTGTTTTTTGTTCTGTTTTAGAAAATTTAGAAATCCTAAAATTACTTTATCCATGACTCGATTTTATTGTCCATCGTAAAATTGTGTAACTTTACTATTAGCTACCTCTTCCCACGCTGAAAGTAAACGGTTGCATAAATTAAAAAAATTTACAAAGGCAAATGGAGTTTATTTCTTGTGAAGAACATATGCAAGGGGGATAGGGTTTTGCAAAATGTAGCTGTAAGCCACATGAGTGCTGCAGAGCAGAGAGAGAAATGTATGAGCAATTTAAGTCTTTCAAAACTTAAACAAAAAAGTGTCTGAAATCAAAAGTTTAAGGTAGCATTCAATTCAAAAGTAAATGAAAAGAAGTAACCAAAAACAAAAATCGAACTCACCTGAACCAATGAAGTTTATAATCGTTTCATTATTTTGTATCGAACTAATAGGTGCTGCTAACGTTGGCGGTATAAAATGCACGTCAATTTCCTTACGATGCTGTTGTAGAAGGGCGCCTCCAATGCCCGCTGCTTCACTGTAAATAGGACCAACACCAGAACCAACACTGATTGCTTTTCGGGTGTAATCTTTACTAATTGATGACGACGACGATGAGGATGATGATTGAGGTGTTGGTGATGATACTCCCTTCGAATGACCATAACAACTGCTGGTCGTGCTGTCGGTACTTGCTGATGTGGTTGATCCCATCATTGGTAGTGAATTACTACTGTTCTTTGTATTGTATGCCTTACTGATTGCAGTTGTTTGCTCGGCAGCAACGGCTGCAGCCTTCTTCGCTGCAGCTATGATCGCTGTTTCGATATCATCACACGTTTCGAGTTGTTGCGACATTAATGTTGAGGCTGAGGCAGAGGCTGCTGATGCCGAGGATGATTGTTGATGTTGCTGCTGACTGCTACGTTTGTTCATTGTCGAGACTTTAATATTACAGAGATTACTTTGAGTTGACTTATTTTTACTATCTAACTGATTTTGCTGATGATGGGGCTGCGATTGTTTTGAATTTGGTGAGACTGTACATTTGAGTGTCTTTCCAGTGGCCAATGAAGTCAATGAAGCACCAGCAGCAGTTGATAGTGAAGCAGGAACATTTTCTACATATGTGGACGTTGATGATGGCGTCGCTGACGATGACGCAGAGGAAGAAGATGAAGACGTTGTTGAGGCAGACGAGAAGGATTCTTTGGATGGCGACGTCGATACTGATGATTGAATAGCATTGCTACTGTTCGTATTCTCGGTTGATGACGATCTGTGTGAGACTGTGCTATGGGGATTCACCAATGCTGCGGCAGGAACTGCCGGCACCATTGTCTTTCTGCCCATCTTTACGCCTTCGTAATTGCTATATATCCCACTGTCAGACGATTGATCTATGACTAATGACGAGTTCGGCGATGATGTGTGCTGCATTAGAAGCATAACATCGTCACTGTTGTTAGCCATATCGGATGCATTGAAGTTACTGCCCGAATCATCGAAGTTGTGCAAAGACGATACCACGGTGGCCGTGTATCGTTTCTGTGGTATGACTTCTGGGGTCGGCAGAGGCAGTAGCTGCAGCTGCTGTTGTTCCTTCTGCAATGGCGGTTGACTCTCATCGAAAAGCCTCAACTCTTCTTCGTTAAAGTCGCCAAATGTAAATTCGTTACCGATGCATGACGATAAACCACACGCAGTTGTATCATCGTTTAATATAATCACAGCTGGACGACTTGAAAATTTATTACTACTACTAGTGTTACTAATATGACTATTATTAGAGCTAGATTTAATGTTAGTGTTGCTATTTAAATGATAGTTAGGATGATTATGATGTATTTGATTTTTATTGTTTACGTTGGAGGAGGTGTAGGACGTTGCTGATGGTGAATATTGCGTTACCGGGGGGAAGCTTTCAGTTGACTTATCTTTTCTACTCTTCTTTGAAGTAGCCGCCGCCGCCGCCGTCGTCGACATCGTTGCAGCCGCCACCACACCGGTCGACGGCATCGAGATCATGGTCGTTTGATGCGACTGCGGATGCGTATGCGATTCAGCGACTAAGACTTCCTCAATTACTTTGGTATTTGCTTTTGATTTTTTACTCACTGGGCCGGAGTTTGCAATTGGGATACAGCTTATGTTGGTGGCATGTATGTGAACGGGCACCAAGCCAGCGGGTGGAGGTATTGCTGTAACACCTACCTCGCCAGTGTTGGTAGTGCTGTGCCGTTTTACAGTCTTTTCGAGGGCTGGATATTGATCAATGCTCTTGTAGAAACACTCTGTCTCCATACTCTTTGATTTTTGCAGCGGCATCTGCTGTTGTAGTGCTTGTTGAGGATGCTTTTCTGCGCTCTTAATAATATCAACGGTGTACGGCACTGTCTTCGGTGGTGTGGTCTGCTCAGGGACGATGACCTCATCAGACTTGCTTGCCGAAGTTAAACTCTGCGAATAAGATATTTGCTTGCTTGTGGCGATCGCGTTGTTACTGGTACTGTTGCAATTCGTACCACCACCGCCGTCGTTCGATATTAGCTCTGGGAAGTCAGTTTTTAGGCTTTTTTTTGATTTCTTCGACGAAGTGGCCACTGCGGGCAAAACAGTGGCATTGATTTCAAGTTCTGTGTGTGACGAGTTATTGCTGCTTGTGTTGGATGTATTCGAATCAATTGTGGCCAACGTCATTGCTCCACCAACTCCACCCGGTGACACAACCGCACCACTGGCTTCTGTCTTGCGAGCAATCTCAGCGTAAGACCGCGGCTGGTTTTGATGGTGATGGTGTACTTGAAGGGGACTGCGTCCTCCAGCCGACTCAATTGGCAGCGAATGCACTGAGTCCAGATCGCTCGAGTCTGACTTCTCCGATGGAGGCATAGATGAGGTCGATTTTCGACGCGACTTGTCGTTGCTGTTGGTGCTGTTCAACGAGTTTATGTACGCCTCACGATCATTACTGAAGTTTGAATGATACTTTCTGTTCTGATGCATTTGATTCTTTTGCTGGCCGCCCGAGTTGTTGTTCTTTCCATCTTCAGCCGCCTGCCGCTGCTTCTTGGGCTTTTTTTTCTTTGTGACAACATGAAACTCGGCCGATTCGCATGAAATCGATTCCATTGAGACCACCAAGTTGGCATCGCTCTTCTTGCGTTTATCCACTACTTTGTCCGCCTTGTCGGCGGTGTCCCTGTCCTTGTCGCGGGACTTTTTCTTTTCCTTATCCTTTACCTTCTCACGTACCTCATCCATTGCGTTGGCATTATTCTCGCCCAAATAGGTCAGCTCCTCTGTGCCCCATGACCGCCGTTCGCCCTTTCGATTCGCTCCCGTATTTGCAGACGGCACGGGCTGCTTGTCTTTGACCTCAACGGTGGTGGTGGTGGGCTTGTTCTTTACGTTGCTCTTATTGCGCATAGTAACATCATCTCCATCGAGTTTTGAACATGATCTCAGCTCTTCCAAGGAGTTACTTCTCTTCATTTTGCCCTTCTCTTTGTCCTTTTCCTTTTCCTTATCCTTTTTCCTTTCTTTCTTCTTGTTACTACTGCTGCTATCGCCGATTTTTGAGACCTTATCATTTTGCTTTGTGTCTTCGGAACTTTCAATGTACTTAACAAGCACCTCAATTGATTCGAAACCTCGATACCCCTCAAACGATTGCAGGTCTAGAGTTTTTGTATTTCTTTCTGATTGCGATTTCTTTTTCTTAGCCTTCGCCTGCGATTGGCTTGTTGTGTATGTGGTATTTAAAGAGTTTCCGTTCTCGTCGAATTGTTTCTGAGATGAAGAAAATGAGGGATTAAATTAAATTAATTAACACACTCACACAAAATCTTTAATTTGAATATATACGCTCACCGAAATCGTTTTCGTGGCGGAAAATGATTGCATTTTGACGAGTTCGGATTTTTCGCCCAACACTGATTTGCATGCCTTGTAGTTTTCATCTAATGGTATATAGCTAGCGTCTACAGTGCTTTTGCCACGGTCTAAGGTTGTAAAGTGAACTGCTTCATCAACATAACAAGTAGTGTTGTTGGGTGAAAAATCACTTCTGGTCAAAACTGAACCGATTATGTTTGCCCGAGGGATTTTCTTTTCAATTCCATCAATACGATCGAATTGAATACCCTAAAAGAACAAATTACTATTTTGTATAACAATTCCCGCTTTGCACTTCTCATGAGTAACATAGAGTGACAACTATTTGACTTGACATCCTGACGATGTGACGATAACTATGTACATTGAGACACTACTACGATTAAACGAGTAAACAGTTAAACAGTATTAACAAGAAACTTCCTTTAACACTTTCGCCGACAACGAAGAATAATTTTGAATTTTAAATTAGTAATTTGAGTTTTTGTTCGAAATTGGGCCATAAATCGGAAATTTTGAAAACACATTGCTTTTCCACGCACATGAAGATTGCGACAAGAAAAGCGAACCAAAAGCACTGTATATTCAATCGAAATTGAATGCCAACGAAAGTGTTAAAACAAAAAGCAGGAATTGCCGTTCCTAAGGGACTAATATTTCTACGCTAAATACGTATGTAAGTAATAAAGAAAAGAAAATGCATTCGTACCTGCGAGAGTAGTTCGGTATGTTGATCAATATAGTTCTCATTCATCTCGATGACTGTATCTCCACAATCTGAGACTACAGCCGTAGCAGTCGCTAGTGCAGCACAAGTAGCACTTGTTGAATTGCCAATTGTTGCTGCAAGCGATATTGCACCAATTGCTCCTTCACATGCACTACCGCAACCACCACCAGGTGGATGATGATCACCTTTTCTTAACGCTGTACAAGGATTAGTTGTTAATGATATCTCAGCAACACCACCGCATAATTGCGCCGCCGCCGACGCTGTGTAATTGTTTCCACTAATAACAGAGTTGCCTGGGCCAACAATTGCGGGTGATGTTCGACCAACGCCAACACTAGCACCGCCACCACCAGTACCAGAACCACGAGTGGTGGTTGGTAATGTTAGCAAATCGTTTGTATTGCTCGTATTATTGGCCACAACGCGTACTTCGTTCTTATTTCGCCTTTGTTTGGTCTTTTCTTCATTCATAAAAGGCTGTTCATATATACTCAGACTGCAATTGGAAACATTCACGTTACTTGGGAGACTACCACCTTCGCGTTGTCGTGATGAAACTGATGAAAATTTCTTCGGACGTGAATTATGATTGTGACGACGGTTTCTATTGCTGCCGTATGTATAATCAAAATCTAGGGATTCTGGACGCACCGCTTCGACTAAATCTTGCAAAGAGCCACCTTGTTTTTGGCTATTCGAAGTTGTATTGCGGGTATACCGGGATGTTAATGCAGGAAATGCATATTTTGTGTCTTCTTTTTCATTCTCTGCTTTTTGCAGTAATTGCTGAAAATGAAGAAAAAAAAAACATAAATGTCAGACATTTGGGTACATAATTGCAAATAGTTTTTTATTTGGGTTAAGAGCATCTACAACATGCAAAAGGAACTTACTAAGAAAGCTTCACTTTTGTTTTCTTTATCACGTGGAGTTTTGTAAGAATATGCCTCTTCCAGTAGATGCTTAAAACGGCAAATATCCAATTCCTTTAATAATTTGCTTTCTTCCCAAAATTCCGGTTTCTGAAAAGGAACGTTCAATAATAACTGCAAATACATAGATTATTCGAAGTAAATGAACACGTGCTTGGTAGTTATGTCTCTCGATGTATTTGCCTATTGCAGCCCTTAATCACATAATCAAGATTCAAATTCGAAATCTCAGTTTATGTGCACTTTGGAGCTCCAATAGCAATATTAAAAATATGGCCGACAAGGTAGGTTGATCGAACTTGATATGTAATTTGAAATTTTCTTCTGCTACTAGGGATCGATTGGACTTTTTAGGGAAATATTTATGTTAAATGAACATTAAAGACCACTTTCCACAAAAGTTTTTATGAATTTAATAAGATTTTAACTAGTTTTTTTTTTTAAGATCCACACCCTGCTACAAGGTAAATGATTTTCTCATGTTCAAATTGAATATCTGGATTAAGTCCCAATTTAAAAACGATCACTGCCACTCAAATATTATATATTGTACGTGATTTTGATTTTACTTTTATTATTTATATAATTATTGTAATTATAAAAATAGTTCGCGAAATTTACAATCTGAACAAAGGATTTCTATTGTAACGGAACTGAACCGTTGCGTGCGGAAGTGTACAAATTTGAGCCTTGGTTTGACAGCTTGTTTTTCTGAACATTTCGGAGTGTGTTCAGCATGTGGGTTGCTGTCAATAAGATTTATTCATAAAATGTAGATGGTGTAGACATGAAAATTGCTTGTGCATTGCAAAATAACTGGATAATAAAAAAATATCTGTAATAGCCTAGATAATTCATATATAAAGACGAATATCAACCACAGATAATCGAGAATATGGTTACACAGAAAAACGGTACGAGTGTAGAGCCACCTACACTAATTCCTATATTGCGCTATATAACATGAGCTTTTTTTTGCCGACTTAATTATTACAGAAAAAGTTTGATTTAACACTTCCAATGCACTGAACCAGATCTAATAGTTATCTTTGCACTACGATTTCCAAAAACTCCTTGACACCAAAATGAATTATCTGCGAACTTTCAATGTCAGTGAAATCATTACACAAAATAGAATTGCATCCGAACATTGAAGTGTGCAATGACTAACTACTGCCCCTTCTACATGCACGATTTGCAACGAGCCAAATACGGTCATTCCAAATGTGAATCAACCAAAACCCAAAAGTCGAAACACGACTGACGGATTCTATTTTTTTTCCAAAGCCATAAATGCAGGTGTAACTAATGCACAGCAAAGAATTAAAGGCAAACATCGATAGACGTACTTAAAAGGGGTATATCCACACGAATTTAATTTACCTAAAACAGCGACTGATACGACGACTTTAAAATGGAGAAACATTATAATTGAATAAACCCCACAGATGTGAATCCTTAAGGCAGAAAAATAAGATTACTTGCGCTTCCCATTAACCAAAGCACTAGAGAGACAAAAAAGTAAAGCAAAACTATTGTACAGCATCATGCCTTCATTATAACCACATAATTTACGAAAGGTCGTTTCCTCTGCGCTCTATCACACAGCTAGAAAGGACTACAAAATGAACGAATAAAGAAGAAAAACAGAAAAATTGTACAAAGACAGCAATTAATTTGAAAGAATAAAAAATAAGAGAAAAGTAGGTTATTTTCTGCCGCATTATTTTGAATTATAATGTCGATGATGTCGTAATCGAATCACAAATCTATTTATATTCTAAAAAAAACTAACAACGACCAAAAGCAACAATGTCAGAATCAGAAATACTACATATTTATGCAGCACCAAACGAATTGATACAAAAATCAAAATCATAACGAATAATATCGAAATACATTTTAAGCACAAATCATTGCCAGAGACATAGCAGCTGAAGGAAACACCAAAACATCAGCACCAGCAGAAGTTTCAAGCAGTTCAGATTTTATTTTTTTATGAACTTTAATTCACAGCAGCCGCTGCTACTGATGCCGCCCCCAATTCGGATTGCCCGCAGTGTGATCAAAATCTCAGTGAGCCAATGTCTTATACCTATTTCCATCTTGAGGCGTGTAGACACAATTCTTAATTCAATATCAAATATCGAAGTTTGTCTCCTCCTCAAACAGACAGCACCTTAACCAAAGTGTATCGTTTGCCATCAATTAAGAGTGTTTAATAACCATCGGCTCCGTCGCCGCCCATATTTGAAATATTTCATTTAACACTTAAAATAAACTTATATGTATACACCGTATGACGCTATACATACATACATATGTAGATACAATTGAAATTCACGCAGTACGCGGTTTGCAAGAAGCTTCTAGCCTAATGAAATTTTGAAGAAAAAAAATTAATTATGCATACTCAAAGATTTATCTATGATCTAATTCTGCGGGATCTGCTTTCTACTCCAATCCGCACGAGCAAATAGCACTCGCTCATTTGTCTACACTTCGAATTGATCTGGCGAATATTTGTGCACTGAGCATGATGGATGGTGAAAAATGAAAGTTACCAAACCATAAAGCAACCGCTTCAAACTGTATTCTATTGAACACGGTCAAATGCACTGAGAAACACAAGAATTAGTCATATGCGCACGTCTTCAAGTCGATTTTTATTTTTCAAACTGTGCTAAGGTTACGATTAGGCGTATGTCCATGCCTTAATAAATACTTATTCAAATGGAACAGGTTTTCTATTCCGTACATCAAGTATTGATTTCTCAAATATTACATGATGTGTGTCCTTTGCTAAAGCTAGCGTAGACTAATCACTCACTGTAGTCAATCAAAGGCCTTGCTTAGAATAATGCCCCAAATTCAAGCTTGTATTCATTTTTTCAGTCGATTGCCTGGCAGCTGGTACTTGTATTATTATTCAAAATGTACTCACTTTTGTTTTGTCCTCATTTCGTCCAGTTGTAGGAACACCAGCTGATTTAACAGCACTAGCCGATGTGTAGATGGAAGGTGATGTTGTGCTTATTGTTGTTGTCGAATGACCCGCAATCAAAGATAGAGATGAACCCGTATCATTTGCATTTGCATTCATTGCCGCAGCTCCGCCGGCAGCTGCGGCACCACCGGAAGCAGTCGCTGTAGTTGTAATCGATGAGCAACCAACAACAACAGACGACGTCGTGTTATTATCATTGTTCATTTTCGATTTTCAAATTTTCAATTGCATTTGATTTTTAGGAACAATGTGTATCACTTCTTTTCAAAGTTTGATACTCGTCCGGTTAGCTGCTATACACATCCACTGGGCTAAGTGAATATACGAGGCACCGGTTCCGGCCACAACCTTTTACTTTGGATTCGTCGTAAACAAAACAAAGGTTTCGACAGAAAAAAAAAATATCGGACGAAAATATGTGAGGTGATATCTAAGTTGATATGATGCAATTAATTGATTTTCCTTTTGACAAGAGAATGTATGTGTGTTGACGAACGACGCTACATATGAAAACCTCAATCCGTAAACAGTCGCTTCTAATCAACAATTACTCGCACTTCTTCACCGTCACTTCATCACTAGGTCGTAATTAAATTTCACAATATATTTTAAAGCAATAAACTTAATTTTCCTTTCTTATGTGTTTTTTTCTTTTATCTTTCCGTGCGACAATGACCACAGTCCAATTAAAATACTTTTTTGACAAATATATGCTCCTTTTGTTGTTGTTTTTTCTTATTTGGTTTATTTGCCGACTGAATAGCATATGCTGTTTCGGTTCTTCTTATTAGCCAATTTCTCGTGAGAAATCAACTCTTCCTCTTTACACACAAGACTATGCCGCCGTGAAAAGGGATGGCCATAGGGGTAGTTTACATATATTTATTTAATATGCGTCTCTTGTGTATGCAAGCAGCAGCAGAAATCTTAGCAAAACAAAATATTATTTATATTTTGTTTTCGTCTTGTTTATTTAAAAAAACGCTTTGGATTTATGGAAAAAGCATATTCATTTAGGAACTAGGTAAAACCAATTTGTCTCTGTCAAACAAAAGAGAGATCATTTAAGGACGAGATTTGGACACAACTGCAATGTGAAATGCAATCCGTAGCTCACGCACAACACACATATGGATATGTGCTCTTATGGCTTACTCACTCTAGCGCTTCTTATATTTCTTTGAAACAAAAACATGTCATCACTGTTTAAAAAACGCAGCATGGAATGAGAGGGAAAAGCACAGATAAACCAGAAAAATTCTGACAGGCACGCACTCTTTTTGTCTCTCTCTTTTTCTCTCTCTGTCTACAAGGAAAATTTACAAAACACACACGTCATTTTTCTCTCTGCTCTGCTTTTTGCTTTTCGTTCGTCTACACGACTGGGAACATGAAGGATAATTTACACCTCTTTTTCCTTTTTTCTTTAGCTTTTTTTTGCTTTTAACAGGATGCCTTATTCCACATTGTTCCGAGCAACAATTAGTTTGCTTTATTTTTTCTTCGATGAGATTTTGAATTACTTGTATTTTTTTTTGGAACAAATTTATAGACACATAAATCTACCCATGATTGAACATTTCGTTTTCAAACTGCAAATATCGATGAGATCGCTGTCAGAAATGTTCGCAAGTCACTCACTCACTGCTTTTACTAGTCGGGGTGGAGGGTTGCACTTTATCGAAAAGATGGAATTACTTGCATATTTTCGCATGTACTCTCCTTGTATGATCTGTCTTTTTGTAACTTTAAAAATAAATCTTCTTTCATCGTACTTTGGGATGTTAGTGAAGAAAAATATATGTAGGATATTTTGTTCGTTTTCTTTCCTCCTAGTACGCTCGCGATTTCCGACTAAAAAAATATCCTAGACTCACACACAAACACGCCGTTTAAGCTGATGATATGTAAGTTTTATGGCACTACTAATTGTGCAAAACCGAAATTGTTTGTTGAACTAATGAATTCAACATTTAATTGATGCGTTTTTGCGAAAAGACTGCACAGAGATTCACAAGAAAAACGACGGCCATGACCAGAAAATCTAGTGGTAGGTAGCACTTTTGCTTTTGCGATAAAGTTCTTTTTTCTCTTTTCGTTCGGTGATGGGATCGAAATAAATCCCACCTGAAGTTGGTTACAATTCATGGTTTGGTATTTTTAATGCGGAATGCGCTTGGAAATTCTCTATGGAATTTCTGTAGCGGTTTTATAGACATGTTTTATTTTCCTGAAAAACAAAATTAAATCGACCGCAAGTGAGACAAATTCGCATAACAATGAATGAACCAACCATTCACCATTTATCCTCTGAATCAGAAATCAGTCATATCAGCACAGTTTCTTCTGAGTTGTTTTCATGTTCTTTGCGAAAATTCCCATGACTTAAACAAAAAACATCCCTTTTGGTGGACAGACATAAAAAAACGAACCTCCATCTGTCAAACTGGAAGAACTTGGCAAGTTATATTTTTTCGTTTATCACATAGTGGTTGCACTCTTGCGCAGAATTAATTTCTCCAATTGTACCAATTATTTACTGAAAATTAAACCGATTGAAGGTCAATTGTGAGACGCGCTGTTAATTATTCAATATTCTACTAACGATTTACTAAGTTAAACATTTTTATCTTGTAGAGAGTGCAAATATTCATCGGAATGTCCCAACAAACAGAAAACATCTTTCTTTTCATTCCTAATTTGATTGGTAAGTTTTTTTTCTCATACGTGTATATTTATGATTTTTAATTGAATTATTTAATTACCGATACACAATCGTTTTTGCATGATATAATTGTATTCAGTTTTTATTAATTTATGAACTCGTTCTCTATTTTATGAGTCTATATTTCATATACCTATGCACATAAGTATGTATGTTTTTTCATGTTTTTATTTCAGGATATGGACGAATCATTCTTGCAATTATATCCTTCTGGTTCATGTCAACTAATTACGTTGTATCCGGTTGGTGTTACGTAATAAGTGCCCTCCTGGATAGTGTTGATGGACATGCGGCAAGAACATTTGATCAAAGTGAGTATAAAAGTGTATATTTTGTTGCTTTTCTCATTGTTCTGGAACATGATTTCAACAACGGAAAGTGGGAAGTATAGACAGTGAATACCAGAAGTCATAGCATTTGCATACACCTGGACACAACCGTGGGTGGAGATACTTCATATGTGTTTATATTAAAATGGGGTATACATTTGCATTGAAGAGATTACTTTAAGTGGGAATGCATGTGTTCGTTTATGATGCGATTTGTTTTCCTCAGATTAAGACCCCCCTCTTGGAACCTCCCAAGATTACCTTATCACTTATGTGCTTTTGGCTCCAATGAAGAGTTCAAACTCCGACTCAATGTGATCTTGATGATTAAAGCATGCGATAAAGAAGAATACATTTCTCATCGATATCTATGGAAGCTTTTCTTACTTCGTTATTTGATATAATTGATTGGTTGATATGTGTATATACATACATACATTTTTTTGTTTTCTTGTTTATTTAAGGCACTCGTTTCGGAGCAATGTTGGATCAATTGACAGATCGTTGTGGAACTATGGGTTTACTCGTAACACTAAGTTACTTTTACCCACAGTATATGTTCTTCTTCCAACTGTCCATGGCCATTGATGTTGCCTGCCATTGGTTATACATGCAGACGTAATAATTTATATAGACATATCTGCCCCGCATAACCGTTTCTTCTTCCCGTTTTCATTTCCATAGGAGTGTCACCGTTGGTAAATCATCCCACAAAGCATTTGATGTGAACGAAAACTTCATCATGCGATTGTACTATCAAAAGGACGTCCTTACATTCATGTGCTGCGTCAATGAATTGTTTTACATTTGTCTCTATCTTCTTCACTTTACCACCGGTCCAATGTGTAAGTATTTCATTAGTAGTACGCCTTTAAAGACTGCAATATTTTAATGTTTCTATATTTAATTTCAGTATTCGGTTGTTCATTATTCAAGATTATGGCATTCATCACTGCACCTTTTGCTGTTTTGAAATCTCTCATTTCATGTCTTCATGCCTATGTTGCTAGCATCGATCTAGCCGCTGTGGATGTCCGTGAACGCGAGGAGAAACGAAAAGAAAAGGAACTCTCCAACAAGGCCGAGTAATCAGGCAATCAGAATTAAATGCTCATTCCATACTGCGAAATTCAAAGGAAGATAAGATGAATCTTTCTTAATCTTTACCGAGCTATTCCTTTGTAAATGTAATTTATTTCGTATTGATAAATGGTAATTTAAATTTACGTAACACATCTGGGTCCTAACAAGAAGTTTACAACTTGTTTAAGAAAAGGGGTATTAACTAAGTATTTATTTCATGAACAGAATTTGTAGTAGAAACAAGTAAAAGAAATGCACTTTGCATTGCATTGATCCGACACAGTCATTGTGATTTTAAAATTAGAAATGCATATTTTGATTGCGCTCGAAACTGATTTAAGGTTAATTTATTCTGAGACTATAATAGATGGACTTCCGGGATATGCATAATCGTTGGACTATAGCAAGGAACCATTAATATTATGAGTCGACAACTCCAAAGAATTTGCGTTTTATTTATCTTCCAAGATCTTATTGTTTTCAAGTTTTATGATGTAAAAAGTGTACAAGCTTCATTGGGTTATACACAGTTTAATTGTATTGATTGATGTAAATGTTGTACAATAAAAAAACGAAAAACCTATAAAGTATTTGGTCATTATATCTGTTACTCCATGCTGGGTTGGTATGCGTGCACCGGTATAAAACAAATGAAGTGTAAAATGTGAATGAATGAAATTAATCAAATTGATATTCATTGCATCAATTGAGAACATTCAATTCTATTGTTCTATTGTTGTTTTCGGGAAATGTTTTGTGAGGAAAGCTCTATTAAAACCGTCGTTCCTACTGATTTTTCAAATACACATTGTATCAGTATCTGAATGTACTCATGCAGATGCGATAGCTGCATATATGTCCAGAAAATAATTATCAATATTTTCCATTTTCAAAGTGCTTATGAAACAACTGAAAATAACATTTCAAATCAAATATCCCCTTCTGAAAATGTAACCCCAAAAGTGCTCAAAAGCTTATCAACCCAGCAGACTATGACACAACATCAAATAAGAAGAAGCACAGAAAAATCTCGTCGAATTTGTTGTCAATTTTTGTTGATTTGTTTTTAGACAGTGGATAGTGCGGGGAAAATGGAAATTATTTCATTCACTATTAATAAAAATTGCCGCGCTTGTATGACTACTGGAAGAGGCTCCTTTCAGGACTTATTTAATACTAAAATTTATATGGATGTTGAAATGATGTCCATAGCCGAGGTAATGTCATCCGTTTCAAAACTACAAATCGACCATAGCGATGCGCTCCCCCAAGTTATTTGTAGTGATTGTATGAGCGAATTGGTAAAAGCGTACTCATTCCAGAAGATGTGTATAAATTCGGATAAAAGAATGAGAACAGCGCTAGAAAAATATGATGTCCCTGTAGAAAAACTGAATACAGAATTACTTTTGAAAGATCTACTGTCTTTTGAAAAGGAAATCAATGTTGATCCATTATATGAAAATGGTGACAGGAAGTCTTCTAAAGCAGAGAAATCTACAAACAACGACAAAGAAGACCAAAGTGCCTCGTTAGTGATGAAGACCTTTGTAGGGTAATTGGGAAAATTTAAAGGCTTTCCTTTTTTCAGAGAGCCAGGATCTCCTGAACTGTGCATAAAGAGAGAAACCATTTTGAGGGAGAACATTGAACCATCTGAAGAGGAATATCATTCTGATGGAGGCATGGAAAGCTTAAACGAAAATTTGATAGACATTGTAGAGCCTGATTCCGCTCAACCAGACAACGTTGAAATCGAAAAGTAATTCCTATCATGTGTTTCTGTAGATGAAGACCGTATTTTTATGTTCTATTCTTTTACAGACCTAATCCCCGCAATCGTCGAACTGCTTGCCATACGTGCAAGATTTGTGAAAAATCATTTGACCGTTATCATCGTCTCAATCGGCATATGAATTTGCATAGGGAAGACGGCCGACCATATGAATGTGAACAGTGCAAGCGACGTTTTACCAAAGAGGCTCACCTTCAGCGACACGCAATAACCCATGAGAAAAATTTCCAAGAAAAGACAGAACAAAACAAACACAACCCCGATGGTTACCAATGCCCAGATTGTCCACGAAAATTCCTCAAACAGGAGTCCTTGGCTTCTCACATGCGTACACATCGCAAAAACGATGATCCAGCCAAGAGTTATCAATGTGAAATATGTTCGAAAAAATTCGAGAGATTGTATCGCCTCACACGACATAGGAAAGTTCACGAGGAGCACAGAAAACTAAGCTGTGACATCTGCGGAAAAACATTTGGTTTAAGTTCGCACTTAATCGATCATCTCAACAAGCATAGCGGTATCAAGCCACACATTTGCCATTACTGTGATAAGTGTAAGTAGACCAGATGTGAGATAACATCCAGTTTTTTAACGATTTCGTCATTGCAGCTTTTCTCCAAGCATGTACACTTAAAGATCACTTGCGTACACATACTGGAGAGCAGCCATTTCTATGTTCGGCGTGCGGAAAAGCATTTAATAATGCTAGCAACTTACGTCAGCATCAACTTAGACATACCGGCATCAAACGTTATCAGTGTCCAGAGTGCCCTAGTAAGTTTACCTGCAAAAGTGGACTCTCATCTCACATGAGCACTCACCGCAACCAGAAGCCATATGTATGTGATGTGTGTGGCTCACGCTTCACAAAACACTATTCACTCAAAAAGCATGAACGAATCCATACAGGAGAGAAACCCTACAAGTGTGACTACTGCGAAATGAGGTAAGGATACACCAAATAACAAATTCAGTTATGTCTAGTATATGGTACTTGGTTTTTGATCAGGTTCAATTGCTCAGACCATATGAAGCGACATCGCCGAACCCATACTGGAGAGAAACCATATGCATGCAAGTACTGTGAGAAAACATTTGCCCAGTCAAACGATATGATCAAGCATTTGCGCTCACACGTAGGCGAGAACGTCTACAAGTGTCAAAAGTGTGAAGCAACATTTCGCTTGAGTACAGAACTTAAGAGGCACATCACGGAGCACTACAAGGAGGAAAGAGCTCTGATGGAGGAGGACCTAACTGAAGTCCCAGCTGACGAATAGGTCAAATTGTAGTAAAAGAGTAAACTTTAAATATACGTATTAGTTTAGTCATCTGGTCATTTAAATGTACAATAAAATTAAGGAAAGAAGTGTTTTGGTTTTTCTTCTTTCGATACCTGTTATGTGGGATCTCCGGAAGTGGCGAAGAATTCGATGTTCGACTTGTCACAGATTAGATCGGTCTTTAGATATCTCTTACTGATATTTTCTCTTAGTAAACGATATCCTGCCGAGGTCTTAAGAAAATTAACAGCCATGTCACCCTCTTACTACACAATTCCAAATCATTCCACGGCTGTCGCCATCGGTACAAGTGCTTCTGTCAATTTCCTTCAAAAACATATGTTCCTATTTACTTTTGATTGAAAGGTCGTTTGATAACAATTGTTGTGGTTTATCTAAAAAAATCGAATTATTACACTATTCCTTAAATGTTAGATTCGGGAACAACATCCTTGCGCATTTGCCAGGAAGGTCATGCAAACGCCCTAGCCCTCAATAAAGAACATACCCAGATTGCCGTAGCTGGCCGGAGTTGTACGTGCTGAATGATATATTTCGTTTGTTTCCCCTTATTAAATGTATATGTCTCTTCGGCAGTATTGAAGGTCTTCTCAATCGATAACGATGGCTTCACCGAAGTATGCAACATGCGAGGAGGGAAAAATCAAAACCTTAGTTACTCATCGAATGATGTCGCTTGGAGTACCTTAGACAGCAATATCCTTGCTACAGCTGCTACAAATGGTGTTGTATCAGTATGGGATCTCTCGAAATTCGGTCGGCAGAAGCAACTGCTTGTGTACAATGAACACGAACGGACCGCACACACAGTGACCTTCCATAGCACTGAACCGTATTTGCTGATTTCCGGATCACAGGACGGGACTATCAAATGCTTCGACACCAGATGCGAGAAGTCTGTGTCCACTTATTTCAACAATTTGGAGAGCGTAAGAGATGTCAAGTTTAGTCCACACGCGGCTAATATTTTTTCTGCGGTCTCAGAGAATGGCACTGTTCAGTTGTGGGACCTGAGAAAGTGAGTGCACAATCGATTGAATAAAGAAATGCTCACACATTCTCCATTACTAGATCCGATAAGTGTCTTTTGCAGTTTACTGCTCACAGTGGGCCAATTTACACGTGCGACTGGCATCCGACAAAGAACTGGCTTGCGACCGGTAGCAGAGACAAACAAATAAAGGTGAGGTGATAATTTCAATCGCTATTAGTAGATATCTGATATTTGCTGATGTAGGTATGGAATATGGACGGAAAAGCTTCTCTGGAGCATACTATTCATACAATTGCTGTAGTTGGGAGGGTAAAATGGAGGCCTGAGAGAACGTGAGAAACAGACTTCTTGTGCTGCACACGCCCGTCTAATCTTTGCTTAATTCTAGTCATCACATTGCCAGCTGTGCGCTTGTAGTTGATTACAGCATTCACATCTGGGACATACGAAGACCGTACATACCCTTTGCCTCTTTCAACGATCACACAAACATAACGACCGGAATTGCCTGGAAGGGGAACGACTCTCACATTCTTTTATCGACCAGTAAGGATTCCACAATATACAAACATGCTTTCAAGGATGCATCTCGGCCTGCTCTAAAGGCAAATCCCCAAGGAACTAGCTTGAATCATAAAGACGACATCTTACATGCGATAAAGATCAAAGTCAACGCAAATCAAACTCTCTCCCATTCAAAGGGAAACGCAATGCTGTAAGAATGTAGTTTTGACGTGAAGTGATCACATCTTCATCAAACTTACAAATCTTTCTCAGAGTCAAACAAAAGTCCTCCGGAGATGTGGAGCAGTTTCACCTGGCACAGTCGGTTATGCATAAGTTCCTGCTCAAACCCTCGGTGAGAGCATGTTAGTTCATTTGACGGTCGTGTCTAATTGCTTTGTTTAGTACACAGGATATATAGGTGACCAAAAATTCAGTCAGCTGAAGGAGTATGAATGCTTCATAGGCTGTGCCAAGGAGTTCATTCTCAGCTCAAGAAAATTCACAGAAATCTGCGATCACAATGCGAACGTGTCGAAAAAATTCGGCAAACACAGTGTGAGTCAAAGTGAACGGTGTAAGCTTTTGTACAATGATTAATTTGTTTAATATCTTGCAGGCTACAACCTTCTGGAAGTTTATTAAGATCCTCTATGGAACATCGGAATTCAGTAGCCAGAAGATGGAACAAAGAAATTCATTTTCCACACAAAAGAACGCGATATCAAATCGCAGATTAGTCCAAACTACACATCAGCTTGAGAACGACTGGGAACGGAGGGAAAAAAGTGCTCCTAACGACAACGAAGAAGTTGGCGGTGCAAAGGATGACATGATTGACACAAAACGAAATCCGCAATTTAACTCGGTGATTCTGTCGGAGAATCAAATCTTGAATGACATCAGCTTTGAGAACTTTGACATGCTTCGAAATGGATTCCTGTATATGGGACCTCCGGACTTCACGAAAGCATTATCATTGCCCGAAACAGCCTTGCATCATGATGTTCAAGCTGCTCGACCGCAGCAGGATATGAAGTCAGAAAAACGAGACACATCGCCTGTAATGTTTGAATACTTTTTGTGATTACATGAATCGCCATTTATGCTTGGTCTCTTTTTCTCGCAGCCTCCGGACAAACCAAGTATTTTGAAAGTTTCAAATGTACCTACCATTCCAATGTGGGAACCACATCATTTCATAGCCGATTCCCTGAAACTACAGAGCGACGTGGGCGATGTGCAAACAGCACTCTGCGTTCTAATTGCCATGGGAGAAGCCCGGAAATTTCTCCCAATCGAGGAGAGCTTAATAGTACGTAATCCTGCATGATGATTGCGGGAAGCATTTTGTAGAATTTTTTTTTACAGGAAGAATGGTTTCACTCTTACATAGAACTCCTGCATCGCTACCAACTCTGGAACGAGGCCGGACAAATAATCAATCTCTCTTGGATTCGGTCGGTAAAAGAATTGAATCAGCAGTCAACTTCAGTGCACACAAACTGCGGTGATTGTGGCCGACCACTGAATGGTGCTGTTGGCTGGTATTGTACGAAGTGCAAGTCCATGCAAAGCTCAAAGTGTTGTGTCTGCGGATTGGTTGTTAAGGGTCTGTATGCCTGGTGCCAGGGCTGCTCGCATGGGGGCCATCTAGAGCACTTGAAGGAGTATTTCTCATCCAAATCTGTGTGTCCAAAGTGTGGTCATTTATGCGAGTATAACTAGAGTTGGAGATAGAGTGTCGCTGATGATGAAGATGAATTGAATAAAGTTTTCTAAACGAATTTTCACAACAAATTGCAAGATAAATTTATTTCCATGCATTAGAAATTAGCAAGTCCAATGTTTTATGTTTAAGGAAGATACAGCGCTACTAACGAGATACATAATTGCGATTACAAGTGCGTGGGGATTAGGTTATGTAATATTTAAATAAACTGTCTATGCTGCTGATGTTGAAGGCATCGAAAGGAGGATATCGTTTATAAATTGCTCGGGTGATTCAATTGAGCTTAAGAGACCTACAAGAAAAAAACATTTTAGTAAACATTAAATTAAAAAACATCACGTCTCCCTTACCAGCAACGTCACAGAACTCTCCAAATGAAGTGCATGGCAAATACTCCTCGGTGAAGGTTTGCAGAATTGCAGCCGTGGCTTTCAACATCACCTCATCGTGCTTACGTATGTAATCGAACAGCGAAATTGGCCAGTCTTCCTGTGTCGGAACTGTCTTGAAGAGTTGTCCGTAGATTAAGTCCACCATCGCCCACATCATTAGGAAGGGTTTATATACGCTATACTCCTTTGCTTGCCGGTCGCTAGCTGATAGCAAAGCCTTGCATTGCACGGATGGTGATACATGACGAGCTTGCGCTATAGCGATAAGTCGTTTCATGTGCGCCACCTTATACTTGTTCCAGTTTCCTTGGTTATGTATCGCCAGGGTGAGGGTGAGCAGGTAGAGAGGACCCTCCACTTCGTAGGCACACTCTAGCCACTTCTCAGAGGGAGCTGCTGTCAGGAAGGTTTGCAGAGTTTTCTCCTCCCTGGTTGCTGATCTGGATGACAGCAGCAAATACACTGAGTAGAAGATAAGGTATGGAACAAAGTGCATGTTTGACTGTGGACCACCGCCTCCTGCGTCGTCATGGAAACTCTTCTCCCAAGCAAAGCGAATGAGGAGTAGTTTCAAATCGTGAACGCTGCTGGTGAATGAGATATCACAACAGCGTTGGGTGCTGTCGTGCATGTAACTACTGTGACGAGTCATGCAAGCGGAGAAAGCAGATTCGGATACTTCTGGGCCCCAGAGGGGCAGCAGTCCGTTGCAGCGGGTGTTCGCGTTTTGAAGACTAGCGCGCTCCCATTCGTCCCTTCCTCGCGCCGACCTTATGGCCGATGTGTGACAGTCAACGTGGACCACATTGAAGTGAGTCACAGTGGTGTAGCCAAGAGTCTTTCGCGTCTTAAGTTCATATTCCTCAACGTTGGTTCGTTTTGTGAATGTGTATATGCCCAAGACTTTTGCTGGCTGACAGGCGTATCCTTCACGGCAAATAAAGCACGTTAGACCGGTCTCGTCACGGAGTTTTTCGATCTTCTGGAGAATGGATCCCTTCGCAGTGACCTGACCCTTCTCGTTTGTTCTCATTCCGAGGGCGTCTAACTGCTTCTCTCGCGTGGCCATGGCCAGTCTCTTCTTTTCTGCTCGAGTAAAGTCTCGCACTTCCTGCACCCTCTTGGCGGTAATTTCGTCTGTGCACAGAGCCTCTAAGAGGTTTTCAGCTAAGCTTCCAACGTGTTCATCGCTGGAAACTTGCTCGAGTCTATGGATTATGGGTATGATTTCCTTGCTTACGGCTATCTGGGTAGCCTCGTGTTTGGTGGCTAGTCCTGTGAGGAATCGAAGGATGTACTTCAAGCTGGGTCGAGATATAAACTCTTTCAGCTCGTCCGAGTCCGTTCGCAGAAGAGTTGGCTTCACACATGGTGCATGCTTGGTGATGTAACCAATCGCCTCGTCAACGATTCCCAAGCTAATTATGTAGTCCTTAAGAGTTCCTCCGATGGAGTTGTGCTCGATCTGGTTAGTGAGCACGCAGAACAACTCCATTTTGAACTCGTCCTCTGGTGTTTTCTCGGCGTCGAATTTGGTGAAATCCAGTGTGGCTTTAAAGTGCTCGCAGAGCAAAGCCATCTTCACTTCGTTGCCATATACAAGTGCTGCGAGGACGCGGATCAAGTGACGCAGAACGTAAGGATTGTTCCTTACGTTTGTGCAGTTGGTGCATGAGATCAATGCTGTCACGTACTCTGGTCCGCCAAATGTCAGCGAGAACTGAAGGAACGAATCCAGAGTATCGCTTGATGCTTTCGAAAGAATGGTCTCCATGATCTCAAGCAGTTGCTCGGTTACAGACGATTGACATGATGGGACGTTGCTGTGAGTATTTGCATCATTTTCTGTATACTGCAGACAAATCTGAAGAACTTTCAGGAGGGTGTTAATGGCTCCTAATTCAGGCTGACAGAGGACTTCTTGGCAACGGCGAACCTTTACGCAAATCAAAAACAACTTGAGCAGAACTTGGATGAGCTCTCTAGTCCGTGATAGATTCTGTAAACTAGATATTCGGTCCAACATCACCTTGAGACCGTTGCAATCTGCCAAAACATTTGCCATTCGATAGAGTTGTTCTGTGTCCACCTCTTCTTGGCTTTTGTTGTTCAAAGTCTCGACGAATTCTTCGGTGGCATCTCCCAACAAACCTCTCATACGGTAAACGACTCGCATCGCATCTCTTTCGCCACCCTCTGCGAGCCAAACCTTCTTGTAGACATCCTTCACTGGCAGATCTAAACTTATGATTTTGTTGTTTACCAGCAGTTCCATACCATTGTCGTCTTCCAGTAACGCAATCAGCTCACAGTCAGTGCATATCTTGTTCTTAACATCCCTCATCAGCGGGCCAAGACCCACCTCGGAAGATGGGTAGGGATTTCCCAACATTCGGCCTTGTAAGAAGTCCTCTTGCTGTGGGTCTTTCTCGAGGAGCATGAAAAATTCGCTCTCGTCGTTCTCCTCTGGATGAATGATAGAGTAGAGACGCTCGAAAATGAATACAGGCGTTTTAATGTCATTCATGCGAGTCTTCTCAACGGTGTCGATTAGAATTTCCATAAATGCACGGGTCTCCTCCTCAGTGCCACTGGTCATCTCTTCCAGCATCTCCAGCAGCTTCTCTTGGGCATCGTCTATCAGACGAGTGCGCTGAACGACAAGCTTCCTCAGCGAAAGATATCCTTCAAGTACGGGTCCAAGGAGCCTAGTCTTGTAGGCTTGACGGATGGATCGGTTCTCGAGGAACATCGAAAGCAACTCAACGAACTGTCGGAGGGCGTAGCCTTGAGCAAGATCCGATGAGAGTGTGGTATCTTCCAATCGGTGGATGTTCACAATTTCCGCCGACAAGAGCTGTGAGATTTCAGTCAGGACTCCCCGGAGAGCCAGGTATTGGCGCCAAGGGGCATCAGTTGCGAGACTTCTGTACAGAGTCAAGAATTCTGCACTAGTCTCTCCGGCTTCTCCAACATACTTCAAAAATCCGGTTAATAAGTTGAGCAATTCGCGTTTGCGTTCGTGCACTCGACTAAGCGAGGTCACTAAGGAACAGGCCAGTTGACGCCCGAAGCGGGAGTTGGCGTTGAAAAGAATCGGTTGCAGCCATGACGCATTCAGAACTAACGGGGTACTTGGAACACCCCTCTGGAGGACCCGATTTCTCCAACGTTTGCCGTACTTCTCGCAGAGGTAGGCCCTTCGGTACTGCATTCGTTTGTGCTCCAGAGTGGCTCCGAACATTCTTTGGCCTGGTTTTTGTCCACACAATACCTGCCCCGAGGGTTTTTCATCCGGCTTCTTAGACGTCTTTTCGGATTGGATAACATTCGGTGGCATTCTTGCCTTCCATGCCTCGAAGGACTGCATCCTGTCTCCCTCCAACCACTTTTTGAAATCAATTGTCAGTCCGTCGACATTGCTGATGCTAGTCAAGTCTTGTGGTGGCATGTCTTTGTTGATTTTGCTTGTGGGTTGCGGCGGGCAGATGAGGGCCTGCATGATGCGCAAGCATGGCTGAATTACGGCTATTGCTGGACCTCGCCGATCGCTGAAAGTACAAAATTCGTTCACAATCCTTTCTTTCTTCGCACACTTATAACGATTTACTTACCGACAGGCCATCAAGAACAGATCGAATACAGTCTTTAGCTTCTGCTCCCAGCAGAAGTCGTCTTGTGCGATAAGCACCTCCAACAGTATCATTTCGTGACGTATGGCTGTTTCCAGATTGGCTGACGGGATTGCTCCGACTAGGGCCATCTTCACACGTTCGTGAATCAGATCAAGCAGGTTGATACAAGCCTCCGTGTTATCTTTGGTGAGTAGACAGAGCAGATTGCGGACTTCATCCTGGATTTGAGGTGTGCCCCGGCGGAGGTTATTTTGAGCAAGTTCTTCGACCAGGCCCTGTTTGTACAGGCCCATGCGGCACTCCGGATCGGAAGCCATTGCTCGTAGCAGCGTCAGACACTGCTCGGTGGAAGCTAGAGCGCATCCATAGCAACGGTTCACAGCAGATTCCTCCGAGCCGAAACTGGCAGACTTATTTGGCTGATCCATTTGACTTCGGTCGTAGGCCACTAGTTCCCTGTAAAAATAGGAGCTTTTGTAGTCATCTGCAAAAGGAGGAGGAATATCCTTAGACTTACCTGCGACATGCTTTCACTTTTTGGACGACTTTACTAAGTTCCTCGAATGACGTTCTGGACTCTACGCAGTATTTCTGTGCCAGGAGCTGAATGATTTTGTTGACTTGGGAAGTGTTGTGAACGGTGCCTAATGTGTCATCGATCTGACGATCTGATCGGTGCTCGGCAACCTTCTGAATGAGAAGCTCTAGCATTTGTTTGTTAGTCTGTAACTGGCGATAAATCCGATCGGCTCTTTCCAGCGATGTGTGTATGATTTGCACGGTCTTTGTGCGATCCTCCGCGGACTCTATAGGGTCCACAGCACAACGAGCACGTCCATATATGCTGAAATCAAATTTGGCGTACTTGCAGAAGCCACAGGAGTGACATAGGAAAGGATCCTTCTCGTCGTAGTTGATAGCTCGACACTTGTGACATTGGAACACGTTCTCACCGCAGTTAGCGCAAACACCTGGGTACGATGGGACTGCAGCACTGCAGCGAGGGCACTGGAGATTCTCGCTGGATCCAGTAACCGTCTCGTAGAAGTCTGCGTATTCAACCATCAAATTGCACGCAGTAATCGGCAGAGGGAAGTCTATTTTCACTTCGGTTTGACTAGCCTGCAGATTCACAGTACGTGCTTTATGCCACATCGTTGGTCGGTACTTCAATTCGACCACGGCTTGAACCGTGCGGTTGTTATAGTAAATGTTGATGGTGCGCACCATTTTGGATCTTTTAAGGTCCGCAATACGAAGGATGATTTTTGAGATGGTGTGGCTTTGAACAAGCTTCACAATCATAGTGGTGGTCGTATACTTTGAGTCAGATTTGATTGAAGGAAGTTTCACGTTTGTCATCGGAACCTCTGGATTATTGCACACTAGGCACGGCTCGGATTCGAGGTAATACCCATTCACTTGGAGCACCTGCTCAAGAGTGTTGTAGATTGGAGCATTGGCGTGCTTAGCCAAGAGTTCATTCTGCTGTTGGAGAACTTCAACAGCCTTCTCCATGTAGTCTGACAGCTTCTCCGATATGGATTTAGTACTCAGTGTTAGATAGCCCAGAATGTCGACAAATTGCGCTGATCGGCGGCCGTATGACGGCAGGAATTGCCACATGTTCCATAGCAAGTTAATCAACTTCTCCTTTTGCCGATCGTTGCTGTTCTCGTAGATAGCGTAGATCAAAGAATGTGTCTGCCAACGGATTAGGGTTATGTTTGTCTCCAAAAGGAATATCTTCACGAATTTTGAGAGCAGGTGGTCCGGCACGAAGCGAAAGAGCTGATGGACAAATGTGCTGCAGTGTGATGGATCGAACTTCGAGTCGGAGGTGATCTCATTCTCCTCGGATTTGTCGCGATCCTGACGGCTCTTTCCGGATGATGATGACTGCTTACTAGAGTCCTGTTTACCTTGGTTAGCATTGCACAATGCAGCTTGAAGAAGTTGCAATATTATCGGAGAGACACCGTCATCTAACTGAAAGCAGGCGATTTGAATGAGAGTCGGTATGACGTCCTCATGGACAACACAAAATTTCTGCCAATTGCCTGTGCGGACCTGACTGATCTCTTGACAGGCGCGGAGGTGCTCTGTAAGTTCTACCAGAGCATCATACGTTAGGATGGGCTGGTTGCCACTGCCAATGTGCTGTGAAATGAAATCATTCGATTCAGAAAAAAATCCTCTAAAAGAATATTTCTCACTGGCTTACCTTTGGAGTTTGCAGATCGCAAAACTTCTTGATTGCGTTGATGTGTACGTCTAGGGAGTGTCCATCTCGGAACATGCGGAATTTCTCCTTGTTTCCACAGATATACATGAGCAGCTTACGCACTTGGCGACGCAAAAGTGGACTTAAGTTGAGCATCATGTACTCACAGAGCGTGAAAGTCATGTTCTCGCAGAACTTGTGATACCAATCGTATGTGGCTGGGTGACCAGCAGAGAGCTTTAGAATTTGATATGGCAAGCGCACTGCGATCTCGGTGAGCAGGGCATTGTACCCATCAAAGATTTCGGGGAAGTTCTTCAAGTAATTGTGCGGAATTAGGGTCGAAATATCGGGCTTGGGACCGTAAGTGATTGGTTTCAGCAAATTATTTGATGTTGAGCTTGAGGTTGATGCACCTGCTGTTAGACTGGTCGACTGGGAGCCAGATTCCGCAGACGAAGAGACCATCTTCCAGTGTGAAAGGAATGACTCCATCACTACAAGGCAGAACGGAATAGCACCGCTCTTGATCAATGTATTTGCCGTGGTGGACGCGACAAACGAAGCGTTATCCTTGAATTGGTGTGGTGGTGATGTGGTGCCTGCTTGCTTCGAGGACTTCGTCTTGCCCATAAGTACGCTGAACAAGCAGAGGAGCATGAGCTTCACCTCCTTGTCAGGCTTTCGTTCAACAAGCTGAAACAGAGCAACACTTAGAGATAACAATAAAATATATTTTTTCGATGCACTCACCTCTGATGCCTGGGAAGGTGGCGTCATGCCCAGACCTTCCACAAGTGCATTTAGTAAAAGATTCAGAATTCGTTGGTCGGATTCGTGATTTCCGTCGAGGTCTGTTGTTAACATCAGAATGACTTGCACCAAGGGAATTACCTGCGCTCCATTGCAGCCATCCAATGACTTGAAGTTCTCCACGATTTTGTTCAAAATCGAACATCTGAAATACATCTATTTGACCGCACAAACTATAACTTAATGTGTCCTCTGCTCACCTTAAGTCGTGTAATTTTGTTGAAATTTCTGTTTCCGCCTGCTGTTCGTCTGGTTCTACTGATTCTTCCGGTAGAGGATCGCCCAGAGGTACCATCTGAAGTTCTCCACTTCGTGGGGGAGATGCGTTTGGTTGATCGCCGTAGGTGCTGCTTCTTCCAGAAATGCCTCCTATGCTTTCTACACCACTTCCTCCGCTCTCAGATCCACCGCTGCCAGCTGGCTCGGCCGGTGATGTTCTCAAAGTTGATCCATCTGTCGCGGCGTTCGATCCTTCATCATCTGAGCCACCAACTGATACACTGGCAGCTTCTCCAGGGTTTCCAGCAGATGTCAGTCGTTGGACGTTCTGCAGAGCGCCCTCGCGTACGCCCTGAAGATAGGCCAGACCCTGCCGCAAGTCACCTCCGTCGTGTTGCTGCAGACTCAGAGCAATAGCTATGTCCATGATGGCTTCATCGTCAGCATCCTGCTGTAAATCTAGCAGTTGGGGGAAACCACCGGCTCCCAGGAACGCCTCTAGATTGCCTAGTGGATGATTGATTCCTGGTTCACCGAGACCCAGTGGTTCAATGGCATCAACGTCAACAGGCACGAACTCTGCGCTGTGACTTGTTGAAGGCGTATCCTCTCCACCACCGACTGCTTGAGCAACTGTGGCTGTAGATGGTGTGACCGTTGTCGTGGTATTGGATGGTGTAGGGGTCGAGCAAGCCGGTGGGCTCACAATTACTACCTTCCTTCGTTTGACTCTCGGGCTGAGGAGCAAAATTATCGCCTCTTTAGCACTATGACTAATTACATTTGACTCGTCCAGCAGCAGTTCTATTAGATACTTGGTCATCTTTTCGACCTGGTTAGGATCGGAAAGCGCGAACGCGTGGATAATTTCGACAAGACAATGAATAATGGCTTCGGTGTGACAAAGGCCTCGTTTTACTATAGAAGTAGGCTCGTCTATATGTGGGGTTATCTCGAAGAGCTTCTTGGTCAGCTCCAACAGGTTGGGCAGGATGACAAAATCGTTTTCCATACAAATTTTTGTTAACGCCTGTGGCCTGGCCGCCGCAATTCCCCGCGTAAGCAAAACAAGCCGATAAAAGGCTTCGGGATCAATGCTGCGCATGTCTTCAGTCTTCTGGAGCTTGACTAGCTCGTTGTTCACGTCGTTGAGCATCTCCTTGTCCTTATAAGAATGATAGGCTGCTCTGTTGCCATACAGTGTCGCCAAAACACACTTGGTTTGCATCTGAACCGGATTCGGCGAAGGCATGAGGAGAAGCGACGTTGCAACAGAAATGGCCTTTTGCTTGAGGACTGGTTCAACGTTGGTACCTCCAAGCAGACCTAATCCGCTGTCTAAAACTTCCAGCATAGAGGTTACCATCTTGTCGAGGTTGGTTATGGTCTGAACAGTAGTGTCTGATGATCCGTTTGTGCATCCATTGGTAAGGGTTGTGTTGCCGACAGTGGACGTACCAGTTCCAGTAGTCTCATCAACTTCCTCCGGCCAGCCAATGAGGTCCTTCGACTTGCCGTACACCTCAATGCAGTCCAGCATGCTGACGTTCTCTGGATCTTGTGATCTACCGAAGACCACGCTCAACTTCTTGTCTGACTGAAGCATCTCCTCCTTGGTCAATGGGATGTCGAACCACCGGGCCCGTCGGACCACAGTCGGGACGGTACGGCCAACGACTGTGACGTTCTGCGGGGCACGTAGCGGGTCTTGTGTACCCAATAAGACTCGAATTCCCACAATTACCATATTCGGGTCGGAATTCAGGATCTCCAAGGTGAATCCATTCGGTTTGGTTGACGCTACAAACATACCCGTGGAAAATAGGCGCGTCTTGAGCTTCTGCTTGTTGTAAATCTGGAGCAAGTCGTTGCCGCCGAACTCTACGTCTGGCATGACGGTACAGTGTTCAAAGAAGTCAATCGGGAAAGTGGGTTGGCCATTTGGTCCCACAGTCTTCTGCGTATTCCCAGAAGACGCCCTGGAACTCGATTTCGACTTTGTTTTCCGTGACGCCTTTGACGTAATCAGCGTTGCAGTAGAGTACATTTGATTTCCAATTGGCTGGACTTCAGGGGACAGCCAGTAATTTGTATTCTCTGCCTGAGCTGTGAATATTCTGAGACTTCCGTCCTCGCACAGGAGGATCAGCGTGGTCTTCTCCACGCCCGACACTGTGTGACGGATGGCAACCATGTCCATGATCTTTGATTTTGAGCTTTGGGCTTTGATCTCTTGCATAACGATTCTTTCTGGGGTCAACATGAATACCACGGGATTGTTTTGTGTGTGCATCATAGCGCAGATCAATCCGGGGTGACCAGGTATCTCCGTCCACTGACAAAGTGGCTGTGGTGGACCCTTTGACGAGTTCTTTGATGAGTTCGGCGGTCCTGTCTGCACTTGCATGACACATTTGACACCTTTGTTTACATCTGTCAAGGGGGCCATAAAACTACGACCGAGTGAATAGCTGAAGAACAGAATTTGGAGCGTGTGCGAGTAGTAGATAGAGACTCCACCGCCACCGACCTGACCGTTAATGTCCTTGATGTGGGGATGTTGCAGATCCAACGTGTTAGTGACGTAGAAATCACCGTGCTTCGCAAGGCTCTCATCGTCCAGCGTTTGGTAGTAGATATAGCCGGAAGAAGCAATCAAAAACATGTAGTACACTCCTTCTTGGTATATAAACGTGCAGTCTCGGATCTTTCCAACGGCTACGAGAAAATAGTACTTGGGACTGTAGGTGTCCTCGGCCAACTGATAGATCTTAACGTAGTCTGCAGTCACCAGAGCTAGCATCGTCTGGGATCCAGGCAGCCAGATAGCCTTCTTAAGGAAGTTTCCGTTCTCCAACTGCGGTGTGAGGACAATGTGTTCGTTGGCTGTGCCGCTGCTATTGAATGTGAGAATGTGACATTCCTTGAGACCACAAACGGCCAAGCAATCCTCATTGGCTGGGTTTGCGGTTAGAGACAACACTGTGCACGGAATTGGGGCTGACGAAAGTTGAGTGAGTGTGAGCTTCCTCTTGGCGGCATCGGCCTGCTTAAGAAGAGCTGAAAGCTGCAGAATGGTGACCTTTCCCTTCTCGTGGGAAACAGCCAAGTGCTGCCGTTTTCCGTGTGGCGATGAAAGACAACACAGGGCTACGCGTCGAACCAACCCGGAAGAGAGTAGTTGCTTAATAGTCTGCCCCTGGTCGCCGGAATAACTCATCCTGACGTTCTCGAAGGCTCCCTCTTGGGAGCCCAAGGTTGGAACCATGATTTGGTCACTGATTTGGAAAGTCTGGTCAAGGGTGTGCAATCGTTCCAAAGCACTTTGTGCTCGTTTGTGACAGCCTACAGTTGAGAAGAGCGCACAATTGTCCCGTATGGACGGCATCAGGAACTCAAAGAACTCGAGTATGCAGCGAACCACGGATGTCCACTGTTCATTGTTCATCAAAGAATCTCTTGATGATTCTATTATCTTGGCCAAGTGTGAAGCTCGCTCGTTCATTGTGCCGCCTTCCGAGCGTCTTATCGAAGAACTCGTAGCAATGTGAGACGGCGGTGTATGCGCTCGTTTGCGTGTGAGCGCGCCTACATACGGCGTGTCACCAGAATCTTGGGTTGAAGGACCAGCGGCTCGCTCCTGGTCGGCTGAAGACACATTTACTCGCCTACTCAGTGCCTTGCAGGAACCGTCGTCCTTGGCTCCACAGTCGCAGAAGAAGTTCCCGTACTTTGCATAGCTGACATCATGATACTTATGACAGACTCTTGCACAGACGGAGCAGACTCCGACCGTATTAACCATGTTGCATGTGTGGCAGTGGTACCAGTGCTGATTCATAAATTCCTTTTGCGTCTGTGAGAAGGTGCAGAGTTTATTGCCCAAACTGTCTTCGTCCGAGTCCTCCACAATTGAGTCATCGTCATCGTTACCACCTCCAAGTTCGTCCATTAAATCATCGAATTCTGCTTGCATCTCCTCCTCCCAGGGAGGTGTCAGAGACCGACTGCCCTTAAAACCGAGCGCCTGCAACAGATCACCCATATATCGGAGCAAAGCTGTGACATTGTCTAGAGCAATTTGCGGACGCAGGACGACCTGCTGGGTTTTCGGTACTACCAACTTCTCAAGAACGTGGTTTTTGGACTCGTCCAGCCAGACGATTGCCGCAGTGAAGACGGTGGAATGTCCTCGTCCAGCGTCTGCAAGCGTTATCATAACCTGCAAACACAATTAGCAATCAGAGAAAGTCATTCAAAATCAAAAAAAGTGGATGTTTACCTGAAGAAAGTCTGAGAAATCAGACGCTTCTTGAGTGGGACAAAGCAAAGTCTGTCCTAGTTGCAGTAGGGCATAGAACAGGACCATAGATACAGACTGTGGAGTCTTTCCATCTTGGACAATGTACTTTGTAATATTCTGCAGGAGCTTTCCGTTGCGCTCAATCCCTTCTCCTTCGTGGATTGGTGATTCAGACCGATTGGTAAAATAGCTGTAACTGGGAGCGACTTGACCTGCTCCGTCGTCATCGATCTCCATTGCCTCGGCGTCCATAGCAGACGACTGAGCGATTTGATCAGAAATGCTGGGAATGGCAGATACTGTCGCCATGTTCGTCGGTGTTTGAGCATTGCTCGATGAATTGCTTGAAGGATGTGCTCCTTGCCCAGGGCCAAGCAGAATGTGACTCAGCCAACTTTTGATTCGATTGATGTCCGTGTGTCCCAGCTCCGAGAGGCACTGAATGAGCTCAGGCAGCGGGAAGAGAGAGTCCGATTTGTCGGAGGCCTGGAAGAGTTTTTCGAAGAATTGCAGGATCTTCGTGGCATAATTCTGAGACAAGTTCGTTCCAGTGAATGACAGAAGCAAGTCAGTGAGGCTGCCTGCTGCGGATACTTTAAAGAACTCATGCATTGCCTTCATGCCCATGGGCTTGTCCAGCATCTGTTGCATAGCCTTGAGAACCTCAAGGAAAACAGATTCGCTGAGATTACTGTTCTGCGTTTGCCTGCACTCCTCCGTGTACTCGATCAATACTCCATAGCAGTGCTTCAGCAGATGACTGTACGTGAGGAACTGCCGTTCGTCGACACCAGCTTCATTGGGCTTCAGCAGACTGCTCAGACACTTTTCACTGATGTCGTACAGATACTCCATACGCATATCAAACAACATGGCAGTCAGGGTTGGCTTCAGCCGCTCCTCGATGTCTGCATCGCCCTTGCACACTGGGAGAAGATAGTAAATCAAGTGCATCAGGGTTTTTAGAGAGTTCTTCAGCGATAGAAGCACCGAGTAACTGGAGTGCTTGGAAATCTCCACTAAATGCGCGTCAAGAACAGTAAGCGTGTGCAGCTCAACAGGGAACACGCTGCTTGAGAATGAATCCTCGTCGGGAACGTTCAATTTCTTACTCCATTCGACTGTAATGAGTTCCTTGTCTTGTCCCGACAACAAATTAAAGAATTGATTCGACAACTCAGCTGTGTATGTGTCCTTTTGGCTGGCAATTGGAATCAGAAATTCAAAGATCTTTGCTGGAATTGTACCTCCAATGTTGTTAGCCATCGTTTTCTGAACGGTATCGCTGAGAATTTTCAATGTGTCCAAAAGCTTCAGCAGAAGATCCTTGCAGAGGTCTTCCTTGGCAACTTCGTTCAGTTTAGAAGTCGTTTGATCGTCGTTATCGGTTTTCGGTGATGCAATGCTGCTTGAACTCGGAGGGGACGAACCACGGAGCTCCGAGATTTCCGCTTGATCATTGCTCTGCGTGTTCGAAAGTTTTGGAGGCTGAACGCCTTCTTTTTCTGCCCAAGAAAGGGCGTGCATATATGCCATCAAGGCGTCCAACATCAGAATTTTCGATATACGAGGGTTTTCTAGAGAAAAAGAAGTATGTATCAACTTGGTGGGTGTTGGACAGTTTTTACTTACGTATGTTGAAGGTCTTGTTGAATGCCTCAAGTCCGAAGATGGTATTCTTCAAGCTGAACCTTGGATCGGCTACGTGGTCCGTAATGTTTGTCCATAAATTTTCAGCGTACTGGGTGTACATGCCTTGCTTAATTAGGCTGTTCACAATCAGGTAGTGGGACGTAGCCACTGGATGAAAACAGCGTATAGACCATAGCAGTGAGTGCAAAGTCGGGGTTTTGTCTTGTAGCAATGACTCCACGTGCGGTGTCGATGGTGGCAATCCCAGAAGTAGCTTCCAACATATACTGAAGCAGTAATGTATGGCGCACAGTGTGTGTGATGTCACCTTGGCCATGCATATGTCTGTCACTGAGAGGATGTCTATCAGGGCATCGACAAGAAGTGGATACTTGAGCTTATCTGGCGTGCAAAGGATAAAGTTCCAAGCGAGTCCATCGAGTTTAAATTCTTGCAAGATTTTTGTGTCTACCACTGCGAGCGAGTAGAACTTTGGTCGGATGCCTAAAAAACAAGCAAATTTAAGACAACGAACTGAGGGTCTAAAGATCAACTAAATATACTTGTTGAGGCTTCAGCAGCGTACTTCCTGAACTTGTCTTCAATATCCTTTCGACAGAAGGACTGCATCTTTGTTTTGGTGTTAAGAAGGTCAGAGACCTTCTGGTTTCCATCCAGTGTACTGACTGAGAACAAATTCCAACGAACCTGCTCCAAGAGGATAGTTGGGGCGTTGTACAAATGCTTCATGAGATATTCGAGGAACAGCAGCAATCGGGACAGCAACATGATCTGATGGTTGCGCAACGGTTTCTCATGCGAAACACTGCGACACACTTCAGCACATCGAATGACACCTCCTGCTGTTAGCAAGAGGATTGACTTTTTCTGCATCAGATTAAGCGAATGGAACAAGAACAACAGCAGTTGAGCATGCTCGATGTTAAGATCCTCGTAGTCCGTCTCTGAACTCGAATTCGCTGACGATGAAGAGCAGACGCCTTCCACAAGTGTATTGACTAGCCGGTGCCAGACAGAGAGACATGCAGCCTCTTTTTCTTGTGTCGGTTTAAGGAGCAGAATTTGCACAAGAACCGAAAGGGTGCTTGAATACACTTGCAGGGGCCAAGTGTTTGTGTCTTGTGTCCAGGGCGACACAGACAAGCAGAGCAGCAAGTTTGATTGAAGTGATTCGTTTAAAAGCGATCCCGAGATCAAATTGTGAAGATACCTCCCGACGGCCCCAGAAAACTGGATCATAGCTGCTTGCCACTGTGGACAGCTGGAGTTTTCTGGCTCGCCTCTGGCAGCGTCTCTGTCTAGATCCTTCAAAATGTTCGCAAGTAGCACCATTTGTTGTTCACTCAGTCCCGCCTTGACGTACTTGTTCAAATAATGATGCTTTGTTCCAAGAGACTGATCCAGGAAGCGGAATATTTGGGCCGCGAGTTCTAGGTAATTGTGTGGTACATCCTTTGCTGGAACAAGGTTCGACTTTTGGGTCTCATTCAGTTTTTCTTGAGCATTGTTCTCTTGTGCTTCTTCGTTCGCTTCTGGGGAAAGGGTTTCCTTGAACCAGAGGCCCAAATAAGACTCGCTGTCATCCTCCTCGGAGTTATCGGAGCAGGAGAGTGTATCGTTATAGTAAGTCGTTGAGTCTGAGTAGCTAATTGGGTCGCATTCTGTACGATCCTTAGCATTTGCTCTTTTTAGGGAGCAAGCTTTACGATAGGACACTGTTGCAAGGAAGGTCAGCAACTGTTGCAGGGTTGCTGTGTTGAGAACTCGGACAACCCTCTCCAGAGCAGAGTAAGGTTCGAGAATGTTGAAGTCTGCAGGCTCTGGTGGATTCTGTTGTGTCTTCGATCCGCTGGCACCTTCCGAGCCACTGGTGGCTTCAATTTCGAGATCATCAATCAGTTCAGTGAGTAGTTTAAGACTGTGACTGGCAATGGCTGCATTTAGCTCACCAAAGCCTTGCTGAACTTTGAACAGATTGACTCTCGCCGAAGGAGTGTGTTGGTCAGATCCCCTTGCAGGGCTCTTGCCCTTTGCAAGACTCTCCTCTACTTGCTGGGCCTGCTGTTTCGAACTGGTGTTTCCAGAAGCTCCAAGAGCACCTTGAATGCCGGTGATCAGTAGCCACGAGCCAAAACACAAGTGATTCTGGTACACATGTATCCTTGCTGATTTTTTGAATATATTTCCAATATTTGTGTAAATTTCCAAGGCTTTATCGACAATAATTCTTGTGCTTTCCTCAGTTTCATCTGTTTCCTTAGAAACCTGAGATGAACTTCCTGCCTGCTGGCTTTTCTGCGACCCGGAGCTTGACATGGAAAGGACACTGCATGAGATGGATGTAAGAACTGCGCAGTACAAAGCAGACATTGCGCAACGAGAAAGTTCATTTAGTTTTGGAGCAAGAATTGGTAGAGTAAGTGCCTGCCATAAAATAGACACTTCTGTTGACATGTTTGGGTAGTTGTTTTTGATCTGTGTTGCCTCAGCCGTTGTGAGGGGTAAGTACAAAGGCTTTCCTGTCGAAATACTCTCCTCATACTTTTGTCGGTACTTGGATAATGTAGGCAATGCGGAGCACACGTCCAGTAGTACGGATCCTGCGTTTAACGATTTCAAATAGGCTATATTCGCCGAAGAAAATATTTCCTAAAGAGAAATACAACAGATATGAACACTCTAATCTATTACCCGATGAATGATTCGCTTACTGTGCAGTCTGTAAGTTCCTCGCTCAGAGGTGCCCAAGCATTTGGATTTCCAACCTCCAATGGAGCTGTTAATTGCTGCAGAATAACTGATGACAAATCTGATCGAGATCTTTTTATTTCCGACTTGGGACTTTCCTTGTCGCTGCTCACAATACTCTTGCTCGCGTCCGGGAATCGTGTTCCCTTTAAAATTGCAGCAACAGTGGCATGATCAAATCCAGCTAGCTGATGTTTGCCTTCGCATAAACTCTTCAATGCCGGTAGCATCCATTTAAATTCAGAAACTGTCAATTTGTTCAGTCTATTCAAAATGTATCGTATCAACACTGAACTGGCTTCTATCATCTGTGGCACCTGCGTCTGGCAGACTAGAAGATAAAACCAAAAAAACACTCTACAATAACAGATATTGCCCCCTTTTGTTCCCATCCCTCATGACTCACCTAGACTACACTGCCCACTAATTGTATCCGCAGCCAGTGCTGCAAATGCAGTAAAAAACTGCCCATGACTTTGTTCGTTCTCGAAAAAGTCATTCTCACTATAAGAAAATGATAAAATAAGCTTTCAATTGTTCAAATATTACACGAAATGATGAAAATTTCACTTTTTCACACAAGGCAAAAATCATCGCCGCCATTGTGAATTTTTCAATCGGGTTTTACTCGTAAACTAACATGGTCTGTGCATGAAAACTTATCTACTTACCATCTAATAATCGCCTTTATTATATTTAAAACATCGGTTTTGTTTAAACTTCCATAATTACTCGATATTAATGGTTTAACTACGGATGACCAATCGGTCCCCCCACTATGAGCAGCCATCTTTATAAAATAATATCTCCCTTTTCACCCGTTGCTCTCAATTCACTCATAAAAATCGAACTCACCTAGATGTCAAACAAAATGAAATTGCAAAAATGTCAAAAGGAAACAAAAAGTTGGATTGGGTGTTGGATTTTCCTTTCTTGGGTTCTTTCTTTTTGTTAAAAAAAAATGTGAGTAAATTTCAATATTTGATTGAAAAAAAAATATTTTACTTTAAAAAGTGCTGAGTCTCTGAGCTCGAATATGTGCCGTGAAAGTTTGAAGTTGGTTGGACAACTTCCAACGTTGTTACCGGTGGTCGACTGAAACTAACAGGGCGAGCCCTTGCTCTAACCGCAACCAGCTGATTTGATACAAAATGTAAACAAAGCGAGACTTGCGCAATGAGGCCCACTAAGAGTCCAACATGAAACAACACCCAGGAAAGTCGTAAAAGCTAGAAAATGTCATGTCCTGTACATACTGTAAAACCTTGAAAATAAAAACATGGTTCAATCGCAAAACAACTTTTTTATTGAATAACACAAGCTCTAATTTGATTTCTGTGGGCTTTCAACGTTAGCCTTTGGTTTATTAAGATTAGTCTCTGATTCTGCTGTTATCCTCTCTGCCATTTGCTGCAGCTTCTCCTTCTGGAAATCCTTTCGAGCTTCGTCCAACAAGACATTATGAATAAGACTTCTATTTTGTGTCATATCCGTCAACAGTGTGGGATATGGATTTCCACGAAGTTCTAGCACAGACTTTTTATAGTACGTTCCAGGGTAATCTCGTGGGGCTTTGTACATTCTTGTGTATGAGACGCTACAGTCTTGGAATCTGGGCACTAGAACCTTAAATAACTTGTGAACCAGCTGTTTTTCTATTAACCAATAATCTGCCAACTCCATTGTCGGCCGATGACAATCTCCATGACGAATTGCGTTGGAAATTAACTGCAAATTAAGTAGTCTTAAGACGGGTTTAGTGGATGAAAAATATCATTTTACCAGTTCAGCGTAACCTCTAGCTTCATCGGCGCGATTGTAGAAGAGCTCTATGCGTTCGTGCTTGACCAATGCAGTGACTGTCTTTCGCAGTTTCAATAGTCTTCCTTCCGGACCGTCGGGATTCTTCAAGTTACGTTTATTGGGTCGAACTGCTATACGCAATTGGGACATTAACTTTGAAACCTCGGCTTGATTCATGTTAAAGTTCTTATAGAAATAATTTTACGTAAACCAAACACGAGTGTTCACTTGGATCGGCTCTCTTCACTTTTGAAAGAATATTGACAGCTGATGTCAGTGACATTTGGACGTGTTCGGATTATTTCGGATTATAGTGTACATGTGGTTTCTTGCAATCAGGAAATACAAAATAGAGAAGTGTAAACAGTTAAAGAAGGGGGACTATTTGGTGTATATAAAACACATAAAAATCTACAAATATCTACCTTTACACTGCTGATTTGCCTACATTTTTATTTGTTATAAATAAGTTTTACAAATTCAAATTCCATAGTCAATAGATTGCATACTCTTAGGAACCATTCCTACTGCAAAAATTTGAATACCGAAGCTCACACATATGCCCGTTGTTTCGATATTCCTCTATGTTGGGAAGATTCTTAAATAGTGTCGATATTGCGTCAACATTGTCTTCTTCTCCAGAACTCCCCGTGTCGCCTTGCATACGACTAGAGACAGACTTTTGCATTCCCCAAATAAATGGAGCACTTTTGCACATTAACATCTTAATGCAATCTCCTTGTCCATGCTGTTGTTCTTCTTTGGAAACTGCTTCGGCTAACTTTTCGGGGAGTTTCTGATCCGTGATTTGTTGAAGAAAGTCCTTCAGTCCTTCTGGGGGGTTGGTAAGGATCCAATCAAGTGGTGTCCCCTCATCTGAGTGGGCTCTTCCAGATCGCTTTTCCTGGTCATTGTAAGCTGGGTCTGAAATGTCGTAAGCCTGATGAGTTTCGTTCTCCTCTGAAGATTTTAGGTGGGTCTTTGTTTGTTGGTGTCTTGACAGAGTATTTCCAATCTAGAATGGAATGTAAATTCTGTGTAAGTAGTAACAATTCCCCCCGTTGTCCTTCGTGAACAAACCAATTGAGCAATCATGAGAATGGCATTGATGGCAAGTGCTCCTAGTTTTCCTGCGTCGAAGCCAATCATTCTAAGAAGACCACCTATTATCTCGGTCGGATTAATCTTTGTAGCTGCTTTCTTTTCATAAGATTGAGGGTAGTCATCCTGTTGCTGGAACAAAGGTGATGGATCGAAGTTCTTACTCGGTGCTGGCGCAGCGAAGGCCTTAGCTACTAAATTCGCCACGTCAGCCGCTGTGTTGATTCCTTTTCATAAGAAAACATATATATTTCGTTATAAGGAAATGTGAAAATGTATGAAATTACCCAGCATTTGCCCAGCATACTTTATTCCATCGTTTATGTTGTCCATCAGTCCTCGTTTGACCAACCTCTCCCCATTCACTTCACTCAGTAGATAGATCCAAAGAATAAAAAGTACAAACCCCAACATTTTCATAATTTCAAATCGGAGGAGTAACATCTTAGATACACACACCACGGCTTACACAATTCAAATGAACGCCTCTGTGAGCTGCAGAAAAAGAAAGCCCATTTCATCCAAGCGAAAATTTGTCACTAGAGTGATCAAATTAATTGCTCTTCAAAGTTACTAAATTCATTTTTTTTTCTTCTTCTTCTTCTTTTGCTGCCTTCTCAAGCGTGTGAACAACCTAAGTACCTGCATGCTCAATGTGAAATTTTGCATTACATGTTCGTATACAGATTGCAAGGCCTTGTTGTCTAAGGCAGAGATCCGGGTATGTTCTTCTGCGTATGAGACGGAGAATAAATAATTGCAGATTTTCGATCGTCATGTAGTTTTACAATTGCCGTAATCAACCACCTGCGTCATACAACATTTTGTTGCCTCCTGATCTTTTGATTGTAGTTGTAAATAAGAGAGGACTCTGGCGTTTGAAATAGATTCAATTGAATTTTAACCAAATTTTAAAACATTATTACTTAAATACAAATGTTCACTTTGCATCATCTATTTCCCCTTGCTGACAACACTTTCCACTGACATCTCCAATTATCCAGTGCAATTTGATCAAGTCATTGCCAGACATTATACAAAATCAGTGAAAATGTGAATTTTATATTTGTCCGCCAACCGATTCGTGACGTCATCAATATTGAAAAATCCACTTTTCGGCCAAATAAAGCAATCAAATGAGAAATCCCAAATGTGGACCAGTCATAAATAGTCAACCACACACAACTGAATCATTATGTAGTTACTTCCATATTAATTTATTCAGAAAATTGACTTTTAAAAAATTGGCAATTCTCAGCGGAAAAAATACAGTAGAATGGTAACTGAAATGGGTCGACTTTTCTTGATTTGAGAATGCAAATTTTAAATTTGGCCATTTAAAGGACTCTGAAGAATGTTATTGGATGAAAATGACTAGGATTTACTGAAATTGCATTAGGATACGTATGTCATATGGAGAGTGTTGATTATTTCGCGTAAAAAGCAGTAAAATCGGAAATTTTACTCAACAGAACGTGCAAGTTTACTCACCAGAACTTGCAAATTCACGTTCTCGTTTTTCTAAGTTGTAAGTAAGGATCAAAATAGTCCTAGGAATGTTGTAGATATGTTTCTACTGGTAAATTAACTGTTTTGACACGCTCAGAGTGTCGAGAGAGGTAGCGGCCACCAAGGCCATAGTGGAAGATGGAAACCTATCAGGATCCAAGTAACAGGTACCAGTAGTATTAGAAGCACCATTAACCTCTTGTAATCAGAGGAACCAGACATCAGCTACAACCAGGACCAGCAACCAGAGCCTCCGACAGCTAGAGGCACCAGCCACAGGTCACACAGTCGCAAGCATCACAAGATACGACCACCAGCATTCTGAGACACCAGTCACCAGCCACCAGGGTCACAACACTGCCTAGATTTCTTCGGATCCCTTCTCGTTATTGTTGAATATACTCATCTCCACTTCCAGACCAGTTGACTTAATACTCTACATGCAGAAGCATCAAATATAAAATCACCATGAACCTCCCCATAAACAAAAGATCAGTCAACATGATACCTCAGAACGTACAGAGGATACACACGGTATAAGGGGTACTAGAATAAAATCTAAAAACTCTCACTGGATCCCCAACACAGAAGAATTATCACGCCAAGAATACTAGAGCCAAGAAATACTAGAAAAAATTATCCAATTATAAAAAACCCTCCATGGGTACTCCAAGGAGGGTGACGAGAGAATGAGGTGTTTCCCCTCTTCTGGGTTGTTTCTATAGAGATTTGGTCACCTCCTTGCGGTGGGACATTTAAAATTACTCAATTTAGATGATCGGTTCTAGTCTTGCTGACGACCGGCTGTGGCGGCTTATACATCTGGCGAATGTGGGCTCGGTCAGTTCTTCTCGTGGTTCAGATACATAGGATGGATTGAGTTCAAAAACTTGTTGGTGGTGCCTGGTATAGGCAAGGGGTATAAATGAGCGGACAAGAGGACAAGAGGAAAAAAATAAAACAAATCTGAGAGAAATTAAAAAAGTCCATTGCTAACTCCACGGTGGCTGGAAAACAGACAAAGTGCCCTCTGTCAATGGGCTAATATATGCCCTGTCACCGCTCTTCTTTCAATGGAGAGCATTAATGTGAATAGGGACTCGAAGGACGATCAAAGGACCTAGGCTGAGCGGTATTGAATCATGCTAAGTCCCATAGACCAGTTTATTTAAATACAATACACTGGAGGGATACAAACGCTGGAGTTTCGTGTGATTTCTAAAAGTTGACGTCAACATCCATGGATATGCGACTTCTTGACCTATATATCGTTTTCTGATTTTGACAAATTTAAGATCCCTTCGCACTTTTCCTTTACCTTACACGCAGTCTTTAATTTAATCAAATGAAAAGGAGCATGCGTCTTCACATTAGCACTTTATTAAGGTTCCCCTTTTCCCGATGATTCAATAAATTACAATATTGCAATTCTGTATTGCATTCAAGAAGGTCCCCATCCATGGTTTGAGTGCAACAGAACACAACACAACACGTTTTAATCCTCATAAATATCACAGCGTACTAAATCACTCCTGAAGTGAGTAATCGCTGAGGTTCGCCTTTGCTTCTTTTTCACAAGCCGCTCTCCGCGGACAGCGACTGCGAACGGATTACACAGTGTCCGGCGATGTTAGGGTGATTTTCTTGGCAACAATTGAAATGCTGATAAATAAATCTGACATATTTATTTGGTATTTTTCCCCTTCAAGCGGCGTGTAACATTGATCGGCTTCTCTTGACGTTGAAATCTAAATGGTGCTCACATGGTTATGAGAGTATTTATGATGTCCAACTCAGAATCACGGTCGTTATTCAATCTTGTAATGATTTGTTAACCTGAACAGTGCAGATTGTTTGTGGATTTCCCTTCATGGCGGTCTTCTGAGCTTAAGCATAATTAATCGACAATATCACAACTTATCACACCGATTCACGTCTGAGTCTGAGAGGCTATTTCATTCGTTAACACCAGAATCAATGATAAAAGCCCAATTGGATATTGAACTTCTTCCTCATATTAAATCCCACTTAAGGTCTGATCTTCAAATAAAATTCGACTTCTGATTAAACACAAGAGAAAGGAAGAATTTTCAATTTGAAAAATTTTATTGGCATATGTAAATGTGAACTCATATAAAGCAGCACGCGTCCAACTGTATCATATCACCTCAAGAACAAATCAACTGTGTTTGGCTGGCACACAGCTCAAGAGCCCACAGAGGTCTGTAGGTGTTCACTAAATGTAAGATGAGATCTGTGCTGCGACCAGATAAAATCGTACACAACAGCGCGAAGGCAATGGAAACCCCAAAACCGAATCATAATTTCGAATTCCAAATGAAATAAACATGCTAAATTGATTAAATTGCCATAAATCATATTTCGTTCGGTCGAGCAGTCGAGCGGTCGCACAAGTGGTCAGGACCAGCAGCAAGCAGCAACAGCAGAATGGTCAGAAACGAGGAAGAAGATACATAATACTCCTCTCGAAAGGCTCTCGATATTGAGGAAGAAGAGATACTTTATCTCTGACCGATTACATTATGAAGGAACAAGCAAAACAGTCGACACGATGGCGACTGGATACCAATATCTTTTGATTCTACCTGTGTTCAAATCATAGGATGCGATGAGAATATCCACATGATTATCTGGTGGTGTGGAACAAGAAAAAAATATCACCTCGCTCTCTCTCTGCCTCTCTTTCTTTCGCTTTCTGTGGCATCGCGATGAAACACAACGCACAGTGGCTGAATGCAATTTGCCGGCGCGAAGCTGCCGTTGCATATTTAGTAAATTAAAACCGAAAAAATTTTTGGGTTCGGTTCGGTGTAGATATTGTGAAATGATTTATTTGTTCTGTGGCACTTGACTTGGTAGTGTGCCTCTCAATTAGGATTTAAGCGTAAGCAGGTGTATTTTTAATTAATCAGCTAATTAAGAAAGGGAATTCAATCAGAGGGATACACTGGAGCCCTTAGTTAGCTACGGTGCTACAGTCACTTGTTGACATTTTGTATCAGGAAACTCGATCTTTATGATTTATCACGCAACAAAATTACCTCACAAAATCAGAACAGCCGAAATACAATTTGTTTTAAATTCATAAACACCTACATGATTAAGCCTCTTTTTTGTGGTGATGGGAAAAAATAATAAAAATCGTAATAAAACCGCGCACTGATTTGCATGAACGGCCACGAAAAAAAAAATTCCTGAAGCCCATGTCGCCTGCGTGAGCCTCGCTCTCTCATGCTCGCACCATCGCAGAGCGGGCAACAAAAACGTGCATACAAACCATTTAGGAGGACCAGCAAGAAACCACCAACACCACGTCATACTTCAGCAGTAATGATCATGTGTTAAAATTTATTGATTGTCCGGAACGGAACGATGTCCTGCTGAGCAGCATGGGAGAAGTACGTGTGGTCAAGTTACTCAAAGTGTAGCCCTTGTATAGGCTAACCATCGCCGGAGCTGCGTGAGTGCAAACTAAATGCTGAGCTTTAAGATACCCCCATGCCATAGTATCAAAAAAAGACAAAAAATATGTATATTCGATGACCGTTGGATTAGTTTCCAATCTATTCGCTCGGTACCGATTCTGCTTCAGATCGTCTTTATTTTCATTTGTTTCTCTGCTGCGCGAGTGTGTGTGTGTTGGCTGTATCGCGATAAAAATCCATTTAGTTGGACAGAATATTACTAATTAAATGTATCAGCAACATGCATCTTTCGAGTATACGAAGGCGATGCATATATAAAATATGACGACACTGTGACGACAGGCATATTCAAGGGATGCGGAGGAAGCTGAAAAGCCGAGTAATTTAAGGCCTTTTCATACGAGTTTATATCGATTTTCATGCGGTTACACTCTTAACATGCAATTACAACACATTACGTTGCCTCTTGCGAATTATCCGCTGGCAGTGGGATAGGCGAGAAACGTGTGGATGGATCTCATATGGAATGCAATATGCGTTCGCGTCAATGTTAATTTCTAAGATGATTGAACACGCAAAGTCCTGAAATGCTAGTGAATAGGCCACAACCACCGAATGCGTCTGTCAATGTTACGAAATGAATCTTATACCAGCATGGGGTAGCAAAATATTTGAAATTCATGTTATGGGTCTTGTGATACTTTTTTCTGTCTGGTTACTGTTGAAACGATATTCATAATGGAATTTAGGTCTTGCTGGTGTGCCTTGGATGTTCGTGATAATAGGCTGTGCACTGTGAGTCTCAGCTGTTGTATTGCCGTTTATCGAACTTGTGGCTTTTTTAAGTCAGTTAGACACAACTGACGCCTGGGAGCATAAGCAAAGATCCACTTGTTATAAAATCGGGCATACCACGAAAACTTCCGCCATCCAAGCATACATCTGAACAACAATAGAAAATCCAATGATGCATCTAGACATGCCACTTTTTGCCAGCAGTTTGGAAATCTTTCCCAGAAAACACATCGAAATGAAATATCGCAGATATCTCGAAAACTGTGCGACTTTCGACGATTTTGTAAAAAATGTTGATGGCTGGTGGGACATGATGAAGTACTGGAGGCTGGTGGCTGGTGGCTCTGGTGCTTAGTGATCCTGGATGAGGTACTGGTGACTGCGGGCTGTCTCTAGTTGCTGGTGGCCCTGGTTTTTGGTGGTCTGGATGTTTGAAGTTGTAATAGTTCTTCCGGTTGGAATTTTCGGCTCTTGCTCCTTTAATATAGTGGCCTTGGAAGCCAGAACCTCTCTGGACACTCTGAGCGAGTCAGAACAGTTAATTTACCAGTAGAAACATATCTACAACATTCCTAGGACTATTTTGATCCTTACTTACAACTTAGAAAAACGAGAACGTGAATTTGCAAGTTCTGGTGAGTAAACTTGCACGTTCTGTTGAGTAAAATTTCCGATTTTACTGCTTTTTACGCGAAATAATCAACACTCTCCATATGACATACGTATTCTAATGCAATTTCAGTAAATCCCAGTCATTTTCATCCATCAACATCCTTCAGAGTCCTTTTAATTGACAAATTTAAAATTTGCATTCTCAGACCAAGAAAAGTCCACCCATTTCATTTACCATTTTACTGTATTTTTTCCGCTGAGAATTGCCAATTTTTTAAAAGTCAATTTTCTGAATAAATTGATATGGAAGTAACTACATAATGATTCAGTTGTGTGTGGTTGACTATTTATGACTGGTCCACATTTGGGATTTCTCATTTGATTGCTTTATTTGGCTGAAAAGTGGATTTTTCAATTTTGATGACATCCGATTTCCAGTAATTTTTTTCTGCAGTTCTGGCAATGACTTGCTCGTATTGCACTAAATGGTTTGAAGTGTCAATTGAAGGTGTTACCAGGACGGGAAATGAATGATGGAAAATTAATAAGTGTGTTTTTTAAACAGTGTTTTAAGATTACGTTTGAAATTTAATTGAATCGATTTTGAGGGACAATTTTTCAGGTGGATCATTTCTTACAAATTTATTTGATTGACGCCATTCTGACAAATTTCATCCAATTGGTTATTTTTAGAAAGCTCTTCTCCTAAGTATATTTTGTAACCCTTTCCTCTAAGACGATCGTTATTACGAACATCGTATCTGCTTGGGAGGTTTGTCTTCAGAATTGAAAGAGTTTCACGAGTTATTTTGCTCCGTCCGCACACACACGGTGTGGTGCACATGCAAGGGAGGATACACCGATTTGAGATCGGTTTATTGAGGCATCTTAACTGCCATGCGTGCCTCAGTTCTTTGTCAGTAGTCCATTCGCATGTACAAGGAGGCATACAATCACTACAATTCTTAAATTCGGTTTTCGATGATGATGGTTGAAGTGCTTCCTTCTTCAGTGTATATAAGGTGTTTCTCCTCTGTGCGGTACACCCAACAAGTTCCTTCTTAAGTGGCCTACGATGTTTGAGCCATCTTTCCAAGGTTTCCCAATGAGTTTCGTACAACGGCATTGGTTGGAGGATGTGTCGCTTCCTGAAAAGATCTGTTTTACGCGTGCCATCATAAGAGGGACCAGTGCAAGAACAGAAAAATTGATAAGCCGCTCTAGGATCTCGTTGAGGCAATGAAAGAGTCCTGCCAAACTTTGATCTGTCGAATCCGTATATTTTTCGGATGGAATTCGTTATGGATTGGATGTGGTCAAGGTCCTTGATGTTGATTTTAATCAGATATGAAGCATCCATCTTGACAAGTGTTCGTCCGTTCACGTAATTCTTCATAAATGTATTCTACAAATAAGAACATTGTTCGTAGACAGTTTTCCCCGAACACAACAAACGAACAAACCTGATATTGAGGAAATCCAATCTTCCGTATCCAGTCAGCAACATCATTGATGCTCCAGTTTCGCGGTTGAGGCAGCTGCATTGCATTCACAATTGGCGAAGTGACTTCAGCTAACGTATCCGGAGTGGTCCTATACCGAATGGCTGCTTCCCCTTTTCTCAACACCCACTTCCCCTCTAACAGTGGGGACAATTTAAACTTGAAGGTGTCCAAGGGTTTGAGTTTCTTTTTGCTTTCACTCTCTGACCTCTTGATAAACTTTGTATCCAACTGCCCGTAGAGATATGGCATTTTGGACTTCCTTCAGAACACAAATTACATCACAAATTACACGAAATAAGTAACAGCAAACTCAAAGGCACACTTTCTCTCTGTCTGTGTCCTTCCAATGCTCGATTGCAAAGAGGAAATATATTCGTACTTCCTTTACTATGCACCCTTTTTGTGCCTTTGCGTGATGGGAGATTGTTTATTTGTTACTCAGCAGATAGTAGTGCTAAATACTTTTGAATCTAACCTTGGCATGCTAAAGATAATGGGTCGTGGAAATGACTGAGTTGTGTGCATGAGATATGCCATAGATTTTGTGTGGTGTATCGCCTTTAAGAACCCGAAGGGAACTTTTTTATCTTCGCATGTTATTGTGGTTTGAATAAGCTTTATTTCAGTGGTGATAAATTGGTCTATCGGGGGAGCAATGACTTGTGGTTGTGGTAGAAGCATGTCAGTGTCTTTTGATCGATGACTTACACCCTTTCTTGGGTGGAATAAATATGCACTTTTGCGGGATATATGAAAATACACACAGAAAGAAGAATCTTTGTCCTTTCTTAAAAAGTCAGGGGTTTGTTTTCGGAATTCTTGATGTTTTGCAGATGATATCGTCATCAAGGTAGGATCCGTGAAAAACTCAATGAACGGACCGGTACCTACTACATTAATTCGAAATTCCCTACAATTATTCAGCAGTTCCACATCAATGTCTGCATCTGCAGACCGCTGATGCTACAGTCCAACCTCAGCCAACAAGCAAGTTCCAGTTCCAGTTCCAGCAGCTCCTGCTGGAACGCACGCTAACTTGGCTGACGTTGTGTTCAACTTGTGTGCCCTCTATTGACTTGTACCACTGGTGAGGGCTGGAGCAGTGTTGTCTATGCTCTACGTTGTCCAGCCATCTTAGCCGTTGAATCCGTATACGCCTGGCTATACTCATGGCTCCTACAGTTCGTGTTTGAATATTTTTCTTCAAACGCAAACATGAGGAAGTACTATGGATTTAAGGTCAGGAATTATTAAATCCCTAAGTGGACACTGTCCACGAACTCGAGAATTCCAATCATATCATTGCCATTTGCCAAAACATGCATTCCTCCTCTCAACAATCACTTGGAAATGCATTTTAACAATCCGATTCGAACGTGCCTTTACAAATTTTAATTCATCCAAAAGAGAACCCCTTTAAGTACGACAATCGAATCAAATCCAGTGCGTCCAATTGGAATCGTTTCCGAAATGAAAACTCCAACAAAACAACGTTCTCTGAAAAGAGACAGCCAACACAATCGAGGCAGCATCGACTCCGCCTCCAATGCCACACACAACAACCGCCCTCTGCGATTGGCGGTTGGCAATGGCCGGATCGTGGGCAGCAAATGAACCTGAACCGCTGATCAAAGAAACACAAATAAACACAAACAGCAATGGGATTTCCTCGGCGAAACACTTTTTTCCTGTCTATCCAGATCTATATTGATCAGTTCGTGTTCGTATCGTTGGCGGGATGTGCAGCGATTGCGGGTGTATTCATTGATTTTCAATTCTGTGTTCTGTGTTCTCTTAAGGATAATTAAATTCGACGAAATTTGACTTGAAACTCAAGCATCTCCATGGCTAAACGGCGGGCAACAAGTGCGAATAAATTGTGAGCAATAAATTGTGATGTTTATCTCTATCATCTCATTCGCTTATTAGTGTTTATGTGTACATTTCGAGTTTATTTCAATCGAGTTAAATTTGATTAATGAAGGTCATAAAAATATTTTTGAAAATATTTTCGAATTTGGAATTTAAATAAAACAAAACAACAACACAACAGTGACCAGAAAACAAATAAACATAAATCGAATATAAATTTTATGATTTTATGGGTTTTGTATTATTAATTGGAGAACGGGATTTGTTTGGAGTAACGTCTTCATGAAGCTGTAAGTCTCTCACCGTGCAGGCGATTCACACAAATTGGACTAAACCATAAAAAAGGTGAATAAATTGTTGATATTCGGTAATTATGATCGACTGAATAAATTCATCTAGGAAACAGAATTTGAGCAGGAGAAACTTTTTTTTCCAAGTTGTCTCTTGTTTTTTAATTCGTCCTACATGCATGCATACATTTTTATTGGTTATTGAGTCGTTAGAGATTAGAATTCATTTACGGATGCAGAGATTGAGGTTTATGACTGAGTTTAATTGGTCTTGGATGATGATGCTAGCGATCTGTTAGGGGGCATGTGTTCGCCGACGGAACATGCACATTTTTCACTTTGTTTTAAATACAATGAAGCTGCAGCTGGTTCTGAACATTAATCTGTTTCAAGTTGCCATGTCATATTTGAAATCATGAAAAAGAGTGTGGTACCAATTGCCTTAAAACAAAGGAAATATGGACAGCAATCGATCTGTCTGCTGCGACTAATAAGACCCACACTCATGTTTGTCATCAGTGATATAACAAGGGACTGCAGACTGCGGGCAAGTAGGGCACAAGACCGCGTGATGGGTGTCTCATAGAAGGTGAAGTGGTGACCACATCTAATTGTAGAAACTCACTCCTAGGAGCATACATTTTCAAATTACCTCAGCCAAGTCAGTGACATCAGCATAAGTCAGCTGTGGTGGATAACTCAACTATGGGCATAACTGTCTGTGGTGGACCTGGACCTAGCCACTAAAGGACCCCATTCGTGTTATCCATACTAATGTTCTGATGCTAGTGGATGGGACCCACACAAAACGCATCTGAATGTAAAATTACACATATCTCGGAAACGGTTTGGGCCCAAGACCATTCCGTTAATGTAAAAAGTGTAAAAACAAACTGACCCGACTGGCTCCTGGATGAGGTACTGGTGGCTAGTCGCTAAAATGTAATGGTTTCTGGTGGCCATTTGTGAGGTACTGGTGGCTGATGCCTTCGGTTGCTGGTGGCTCTGATTCTTGGTGGTCATCCTTGTGGCTCTAGTGGCTGGTGCATCTGACTAGCTGCATACCCTGGTTCCTGCTAGACCTAGCTGGGGCTCTGGTGTCTGGTTCCTCTGATTGCTAGATGTTATTGGTGGTTCTGATAGTACTGGTGCCTGGTATTTGTCCTTGGCAGGTGTCTTTCATATAAAATAATAACCTTGGTGACCGCCATCTCCGTGGACTCCCTGAACGAGGCAACAGAATTAATTTGGCAGTGGAAACAAATCTCCAACATCCTTAGGAAAATGTAAAAACAAAACTTGTCCGTTCTGTTGAGGAAAAATTCCGAATTTATTGCCTTTTGCGCGAAATAATCAGCACTCTCTACGTTTTCTAATGCAATTTTAGTAAATCATAGTCATTTTCATCCAATAACATCCTTTAGAGTCCTTTAAATGGCCAAATTCAAAATTTGCATTCTCAAACCAAGAAAAGTCGACCCATTTCATTTACCATTTTACTGAATTTTTCCGCTGAGAATTGCCAATTTTTTAAAAGTCCATTTTCTTGATGATTTGATTTGGATGTGACTACACAATGATTGAGTTGTGTGTGATTGATTATTTACAAGTGATCTGCATTCGAGATTTCTCATTTAATTGCTTTATTTGGCCGAAAAGTGGATTTTTCAATATTGATGACGTCACGAATCGGATGGCGGAACAATATAAAATTCACATTTCAGTAATTTTGTCTGCAGGTCTGGCAATGACTTGATCGAATTGCACTGAATGGATTGATTGTCACGTGAAGGTGTTACCAGTACGGGGAAATCAATGATTTGAATTTTTCTTAAAACAGTGTTTTAAGATTACTTTTGAAATTTAATTGAATCGATTTTGGGGAACAAACCCTTGTGCATTGTGTAGAATGTTGACTGTGGCTTTAGAGAGGAGGAAAATGATTGAATTACATTTCAAAAGGGAAATCAAACATACATCAAGCCATCGCTTCTAAAGGAGAGATAATTTGTCGAACTAAGTAGATAGATTTCCGCTGGCCCTAGTTAGCGTGTCAAACTAGGGATCCAAAATCTGGCTACAGTCCTAGGTGAATCTGAAGCTATCTTCTAATCTTCGTATTGTGGGTGCTATTGTTGTGCGTGCGAGTGGATGTGACCTACAGTTTAATGGTGACACTGTGTGGTGAAGTGTGAGAAATGTTTTCTTAACAGGAACATCCGAAGGAGGTGAAACCGTGCATTTTAAGAGTTACTAAACTCGCGGATGTGTCTACAGACCTACCCACTACTCCAAGACAGCGACTAGCTTGTCCATTTAACGTTCCAATTCTTCTCTTCTCTTGTATTCCTTTAAAGCAACGGAAGTCTAGTTTATGTGGTGCTTCTAAGGGTTCACACTGTTGTACAGGTCCCACAGTTTTTACGCAGCCTTCTGTTCAAGCATTCAGTTCCAGGCCAGTCACAGTTCATCGTATGCTTACCGCTTCCTCTTTTTGGCTGATCTTTCCTCGACACACAATCCTAAATGATCAATTCTTTAGACAATTGTCTTCTCCATCATTTCGTCTCTTAAGCAAAAGTGACAAGTGAACTACCAGACATCTCATCCATAAGCCATTTATAGACTAGATAATTGCAATTTTGCATCATCCAAAAACACACATGAATCTGCACACGAAATGATTAATAACAATCATCACTATGATTGATATCCTTTGACTCATCAAAAATGCCTAATCGACGTCTTTATTGATTATTAACAACCAAAACACACGGAATATCCATTCACCAATAATTAATTAATCACATTTTCCCTACCCGATTTCAGATTCATAAGATCCTGATGATGCCGGGACTATGGATTATGCTCCAATGCACGTAATCAATTCACCACCACAGGATACTAGTGCAAGAAAAGTATCATCCACAGACGATCGCGATTGCCATTCATCATATAGGCAGCAGCAGTTGAATGACGAGATCATGGTGACTAAGGCAACAAATGGTCAAACGTTCATCATAGGTGTTCTGCCGCATCGGGAAGACACTCAAGAAGACTCTGATATGGATTCAAAGAGTGACAGTGGCAAGCGAACGAACGGAGACGAGACAAAAATCAAACTAAATTTCAGTGTTGATAGACTATTGGGAGTTGATTGTGGAAGTGCACAGACAAAGCAAAGGACTGTGATAAGTACAAATAACAATGGGGGTGGAGGGGGCAGTTTGAATCATGCCCAGTACGACTGTTGTAAATATCTGTGCAATGGCCAGCATAGTCACTTGGATTGTTATCATGTACAAAAGCAGAATCAGAGGGGGGTCCGTCTGGCTCCGAGTATGGACATCAAAGCTGTTGTGAGACCAACACCTATCCGGGCTTTGGGGAATGGACCTGATGATGGTAAGTATTATTCATCATGAACTTCTTCCTATCTCCATCGAGAAGAAACACCCAATTTGCCAGCGTGTGAATATAAAATGTATATCATTTCAATCCACTTAGTTAAAAAATCTTAATAAATTTTGGTTTACTTAGAACATTTTGCAAAAACATATTTCTTGGGCGCCAACGTTATGAAAGAAAGCACATTAAACGCAATATTTTACCGCAGGTCAATTGCGCTACCTAACGGATGGCGGCTCACGATTCAAAAACTCACAGAAACATTGTGTAAACACTGCCATCCGAGAAGCGAGAGCTATTCCTCCTATCTGAACAATTGAATACGTGTGAATCATTTTCATGACGCCCCTTTGATCATTTCATACTTAATATCGAAGATGAATTATATCTCCGAAGAGATTATTGCTAATTCGATCTAAATTTTCGCTTTTATCTTTCATCGATTTGATTGCCTCTCTTCGGGGTCTATTGTTTTCCCTTGATTGAGAAAATAATCAAATATATTTGAAGCCTTTTGAATAGAATTATGATATTCGAACAGCAGCCACGGCATGCATCCAAGTGGACTGTGCGCCAGCACAACAGTTGGATGTTGTTATCAGTAAGATTTCTGTCAAATGTGTGGAGGGAGGGTGGTTTCTTCACTTCCTTCCTGGAGTCTGTGGAGTTTGTGTTCAAATGATTCAAAATCATTTGACGATCCTATGTATTGAGTACAATACACAAAGGATGAGAAAATGAGTAAACAAAAACTTTGAAGTGTGTGATGTCCTATTCGTATTTAGAATTTGAAGATTGTTTCATTCTGTGTAACATTTTGTGTTTATTTTATGTGCATGCCTGAAGGAACACATAAACAAGTGATGAATGATTAATAAACAATAAATGTTGAGTGGGGAGGGGGCGAGTTGTTGTGTGGTTCATGATTGAGCACAATTTTCCAAAAGCCTCTACCGTATTTTTCCGTGAAACAGAGAAATTCATTAAAAAAAAAACTGTGAAAAAAGCTCTACTGAAGACAACCCGTAGACGTTGTATATTGGGTTGGTGGGTTAGGTTAGGTAAGGTTAATGTGACTGTCACAGCTGTTTCAATTGATACACCGATTCTGTGTTAGCCAAAAACCGACTAGAGAACAAGAGTTCCTGCTGGTATCATAGTGCTCTTCTTAAGATCATCCACTCCACGGCCTATTTGTTTCCTTAATACATTTTGTCATGTCCAGAATCTTGATATCTGACAATTCTTTTGGGCCGCTGAATGAATAGTTGCCTAGGGTAAATTACCTCGTGGTGTCGAGGTAGTGTAGCGTTATTTTTTTTTTCCTTCCTCATCCCAGCTTATACAAAAGACATCAGTGCTCCTATTCGTCTTATAAACACACAAGAGTAGTAACCGAAAATAATGACTACGGCATTACTGATTTCGCTTCTATCTGCGTATATATTGGAGTGAGGGATAAGAGGTCTCCTGATTAGTTGTCAGTGGCAGACCCAACCCTGCTCTAGCTACTCTTTCGCTGCCCAGGGACCCGAATACACTGCAGTGCTTAGGCAGCCGACGGAACAGGGAGAGGGAGATCTCCGGCGATATCGCGAGCACTCCTAGCCCGGTTCTTTCGTCCGTATAAGTCAGTGTATATTTCCAGAGTGGCAGATTTCCCCACTAAATCTTCCGCCTAGTCTTCTCTATGTACGATAAGTGTTTTTTTTTTTAAACTAAATTCGAACAAAGGGCACATTCTCTCAAGCTTATCGCTGCCTTGGTAACTACTAGCTTCCGGTAAATGTCCATGGGTAGCAACTGTAGCATTGTTTTCATGGCGGCAGAAGGTGTAGAACATAGTGCCCCGTGATGGGGCACGTCGAAAGTGGTCAGGTTATACAGTCCTTTGTTTGATACCAAGACACCCTAGCATCTAAGAAAACGAACGAAAAAGCTTACGGCCTTGCGAAAAATTAATCTGAGCTGGGAGAATCTCGGGTAATCTCTTACGCATTCTCCTCGCATAGTTCCATAAGAAGAAAACTGGAAGAAGCCCTGAGTATATCACACAACTACTTTTGCAGAATCTTCTGAAATGAGGAAGATATAGAATCTATCCAACATCTGCTCTGCGAGTGCCGAAAACAGTCCTGGGGAAAGCTGTAGAACTTAAAATGAAAGAACTCCTGAAGTTTTTTAATGAATCCGTATAGTTTAAGTTGCAAAAGAAAGTCTTATGGGAGTTTAACTTCATCCATCAAGGGCACAATGGATCCAATATGTTGGACTAAGTGAACCACGGCCGTAAAGTCCTAAGGGCACTCATTTAGCTGCCCACATAGGTCCCATCCACACTTGAAAGTACAACACGGGTGGGGTCTGTAGAAGCTAGGCCCTGATCCACCTAGGAATGTGGCGCAATCTATTATAAAGGACAACCTTTTCATTACCGCTCTCAACTCTCAAATGAATCAATGTCATTTACCAACCGTGAACCATATCAAATCAATACATTTCGAATACCCCACAAATAAACATGGAAAAACTGTCATTCCTCTCTCAAAGTTGTTCAAACTCAATAAAGAAACCAAAAGAAATAAAAAAGAACGCCACGAAAAAACCGGAAACAGTAATGCACTACACATTCCAATGTATCCTCACACTCTCTCTGTATATCCTCTCGAAGTATCACATCCTTTCTTTTTCTTTTCTCTCAGTTTAGGATGATCAGAGTACCTCCATCCATCGACAATCAATAGTAAACAATCAATTTGTAAAGAATCACCTTTGTCTCGATCGTTATACCTTATATTCCAATTGCCTCCTCCCGTAATGAGTGAAGCGGCGCACAGTGTACCGTTCAACCGAGTTGTTTATTAAGAATTTTAACCAATTAAGAATCATTTTGTTTACATCGAAGTGAAGAAAAATCATTCAAACATTATAATATTCCGGTGGTGGATAACGAAAACCATATGGGAGTCTCTATAGATGCTCATTCAACGGATGCGTGAATTATGTTGCATATAGCAACAAGGAGTGAGAACATCATCAGCTACCACCACCACATCGCTCTAATAATAATTTCGTAAAAACTGCCATCAGCCGGGGGTGGCCAAATCAAAGCGAATCTAGATCAGTTCAAGGAAAGAAACACCACAAAAATCAAATAAAAACCAGTAAAATACCACCTAATGTTCATTAGATTACAAATTACAGATATAAAAACTTTTAATGAGTCGAAATTTTACTCTCACTTAAGTCGACTCATCTCAGCTATACCTCAGGAGTTTATAGAATTTGGATCGAAAAACAAGAAGCACAAAAAAACCAAAACTGAAACTAAATATTGATTTAAAAATTTATTGAACCACTGAAACTCATACAGTCGAATGGAATGGTGTGTTACATCTGTACTGGGGCTGGGTAAAATATTTACAATCCCGTGTCTCTGTCCAATTACGCCGAGGATGAGGGTGTGAAATTGCCAAACGAAAAGCAGATCGAGGAGAATTTCTCACTCTGTAAAGTGATTACAATAAATTCGAGTTCATGCAGTGTGCAGTGTTTACGTAATTGATCGCGGGAGTACAATCGTATACTGCACAGCGAGGTACTGCTGTCTAAAAGGCCAAACACCACTAATGCACCACCACCGAAGAGTACGGTGTGTGCAGTGAAACGAATTAAGTTCTTTGCCATAAAAAGTTGTTTTATGTGAGTTTGCTAATTTAGCGAAAATTTAAACTCTTCACCTTCCCAAGAAACTTCGAGTATCACGAATCTTGAATTAAATAAAAATTAAATCGATTCATGTAAATATTTTCATCTTGTGTATCCCGCAACATTGTGTACGCCACTACGAATAATATCAATCACTTAGATGTGTTTCTATAACAAGAGCACCCTCCACACTAATCTTCTCACCTTTAATCTAAACTATTTCATATCATCATTGAACGGTGAAATTAATGAGGCGCTCAATTGGTGTTTCGTTGATGAGCGAAGAATAATTGCTGGCGTTTTGTTCGCCTCTTTATGCTGTTTAAACAAAAATAACACAAACCAAAATCGTTGTTTATCGTTGTGTTAATTAGAATTTATCTTTTATCCATATTCTCTCTAGTTCTATCGTACTCATCAATGGCATCTTCAATACACAAATTCCACCAGCAACAACAACAGCACCACCATCACCATCATCATCAGCAGCAGCCACCGACGGCATCAATAGCAGCGTTGTCTTCACTAATGGCGCCATTTAACGGTCTAAAATCATTGCAGATCAATCAACAGCACTTCCGTCAGCAGGCTAATATTCAGTCGGCTGCTAAATCTTTAGACATTCCACCAGCAACACAACCAACAAACGGAGCCAATGTATCCGGTTCAGTGGGTGCTGCAACGGCGCCACCAGGCATTATAGGGAACAGTGGAAAACGAAAGCGTTCATGGTCTAGAGCTGTTTTCAGTAATTTGCAGCGGAAAGGCTTGGAAATTCAATTTCAACAGCAAAAATATATAACAAAGCCAGATAGAAGAAAGTTAGCGGCCAGACTCAATTTAACCGATGCTCAGGTACTGTTATTCACCCGAAACATCTGTTTACTTATAAATAATAACATATTTTTCATTTAAACTCACCTTAAGGTTAAAGTTTGGTTTCAAAATCGCAGAATGAAATGGCGCCACACAAGAGAAAACCTTAAGAGCGGTCAAGAAAAACCAGTTACTACACAGAATTCATCTACTACAATAACGCCAAACAGCAACGAGGACAGAGGATCTCCTGAGAAAAAATGCTACACATCCTCCAGTGATAGTGATGACGATGAAATAGATGTTGTTGAATAATTCTGAATTTCGATTATTGTGCCATATTAGTTAGTTAATTTGTATTATTTATTTAACTTAGAACATAAATGTATCCCTTTTAGTTATAATTAAAAAAATATTTTAGTTTTACCAAACACAAATTTGTGACAATTTAATTGAACATGTCAAAACAAACAGATCGCATTGGAAGTGTCACTTTGAAATAGAGAAACCGTTACTCTTGCATCATGTTCATTCTAGTCGATTTGTCCGTGGCGGTTAAACATAGGCGTCACGATCGATTGAATTATTTTGTTTAATCAACAATTAATTTATATTTACTTGCGTTTTGTGTATATAGAGTCGTTTTTTGTTGTTTTATATAAGCTTTTGATAGTAAATGATAATAAATTGTTTTCGTGGAATATTATTTCTCATGTAACTCGATCACACGGATAAAGGAACCGGAATCTTCGTACATATGTTTGTAAAATGGATAAAACATTGCAAAAAGGTAATTAAAAGTCGGTAAAAGGTTATTTCATGCGTTTTGATAAATTATATTTGTTTTCGATATTTGAATTGATGTCTTCTGACGTCGAAATGCATTGAGTTATGGGTTTTCTATTATTTGTTACTGATTTCCTTGTTCCTAAATATATTGTTGGTGTTGTAAGTTCAAAATGGGTTGGGTTGGGGTGTGGGTTTTACATTGTTCAATTATTTCCTTTTTAATGTCTCATATCTTAAATCTTTAACAACAATTTATTTGTGTCGTGTCGTCCTTAAAGAATATACTATACATTTTCTAATAGATTTGTTAAGTTTTTACAGAATTTTCGATTTCGAATTCATCATCAAAAGGCGTCTAAAGGTAGTATCAACGAGTTCCAATAGTTCACAGTATCAGATAGTATTCTCCCTTGCGCCAAAAGTTGCTTTTCTTTAAATTAGATACCTACCATTTTAAAGTATTCCTACCTGTTCCTACGAGTTTTCACATTGAAGCAACAAGTTCTTCCTCCATGTTGTATAACATATCTTTTCACATTCATTTACCCATCTGTGCTCGTCTAAAATCCCCCTTTTTGTTCGTTTCGTCTTCTTGTACTCCTTATACTGTGTGCCTATTTCATACAACCTTTGTAGAAAGTAACCGCTGATTGTAAGTTATTTGGATTTCATCCAACTTTGGCGAAAGGTGCCCGTTTTCTCCACAATTGTGTTCGTCTAATTTTTCTTTGTTTTTGTTACCTCTGTCCGTAATCCTAGTTAATTTCAAATCTTCCATTTCATCCCATAATTGTTTTTGTGCAAATATGTCCTTCCATGTTTTCTTAAAGATGTCCATTTGACAGTTGGATTCCAGCTGAATCACGTCTTCCTGTAGAGCTTCTTTAACGATGAGTATGTATTTTCATTCCAATGTGTTTTCCACGTGACACATGCTGCTGCTTAGAGACGCAAAACACATAAATAAACATTTCTGTTAATAAATTTTTGTTATATTTTTATGCTTTTCAATTGCCTTCACAAAACCATGGTTTCTGTTTTTATTTTTATTTTATTTTTATACAAATTCTTTCGTCTACCGTCTGTCTACATACTCGTTTCTCACTCGTTCACTCGCATCGCACTACAACTAGTTTATATATATCAAAGTAATTCTTATTTAAAAGGAAACGTATTCACAAAGAAAACACCTTAAAGCTATACAAAGTTTATTTAAAATTCTCCTACTAAATATGTTTGTCTATATACACATACCTGTGTAGATCCACACATATGTGTACATACACATTCATTAATATTTACGTTTGAATTGATAAGGTATTACTTGAGTTCATTTTCAAAAAAGAAAAAGAAAAAAAAAAAAAAACAAAAGAAAGTCCTTATAATTACATTTGAAGAAGTTGCTCTTTCCTTGAAAGACCACATCGTTTGATTTTGCAATTTTTGCTTGGTGTCAGTGGTGACAGCACGGGTCTGTCTGTGCTATGGGTATTTACAGTGTCATCTGGGTTACGTCACACTGTTGAGTGTTCTCTTCGGAGATTTTTGCATGCGTTAGTCATGCTCTTACGCATTCTTCACTTCTGTTGTTGGATGTTTTTGTTTTTATTTTGCTGTTGCTGCTGCTGCTGAACTACAGTCGTTGTTTGTGCCTGCTGCTGTTGCTGCTGGGTCTGTGATGATTGTTGCTGCAGCTGTGGTTGTTGAGCCAATGAGACAACCTTCATTCCCTGCAGAGATTTGAGATTTATCGCTCCACCTTGAAAGTTTGGGGATAGAAATATCTGGCCACCGCCTTGAACTGCTAACACCACGCGATTAGCCGATGATTTCATGCTTGTCCCCTAAGAAGAAAAAAAAAAAAGAAAAACAATCAGGTCTTGTTTTAGTTGTTTCCTATGTTCACTTACTTGTGCTATGCTGGTTGCTGTGACATTCTTGAGACCGCCACCCGACCCAACACTGACTCCCTGAATCTGCGAGGGCGTTTGAACACGAATGGTTTGTCCAGTAGAGCCTAACACGACGGTTTTTGGCATATTCTGGTGGTTTAACACTGAGTTGCTGTTGACCACAACAGTTCCAGTATTGGTGCTTGCGATTGTCGTCAATGGGGCCGACGTGGCCACAATGGTGCCCTGCTTCATGGGGGTCGACTGTTGAACCTTCAGGATTTGGTTGCCCATCATGACGGTGGAGGTGGTGGGCGATGAAGAGGACATCACGGCCGCGGAAGAAACAGCTTTGTTGATAAGTTGCACATTAGACTGAAAATAAGTTCGAAAGAAAAGATTGTTTCAATTGTCGTTCCGATTGTTGTTTCCCTGAATACCGACTTACGGTCGAAATCACATTGCCTTGGAGTTTGACCGTCTGTCCTCCGATTACGACACTGGTGCCATGGCCAGCTTGTTGCTGGCCTATCTGTGTCTGGTTGTGAGTGGTCCCTTGCTTGCTGCTGGCGATGAGAACAGGCTTGCCCTGGATGTTGGCGATGTTGAAGTTCTGTGCGTTGATCATTCGAATGCCTCCGGTCGAGGTGGGAGTGACGTTGCTTCCTTTGCTAAGGAATTTCGCATTCACAAGCTGCTGTGCGGCGATTTGATTAGCGGATATAATTTTTGTAGGTGCCGGGCTGACCACAGGCTTGCTGGCAGGAGTGGTTGTCGTCGAGACAGTGCTTGATGATGCCTGAGTGCTGATCAGTCGCGCCTGCTGCTGCTGGCCGCCGACGGAAATTAGATTTCTGCCTTGCGATACGACAGCGTATTGCGTTATCTGGGAGCCCGCAGTTCCTGCTAATTGGATTAGATTTGTGGTTTGGTTGGGCTTGGCGTTGGTGACTCGCAGTGTAGCTCCTTGTTTCTGCAGCAGACTCTCGAGCGATATGAGCTGTCCCGATTGATTGGTCAGTACCTTGGCCATGACTGGGTTCATTGTCTGCGTCCTCACCCCGCCTCTGGATATGATCTGATTCTGTACGTTGCCTGACTTGATGACTCGTGTCATGGTTTGCGCTTGAGACACCACGGTTATAGGCTTTCCCAGAGTCTGTTGGAGTTGCAGGGTGGGGTGTTTGATTATGTTACCAGTTACAGCTGTAGTTCCGATTATGTTGCCCACCCCGCTCACTACCACCGCCTTTGGCGACGGCGTGCCAACGCTGACAGCAGTCATAGTACCCGTAGAAGTCTGCTGCTGATTGCTGTTCACAATCTTTTGCTGCTGATGTGCATTCTGTTGCTGTTGCGTCTGCTGTTGGGCGAAAATTGGCTGCTGTTTTATGATCAATGACTGTTGTTGCCCTGAGACAAGTTGGCAGCCTTGCACAGTCTTGAACTGAGGTTGCTTTAGGTTCTGAAGTAGGCTCTGTAAGTAAGGGAATTAGTATGGAAGTAGTATAGAATTCTCACATCGGGGAAACACTTACCTGCTGCTGCTGGGGGGTTAGATTGCTTGTGCTGATGGTCTGAATCTTTGTCGCACCTCCTGGGGTTGAGGGAGACGAGTGTATTTGGAATATGGGCGAGCTAATGATGTTGCCCGACTGAGTCGATGTTGAGATTATAGTGCCCGTTCCCGTGTTTGTGGTTGTGGAAGCTACCATGGTTGAAGTGCCGGCATTTATAAGCTTCTGTGTCTGAGGTGTCTGCTGGATGATGACGTTCTTGTTCTGCAGCAGCTGCTGCTGTTGCTGCTGTTGCGGAATGACAGTACCAATATTCCCTATAACCAGACGCTGCTTGTTGCCTTGCTGATTGAGGAAGCTCTGTATGATTTGCTTTTGCTGCAAATTCGTCAGAGTTTGAGGCGACATTTTGACACCGCTTACCGTGGCGTTGTTTATGAGTGATATGCCGCCGATGGTTTTTTGAAGCTGCGGGCGAATCGTAGTGGCTGTGATGGTGGAGACCTTTTGTCCTGGTTGCGTCTGCACCTTGGTGATCTGTGGAGAGAGCAACGACTTTCCGCCCGCTAGGCGGACGATGTTCTTTGGCGATTGCTGCTGCACGAAGGTAGCAGTCGTTGTGGGATTCACTTTCGCCTTTTGCTGGTCAGTGAGAAGGATCGAGTTACCCATCACCTTGAATTGCTCCGAGTTATTGATGTTAATGGGGATGATGAACCCTTGCTGCTGATGGGTTTGCTGTTGCGGCCGGATTTGCTGCTGACCTGTGGCCACTGTTTGATTGATGATGATCGGTTTGTTCAGGGCGATCTTCTTGTTGGCAACAGATATTTGCTGCTGTGGCTGCTGGGTTGTGATGATCTGCTGCGTTGTGGGGAACATAATTGTGGGGCTGGTCAATGGTTGCACTGACTTCTTCTCCGGGCTGGAATCGGTGGTGTTGTTGGGTATTGTGATCACTGTGGGGGTGGTCGCCGTGGACACATGGACTGTTTGAATTCCGGTTGGAGTCGCGACAATGATCGGCGTTGTGTTCGGTTTCTTCTGCTGCGGAGTTGATGTAGTGAATATTTTCTGCGAAATGTACTGGTTCTGCTGCTGAACCTGCTGCGACGGTGCTGGGGAGATCGCGGTATCCATCGAGGATACTTCCGTGGTCTCAATGACCTCTATCTTGTCGCCGGATATGAGCTCGGGTTTGATGAGCGACTTTTGCGCTTGCGTTTGACTGCTTTTCAACTGCTGCGTGTTTGCCGTGCTTATGATGATAGGATTGGAAGGCATTAGGGCCGGCAGAGAGGAAGATACACTTGAGTTCGATCCCGTGCTTGGCTCCTTTATGAGAACCTTAGCCTTTACCTTGCGATTGGCTGGTTTTTTATGCTTTCCTACACCTTGGTACTGCTGATGCATTCGCTCGAACTCTTCCTCCGAACGGTTGCGATGAAGGTAAATCCATGTCTTCCTCTTGGTGTCGTATCGCACACACGGGTCATGTTCGGTATGCATGCGATCCAGCGCACCGCTTACAATTGTCTGCAAAACGTTCTCGGGAGCGTCTCGATTTATGTATTGCGAACACTTAAGCAACTCAGAGATGTCTGCCCTCGTCCCCTCTCCGTTCGGGAGACGTGCGGTTGCATCGCGCACCAGGGTGAGGATGGTGACGTAGCTGGGTCGGTCACCGATCATCATACTGTGTCCTCGGGCCTTGGTCAAAGCGAATATTTGCGTGTAGATACCCTTCACGGGGCCAACAACACTCTCGTATCCGTGCATGCGGTAGGTGAAGGAACGATGAGGGTTTTCGAAGCGTTCTCTCTCCTGGCGCTGGAACTCGGCGATTTCTTCATGACTTGACGGTTGAACCGTCCATGTCGTTGGACAGCGAGGCAGTGGCGGCGAAGACACCCGCTCGTGGGATCCGTTCTCGTCGTAATCGAGCGATTTCCTCAGCACCATATCGGTTTTCTGTATCGGCTTGTGAGTCATCTCGTGCTTTCGCGACATCCAATAGTTGCATAGCTGCACTAGGTGCGAGTCTGAGTCTCTGCTGGCGCCGATCCACTGGTATATGTTTTGTTGTGACTTGTACTCTATGTACGGTACGTATTCCTCTGGCTGGTCGCTGAAGTCGCCTGCGAGAAAGTTGATCGCTGAGGTGACTAGGGTTGACCAGTTATCAGCGAGACAGTACCAATCGTTCAGAGCTGTGATCGGGTTCGACAGCCATACGTTTATCTTCTCTCGAAGATCCTCTAGCTTCATTCGATGGTTTTGCGTTGAGCAGAAGATGTCTCGAATGAGCGCCAAGAAGCAGGCGTGTGTTTCTTGCATGAGTTCTGGCCGAGAGGCATTTGTAAGCGTCTTCAGGGAACCCTCGGGTGTTGAAGATTGTGTCTGACCGGCGGGTTCTTCATGAGAATTAAAATCTGCCTCATTGAGGCAAGAGTCATCCATGTCCATCGGAAGATTCATGACATCTATACCTTTCAAGTCGGAGAAGGTAGCTATCTTGATTTTTCCATGGTAGGACATTAGCTTAGGTGGGGAGGGCAGTGCGGTCTCGCAGGGATCCTCCGTTTTGATTTCAGTCATGGGAATGACAACCTCCTCTCCGTGGCCGAAATCGGAGCCATTAATTGCGGGAAAATGGCACAGCGGTGTTGTCTCAACTGTTTCCACGTTTACAACTTCGTCTTCGTCGGAATCTGGATGAGTCGTCTCTTCCAATGCAGCAGGCACAGATGGAGGATCTGGCAACGCTTTCTTTGCCGCCACTAGAGTTCGGTGCGGGGCTTCGTTTAGAACATTGTCCGACGAAAGCTGCGCTGGTGGCTGCGACTGAGTGAGCAATGCTTGTGTCGACGGCAATGGAGTCGTCGACGGAGACAATGGCAGCTCTTCCTTCACTTCGACTTTAACCTCCACTGGTGCTGATGCTGCCGCCACCTCATCAGCTTTTTCCTGCAAAAGTTTCGCCTTCGGTTTTCGGCCGGGAGTCTTTCCGGAAGCAAAGACTCTCTTTATGGTTCCAGTCATTTGCGTCCTCACATAGACTTCGCGCAGTTTAATGTCATTGGTTTCGAACTCAGGGCGATCCTGAAAATGTTGATAAGCGTGAGAAAATAAATGAGAAAATTTACAGATTTCTTACCGGTTCTTCCATTTTTCTGCACTTGTGCTCGAACAGAACCCGCTTGAAATTGCTGTCACATAAAACCTCGGATGGGCAATTCTTGACAATTTTCTTATAGCGGTGAAGTGTTCCCAGTATCTTCGCCTCCTTTGCTTGGTCCACCTCCATTTTGGTCTTGGACTCAGACTCATTGTTGGTTCCAATTCGTTGCTCGTCATCCGGTTCCTCCTCGCTCATGTCGACAATGCCTAATTGGTTTCTCAACTGTCTTATTTCGGAGTAAAATCGCTTTCGAGCTCGCACTGCGCACACTCCCTTGTCCAGCTGTGGAGTCTTACGCAGCATTTTGTCGACTCGAAGTACTGCTCCCGGTGGTGCGTCGTATGCTATTCGCAGCAGACGCTCTCTGGATACCAGCATGTTCTTCGCTATGTGACTGACGCGTTCATACTCTTGGAAACGTCTCTCCCTCCTTCGCGACTTGGCGATGCTTTCGCGAAGTCGCAGCACATCTGGCCTGTAGTTTCCTTCCTCAAGATTTTTCTGTAAATCCACCAAAGGTGATGCCTGAAACCGATTGAGATTATTGCTGAAAAGCAGCTCGAGAGTGCGTTCCTGCTCCTGTTCGTTATCCTCAGGGAAGTGCGGCAGATATTTGTTCTTCAGATACGCTTGATAGTTGGCCGGCAACATTCGCCATGTTTCCATGGAGAAGAACTCATGAAAAACTGCTGCGTTTTCGCAAAGTCCTTTCGGTAAGTGCAACAGCGTGTCTTTTGTGATCCGCGCCAACTCCAGAGAGTCCTCTTGCTGCGAGTACTCGTCCTCTTCCTCCTCTCCCTCACCATCGTCATCCTCTTCCCCAGACGATGAAGTGGCGGCTCCTGTGTCCGAGTTACTCTCGCCCTCGTACGAGTCACTATACTCGCTCTCAGAACTCGCATCCTCCAATGTGTTTGCGGTTGTATCCATCGTAAGCTTCTCTATATGGGTGGGGTCTTACTCATATCCGCTCCTCAAAATGCAAGTTGATCCACTGTTCCCTCAGACTTCACTCACAGTCCAACATCCACTTCGCATGGAATCACCAAAAATGTTTGGCCAGATACCCACCCTCCCACTTTCACTATCGTATTCTGCCCTTCCTCCTGGTCACTATCCGCAGGCAGACTTAATTCACTAAATTCCAGTTTTCTCAAGCACAAACTGTTTGATCCAATTGCCCGCCACTTGCGATGCTTAATCGGGAATTCACTAGATATCTAGTAATTACCTAACACAGTCGATATATTTATTAGTCTTGCCAACTAAATGAAGCACATTTTCTTTTTCTCTTGATCACAACGAGGAGCAATTTTTTCTGTGCTCAGATTTCTTTCAATTTCTCCGTAAAGAAGAGTTTCTCAAGATATAATTTACACTTAGAGCGCTGTCAAAGTGCATACGGATTTCGAATAGTGTATAGAGAAATGTCAAAACAAACTTTTCGTTGGTTTTTCCGCGTTTTTCTTAGTTTTCGAGGAAATTTAATTCGTTATTTACGCAACAGAAATGTGGCTATTCTGACCAGACAGTTGCCGTTTTCAATTTAATCGCGATGCTTGGAAATTTTTTTGTACGCGTAGCGAGCGAGGCATGACACAAAAAATCTCCGACAGTCGCCTTTTTTATTTCCTTCTCTCGCGTACATTTTTTCTGTGTTCGATTATTTCTTTGGCATTTGGCGTTTGTTCTTCGTCTTTTTTTCGTCGTCTGCTTCAATCATTTCGAAGAATGTTTGTTGTGACGGTTGGTGTGACTGGGAAATGACAGCGAACGGTTTGTGTATTAGGGTGGCAACGTACTGTATTATCGACGGTGGATTTGAATGTGAACTGAGGGAAAACGAATCGTTGGGTGGTGATTATTATGCTGAAGCTGGCTGAGGTCATTTCGTAGTCAAGGAAGAGATTTTGCAATTGGATAGTGATGATGTTTGATTGAATGGTTGTGCGGTAGAGGGGATATGGTGTCTTCGGCCAATGACACTTTCAATGAGACAATGAAGTGGAACAAGAAAGCAATTGTTACCATTTGCTCCTGCTTCTGTAAATCAATTTATAGCCAACAAAAACACGTAGCTAAACTAATTCAATTATTCATATCCTCCAATCGGTCTTAGTTAACCCTTAAAATCTCGTACAATTATCTTAATAGCATCTCATTGTCTCCACACCCACTCAGCGTTGGCGGTTGGTGGTATAAATTTAAATTGAAAACTTCGCTCGCACATATGGTGCTGCTATGGGAGCTCCTTCTCGTACTTGGCAGTGGTGGCTTCGGTGTGTTGCTCCCTTGAATGCTCAAATTATACGCAAAACTCAAGCAGAAATAATGATTACTTAGGCAGGTAGCGCGCAGCAGTCCTTGCAACTACCTACAGGCCGGAGAGGGATGGTGAGATGGGGAGAGAGAGCGTGAGAACCAAGAGATAATTAACATTTTCGGTAGCCCTCTGACTCTGATCCATTTCGATTTGTGTAGAGCCTAGTGGCAAGGAGTGCCTGCCGCCTGACACGTTCGCACAAAAAGCACAGCACACGGGTTCACCGGGAATAAAGCGTTAATAGCCATAAATAAATCTTCTAATTACATTGAAAACTGAGCATTTCGATGGGTACCTGTCCTGGCAGCAGTCAGGGGTTATATACTTTCGCAATTACAAGATGTAATTTGTCATCGGGATTGTGACAAGGACTTTTATTTTTCGTACATACACAGCAGTAATGTCGAGGGATTAGTTCGCCTTAATATGAGTCATTTATTTTGTGGGTGGATGCACGTTAGGTGGCGTCATGTTCACTTCTAACTGGATTCGGGGGACTTTCAACTTTGCAGATTGGAGTTGTGGGGCTAATCAGTAATCGGTCCAAACGACTGCCCACGAGCAAGCACACACAGTATCCCCGTAAAATATTTATTTGATCCCCATTCCCAAGGGCACACGTTCCTTATTCTCTTTAACAAATGTCATCAATTATCGTAACGACGTTCTTTAAAAATACTTTAAAATATATTCCCTCCGTTCACGAGAAAATCCCCTAAGTGTTCTGTAATCCTTATTTATTTTTATTGAGACACAACCAACAGGGCAATCTGCGGCACCACGACCCTGGTACCACTCTCAATGGGCATTCTATCACCGGTCCTAGTTATTTATTTAAAATTTAACTCTAAAGCGTACGTCGACACCCTGACGTCCGCTCCCCGGGAAACAATTATTCGATGGCATGGCATTATCCTAAAGAATCACGAAAGTCCCCGAAATCCACAGAGAAGAAGCGCTTCAACCAACCATCAACTTTTACTACCGCATGACCTGGTCCTCTCGCTGGCCCCATGGATGGCTACAGACACCTGCTCTAGACGCGAGTTTCGCCGAAATAAGTGATTAATATCTGCGGGGCGAGATAGCGACGACTACCCCATTCACCGCTCACCGTCCTCCGCACTCTTGTCTGGTGTATTCCTGGGAAAACAAAAGCTTTTCGCGATAATAATGTCGAGTGGCACCTAGAGCCATATTCCACGTAGATGCTGGTGATGATGATGATGGCAGCTAGGTCTTGCTGATGCCGCTGGTGGTGGTACTGGTGGGAGGGTTAAATTTTAACCGGGCTCGACCTCGTAAATAGGGCATCCGCGTTTAATGTTAATTAATTGAGCGGGTGCCATATTTATGTATGCGCTTGTACTTGCGTTGTTGTGTTCTGTTGTTACTGCCAGGGGTTGAAAATTTGCCGATGACAACTGACTAGTGTGTGCTTGCTGCTATCTTTGTCATTCTGGGTGTAGGGTCCTCCGGTATTTTGTTTCGACACCATTAACAGGGCTTTAACCGGTGTGCTATTTCGGTTCAACTGTTTTATCAATTATCATCCCCACAGTCGCGAGTTCGACACGAGCAGGACGAAACCTCGAGGTGGGGATAGTGTCATGAGCGAGTATTTTAATTGCTTTTGCCAACATCATCAGTACACCAAGTCGTATTCGTCGTGTAATCGTCCTCGTCATCATCATCAGCTGTCGGTGATTCGTGGTCTGTGGACAGAGTATGCATAGCGAGTCAAAAGAATTAATCTGATCTGCAATTAATTTGCTCAGTGAGCTGTCAAGCTATCAACCTAGGGTGCGGACCGTGCCGCCCAAATGGCTAATTGTCTCAAGGAGGGGAGGACGTTTGGTTTGTGCTTGGTGATTCCCTTTTGCAAAATTATATTAAAAACCATCACCCTTTTCCTTTCAGACGAACCAACTCATGCAAGGACATGTCTCACCGAAGTGGCCCACTGCTGGCTGGAAAGTGGAGACTGCCATGTGTGTGGGCTGTGGTTGAAGGAAGGGCGCCTAAGCACGTAGACCCTCCATTTGTGTTTTATCTACACAATTTCAGGCAAAGCGTCACACGATTAGAGTGCACTGCCTATGAACACGGGACGAACAAGTGGATGGTTATGGTTTATCAATGTTCCTGGCTTTGGGCGTATGTACATAGATCTTAATTTTATGTGTCTACACTTGCCGAAACCATTTCTTGGCGGCTGTTGTTTGCATGCTCCATTACCATCTAAAGTATATAATTCACAATTTTCATGTGAATAACCAGGTTTTGCTGGCGGGATTGCTTGGGTTATTGGCAAATTGAATGATTTACCTAGGCTCCGCTTTTAAGAGGGTTATGCGAGAATTTATTGAGGACTGTCTTTAGGTGACTTCACTTGCTCGTGATCTTAAATACAAATTTTAGCATAAATACAATTCGTTTGAAGCAAGTGCTTAAGAACGATAGGTATCAATTTTATTCAACCGCAGCCGGGCATCTCCAATGTGCAAAAAATCATTTAATCATCTTGTAATTTGCAAGCTTTCTGGAAGACTCTGCACCTAGAATAGTTTAAATTTGCCTTAAATTCACTGCATCCGCCATGCGATGCCTCCTTGACAAGACACCACCTCACCTCCGTCTAACGTCCACTTAAGCCAGCATGTTTACCCGGATAAAACCATGTCCCACTGGGGATCTCATCACGACAACATCCCGTCTAGACACACTGAACCGAAAAATTGAATTAAAAACTTCATAAACCGTATCCATCCGTCTTTATTATGTGAAAAATGATATATAGAGTCAAGTGGTCACTAAATGTATTCCATGGTGGGGTGGACGGGAAAAAAAGGACACACACTGAAACCTGGCAATTTTCGGAAACCACCATCACCGCCTCGTGGAGGTTGGACTCTGCTGTGGCAGAGTATTTTGCATTCAAAAGTGTACATCGACCAACGAAACATTGAAATTCCGAAAGTTCTACGAATCGAGTTATACATATATCCTGTGCTCGACCATATCCTGTGCTTAAATTGTCCATTGTTGTGTGAGAGAGGATGAGGATGAGGAACTTATGGCACGCCATCACGGTAGAAGAAATGTAATGTTTTCTGTTTGTTTTCCCCAAAAGAGGGGCATTACGCCTCTTACACGAATACTCTTCCGGTTGTCGCCACATTCACCAACCCCGACCAGGCTTTTGCGAACGAAGCGAAAATATTCAAATTATGTCGACGAAACTTGTTTTATCAGTGTGTAAAGACATATTGAGATGAAGTCGGTTAAGAGGCGTTGGTTATGTAAAAAGTTTTCCCCTATCAAACGAAAAGTGTATTGTCGATATCCCCAAAACATTCTTCACGCCCATCCGCTCATAATCAAACAAGAGGAGAATCTTTTGCTTTACATCCATCCACTCTCATGCTTGGCCCCGTGAAATTGCCTTCGCTTCCCCCGTCCTGCCCCGCCGTTCATCACTGTCTCTCTGATGAGGCGCCTGCTGAATTCAATTACAGTCAATTCTCTGGAGACGAAGTCGAGAAGAGTGAAGACACTCTGCAAATATTCAAATGTGGACGACACTCGTATCTGATTCGTGCTCCACTCCAACTGGCAACCAGCAACCAGTCGCGCGAGATCAAAAAGGATCTAAAAATGTTTTTCCTTTAGCTTAATTAAATGAAAAATTAAGGTTAATCACACAGCGCTTAGTGTGTATAGAGTGTAGTGTAGTGACTGTAGGATGCAGCAGAGAGAGAAGGAAAGAGCACGTCCTTTACTCTATTTGCATTTTAAATGGCAACAAATGGTTTAATTTCATGTTCAGGTCGCTTGCCGTTTATTTGTTGCCGGAATGAGGTCATCCTCCTCCCCCTCTCCCACACTCACTCACAGGACGAACAATGTCACGGAAAATATTCATTTACACGAAGCCACTAGCCAGTCATCAAGCTAAGGCAGTGATGATTACTCTGCTCTGACAACAGTGGCGACGTGGACAGTGAAGAGTATTTCATTGTGGGTCATGTGGAGCGTATCAATATGTCCGCCATCGGATCGGGCATTGGATATAATTGTGATGCAATTGCATGTGATAGGGTAGCCCCCTCCCCCTTGGTATTATGCTAATAAGGTTAGGAACGCTGGGATTGAAAATGTAAATGTTTATTGAGGTTGAGTCACCGTGGTGGCTGGGTACGGTTTGAGGGGATGTTGCAAGTATCCAGCAACACATGATGTCTAGTTGTTTGCAGGTGTCCCCCACAAACACTGAATTATTACATCATCATGACACGGAAGGGTTAATGAAGATGAATTCCAGCGGCGGAAACTTGATTAGATTCCATTGGCATTTCTGACAGATGACTGCAACCCACTTCAACTTGGAACTTCGTTCAAAACTGCCTCACTTCAAAACTTCCACTGAATCTGGAGATTTAAGAACCCACTTTCACCCAGTAAACAAAACCACATACCGTGTAGAGAGTATTTCATACTTCATTACGAATTCTTTTGTATATGTACATATTTCCATCCAATCCGGATTTTTAGAATTTGTGCATCGAACTGCACCTGTGCCTAGAGCATCATCATACACATGTTCGTTGCAATACGGCCATTCGGAAACAATTACGACAAGTGCTGGTGTATGCGCTTGTAATTTCATTTAGAATAAAGCATTCATCTGTGGGGCTTCAAATCCCATTGAATTTCAGTTCATCCCCATCTCCGTCACCATCGCCCACTAATCCCCCGATGGCACGATGTGATGACCAGAACTGCACTTGTGACGTGCCCGTGTGCACTCTGTGTGCTCCTCGAACGCCATATGACACTGAAAACTTTTCAATTTACTGCATTGATTCTGTCAGATTGATTTTCCACCCTGTGGAGGATGGGGACATGCATTCAGTAAAGCTCTTATAAAACTGTCGTCTACGTTCTTCGCCGCCGCCTCCAAGCCGATCATTTAAATTGCAAATTTCAGTAGGATTTCGGTTGGGGAATCCAAAACGAAAGTTTTCTCGAAATCAATTGGATAAGCACGTGATACGATTTGAAGAAGCCCGACCACCAGCCGTAGTCCAGTCCATCACGGTACGCAACGAGTGGACAGCGATGTGATGTGATCATCTCATATGTCCCTTTTTCCCATTTTTACAGTGCTGGCTATCACGAAATTGAAATGCATACGCAAAATTGAATAATGCCACTCCACGCCATGCCACTGTGGTTGCTTTGTTTGATTATGTTTCTCTGTTGCACGTGTGTCTGATGTCCGGTCGGTTTGAAGAGTGTACCGAGACGTGCTGCGGTCGTCAGGTACATATACCATTCGTGTGAAGTGTGCGATGCTGAGAATAGATATGTCCTTGTCATGTTTTATAAATTTTCTGATGGATTTTTGAAGGGTACAGATGAACCCCATTTTGGAGCTGGTCTTTCATGTCATGTAGCTGTCGAAATCTGTCTGGCATGACTTTCCATGTCGTAAATTTTAATCTAATCTCCTTTGTGGTGTGGCGTCTAAGTGTTTATTTTTGCGTTCCGAGGAGGTGAAAGTGATTTCGATTTTGAACACGCTGTGGTGTTAGGATAATTAGAAAACTTAATAATCCCTTCATTTCCATATCCTTAGGGTGAATGTGGGTTGGGAATGATTCGCCTTCAAATGATCAATAGGTCCTTAAACAGGAGGGGGCGCTGCTGGCAGATGTCTGTGTTTTGTGGTGGTGGGCGAGAGCTTTTGTTCATCAAATCATCAATCATGACCATCATCTACTCGGAATAACTCTCGCTTGTTTATTTTTAAGCAGATGTTTGGTATGGATTAAAATCTTATGACATTTAATACATTTTCTCATTTTTTCTTCATCAAATTTAAAAACCATCCCAACTCAGTGCCCGCCTTTTGAATCCTCACAATGTCCTCCGTCCCCGGAGTCGATGTAAACCAGTTTAATTTGGGAATTTCCAATCAATACCACTCCCTCTCATCATGTTAATTGATCCGCGTTCCAATTTGGTCTTCCTTAATGGGGAACGATTCTCCGTATAGTAATGAATCAGCCTTGAGTATTGAGTGCTGGCTTTAATTTTGATTTTAGCCCCCCGCCCGTGTGAATCAACATCTAAATGCAACGAGAATTCAAGCTTGAAAGGAAATGCCCTCAAGGTCTGAAATGTGCATAATTATATTCACTCTCTCTCACTTACACTCCTCGTTACTTATTCGCCATCAGCAGCAGAGAAGCTGGAAGAGATTGAGTGTAGGAGGCATTAAACAAAGGCGTTTTCACTTCGAGTTTCGAATTTCAATTAAAAACAAGGACCAAGCACAAGACGAACTTTCAACCCCTGCACTAGAGAGAGAAAGAGAGTTTCTTTGTTCATCAATATGCAAGTGTCCTTTAGATTCAGAGCACACAGACCAAAGGCGACTGATGTGTTGAACCATTTGAAGCTATTCAGCGGTCCTGCCATAATTACAATTTTATCATAATTTTTATTGCAATTCTAAGTGCAGGGCAATGGGCTAGGGTAGGCCATCATCAACTTAAGTGGTTCAAGTGGCGGTTAAACTCCATCATAAATGTGCGCCCATCCCCCTCGGCAGGACATATTTTATTGCACTTGACAGCTGGCTTAAATATTTGAACCAAACCAAAGACAAACGGGTGATAAATGTAGAGGTATGTATAGTGGCTGTATCTTCCTCAAATTTATACGTTAACGCTGACACGGTAATTTCTGGGATAATTTTTCATTGAAATCAAAAATTAAATTTTCCGCCGCTTATCAACTTCAGACCCATCTGACAGCCGGAGGAGGTGGGAAAGTAGAGGAATTTGAAATGTCTCCAGGTGTGACGTCGCATTCTCTTCACTGAAAGGCTGTACGGTGTACATTATTGTTTCTTAATAAACACTCGTGTCCCTCTCCGACTTCATCTGAGTGTGTCCCTGAACATGCTTCGTTTATAAATCAAAACTCAGACAAATCGGAGGAAGGAGGAGACTTGCCTAGATGCGTATATATGCCCTAGACGCCGCGACGAGGAAGGAGGACTTGTGGGGATAAGACTGTAGCGAGGGAGTAAGTTTGCTGATGACAACATTTGAGTGAATACATGACATAAGAGACTGAAGATGGGGAGGATGTTAAGGAATTGTGATGTGTGAGTATGTGTTTTTAAATTATAACGTAACGGGGATGTGTGTTCGCGTATAGTGTCAACAATTCCTTAATTTGGTCATTTACTCCTGTGACCTCATTGCGGAGACCAGATGGTCCGGACTTCTTATTCTAACAAGGCACCATTAACAAGGCTGACACTTCACAATCATTAATCAATCCCTGCCCGCTATCTGAAGGATCAGACACAACCACGAAATCTCTCTAAATTGATTCAATTGCAATTTAATAAGCAAATCTGACATCTGTCAAATTACGGCTTTGTACACATATCCATCAAAGATCTCGTCCTTCGTGTTGCTGCTCTGCCGCAGGCAACGCATCCTAAACAAACAGTATTCTAGTGAAAAAGGACACAATCGGTAATGGTTATTAATGACAGGGTAGCACTCTTTTTCGTCCCATGGCTCTCCATGCCCGTAGACTTGTCAGTTGAGATAGCGCTAGGCAGGTGAGACGAGATAAGACGTTTAGGATGATTAATATTGGCGTTCTCGTTTTTTGTCGTGACTCCAGTTGTGATATCCAGTGCTAAGGTCCTGTCATATGATCGGACTTGTTCGGGTTTTGTTTGAGTAATAAATTGCTACGCTCAAAGGCGGTATGCATGCAAATACTTAAGGGGATAACTAATTCAAGCCGACAAAAAAAGGATCTCCTATCGATTACTAATTCTCTTCCCTAAGTGGTCCGGTTAAGTACATGTGGGTGGACGAGAAAAAGTTTTATTCGATTCTCCAAATTTTCCTTTGACAGGAAGACTGGGATCTTACCTTGATTTCGATTAGTTTCGGTTCGGGTAAGGTAATACCAGTGATGACAGGAGTGCTCGTAAGAAGTGCGTGAGTTTAAGGAAACTGCTTCGATTAGGGATAATGAGAAGGGTCTAGTTTGTGAATATTCTTTCCCTCTGCATGACATTACCTCGTCCAAGCCTCACCATGCCTGGCATCACATTCCCTCCAATCGGCTGCGAAAAGTTTTTCCTTGAACTCATACACAGGAGCTTAGATGAAAATGATGTGAACGCAAAACCTTTTCAATAGATTTTCCATGAAATTCACTCTGCTGTGCCTTCCAGATGGCAGCAAGGACGCCACCCACGTCCCACCAGCTGCAGCTGCTTTGAACCCTTGCGTCGATGATACATCATCCGGGCAGCTCAGGCAGACTGGCACGCCAATCCTTGCAGTTCAACATTATGTGCGTGTGTCCCCAAAAAGTTTTTTTTACTCCAACCTCAAAATAACATGTTACTCCACTTAAGGGACGTCCGAGCGAGAATGGGAGAGAGAGAAAAAAGCCCTCGATGGTTTGTTTGTAAACAGTTAATATGCCATTGTGTCAGGTACATAGTCGTTAAGCGAGGATGAAATTTAATGTTGAAAAGGACCACCGCCACATCTCTCTCTCTCTCACTCTGCACTTCGCCTCCTTGGGTCGGTTGAATGAGGAGCAGGAAACTTTTGAAATGCAAACGAAGCATTAAAGGTGTAGCAGGACGGTGCACCCTCCTTTTTTTAATTCATACGTATTTTCGGGATCAAAGGTTGGCAAAAGTGGGGAGAGACGCAGCATATGTAAGCCAATTCACTGTGGTGGGGGAAGGGGGGAGGCGCTTTGTGTTCGTACTGCTGGTGAGTGAGGGCGCCCTTAATCTGTGGATTAATTTTCTTTCTCGCCGCACTCTTGGGCATATGAACGAAGTCCTTGTGTGGATACACACACAGCCGGGCCTGGTTGGAGAGCATTCAGTGAGATTCCGCTTCTGTGTGGACAAGGACTCATTTAATTAAACTGCAACATTTATTAACCCCATTAATCGTGTATCATTCTATTATGCCAGCTTCAGTGGCTGACGATGTCGTTCACACATACTCCGGGTGTACCCTCAGCCAGTGATTTCACGAACCTGACAAGGATGGTTTTGCTCCTCCAAAGCGTGCGCGCGCTATAAATGCGATTGCAAGCGATTTTGCATCCTCAGTGTGTCTCTATCATCCACTGCGCCCATGGGGCTTTTAGATACATCGCCAGTAAGGGGATGAAATAAGCTGTTCGACGCGAGGTGGTGGAGGACCTTGAAGCACAAAAAGCGAAGCACTCCAGAGGAAAGTGAAACGACGAGCATCTTTGTGCAATTTTATCGTTCGTTAGAGAATAGTTTAAGAGATGTGCAAGAACTGAAGGAATTGCTCCTGAATCTAATCTCCTGAATAAGGGGATGGGGGATAAAGTTGAAAAGAGAAGATTTGAAATTGAAGGTCGTGTTGGTTAAGTGGTTGCAGCTGGGTTGTGATGGTGGTTCTGGCAGTCAGAGGGTGAGCGAAGAAAGATTGCTTTTTTAGGCTGCCAAGATGTTGTGGGATGCAGGCGGTCTGAGATTAACGGATTCAATTCACGTTGGAGCTTTGTTGTGTAAATTTGAGTCTTACGGTTGATGGACATTTTTCATTTCCTCCCGCCATTAGCAAAGTTCCCCTTCATAGCAAAAACTGGTTCGTGTGACTGGATGATGTTACGAGGACTAAAAAGTGCTTGTAAATACCCCGCCTCCGAATCGTGGTGGAGCTTAGAATGTGTCCCGACTGAGTCTGCACTAACTAGTGTTGTATAAGAGTGGGAAGTTGGTGGGTGTGGAAGAGTGTATATGGAGATGATCGAAGGTGTTGGATAATCACGACTGAAGAAATTCGTGGAGCAGGAAGAGTTTGTTTCTGTACGTTTTTTGATGTATGTGATTTAATGGTTCGGACAAGAACCTCTTCTTTATTTGGCGCTACAGTCCGGGGTGACCTGAGTTCCAACCATCAAGCGTCTCCAACTAGTACCGTCTCTGGCTAGCTGCATCCAGTGTCGCACGTCAAGTTGGTTGAGGTCCTTCTCCACATGGATACACCACCAGGCAGGCGTCCTCTTTTACGTTGTCCCATGATACGCTCTTATGCTCTGCATGGTCCAGCCACCTTGGGCATTGGATCCGTACACCCTTGACTAGGCTCATGTTGCTGTCTAAAAGCCTCCACCGCAAACAGGACCAAAGATCACAAGCAGAAATTTTCCTCTAAGAGGCCAAGGACATGTGCTTTTGAGATTATGGGAAGATCAGTGTCTTATATAAAGTCACCTTGGTCCTTTGAGAGATGGCTCTATTGCTCAGTTGGCCACACGGACTTACAGTTGGGGGTTGTTAAGGTTAACCCCCTCACCACTGTCGGTTCAGAAACAACCCCACGCCTCGCATACGGACGGATTTCAGCTTGATGGATAATTGTCTCCTTATATGAAAGTGTCTTTAATGCGACCGTAGGAGCTTTGGTATAGATTTGAAGGACTTCATCGTCGCGACGTTCCAAATATAAATAACATCATAGAATTCAAATCAGAATTTTTATTTGTATTTTATTCTTGTGTTTTTTTTTTAGCTTTCTTGTTATTATTTTCTTGTTGCATTCTCTCGTTAAACTAAACTCTAAAAAACTAAAATAATACAATTTAAAGATACAAAAGCAAATTAAAAATACAAAAAAAGAAAAAACGTAAAACATTGAACTGAAACCAGAAAATACAATTCCTTTTTCCAATTCGTTCTCTGCTGTCTTGCTGTACAATTTTTTTTTAACAGTTGGTGTGTGTTTATTTATTATTATTTTTGTTCTCCATTTAGTTAATAATTAAGTCATTCCCTCATCAGTTTCTTTTCTTTCTTTCTTACCTTATTTTTATAAATATAAACACTTGGTATATATATACAGTAGGTATATATTTATATGTATAAGTAGTTGTACGATGTATAGATGAAAACTTGAGGCAATCCTCGCTTATTCAGCACTATACATTGATAGGTTTGTTTTTTGTTTCTTTTTTTTACGTTTTTTTTACAATCACACACGCGTGTTCTTACACGAGTAGGTATACATATATTTATATAGAAGTACATTTACATTTCGTTTTTGTTTCGTGTCTTTAAATAATTTATTGCAATGCTTAATTTATATTTTAATTTATTTATTTTCTTAATATTTTGATTGAATTGTTACTTGGCGTTGTCTACAACACCTATATTTATATATATATATATATATATATATAGTATTCATATGTTTTTGTATGTGTGTATATTCTTAAATCTTACTATGATATACTTGGGAGTTTTCTTTTTGTTTTTGTATGTAGGTGTAAAATAAATTAGTCAACAATTTGTTCCGCGTGGAAAGGGGTAAGTTGTGCAATTCGCTTTGCGTGTGTTGTGAACCATAGATGCATGCATTCATTCGTGGGTCCTTGTTTGTTGGTGCTTCTTTCTCTCTCTCTCTCTTCTCTGCTCTATCACTAAGTGTTACTTTAAATATGTTAAATTTAAGTAGGAGTAGTTGCGTAAATGTTTGTAGGTTTAGTTGGTCTCTCAATTTACAAGTACATTGATATGTAGTGCTTCTGTACTATTCGGCCAGATTTCTTTTTAAATATCCAGTATTTAAATAACTGCTAATCGGTGTAGTTGGTCGTCTGCAGTGGGACTCGTGGGTAGAGCTGGAATTGGAAACACAAAAAAAAGAGGAAATGTGATTAATATTCAAATGCGTTCAGTTGGTTACATAACTAAGTGTGTATTTTCCTACATGAAATCGTCAGACACTAACGCTGAGTTCACGTGTTACCCTACATATTAAGCATCACGAAATGTCATTAAAGGAAATTACAAAAGAATTCCACTGTGTGAAGGCCGGGGAAGGTTACTCCGGTTTATTAACTATAAAACACACGCACACACACTCGCATTTGTTGTGTGTTGGTCCCTTGATAGTGTAATTAAACGAAAGTTTCGTTTCACCCTCTTTGTGAAGCGATTAAACAGTAATTCTCTCTGGAAGCACTGAAAACGAGGCGAAAAACGAAACGAAACAAAAAAATAAAAATAAATAAGAAAGCAACCATCGTCGATCGACCCTAATCTACTTTCTTCCGACCCCCACAGCTGTGTGAATTAAAATTCTTACTCCTCTTCATTGGCTGTAGTTGTTAAGATTAACGGTTTGGCCAGGCCTGCACAACAGTCCGAACGAAAGAAAAGAAACAACACCAGTCTCCTTGGGTGCTGGTCAAAATCCAGTCTTGCTACACACCCTTAACTTCAATCAGAGGTTCAGAACTAACCTCTCTCCTTGGCTAAGGTTTTATCTATTCATTTGTTAGCCATTTCAATAATTGTCTTCTTATACTGCTCCTCCGCTTGGTTTTCTTGCAGCCCAACCATCTGTCCCTCTGGGTGTGTGCGAGAGTCCCATATAATATCAACAGCCCCACAGAATATCCTTTTAAAATGTCGTAATACTCGAAATTCTGTTCAATGCTGTCCCCCTCTACCAAATTAAGCAGAGGTTAGGTGGCGGGAAAACAAATTACCGAAAGGCGAACAACAACGACGACGAAGACGGCCGGCGAAAAATTCAATAAAAAGTGCATAAATATAAAGATATTTCTTTATTTTCCTTCGACACCCCCACCCAGCCACCACAAGTAACCAATGTTCGCCTACACTGTTTTGTTTTTCATGTTGGATTGGAAAATTAAAAAATTACAAACATAAACGACCGCGCAGGGGATGTTTTTTCAACGACGAAAAGGACATGAATGAAACAGACCAGAAAAAAATACCAAAAGGAAGGATCAATTGAATTGGTGGCGGAGACCCAACCTTTGGATATGGGGTTCCTCTTCACTTCGGGGTTACGATTCATTGTGCTTTATGAAGTCATTGGTTCTGGTTATGGTTCTAGGTTGTTGGTTACCCCCGTGGGATTGGCCCACGGTCTGTCTTATTTCAGTTGGAACTTTTGCTGGCATCACATTTCAATAATTTACTAAATGGATTATTAAGCACGGCGGAAAAGAATCTGGCCTTGACAGTACTAACAGAGAAAAAAAACCAGAAGAACGCAACAACCACCTCCAAATACCACATCGCAGCACACTTCCGGCAAAGGCGCAAGGGAAAGTGTTGATAACTTGTTAACGGCTAATGGCGGTAAAGAAATTAGTAAGAATCAAGAATATTTACATTTTTTGGAGACGTCTTAGCCACCAAACCGACAACAATTTTAAGCCCACCACAACCTTCACACCCTCGAAACAAAACGGATAGCCGTGACGGGGAGAATGTCGCGCTGTCACTTGTTGGCTTTGTTTCTTGACTCATTGGTTGTTGATCCCTTTACAGTGTTACAGTCATTACCCTCCTTTTCTAAGCAGGGTTGGGTTACTCAAGGTTTAAGGGTTTTTTTTTGGGTTACGATTTGTAATGAATTAGGCTCGGGATTGGTTGCATTTGTTGCAGGGCTTGGTTGTGACATTACAAAATAAGGACGTCGCACCCGAGATGTGGAGGGGGACTTTGGTTGTGTGTCGTCAGCCTTCTCAAACAGATATGGAGTGAATCGATGCAATGGGATTCTCATAGTCGATGCTATTCTAAAGGATCCTAGAAGCAGTTGTCTCCTATAAAGCCTACGTAACCAGCCTTGAGAAAGACATTTCCTACATCTTTCTATAAAAAAAAACATCTGCTGATTGCTCCTCGAAATATGTGTTCTCTGATTTTATGCGAACAAACTCTGAACCCGAAAATCTGTTTGCCGCTGCCTTTAATCACCGCGAAGGAAGAACAACGCTGAGAAAGTCATTAAATTCTCCACGAGTTCTCATAAACTCCCACGAAAAACTGATGAATTGCGAGGAATTAATTTATTTTTTTTTTTGTTTTTGTTTTTGTTCTTTGAAACTGCACTGTAAAGGGATTTGTCACTTTATGACTTAGCCAAGGACTAAAAAGCAATCTTCGGGCGCACAGACGAATCTTCTACAACGAAAAGTAGACGAGACGCTGTACGTACGTACGTACAACCATCCATACGTCAATCCTTTCCGAAATAAATTGAAACCAATTCAATTTACGAGCTCCTCCGCGTTCCCTTGCGACTCTACCATCAGCGTGATGTCGGTTAATCAACCTACCACCATCTCCCTTAAGCTTGGGCCACGATCTGGGTCTCATCCTGGGCCGCAGAGGGGTGGTATAACTTAATTTTCTCCTTATTGGTGGGTACTGCCTGTCGCTTCGAATGAAGCAAATTAAATTTTTGCTACGAATTTACGATTGCATAACGGAAGGTAATTCGTCCTTCTTCAGTTGCTTTCACTACTCGGGAGGGGGGAGAGGATAAGTCCTTAAAAATAAATCATACCAGGAAACGGATATTTCTTTTTCTTTAATTTTTTTTACATTCGACGGTACACTCACCCCCAACAGATTCCGTGGCACGTATCCTTCTTCACCGTTAGCGTTCTTCGCCCACCACCACTCACGTTCGGCATCGTCGCCCTTTCTCAAAATCGTTAATCGATCGTTGACAACGAAACTTAATTCATCGGATTGTTGAGCATCATAGGAGAACACTGCATACACCTCACCGCTGTGGAGGATGCCGAGCTTCTCTTGGATACCTACAAAAATGAAAAAAAGGACAAGAGAGATTATATAAAGCGGGATGATGATAGGATGAGCTGGCACACTCACTGTATAGGTATTCGGAGCAGCCGTCGAAACCCTCTTCGTCCTCTTCGCATTTCTCGGCCGGAGTTTCGTGATCTGAAAGGGTGGCAGCGAAGAGGCATGCACCGTTTTCAACGAGGAACTTCACCATGGAGAGGTTGTTGCAACTGGCCGCACAATGCAGTGGTGTCCATCCGTCGGAATCTTGGGCGTTCACGTCACAGCCAAACTCAACAAGGAATCTGTGGAAAAGGAACGAACAAAAACAGGGGACGTTAAAGTGTTAACAGTGGATGATGTAAAGTGAATGACTTACTTGACAATTTCAAAGTGTCCAGCACAGATGGCATTATGCAGTGCCGTGATGCCCTCGTCGTTGGCCGCACTTGGGTTGGGCACTTGCATTGCAGTCTTTTTGACAAGCTCCAGTTCTCCTTCCAGACTGGCATCCAGCAATAAGGCCAGTGGGTCGAAGCTGACACGACGCGCTAGTTTCGCTTTTCCGTTCTCGTGCCTCAGACGGTGCTTGACTTCCTCTGGTGACTTCTCGTCGCTGACTTGACTCGATACGGTTTTGTCTGTTTCGTCCGCATTGCCATTCACATCGGTTTGCTGTGGGGGTTGTTGCTGTGATTGCTGTGGAGCTGCCGGTGTGGTTGCGCTTGGCTTGTCTTTGAGCTCCGCTCGGTCGATTTCCGGAAACAGGAATGCGGGTGGCATTTCTATTCTGCGGGAATTATACTGATGCACTGGCTTCAGACCCGACGTGATGCATTTTAGACGCGGTTGTTCTGACAGTGGCTGCTTTCGTATTGTCAAGGGCTTGGCCTTGATAGGCAGCTTGTCAGGGTTATGGCTAGAAGCTATGGAGCTAGATATTCCAGTCAATTCGTTGCTAGACACGGCTGTGCTTGCTGGTGGCTCGGAAATTGGGGCCTTGTTTATAACGCTAACTACCGTGGGGGCTGTTGAAACCGTTGTCGTGGGCGCAGTCTGCATAGAGCTGTCCGAGCCCGAGGGTGAGAGCTTGCTCGGCTTGGGTGGCAGAGCCGGTCGCGACTTGTCTGTGTCTAGGACGATGCTAGGGGCTACCTTGTTGACTTTAGGGCTGTGTGCTACGATTTTGGGGATCGAACTGGTCACCGAGGTTGGAGCTACGCTGCTGATGGGCTTTCGCGGGGGAACTACGAGGTTGCCAGACGGGATTTGGTGGTGTAGTGCCTTGGGCTTGACTGCGGGCTTGTCTTCAGTCACTGCTGACTGTTGACTGGGTGCTATCGTTGTTGTACTGCCTGAGTTTGCGGCGGAGACGGCCAAGGCAACGGACTTGTTCGCAGCTCCCAATGGTGTGCTATGCACTGTCAGCTGATGCGTGGTGGTCACAGATACTTCTCCGGCTTTCTCCGAGTCGCATTCATTCGATGCACCGTTGCTCTGTGTGGCGGCTGCGGGCTTCATTGATATGCTCTTCGGTATCTTACTACTATGTGGCAGTGAAGGTGCCTTGGAGGATGAGTCGGAGGAGGCAGCGGATGCTCCGGAAGGAGACGATTTCTTGGCCAACTCAAGGGAGTTGTCACTTTCACTGTCCTTGCCCAGTGGGCTGTGGAATGCGTTCACAGGAGGTACTGTCTTGGCGGTCGGAAGGCCGGAGAGCTTCTGCCGAGCTAGTTTCGTTTCGTCACTTTCGGCATAAGACAGGTGGTTGACGCTGACACTTGAATTCACATGGGCCAGGTTCAGTTTGAGATTCGTCAGGTCCTGGATGAGCTGATTCTGCTGATTGGTGTTTGCCGTCGCTGCCGACTGCTTGACTAAGTGCCCGGAGTTCACCAAGGCGGCCGTAGAGGTTATGGCCGACTTCTGTGGGGTGTGGATGTAGGGCTCGACAGCGGCCACATTGCCCCGTGGTACAATTCGCTGCGAAGGGTACACACTGTTCGAAGGTCTCACGCTAAGGGGAATGTTTGTGGAAATCGATTGTTGTTGCTGCTGTTGCTGTTGCGTTGTTGAGGGCTTTGTGGTCCCCGATGGCGAGAGCTTTTGTGTCGACTTAAGGGGTGTCGTTGTGGAATGCTGCTGTTGAGTCTTTTGCTGTTGTTGCTGTGATCTTTCCTTGGGCGAGCTCTGTGGGCTGTGCTGCTGCTGTTGTTGCTGCTGCTGAACATTGAGGTTGGACGCCTTCTTCTTCTGTAGCCTCGTCTGCAACTCGAATATTCGTTGATCCACCGACCGTAGTTCCGCTTGCCGCTGCTGCAAGGCTTCTCTTTGCAAGTGTAGTCGAGCATCTTGTTGCAGGGATAATTGGTTTCGATACTGAAAATGAGGTGAATGAATAGTTTGAGTGCAAAGTTAATGGGCCAGGCTTACCATTAACTCTCGCCGGAGTTTCTCCAGCTCTCGGGCCGCCTGCGTGGGTAGGGGTTGACCGCCATTGCATCCCACGCTGCCTGGGATTAGGTTTAAGGGGCCTCTCCTATCCCGTCTCAAGTCCTCCAGTTGTCGAGTGAGAGCCTCCACCTTTGCCACAGCCAAGCTCAACTCCTTTTCCTTTTCGCTGAACAACGCTCTGATAGAGTCAAGGTCGTTACCTACAAGTAAAGGGGGGAGGGGGGATGTCAATAAATGCGGACTTAGGGGATTTGGGTTCGAAAAAGTTTTCAAGCACAAACAAACAGACGCCTCCCCTAAATGGAAAATCAAATAGGAAAATGCCCCAAAAATCGTTTTCGACATAAATTAGGAAATTTTTCACAAAACCCGCTGCCACAGGCAGGGGAATCGATAACAGCTAACAAATAAACACAAACGACAAACTTTGCTCCGCCACAGACAAAAAGGGGTTGACTTTTGGCAAAGTTTTCTGTTATTTTATTCACCGATGATGTGATCAATTTTCAGACAAATCGGGACCGAAGGGCGAAAGTGGGCTTCTCCCCAACCCCAGGGGAACTTTCGGTCCCAAACTACATTGTCGCTGGCACCAGCAGTAGAGCCGAGTGTTGAGCTGAAGGCAACGGCAACGGCAACAAGCAGCGCTAGCACAGCTCCTCTGCAGTGATGGGTCTCATTGGTCGAGTTGGTGTGGTTTCGAATCTCTTATGTGTGCACGAATGTCTGACGAAGTGGAAAAACATCTCTTTCCGCAAGAGTGAATTGTTTGGTACTTCAACAAGTCTGTGTCAAACCACCCACCCATCGGGTTTGCCCGCGTGTGTGGAGTAGAGAGTGGATTAAACGTCCTTCGTCATCAAAAGCAGCCTCGCTGCCCATGAAGTATCATTTATCATAAAGCATCGCTCAAAATGACGGCGCCTATGCGATGGCGGGGAGGTGAGAAATGGGAGACCAACAAGAAGAAGCATGCCATCGGAAGGAAAAAATGGAGAAAGTTCAAGGAAAGGTCCTTGTGGCTCGCTCTATCTCTTCTCATCGTCACCGTCGTCGTCGTCATCGTCATCACTTTAAAAAGCAATTCCTTTGGTCTAGATAGAGCTGCGTGTGTATGCCCCTGAATCCATGAAGCTCACCCCCGTTTTCCTTTTTCACTCGCCCACAATATTACCCTGAGGAAAGAATTTTTGGGATTCAACACATGAACTCTTCTCCCTCCTCCTCACCCCCCCCCCCCCCCCCCTCACACACACATACACACACACACACACACATATCCTCTCATCACTCGACGAGAAGTGTTTTTCTCCATCTGACGTGTTTGTGAAAGAGGCAGGCAGGCTCTGAACTAGTCCTAAGTTGAATGGACAATGGAAAACTACACTCGGAAGTGGATAAACACGATGATAATGATAATGACGATATGAGAGACTCTGGGGCATACATTTCTTGCCAAATTGTTGCGCTTCTTTTGCTCTAAGAGTATGGAGATGGATGAAGCATATAGTGTGCTCATGTTGGGTGACCTGATGCGGATGGGGTTTCAATTGTTTGTCGAAGATTGTATGTTTCCTCAATTTCCCATAACTAGAAGATTATGCTGAACTTATTGATATTTTTAGATTGGGATTCTTGTTGCCGATGAGAAATCTATTCGCAATGTGAACTGAGGAATGCAATTCCAGTTGGCCTTGTAAAATGTTGCATTTGATCTGGGATGCGCTTCAGTGGCCAGACGGAGCGTGAGGAGTGAAGGTGGGTTGTATTTGTGGAATTGCTTAGTAAATTTGTTGACGTTAGCATACCATTTCATACACAGATAGAGACGGAGGTCCTCCTTGGAAAAGTCATTTTTGGAATTGAAGTCATTCGAAAGAACATAAACAGCTTTTCGATTTCAAATAGAATTGATTCCTTAATTCTGTGGGTCTTTGAGTACACATGGATTTGGTACAATTTTTAGGAGCTTATGGGGGTTCAAGGTTTACTGTTTAAGCCCAACAAGCAGCCTGCAAGCCATCCAATTTTGTTTGTTTCCCACAACAATCAGACTCCTGATGCACACTCTCCTTGATCACACTTAAAACCCTGAGACACCATTTCGCCATTCAATTCCAGACATGGATTCTCCTTTGGGATCATTCCCATTTTCCATGTGACCACTTGACCTGGAACTCGCCCGTTCGCTCGCTCACTCTCAAGTGAACTCAACCAGATAGATGTCGCACTTTAATCCTTTGAAGTCCATTTGTTCCTCCAAAGGAGACTGTCAAACCCAGTCCAAGTACCATTCTCCCTCCCCACAACAACTCGAGAACTCTGATGCAAAATGGATACGAATCAGGTCAGCCAGAACAACAATCGAATTTCAAGCGACGCTGATGCAAACAAAGGCTCTCCGATATGCACTCTGTATTGTTTCGTCGGTAGGGACTCCCTCCGAATTCCTCCCCAAAAACAAAAAAAAAAAAATAATCCCCTTGACGGTGAATCGTTGGCATCCCCAACTGGCGGCTGCCAGTCAGTCAGCCGCTTCGAGTGGCTTAGATACATCGATAGGATTTTAATTGAATAAACATTTCTACGGTCTGGCCTATTGTGTGCGCGTGAAGGCTGCTGCTGTACAGAGTTCTCTTAAATCTTGACGCACACCGCTGCGCTGTGTGTGCGGCAAATAGATAGACGTACCAGATAGGGAATATTTGTAGGAAGCTGATTTAAGTGATCCAGGTATGGAATTCCTCTTTCGCCTTCCTCATGGAATGAGCAATACGGAGGAGGTGGTCGTGAATTCTGGCGGATCTACAGAAGGAATGTGGTGGTCTTTTATGAAGCAAACGAGAGAGAAAAAGATGCATATTTTTTTTATTAAATTTCCGATTTGAATTCATTGAAATCGATGGCGTGCTGCAAGAGAAGAGCAAAGACCGAACGTGAACTGGCCTCTTGTCTGGGAAGTGGCATCTTTTTGTTCACCTCCGATCCACCTCCACCAGTATATGCATCTTTCGCTCTGATTGACGGATCTAATAAATTTATATCCCCAGGGACACAAGAGAAGCGATATGCAGATGATGGGTTTCAGCTGCGGGAAGATAGGTAAAGTTGAAGACATTCTGCTGCTGGCTGGCACGTCTCTAAAGTCACGGAGCTGTGCAGTGCAGCACATCGCTGTGCGGGTACAAGCGTTTATTGAATGCATGAATAGTTTAATTGGGGAACATGCTTCATGTCATTCGGAAGGCTTAAGGAAGATGATACGCAGGAAGGCAGTATGAGTGGGATTACAAGTGGCGACGAGAGAGAGAGAGAGAGAGAGAGAGAGAGAGAGAGAGAGAGAGAGAGAGAGAGAGAGATCCTTGAGAGATACTCTTTTATACTTCATCCTAAATCTGTGTGTGTGGGTACGCTGCGGTGAATGAGTCAATCAACTGCACACTCTGTCAAACGTGATACCACTTGGCGAAGGCAGTCAGGCAAGAAGAGATGAGTAGAGTGGGCGTCATGTTCGGAATGCACTCACAAGTGAAATTCAAAGAGACGCCACCATTACCATCGTCATCAAGGAGGCGATGATGCGTGGATGTGTATTGTATGTTGACTGCGGTGTGGAATACTGCATTTGGTAGCAAGCTGTCTTGTGTGTGTGTCTCGATGAGATGTTACATGCCATATTGGCAGTCACGTACATACGGAACGCGCGGGTGCAGTTGTTCTCGCTGGGTGATAACTCAAACCGTCAGGCCAGAGCAGGAAACAGACATCGAGAGCCAGCGTTGACAACGACGACAATTTAACGCGTTGTCAGTTTGCTCTATAAATAGGGCTATGTGCGGATGAAAGGATACGACAGCGAAGACGATGGATGGATGGGTGAAGTGGGTATGTCTATTCAGCTTCATTTCAATTAACCGTTCGAACAAAGGATGCACCAAAAATGTCATCGTCATTGCTTTTCTCACTGACTTCCATGAGAAGTGTTTCCCTCTCTCTCTCTGCTTTATTTGCTCCATAGAGTGGCAGAAATTGTGACAACTTTCGAATTAGATTTCCGGTGACTTCCAGTTACATGTGCATGCTGCGGTGGTAAGAAACTTTTCAAGCGAATGAGAGTATTCGTAGATCTCCTGTTGGAGGTTTGCAGATTTGCTTTTTCATGGATTCGAGGTGTGGGCGTGGTACGGTAAGTGAATGAGTTCAACAAGTGTTGATGTCTCTAATTTCAAAGACGACACAGATTGTATTCACTGTGCCTGCAAATCGGAGATAAAATTGATTTCACTAGATTCCACAACCGTCCCACACTCCACTGGATCATGGATGTGTGTATCTGTATCGTGCTTCTTCATTCCAGAATAAAATCAATTTCTATTTATTTGCATGCAAATTCCGTTTCAATTACCGTTCCCGTCATTGCCCCAAGTCCCACCCTCATTTTCTATTAGCCAAGATAAGGTTATCCCCAACCTTTGACTGTCGATCAATTGAAGGCATTCGCTTGAGAACAAACGAACGACGCACAGACGCAACGTGGCCTCATCGACACGCCGCCGCCGCGCTGGGGTGTCGAAAATGTGATTATGTCTCTTGAGCACACAAATACCGTTTATCTGACAATTTACATCCGTTAGTGAACGCATATTTGCCAACATCCGAAAAGCGATGGAAAATTAACCCCTCTCTTCTTCAATTTACATCACAATCAGCCGGGCGATAAACGCCGAACACATCGGGTAATGCCAAGCCTCCGTGTCTCCGTTCCTGTCGCGTATTTTGCCACTGTATACTTAGAGGCCTCTACACCACCACTACTGAAGACACAGACGCAAAGCGCGTTAGCAAATAGAAAACAAATTGCATTTGAAGTGCCATAAAGAACCTTAAAGAGGTGAATGATGGGGTGTGTAGGTGAATGGTGATTCGAAGGATGAAGGAAGATTGGCAGCAGAAGAGTGGTCGTGATGCCGACGTCGCCGTCGTGTCTCTCAAGACGATAACGAAGACGTTGAGGACGATTGCAATGAAAATTGAAGGCTGAATACGTACTTTAACCTTCTTTTTTCAGTTTTAGTGCGGTGGCAACCTCTTCAGGAGAGAGGTTTGGTTCCGTTTTCATTTTTGGATTCCCCTCCTTAACTTCTCATTCGACAACGCAACACAATCCAAATCGATTTGATTTGAACGACAGGGCGGAGTTGGAGAGAATCCTTAGAATGCTTAGAATATTCGTATTTCGAATCTCCAACCAACCAACACTCTAGTCGTTTGTGTGCCCTTATGCGCTGCGAATATTGTCAATGTCTAAACAGTTGGACGAGAGCGAGGGCGGTTGGAGTGAGATAAGTCCGTGTGTTCCACTCTTAGTGAATAGAGATAACGATCCTTGATGTGGAATCCATTGCGTGAATGCAGTACACTCTCCAGTCAGCAGGAAATGAGCCCCGCGGCGGTGAACGCAGCCATTAGTCCGGGAGGACGATGACGATGGTTTAAACAGACCGCAACGTTGGAACATCATTCAAAGGGAAGTGATGACGAGGACGAGAACGAGGATGGACAATCATCATCCCGCATTGGGTATGCTTTTTCTTCCATTCTCTCTCCCGGTCATTCGTATCCGGTCTGTCTTTGTATTCCTCCACTTTGCCTGGCTTATTAATGAATTAAGATTGGTTTAGGCGAGTAATTAAGAGGAGTTAACAATGGACGAGGTCAACGACGACAACGCCGCCACCGCCGCCGCAGAGAAAAGATACCCAAATGATCGGGCAGACAAACCGACCAACCGACCGACCTACCAACCATTAATTAATTGGCCAGGAAAATCGATGGCGTTCCTTAGTGTGACCTTTCACGGAGCCGAGCCACCACCGCCACCGTACAAGTCCGTCGGTCGAGTCTCTTAACCACGACTCGAGGACGTTCGCGAGCTTTGTCTCCGCAATCCACTTGTCTCTCCACTGCTCGCTCTCTCTCTGTGCATGTGGGTGTGTGTATGTTTGAACGGGATTAAAAAGTTTTAATTGCCTTTTTCGTCATGGAATCTGTTTACCCTTTTCCTCCTCATGATCTTTGCTGATTCCTCTGCGGTTAAAATCGGAATCAGTCTTAGGAGGAGGTAGGGCGAACTAAAAAGCAAAAAAAAAAAATGCTTCCGTCGAAGAGGAGCAGGAAAATGCACTTAACAGGGAAGCAACCACGGTTTGTGTTTTATTTATTTCTTGTGCTGTGCACCACTTGCCTCTTCGGAAAAGGCCAAGTGTTTGCTGCGAGAAAAGAGACGTGCCTAGTCCCAAACCGGTGTGCAATTCACAATCGATTTTCGGGTTTCCCATTCAAGGGGTAGCTTCTGCCGAGTCAGCGATGTTCCAACAGAGAGATGATTAGGACAGGTTTAAGGTCTTAAAATTAAACGAGGGTTTTCGGAATGGATGATGTGTGGACACCAGTGTCATGAAAGTGGTCACAGAGAATTACCTATAAAATTTCATAGCTGACATACAACTGTTTAAAACTGAACATATAAAGGCTGGACAGTGGTCAGTGGTACAGAACGAGAGTCACACAGTTCTGCAATAGAAATAACTACCATATAGTCCATTGTAGACTGACTGCAGACAGGTCCTTCGCAACAAACAAGCTCAGCAACCCGCCTACTTGTACAGATACATTTAATAATTTAAGGACCACGATAAAAGCCCTTGACTTAATAAAAGTCAGTATCCCCTGCCCGCCGTTCGGCTGAATAGTGCAACCGTCTCCTAAAAGCATGTTCAAAACAAGAAAAGGGGCTTTGCTTGTAGTCCCTTAATTTAACAACACAATTTGCAAGGACAAATAGCAACGAGCTCTCCCTTGCAAACATACACCACGCCAGCAGGAGCAGCAGCAGTTACCAGCCACCATCACGCCAGGGTCCCCACAGTCTAATAAAATGCAAATTTACATTAAAGTGAAATCGATGCCACATAAAGAACACGCACAGCCCAGCAAGGAGAACACAAACGAAATAAACGGATCCTGGGTCCGAGACAAATGTGTCCTCTCTGGCACACACACCCGAACATAAACGGTATGTATGTGTATACTTTATGACGAATATAAGAAATCAAATATATGTAGGAAATTCTATTCGCAGAAGACAGCAGCAACAATGACGGTCGAAACAAGGAGCAGAACGTCCGGACACAACGAGACTGGACAAGCAAAAGGATTCGCAAACAGTTGGAGAACCGACAGCTGCTCTGATGGCGGTGAGTACACTTTCTCATCTAAAAAATTAAAAGTGAAATTTCATAAATGTTTCAAGAACAATCCTGCAACCGATGGTGTCGCTAAGCTCCTCGTTTTTGCCATTTTTTTTGGGTAATGGGTCTGTTGATGACTGGTCTTGAAGGATAAGTGCGTCAGGCAAGCACCCACTCCACGTGAGGATGCTGTTTTCGTTGGAATCATGCGATTTTATATTCATTCATGGACATAATCTGGTCTTGAACTTGAGTTACTTCTTAGAAGTTGAGCCATCGGCAGAAAATAATGACCATTTTGGGAATTGTCAAGAGATTTGATCTCAGAAATTCGGGGGACCTTTGATTCGACTACTCTCTTAAAGGCAAAGTTCATTGATAGGCTCGGTTTCAAACTCCTTATTGCCAAGAGTCAACCACCTCCACCTCAGCTCCAAATCCTTGTCAATTGACCTGGAACAACTATTCCATTTCATGTTATGGCCTGCTGCTCCGCTGCTTGACACACATCCCGGAAGTATACGAGAGCATCCTCGTAACATTTACATAAAATTGAACCAAACGGAACATGCGAGATCCTCGAGGCCAAGTCGAATTGAATTTTTATCCCATCATCATTGCCTAACTGCGTGTGTCTCTATGCTGTACGAAGAGTGAGAGTGGGTGGATGGTTTAGTAGGAAATCGTTATCGCTGCGACCTGCCCGGCGACACCGGTGTTCATGCGAACCTAAAAGTCACACACAAATCCCTGAAAATTTCACATTTATGGCCCATTCAGGCTAGTGCGTGTATGTCTGTGTTGCACACAAAGCGACCGCTTTCCAGTTGCTTTCACTAGCGCCGGCTTCTAGCGGTGTGGGTTAGATGGTGTGCCATCCCCCGCATGAAAAAGAGAGTGCCACACCAAAGGAGTTAACTTCATTTTATGGTGATAAACTATTATATCCACCATTGAGCTTCTCTGTGTTCAGTGTGTGTGTCCCCGTGTCACTGGTGTCTGGACCACACTCTGGCTATCGAAGCGCTGTCTCAGCAGCAAAGACACACAAGCACACATGTTCGAATGCGTGTTTCGCCAACATATTCAGCATGATTTACGAGCGTATTAACGGTCGGAACAGGTTCTCAACCTACTCTCTCGTTGGGCTGTGCGTGTTGGCTGAGATTGAGAGCGGTTCCTTATTTCCCTCAGTTCCCATCCGAATAAACGGAGAAGAGGGTAGTGTCTGCGTCAAAAGCAGGACTGGCGCGCAGCTTGGTGAAAGAGCTCATTAAACAGGGGGATGATGATGTAATAAATGTCTTTCGTTTATGACTGTGTGTACTTGCGCCAAAGCTGAAGGAGGATGAGAGAAGGTTTGTCGTAGAAAAAAGGGGGATAACCTTATATTCTTTTTTGTGAAGTAATAGAAATTTGATTGTATCTGGTGGCGGTGAACCTTTGGCAGGGGAGGAGAATGAGGATTGTGTGAATCGATTTTGAGACAGAGAGAGACTCCTTGATAAGGTCAAGGAGAGGCATGTAAGAAATTGACTGCTTCTCTGACGTCTCGAGGCAGGGAAAGAGGCTAATTTTGCGTAAACCGATGTCGATGAAATGGGCTATATTATGTGCTTCTTTATTTGGCTGTAAAAATGATTTAAAATTGTTTCTTCCCAAAAACAGGAAAAAAATGATGAAATTCGTCGCAACCTTTATGTCATTACGAAAGTCTCTCTCTCTGCGGTGGAAGCAAATGAAACAAATGAGGAATGAGGCTTGGGAGTGGGTGTGTCGAAGTCAAATGAGGTTACTTAATGGTGAGTGAATTGTTTGTGCTTCGAGAGTGAATTCTCTCTGGAATCGTTCATAAATGTGGCAACACAACCAAAGGACAACACGCAAATGGGAGTTGAGTGCTGTAACATTTAAATTTAAGGTTATGCTGATGAGTGTAGCATTCTGATGAGAATTGAATACAGTTTGGGGGGTGTTCTCGGCAGCCACAGATGTTTGATGGGGGGACATTGACATCGAGTCAAGTTAGGCAGTGAGGACGTCTGGATGATAGCAGACAAAGTTGTTGTTTGACTTGGAGAATGATGCAAGTGGAGGGAGATTTTAATCTAGGGAGGACAGTTCAGTCAAATCAAACTCCAATATCTGATGTGCAACTGCTGTTCCATAGCCCACATCTCACTCCATCGACAGTACAACAATTACTTTAGATCCTCTGTCGGGCACGTATGACCTCCAGTGCAATTCCACAGCACATACAAGAAAATAATTCATCTAATTAGCAGCCGTTTGAAAAGACATACGATGGTGCTTGACAACTTCATCCGAAGTCCCGCCATGTTCTGAATGGTTTTCGCGGCGAGTGCCATTGCACGAGCATAACATGTCATTACACGGAGATGGCATAATCCCGCAGCAAAGAATTAAATAATTGGCAAAACGGGAAAAAACAAGAGTCTGATCTGATCTGTCCAAAGGAAGGGGGACACATTGCGAGAGGCATCACACGAATCACCTTCATTCTTCGTCAATGACCAACGCTCTTATCTATTATTGCCAATAGTTTCAGATGCTTGTAGAGATTACCAAAGAAATCTGTGTGCAAGCGATTCATTTCATTTCTCTATATCGACATCCTTGGGGGTTCGACTGGAAAGGGGTATTAAATATGAATAAAGACATAGATACTTACTCAACGTAACATTGTAGGTTTTTTGCAGATCAACCTGGCCACGTAACGCCCGCAGTCGTCGCAATTTTGATTCCTGCGCTTCGACACGTTCGCGTAACCGTCGCAGGCGTTCACCCTCGGCTGCGGCAGCCGCACCACGTACCTCTTGGGCCTTCAGAAATCGCAATCGTTGTTCTTTGGCTGCAAGCAGCTGATGCTGGGAATCGATTTGTTGTTGCTGCCGTAGTGCCATTGCCCTAAGTTCGGCAGATGTCGGCCTTCCAGGCACCTGAAAAAAAAACATATATTTAAAAACTGTTTCACTCCCTTTGGCCTGGGCCCTCCCACTCCAAAACAAACAACAAACAAAAAAACAAAACAAAATTGTTCTGGCGGTACAACGGGGCGTATGAATGTCTTTAAATATTTCATGCAACCACGTACGCGCACCGCATATCGTGTGAGGGTAGCTGTGTGTTGTGTGTGCGGTTGTATGGTGGTGTGTCGCTTTCGGGTTTATTCCGCCACTGAATCTAATCGAGTGTTGGCCTAAGAGGCGGCGCGGGTGACGGCGCAGTGTGTTGCAATTAAATGGCGACTAAGAGCCGCTAGGAATGGATGTGTCACGCTGTCACGCATTTCGAAGCAATGCGTACGTACGTAGGGTGAAGCCCACTCGTATTGTTGTTGTCGGGAAATTGAAATAATTTTATTTTATTGCGGTATGACAGTGGGTGACGGAGGGAACACGGAAAAAAGTTTAATCTAACCACAGTGCCTGACATGTGATGGGGCTCGTTTTGCGTTTATTTCCTCTTTCCGGCTCGAGTCACAGGACAAGATCATGTGAACGCATTAAAAATGTTTTTTCTGTTTTCAGGATCGTTTTTAGGAGTGTAGAAGTTTATGCCGCCAGTCCCACGTGAGATTTAGCCCACGTTGGCCTGGGTGGCGGAAGTAATCTGTTTGAGACATCGACTTCAAGCTTCTCTGTGAATCAATACAGAGTAACCATTAGTGAACAAAGACAAAATGGGCGTTGGGAAGACACTTATCTGAAACAAGGGGGAAGGATTTGCTATGCTTAACGAGGAGCATCGTGTTATTTTCGAGGCATTCAAACATCGGACAGTGGAGTTGTGTGTGCAAAAAAAAAAAAACATAACGGGAAAAAAACCAAACAACATGAACTAGATGTATTTACCTTCTTTTGCTTCACAATCGTCGCTGTTCCGATCCTTGGCTCCGAAGTGACAACAATCGTTGTACTTCGTTTCTGTGGCATCGATGACGGTGCCATCTTTGGTAGATTACCAGAAACCGGTCGGCAAACACAAGTCAACATTATTTTGCTTGATTTTTTTTCAAGTTTTATTTAGTTAACCTAAGTTTATCACACGCGCACTCACAGAAATGTCAGTCAAAGTGTACTTAATTTAAAATCCTTTGCAAGGATACAACTTTATTGCCATGGAAATACGAACAAAAAAACAAGTCTAATCACAGATCACTGAAAATGAGAACCAAAATGTGAATGAATGAAGATGGATGGTACAAAATTGGTTAGAGTGACATTTTAGTGAACACAAAAATCAACTGAAACAAAGTTAAACAAAACGTCGTCCTTTTCGTCGTCAAAAAGTTAATTTACTAAGTTGACACAGTTGACACACCAGGGGGTCGGTCGGGAGTCAGGCAGAGTAGTTGAATACAAGAGCTAACTGACTGCGCCTAGTTTAGCTTTGCTGAGATAAATATTCTGCCACTGTACGGGTCGACACTGGGGAGGGTGTACACTTGCTTCTTTTGTGTTAACATTTTAAAGCATTCAGACGGTTATGCGAACGAAGAGCTTGGTTGACATGAAGGACATGTGTCCTCTGACTGGAAGAGGGAGAGAGTGTGTGTTGACAAGGGGAAAGAGGCAGAAAGGGATGCGAAAGGTATTTCAATTTGAGTCTCTGAATATTGGCTTCATTTAGAGCCAACTTGCTGACTGGCCCCGCAGACCCGAGCAGACAATAATTCACCCCGAAATGGGTTAGAAGAAAAAAATACTATCCTTCCGAAGGTAAATAAATTGGTTTTTATTGAAATTGCGAACAAGAAAGGTGTCCCTGTCTGCTTCCCCAGTTTTGGCAGAAGTTCCTGCTTATTTTTTAGACCATTCAGAGGAAAGGCAAAAAATTGATGAAAATTGAAGTTGGAAATGACGTGTTGTGATACGAATGTTGAAAATGTTCTGCCGGTTTCCCAGAACGAACCATACGTCCCTTTATTCACTCTCTTGAGGCGCATTGGAGGAAGAAACCATTTGCTGGACGCAGCCTCCTTTGGAGAGGAAATAAATTAGATTCACCTCGTAAATGGGAGTTGGGTCAAAGTTTTTATTTCGATTGCAAGTTTGATTTAGAATTCAGAAGATGAGCTGTATAATTGCATGGTGCTTCTAGGGAAGGCGTGAAATTGAGATCATGGATGGGGACATTTTTTAAAGTTTCTTATTGATTTTTCACTTCGTCCTGCACCTCCTCCTGACATTCCTTAACGAAGGAATGGCGCTGCCTAATTATCATCACAAGAGAGAGAATTTATAGGGGAAAAAACATTGTATAATTTTGGGAAGAGCCCATTATTTCCAGTTGACTTGATGTTTCCTCACGCTTTTCCTAGCACATCCCTTTGTCGTAAATCCTATTCCCTTTATTTGTTCCATCCAGTTGGACAAACATCAATCATACATCAGCAAACTTAATGGATGGTCACATCACAGGGATGGCAGTGACTTTTCGTACAAAGCCTCGCCCGTGTAGGCGATGCGAATAAAGCTTATTAACTTGGATCATGTATTTCATTGTTAGAACCGTAGTTCTTGTGGCAACAAAAAGGAGATAGCTGACCCCACCATCAAGCAAACAGGGATAATCTTTTTCTTATGAAGTGACCACATTTCGTTTTGTTTGTGTCTGTTGTCTATCCCTGGGATTTTTATACACAGCCAGTCAATCTTCATTCGTGGTGTTCATAAAAAGATTAAGTGCGAAGGGGTTTCGGAGGACAATCCCAGAAATAGTCTTCCTTTCATCTAGCAATGAGCAGTAGCAGCAGCATCATCATCGTCGTCGTTGTCGTCGTTTTTGTGTCGTAATGGATGGTGGCAGTAGATTTCGTCACGCACAGAGCTATGTTTCTCTCGTTTATTCCCAGTTCTCGACACGAATCTGGATTGAATGAATGAATTATGAGATAGATGTACACCACATCTTGTCACCTTTGTAAACGATTTTTGCACCTCTTGAGAAATCCAAGCGATAGGGGTTGATTCAATTACACACATTCCCACACTCCTTTTCTGGTTAAGTACGAGGAGGTGGAGAGATTTATGGATTTATGGCGTAACGGTACACGGATAACGTGTTCATCTTTCCGGAATGTAAAGCTGCTTGCGAGTTAAAAGACAAACACACGCATGAATGACGCACATTTTGTAATGAAATTTTAGGAGCTTAATGAAAAGTTGACTTAGAGACTGGAGCAGCATCGAATTCGGCACCAATCAATACATTTCTAGTTCCAATTACTCATGACAGCAACACACTACACATGAATCAGCGAAAAATGATTCAGCCCGCACAATGTTTATCTAATTATCGTATTCGCACAGGCACGGGCACACACAGGCACTCATGAATTTATGAATTCGTAAACTGTGTCACACTCCAATAACACTGCGAGACTTTATTTGCCTCAATTAACCAACTAATTCACATATTTAAACACCGGCCTCTATTTAAGCAGATATTTCCAATTAAAACAAAGATACTTTCTAATTGAAAGCGTTTTTCAAATGGCAGGCAGTCACACATACACAAGCGACAACGGCATGTGCCTGCGATTACATGAGGTGTCTGTTGGGTGCAGATATAATTGGAGATCGAAAGAGTGCGCCTGCGCGCGTGCTTACATACGCCAACTCACTAACCAGTCTGGCGCAGGAAGGCAGACATGAGATATTGCTTAACGCCTACTCTTGGGGTGTTGTGTCTTCGAATCTACGGCGACGTCTGTGTCTCGCTGGGCGTTTGACGAAATCAATCACGGCGCTGCGTACCCAGCAAAAACAGATACAAAGAGAGAGAGAGAGCGAGAGTGAGGCTGTTCAACATCAGCTCATGATAAATAATCAATTCATTTAGTCGGTTTGTCGGTAAATTGATCAGAGATCCGTTCAGTTTTCCGTCTCTTCAATTGATTTTCTATCCCACGTCCGTTCACCTCTCAAAGAGCATACATCCGAAGCGAAAGTGAATTTATAGCACTAATTAACTTTCGGTCGTCTCCCCTGGGTTATGGCTTCCATATCCTAAGCACTTCATTTGTCAAACCACAAACACGGAGGTTAACCGCCCATCCCTCTCTCTGAAATCCATCTCTGCATCAGAATTTCATCACACAGATGCAAAACAAATTGAATCACCATAAATCCCACTTGTCTGTGTGACACTCTCTTTTGGGACTGACCACTGGACTGGACTTCGGATGTCCTTATCCTGGGTGGCTGTGTGTGTACTCCAGATATGATGTCAGATACAAAATGAAGATGAGATGTAACGTCACACGTGTCATTCGTCCCAAAGTGTGGGGGATTCTAGTAAAAAATTTGTTTACCATACATTTGGGGATCATTTTTCTCTGAAGGCAAGGTCTTAGCCACCGCAATCAGTTCAGTGGATGTTGGAGAAAACGAGCTCATTTGACTGATGAAAACCAGGGAGAGGGTGTGTGTGACAATGACTGAGAGAGCCTTTCAGTCATATGGAATCGAATAGTATCCTCCGTTCACATTCGAGATGAGCTCTGGGAATGGATGTCCCAAGTGCTCTTCACAAAATTGTGTACAAATCAACTTCAACAAGAGTGAACAGAAAAGAGACACCACACATGTGAGACGAAAAAACGAGTTTTCATACACCACACTGGCCGACAGTGAAATACACTTGAGGATTTTGGAGAAGACGCTGTCTCGCACTCGCGACTCACTCACGGCTCATGAATGCAAATTTATGTAGAAGCCATTAGCCTCGGAATTTAATTGATTTCCCCATACAGTGTGTGTGTGTTTGTGTGTTTAGGGCTTGAACTTGTTTCGGTGGCACATAGTGGAATCATATCTAAATCTCTTCGAGGAATTTCATAAGGAAAGAAACCGTTTATTGTGTCAATTATGCCCAATGCCTATAATATAGTTGAGTTGGGAATCAATGGAATCATTTTCTACTTGAAATCCTTAGTTCAACTGACGGGAATCCCTTGGCCCGGGTCAACAAGGAAAAGAAGACTCCTCAACATGAAGATCAAGTGGAAAAATCGGTGAATTTTAAAATCATTATATTCTTGAGGCCCTTAGTTTAACTGACATGAATCCTTAGGCTCCGGTCTACCCCTCCGGTCTACCTCCGGAAGACGAACAATCCTCAAGCTTAGGACCAAGTGAACCAACCAGTGAATACTAGAATCATTGCTTTCTTGAGATGTTTTTTTTAGCGGAAGATAGTACTTGTGCGCAGGTCAGGAGATAGAAGACGACGAATCCTCAACATTAAGACCAAGTGTTTCAGTTAAATGTGAGGACAAGATGAGACAAGGAGTCAAGTTAAATAGCACTACCTCATCTGCCAAACTTCCCTAATGGCTGTCATTGTCCCTCAACACCTTGACCCCATCAGTTCCACTTACACCATATCTGTATCAAACGTGTAAACCCATAAATATCCACTCAATTCATTGTTAGATGGCCATTTTCAAATAAAACCGAACATTAACAGGAACATCATACACGTGGCTATCCTATCCACTAAAACCGATTCACAAAGGTGTGTGCAAGGTGGGGGGGGGGTGACACAAAGGAAGGCAAAAGGGTTGCTCTTCAAAAAGCCGGAACAAACCCCTTTGCCGGAATTTTACGTTTTCGAGATCAATTTTGTACAAGGATTGGTCTCTGACTCCATTCGATTTGGACAAAAGGTCAACCGGAGGATGACATTGAAACAGCAAAATCCACTTCAATCCGTAATTCCTGTCGAGAGAGAAATAGAGGAGTCCACTTATCGCATTCAAGTGTATCACACGATGTCTTAAATGTCCCCATAAAGAGATCATCAGGACATAATTGAATACTCCTGCTGGTGGACTTTTCGTCTCTGTTGTCTCCCTCCTGTCTTCGTCGTGCAAATTCCTGACAAGTGGAATTTCTCATCTTGTCTCCTCTCGCGATAAACGAACTTTCGTTTTTGTTTCGTTTTCATGCATTCATCAACCCCTCGTCCATCTCCCACTGACGAATGTGGTGGCAGTTTACGTAATTTTTCACTTTTCAAGTGGGGCGATGGATTAATGCCCGTATTCTATGTGTAACGGTTACTTGAGCATGCCATCACTCACCGGTTTCACTCGATGAACGGTAATTGAGTGAATTATGATCTCGTTTTAACCATTTTCATTCCAATCAAGTCAATCGTCGGAATCAGTCGGTTCCCGGCGATCTGTCTCCAAAGGCGGAAATCTTGTTTCTTCTCCTTCTGCATTTGTTCCCGGATTGGTTTTTGTTTTTTTGTGCGTGCCGCGAATCAACTGTTACAGCGATGACAATGAAGACGCGACGACGACGACGATCCAGTCGACTGCAATCCACAGATAGATGCAATGCAGCGGGAATTTTTATAAAGTTAATGAGGAACTTCTAAGTCTAAGGTTTTCTTCTGCTGCCATCACGTATCCTTAAACAAGCTCTTCGCTACATTTCAATCTGCTGCTGCTGCTGGTTGTAAAGTCAGTACCAACGGAGACCTGATATCCGCGTGCCATAAATTTATCCCGAAGAACGTGTATTTTCCTTTTAGCGTATGTTTGGATTGATGGGACAACATTGGTTCTTTTGACATTGTTGCAAGAGATGCCGTGTGTGCGTTTCTGTGGATCAGTCCTCACAAACACCCCTCCAGAGTGCGCTGATTTTTTTTCTCACTTTAAGGCGAATCGTTGAACAATTAAACCGGTAAACAGATCGATCCCCGTCATCAGCCGCCACCACAGCAACATAAGTACATAATTTCACTTGCAAAGTACTGTAAATTATTTCCTAACGTCATTATCTCCTCGCATCTGAGAGAATAAATAGAATATTGGATCTGTAAACTCAGTCATCACAGTCGTCGTCGCTGTCGTCGTTCTTGTTGGCAGTGGCTCTGTGCTCCTCTCTGTGGAATGAGCTAATACCCGGCATTAAACTGATGCATATACACTTCCTCATTGGTACTCAAGTTAGCGCGCACTCAAGGTCTTTTTGTATTCTCAAGCGCGGCGTTACACTCGTCGTGTGATGGTGGTTTGCAGATGCTCCACCTCGGGTAGTGCTACAACAGGATCCAACATTGTCACAATCTCGTTCGTTCTGTCTCTCTCGTTCACTCTACCCCTCCCCCGACCCGAGCTCAAGTCTCGTGAGACGTCTAAAGAACATTAGCCCAGAGTGCAAGTCGTTGTTGCGGGTCTGGATGGGACACTGGATGGGTGGGTGGCTCTCCATGCGATATGCTCGGCGATATTGGGTAATTGTTTGTTAATTGTGTTAAAATAATGTACTATGCACTCCTCGGGATAATTAAACTAAAGGAAAAGAGCTCACATACACCCACATGCGATGGTGTAAACTGTGAACAGAGGACCTTGTCTGTGTGAGACTAAGACGTCATCGTTTTAATAATCGAATATGGCGTGCGGCCAAATGAGGACATGTTCTAGCTCATCCTGAAAAACTTTCTGAGTCCTTTTATGCAGGGAATTAAAACCGACACGATGCTACCTTCGTTGTCAACACTGAAATAACAATAGGCCCTCTCTCTGTCTCGCTAACTCTCTTTATCTTTCTCTAATACTCTAGTCGTCCTTGTGTAATGTATTTCTATCAAGGAGGCACTGCGTTTACCCTTACGTGGTGTAATGGGATTTTCCAAAAGGATGAAAATTTGTCACTCATCCCACACCTCTCCCCACTGGGGAAGGAGGAGGGATGGGAGCGTGTTCTCTTGGGTGATAAGGGATAAATGAAAGAATTTTGTCGTGGGCTACACATCCGCGAAGCGAAGGTCTTGCAGGTAATAAAGAGAAGCTTATGAGACAAGTAAGCATCGAGACAAGAAATTCCTCACAGGCCCCTTTTTTGGAGGATGATTGGGGACCGTGCAGGGGGTTGTAAACACCTCTTGTGGTTTGCTGGTAGCTTTAGCAGCGATATTTTGTCCTCCCGTGGAGGTTGCTACTCCACAGCGATGGAGTAGCTTTTTATGAATTGTAAACCGCCTAATTGCTTGAAAGACGCGGGGATTTAGGAAAGTGGAACCTTGTATTGCCAGAAGTGCATAGATGGCCCCCAAAGTTAAAGACTCCGTCTTAAATCTGCTGAAACTCATAATTCTGCTAGATTGCTGTGTCTGCAAAGCAACACAGTCTAATCATCTCACACACATTCCCATTCGACGACAGATGACAATGAGGTGATGCTGATGATAGCAGTGATGATGTTAAATCAACTGCTCACTGCACATTCTATCCCCCCCTAGAAGAGAAGAAATCAAATCAAGACCAGAAATACAACATCCTTACCGCACCTCTACGTAAGCCACCCAGGGAATCATCATTCACTTAAGGAGGGGGCCAACTAAACTCGTCAACTTGCCTGAGACATCGGTGGTCTTCAAAACAGAAAAACTACACGATGTCTTCTACTACTACTACACCTTCAGATGGCAGGCTGCGGTGAAGAGACACCGAACCCGACAAGGAATACCTTTAATAAGGAGACAACGACAATGCTGACGACGATGCTTCAACATGTTGTTCCAACGTCTTTGTCGTCATAGTCATCGGAGTCGTGGACATAGCCAGATGATTCGTCTCCTGCCGTTCCCCCACAAACTTCTGCATATATTGTCAATAATTCTCCAGCTCCTAGCTCAGCTTCTTTGGTATCCACACACAGGCACCTCCTAGCATTTGCCTTCGTTTAGATCTGCTCTGTTATGCCGATATATCTCGATTCTCCGTCTCCATCTCCGTCTCCTCCTCCGCGCTGGATTGAAGTGATTTCTTATTTATTTATCTTATTTTTTGCCTTACCCACTACACACCTATCTGTATTTACGGACGTACTTGTTGTTTGGAATGTCTTATGGCTTGATCTTAATTGTGTGTGTGTGGGTATTTGTGTGTGGATGTTGTATCGTGATTGTTCTTGGGAATAACTCGTCTCTTTCTCTCTCGATTGTATAAGTCTTCCGGCGGGTAGACAGCCACAGCTAAGTGCTTGGCCTCTGTGGAACAAATTGGGCTACGTTGATAGAAAAAAAAAACACGAAAACAAGATCTTGCGGAAAGCACTTGATGACGATACACTGAAGAAGGTTTAAATTCAATAATTTGTTAGGTTAGGTTATACATATGTATATTTGTGGGTAGAACCGGTCTTTGGGTATTTTTTAGGATGCTCAGGGATGACAACGACTGAAGTGATTTTACTGTTACCAAATATTTTCAAAAGACGCCACTGTCTTAGTCATTTTTAAACGATTCCCCCAGTTATAAGAATAGCATGAAAAGCATTAGCTGCTGATCTGCAATATCGGCCCACGTCAAGTGACAATTTGAACTGTCAGTCTCTCATCGATCCTACCACATCTCTTGGATCAGAAAAATTCTTAAAAATCTATTCTAAAATCTAGCCAAAATTTCCTCTCAGTGTCGTCGGCGTACATGGGCATAATTGATGTACCTCTATTGCTTCCCCCATCTTTTCTTTTCGTCCATCAAATAATTTTGACATCAGTTCACCCGCACTCCCAAGAGGGTATTCCACCCAGCCAGACGCTCGATGAATCGTCAATACTTCACTGTTTCTCTTGAACGCGTGTGCGGATCATGCGGGGCAGCAGCGCAATTTGTAAAAGCCACTAGTTCAACTAACTTGAGATTTTACATGCTCATTCCAATCACCATCATCCCGGCGGTCTGTGTTTTGATTTCTCACCCCTTCCCCCTTGCTAGCTCATTTCATTCTTTATCCCCACAGGTATATGTATTGCCAGCAGAAGCAATGAGCAAGGTGATGACCATCCAGCTCATGCCACATCCGCACCATATTACTCCCATCCACCACCCATCTACTCACATGACCAACAACCAGTTGCTCCTTTTGCGAGCGAGCGATTGATGTGTGAATTTTTCATCCCAACGAACTGAAGGCAGAGGAACAGCAGAGCTGATTTGTTTTGATCCACATTTCTGGCCGACTTATAAGATTTCCCGTAGGTACGTGTGTGCACAATGTTCGATCGAATAGCACGCAGCACTCTTTGAAGTGTAAACCTTATTTTCCGCTTCATTGGGCCAAAGGACCTAAGATGTCATAAATCACGAAAACCACTCTCCAGCCACCATCTGGAGACCCAGACCAGGACCAGAGAGAAGAGAACGAACTGCGTGATGATTTAGGACAACTTGGCGCTTTCAGCTCACAGCTCTCCGTCTCCTAAGTCCCGGCCACGTGTGCGTGGGATCAAAAATAATATTTTGACATTGTTTTGGGCGTCGCACCAACACACTCAAACACACATATGCAACGACGAGTGTGCCAATAGACTTTCCACCTCATTGCGCACTCAGAACGCAATCAGTATTCATGCGATCGTTCTAATGACTGTCAACTTTCCGGGCCCGACTAAGGCGTACGCCGCCGTACGGTGCCGTTTGATACGATTGTGTTCGGGTGTTTGGTGGTACGTTGCCCGGAAACGGGAAGTGCTCTTCTATGTAATCATCGCTGCGCTGGAGTACCATGGAGACTGAGAGATGGTGAAGTCGCTATGAGATGTGGGTGGATAAGGATTAGGTAGGTGGTGCTGGTATCGTGGTGGCACTCCTCGATTGTTACATGCATAATTAATCATTTCGAAGGTGAAGTGTGGCTGGTGATTTACCTGTGACGACTTGGGGATTCGAATACCAAAAAGGGATTGCGTTTTTGTGGTTAAGTGGGGGTCCATCACCGGTGAGTCGACCTTTACCCAGTGACAGTTGGAAGTTAATGAGTTCGGGAGGAAATCGGTTCGTTTTAGAGGTTGGGCGGCACACAAAAAAAATGAGAAACCTCTAGAAGAGGGTGTGGTGAACCCTCAAATTTTCAAGTGGGTGCTTCTGATGGATGGACCAACCCTGCACAGACTGATTGATCTGATTCAGTCGAATGTGCTAGATGGAAAGCGTCGTTTTTGCACATAACCTAAATCTTCCGAACAAACGTCAGACCTTGCTCCGAAGTGGATAAATAATTAAAGAAAGAACGCATATCAAACACAAAAAACAACGAAAAAATCCAAAACCTCGAGACCTAATTAAAGCCACAGCTGCGCGGATACAATCGCTTTTTTTCTCTCGTCGTCGTCGTTAGCAAGTTGACTTCTATAAATGCGTAGACTTTTGTCTTTTAAAACACATGCACACACACCGACATGAGTCTCTTCCCTACCCCCTGCCCCCACTGACCAAGGATTAATTATTTTGAATTAGAAACGTGAACCGCGCGTGTGTGCATAGCTTAGCGATTGTCGGAGAGCCCCATGATGGACTAACAAAAAATTCGCGCGTATCTCGTCATAGCCTTGAGTTTGTTTCCACCGAGAAAAGATTGAATTGCGTATCGTTTCCCACAATTCTCGAAATTTTGTGTTCTGTTTGTTCACCTCTGAAGGTAGAAGAGCGGAGAGAAATTGTTGATTACGCAAGATTTTTGGCTGTTGTTAGTCGGGTACTCTAATGAGGGGAGATGTGAGGTGCTGGCGTGGCATTAATTCAGCGTCAAGCTTGAGATTTCATGCGAAACTCTTCAACACTCTCGTACCTCGTCACACGAACAAAAAACAATACCCCTTCTGATGTATTCTGGGAGTGACAACAATTGAGCCGCTGATTGTCGTGTGCAGAGCCCAGTAGACGCAGAACAATTGCGATTGCAAATATGAATGATTTTTATGGATGTTCAATGACCATTCATTTGAGGGGAGTTTCATTTTTCCTTCCTAGTCTACGTACACCCAGATTATTGTCATCAGACGGTGTGGCTGGGAAAACAATGCCAACGAATGAAGTGAGTCCGCTGGAAGAGAGGGGGAATAGTACCTGAATTGAAATGAAAAGCAGGAGGAAGCTCGAATGGTTTCTAATGCGCATTGTGTGTGCACCAAAAGCCAGATGGATCGATATGGAAGTTTAGGAAGCATTCTGTGGAGTCATTGAGGCGGATTATCGTTTCCACTCCTCTCACACACAGAATGCAGTGTTATTTGAAGGTTTTTCATGATATTTTGTGGAATAATGTTTCTGAACGAGACTCCCGGTGTTTGAAGATTTATGCCATAACGATCGGATTAAGGTGGAGCGGCGGGAGTGGGCGTTTTGTTTGTACACCGACTTTGGAGGTTATCATGAACAACATGGACTGATTTAAGCTGCTTAACAGGCGATGAAAAAAAAACTGACAACTTCAAAACTAGGGCATCCTCTCTTGTGCAAACGCGCTTCAAGATGAAGATGATGTCAGATATCCGCGTTACCATAAATCAGTCAATTAAATTCAAACCAATCTCTTTCATCTCCTTCTCAATTTCCGATGAAATCTAGTTCGGGTCAGAAATCAAATGTTTCCATCTCCATCTCCGTGACGTCTTCCTGGACAAGCGACGGAGCACACTTAACTCTGAAAAAATTGTTGATAGTCCGTCATTGCGATTACGCAGCTTCCTCGTTTCAATCGTAAACTCCACCACGATCCCGACCAGGATACCGCACGAGATGGGAAACTACTTGAAATTTATTCGATTTTCACAATTAATTTGATCGAAGTACATTTATTCTTTCTTTTCTTTACTGCAGCAACACACGATTAATTCAGCGTGGGTTCTCCTAGGCGACTCTCCAATGGGACCAGACTGAAGTAATGACGACCTGAAGAGGCGGCTGTGGAGGAGATTATGGAGCGAAGTGAATAATTGAAGGCAGGCACATACATGTATGTACCGATCGACCGAACGACAACTAACCGTAGGCGAGTGTTGTTAAGTGTGACTTGGAATCGAAAAGATTTATCGTGATGCAGAGGTTGTATCGAAGTTGTATAGAGTGAGTCAGAGAGCTGACTTGAAGCATACCGATGTGAGACTGGGTACTCTTGGTTACTTCAAGGTTGCCACGGTACATAACCGACATTGAATTTGACTGGTAATATTCGCCTCTGAGCCTGAGGTCGCTGAAAACAAAGTCAATTCCTTCCCTCAACCAACCATGAATGGATAAAAGAAAAGGTATGTATACACAAAATAATTAAAAACTACAAATAAAAACAAAATCAAACATTACCTCTTTCAGAAACGTGCTACGCGAACAAGTATCAATTAACATAAGGACAGGGATGATGACAACGACTCAAAGGATTAAAAACAATACCAAACCAAATCAAAACAAAAAAATGAATACAAAATATCACGTGTTTATGCAGAGAGATGATTTACAATTTTTCACTTCATTCTACGTGAGCCTCTTGAGCTCCTTTTTGAAATGCACCACAAATCTCTTCCGATAGCGTTCACTTCACAAAACACAGCCCAGCGCCTGTTACCTGTAAACGAGAAGAAATACGTTTTTTTATTTATTTACATTACAGTCTCACATTTGGAAAATTAACACACGGACAAAGTGAATCCTCCTTCACATGCAAGTTAGATATACCCCGAACTGATTCTGTGTGTCGATGTGTAAGTCCTACAAAGTTTTTAGAGGATGCACCCTCGCGCTTACAGAAAGTTTATAAAACTTCAACTCCAATATCCAGAGAAAGTTTATTCTTTCGAGTACTCTCCGAGACTCACTTTGTAGATGGATCTGTGGTTGTATGCGGTTCCTTCTACTCTTCAATTCAAGTTGAGGTTTATGTTCGAGTCAACGAGGTGTGTTGGTCCTGCTTCAACACAATCACTCACCGCTCACTCTTTCAATTTGAGGTTTTCTTGATTTTTCTTTTCACCCAGAGAAATCTCAGTGTGCTGTCCGTTCAAGTTGAAATAAAGTAAAACTTTAGGCAAAGCTGCTGTTGGTGATGAAGGAAATGGAGCTGGACCGGCAGTATGCTAAAGGCAAAGTCGCTGCCCCAGATGATCCTTTTGTGCACAAACCATCTAACCTCCAGCGCACCCCAACACTTTCAATTGCCCTTCTTTGAAAAAGGGAGGAAAAGAAAACATCCATCCTTATTAGAGGAGCAGTCACCCTCAGAGAGAGAGTTTTGCTGTATTTAATTTTTTTGGGCAAAGTTCCCGGTTCCTTTGTATTTCGAACTAACAGGAGCGCGACGCATAATTTAGGTCTTCACATCCCCGCCCCACCCACGCCTTATCTCCTGCTAATAGTCAAGTGTCCGCCCACCGATGTGAAAAAGCCAAGACACACTTCCCAAAGTACAAGTACCAAGAAACATTTTTTTCCCAGAGCAACCATAGATTACAATTTCAAAGCCCAAATGGCACTTCCCCACAAGAAAATTATGTGTGCGAACTGTGAGCCACTCCAACGCCACGAAGAGACCAGCCGCAGATTTACATATACACACATATATCTGTGCGGTACGTATATCTCCAGTATAATCTTCATTAAGACGAAGACGAAAACTTCCAAAACAAAAGCGGTTTCTTTTAGATGACTGAGGCGGAGAAGCGAGTGATATAACCTAATTTTCGCATCATTGGGTTAACCGAAACGATTTGGAAACAATAGACTTCCCGTTTCTCAATAGCATTCTGTGCGGTAAGGCGACGGCGACGGCGACGACGGCTGAACAGAACAGAGCGATCAGAGCGTGAGCCGTGGGAGAGTCCGAAGAGGCAACGAAATAAAGCCCCAGCCGCAGTCATCGTCCCGAAAATTAACCACAAATTCCCTATGGCGACATGGCACGACACGAAGATTTACTGAAGGCACACAATTAGTGAGTGTTGTGTGAGTGAGTCGCTGTAGCTGTGGAGGACAGAGAAGATACTAATTTTTGGGGCAAAGCCACCACATGGTTTTGCATTCATTAGTTGCATCATTTTGAAAGCATTTGTGGTTGTTGATCGATTGCTTATGGAACACCGACGGATGGTAACAACCCACCAAGCATTGCTGCACCTGCAATCTCTCCCTCTCGAATACTTTGAGAAGGAAATTCCTTCCTTTATTGCATTCTTTGGATTTTCATTTGCACTGGAAGGTGGATAGGAATTTTTTTGATAACCTGCGGTTTACATTTTATTGGTTAATCCACACGAAGTCCATCACATTCTCTTTTGTCAGAGCAGGAGGGCAATGCTGTCACTTGGGTTTCTTAAACGAATGAAGGTTCGGGGAATTTTCAAGCAAAAACCAACTGAAAGCCTCGACCGAGAGAAACCACCTTACAGAGATTGTCATACGAAACCATCATTGGACACTATCGCCTCGTTTCACTGTCATTCAACACCACGCACCCAGCATGTCAGCCATTCAGGCCCAATTACTCAACATACACCTACATCGGCTTAGGTCCGATCACGACGACGAGAGTAAATCAATCCATCGGGTGTGACATTAGGTTTCACATCAGCTCTGACCGGCCACCAAGCTGCGCTCTAATAAATTTAAAAAACCAATCAATCGATGGCAATATTAATTAACAATCAACACGAATTAGGTTTCAGAAAAAAATGCAGTTAAGACGCAAAAAAAAACTGTAACCTGACACTGGCACCGCTCAAAGAAAAACATAATCTCATTAATAATTCTTTCCCCCCGGCTCAGGTCATGTTTGGTGTGTGCACACATTCTGACGGCAGAACGTAAGGAGAAAAAAAAGAAGTGAGAACTCAGGTAAAGGTTCTTTCGCTCGTTTTGCCACAATTGACTCTTGATGACTCTTGAGTCTCGGGGTACAGCCTTATACACACACGCACACGTACGATGCGGCGGCTGCTGGTTTGAACGCATTTCATAAGCCGTACGAATCCAATCAACATATTGTGCCTAAGAACGTTACAAAGTCCCCCCCGACGACGACGACGACACCGATGCCGAACAGGTATGACGATGGAAATATGTTCCGATCAACTTAAAGTGCAACATACTTGTGCCAAGGTGCACATTACTGCGGCGAAGGGGCAAGGGAAATAGTCAGGGAGTTGGTGAAAGCACTCAAAGTATGTGAAGTGCAAGAAAAATGCGCTCAACGCGCGATTGATGTGAATAGAAGCCTTACCAAGGCCCGTCTGTGACGGAACATGCTCCTTCACTCGGAGCGAGCGAGTATGTCTCTGTGTGCCTGTTGGAACGGCTGAAGTTTGACGAAGTTTTTCACTGTAATATTCACTGGGCACACCCTGGGGAACTATATGCTGCATAGGCAACGGAACGGTTCTTTGCTGCATACACTCACTTGAAGCAATCAGCGCGGAAATTATAAAATACAAAACTGAACTCGGAAAGCGAAGACACACGACAAGGGACAAGCAGGAAAGGCCTTTGTTTTGAACTCGCGCTCTATTGTTGCCAAGGACGACGACAGCGATGACGAGGACGAAATGTGCCCACAGCCGATGCCGGCGTATTCCCGGTGTTCCCAATTTGATTGGCGAACTAAAATAACGATTATTTGTCCAAAGAGTCTTTGGTAACAGAGGCAGCGGGGAACACATTCAAGCAGTGCATGAATAAAAGGGCAATGTGCAGTGAGTTTTTTAAACATCGCCTGGAGGACACCGCTTGTGGAAGATATTCCTGATGCAATCCCCGATAGAAGTAACTACCGTTGAAGCAGGGAAACTTTCTCGTTGAGGACTCAGGAGAGAAAAAGAAGTTGAGTTACCCCAGTGAACAGAACAGCTGCATTGAAAATTGTTCGTAGAAAATTCCCCACCAAGTGGCAACACTTCACCCGCTGTTTAGGAAGTTTCCGAAGAAACGTGGCCAACCCTTGCTTTCTTAAAAAAAAAACTACATCAATTAACTAAAAATTCATCGATTTCGTGGCGAGCTCTCAATGCCACAGCCGCGGCCGCCACCATCGTTCAACCGGGACGATGGCGATAGCGTGCCGTGCTGCACTTGATCCTTGAATCAACATAAATATTCAATTGGAATTGATTTTCTCGTTCTTTTCATGGCTACACTGTGTGTGTGGGTATGTGTGTCTGGCCTTGAGGTTGGAATATTTGATTTCAAATGACATAGGTACCGATAATACAATTTCCTTCCACGACTTTGTCCTTTTGTGAAAATAACGAAACACAGAGACAAAGAGACTGTGCACATGGTGAATTGTAAAATAGTAGAACAGCTCTGCACTGCACTGCAATTGATTCCTTTTACTGCCCCTGCCTGAATCAAACAATGACGAAGAGGCTCTCTTTTCAGAGGAAGCTCTTTTGTCCGCTCGACCATCTCCGACAGCCAACAGCGATTTAAAGAAAAAAAAAATTAATTACAACACAAGTGTTTCCATACCCAGCCTGAATATGTGTCAACAGAGCCTTCCACTTGCACCCCGAGGCCGCACAAAAAGTACATCAAGCCCGGGTGTGCACTAATGAGGACGGTGAAGAATTTTGTGTGTGTCCTTTTCACCATCCATCTCACCAACTCACTACTCGTCGCTAGGTCAAGAGAGGCTGAGGGTGAGCAGAAGACGAAAAAAGACGAGGCAAAATATTTAAAATAAAATGCACACGCACGGGTAGTTTCATTAGCTGCCCTTGTGTGTGCGCGGGTGGATGTAGAGACGAGTGAGTTACTGTGGAACTCTTCTTCCTTAAACGATGACAAGTCAACACCCCATCCCTGACAGGCACTTCATGTTTTCCACCACCACCACTTGGCAATCAGAGCAATGCATTCTGAAGCGAATTTTGAGAGGCAATTAGGACTGAAGCACGATCATGGTGATAAATATTTCCACTAAACATGGAAAATGTGAAATCCTTGTGCAAACAAACAACCATGAGGATTGTACTAGTTTTTCAGTTCTTTGAATAGACACCCTCCCGCAGAAGGAAAGAGAGGATGCAACTAGGGAGGCTTTGTCAGCGTATTTGAACATCAGCTGAGGATTGTACGTAGGGATCTGCCCTAGATTGTTCTATCATTGTGCAGTGCATCATTTCTCTGGGTGGCGCGGCTAAAGGATTCATGGTTTTGGGTGTCGGATGACATTTTTCCCCATTGTTGTCCTCGTGCGCGCATATAACATTTCTGAGGAGGCTTACTAAACTTTTGCATGTACAAGGAGAAAAAGGGAGGCAATTTTTAACTTTTATTTTGAAGAGCCCTTGAGCTTGGTTATCCTGCTGAGAGATGCCTGTGTCTGTATGCTTTTGACGTTTACAATTTGAGATGTAGTTGTCGTGAGTCTAATTGTCAAAGTTTCAAAGCAATTCCAGGGGTATAATGCCATGCATACACGAGTGGTTTGCTTACTACTTCAGTTTCCCAGTTGGCAGGATGTGAGCAAGCAGAGAGGAGTGCCCTTCTGCGGCTTTGTAAAGTCATGAATGGAGCTCAACGTCACGCTGGTAAGAATCGAGTATGAAGTACCACACTTCTCTCTAAACATTCTTTCTTCCATCACAGATACAAACTTCAAAGCTCTGTCTGAAAATATAATCACCCTGCAGGAGGCATAGCAATCTCACTTCTCGATCAACAAAATAAACATAATTTCGGCGCACAATTCAGCCACACACAATATACACACAGCGAATTTTTATTTGCCAAACTTTAAATTTACAAGAAGCAAACGATTTTGTTGGTTTTTATATGAATAATAATGAAAACATCGTCCAACCACAGGTAACCGCAGATGAGCCGCCACACACACAGCATTTGCAGCCGGAGCCACTCCGCCACAGCCACTACTCTCGTGCAGTGCGATTTCAACTATTATTCATAAATAAGTCCTACGTGTATCTCATTAACACATATATCTTAATTTTATGGACGACCAACGAATGAGAGCAAAATTTAAATAAATCACAGCGAGGCACGTAATCCGCGATAACAAATGGCAGACGGCAACCAACCGACCGGCCGACCGCTTGTTGGAAAGCTTGTCTGAAAGCGAACTGACAACGAGTTTCTTAAATTTGGTGTATTTTTTAAAGCAAAAAACTGTGTCAGACGGGGAGAGCTGGTTTGATGATGTCAGGAAGGACACGTTGCTCCTGTCGCGTGTAGAATCGTGCACAGGTTGAAATATCTTAATTAATTCAAAGAAAAGAAAATCAAAAACCATTTCCCTCTGAAAGTTCGAAACAGCTCTTGGGTCATTAGTGTGAATTTATTCCCACTGCTTAGGTGTATTTGTGTATCGTAACAGTGAAGGGAAAAAAGGTTCCCAACAACACCACGTCCGAGACTACAGCAACAGCGACGAACAACAACGACTACGACAATCATCATCATTTGTCAAGTGATCATTTGTTAATTTAACTTGGAGACAGACAACACTCTCATGGGCCTTTATTGTTAGCCCCAAAAGAGACGGAGGGGACACCAATGTCGTCCTCCATCATTTGTCATGACGAAGCGCGCCGCGCTCTTTGGCAAGCGACAAAGAAGTGCAATTTCAAAAATTTCTTTTAATTTGTCTTCGGCTGACTCTTTGCGTCGAATGCCGCATCTATCCAACTCCGTGATAGAGTCGAGTACGGCTGGATGTGCCAGTAAGAGAGAGAGAGGATGAGGATAAGGCGTGACAGTTGCCGTCTGCGCTGGGCAAATTAAACTGGGTCATTTATTTATTGGATTGTATGAGTTTTAATGATTGATTGCTACGCCATTGGAGTTGCCTTTCGTTTGAAGGGCGACGAGAAGAGATGGCTCTTGTCGAATGATGTCATTTTGTTATTTGAGCTGACACGTGCCGCCGTCCGTCCGTCCATTCAATCGGAATTGGAATGCGAAAATTGTTCGAATTTTTGGGACGGAATCCTTCATCTTCCTAGTTTCACGAAATCTAACAAAGGCCCTCCAGTCATTGCAACCACAAAATTCGGTTACAATTCACAATGCCAAGCAAGTCGGCCACTTGCACAATCCGAAGCAAACAGCATTCAACTCGCGCAAGGGGCTCACAGTTTGTTCCATCAGCCTCTCCATTGGCAATCTGACAGATGCTCAGGCTCGTCTATGAAGAAACATCATTATTTTGATGGTTTGGCCGCAAAAGTGAATTTCAATTGTGACAGATGCACAGGCTCGTCTATGACGAAACATCGTTATTTTGATGGTTTGACCGCAAAAGTGAATTTCAATTGTGCAATCCGTGCGCTCTTTATCGACCCCACCCCACCAATTTGATTGATCGACTTTTTTTCACCCATTCGCATCACCAACCCTCCTCAGCACACCCTCCTTCGCCACAGGACAGAGTTGAACGCATTAGTCTGATAATTAGCCCATGCCAATTAAAACCGTATGTGCATGCGAAAATCAATTCAATTAGTCGAATCACTCAATAAAATTAACTCCTGCTGGGCTGTTCATTCCCAGAACTATTAGTCACGCCTTGCCCACTACCTCCCCGCCTGTCCAGTCACAAGTCACATGGGAGACGAAGAAACCATTCGGCAAATGGCACATTTCTCCACAAAGAACAATATGACAGGATAACAGCTCATAACGTATGTCCTTCAACAGGTTTTTATGGATTTCGCCCCACCATTCGTATGTTAACACCCAGCCCAACCGCCGCGTTAGGGGCCTTCCTCCGAGGATGATGACATTCTCGGCGAGGCAACTGACATAAACCCCGCAGTTATCCTATTTTTATGGTGGCCACCGAGAGACTGAAGATAATTGATTGATGTTCCTTCGTGCTCCGTCCTCGTTGACTCCATGGGACAATTTGATTTGATCCCGATTAGGGTGGAAGATTATTAGAGCTTGGTCCTTAGGCGGAGGCTACCCACAGTGTGACAACTAAAACCCAGAAGCCCAGGACTTCTTCCAAGGAAATAAATAAAGAAGTACTGCTCAGGGATTTGCCAAAATTACTTGATCACCCTTAAACCCTCACTTTTTGTCGTGTCTTGCTGCCTGCTGCATTCTCGCTGCTGGAATTCCATACACAACTTGCCTCCATATTGCTGAGTGTTCCGGGGGGTTCTTGCGCTGCTCTCCTCTTCGGTGCTTTCCATTTGGTATTTTAAATAATTAATTTGAGCTCCTTGGCATTCGAGCTCAGAGTAGCAAAGCAGTCTCCTCCTCAGTAGCAGCAAGGTAGCCACCATCAAGGTTGGAATGGAAAAATGTTTAAACTGAAATTACTTACAGGTGTTCCTGTGCGCCATGAGAAGCAACCGCAGTGTGTGTAGAAGGACGCGTCTTCTCTAGGCTACGTACATATAGTAGGTAAGAGTGTGAGGAAACCTTCCTTCTCCTACTAACGACCTGATTCCTAGAAATTCTCGAATAAAGTGAAACTGAGAAGACGCGTTGTAGATTTGTTTTCTCAAGCAGGGAAACATTTCAAATGTCAATTGAATAGAGTCAAAATGCCTCAAAGGACCAGGTTCCATGAACATGTGCCCATCGTCCAGAAGCACAATTTTCCAATCTTCTCCCCATAATCTCGTTAGTTTATTGATCCTTCCTCCTCGTTTTGCAATTCAAACGAACACAAACCGATGTCACCCAGCTGTCAGAATAGACTGACATTTATTGAACACAGCAGCGACTGGATTTCAAAGTTGGCAGTCCCACTTGGACATGATCTTCTGCATTTGAGATTAACAATTCCCACGGTAGTCAAGCTAGAGTTACACATTCTCTGAAATAGTGGGAAGTACAAGAATATATGAAAAAAGAAGGACCAACAAAAAAGTTGAGTTCGCCAATAAGAGAAACAAAGCATGGCGTGCTGAGTTCATGTGCGTGATACGTTAATTCTAAAAGTCTTCTGCAGCCAGTTCTAAAGTCTTCTCCGGCCACATAACTCATCAAACCGGCCTCAGTCTCTAAGCAATTAGATGAGGGAGTAATTGTACAATTTTCTACAGACGCTGTATCAGAAATCCAGAATGGGTATCATCCAACGCTAAGAATACAAGGACAACATAAAAAAAAAAAAAAATACGCATTAAAGATTAATTAACGAGAGTAGTTGTCCTCCGCGGCAGCCGACATCGTCACCGCTGTCCTTTTGTGTGACGGAAGAGCTTGCTACACCACACAACTCATGAATAATTCACGTGCAATAATCTGGCGCTCATGCGGATGAATTGGAACCGGTACCGAAATTATTTATATATCACACATCTACTCGAGCTTTGTATATGTAAACAGCAACGCCTCCCAGAGGACCATGGGATGGATCAACCGACCGGACCAGAGCTGCAGTCATATATGTCCCCTTGTGACGGTTTGAGTGAAACAAAATTCGACGGGAGGAAAAAAATAAATTGAACTTGTGTGTGGGTGTGTATTTTTTTTTTTTTTTTTTCGTTGAGGGAACTCAACAGGATCCCCGAAATTTCATTGCAAACTTCCGGTTAACTGAATCAAATGAATATGCAGCAATGGCGTCGAATGTCCCTCCGGGGATGAGGGTGAAAGGCAGTGGCCAATTCATTTCACTATCTGTGCAACTTGCAACAGTAGTAATGGTAAAAGCGGTACCAGTTCAACTTGAAAATTGAATATTAATAACGTTTTGAAGCCATCCCTCGAACCGAAAGTGTGGAGAAAGAGAGAGTAGGCTTAAAGCAAATTTTCTCATACGACTGTGGGGGCGATTCGGAGAATTAATTCTGTAATTAAATGGGAAAGCGGTAATTGGATTGACAATGTCCAACAGGAGTTGACCTTCTCCTGGTTTGGGCTTCAGTGGAATGGAACGAGATTTGGCAACGACTTCACTGATGGAAAGCGACACAGTCAATTAGATTTGAGAGGATTTTCAGTTATTTTGATATGTATGACAACCTTTAGCTTGCAGAAAATTGCAATTTAATGACCAGACGCCTTCTACACTGACTATTAGACAGACAACTTCCCGTCGATCACACTGTCTATACCTGTACACCTACCATTCCAACAACGACCAACCAAAACTACGAGTAATTAAGTTGTTAAACCCGAAAAAAAAACCAAATGTTCAGGTATCAATTATTGCACTCCGACTCCAAAGACCACCAGAGATAGAGAGAAACTGCCTGACAAGAAAATTGGAATGTGCAATTGCGAAGGTAATTACCCTTATCACGATGTGGCTGTAAATCATTCTGTCAATCTTGATGCCAACTAGGCGTGTTATTGACGCTGCAATGTGTAAAATTAAATGTTCACCCCAATTGTGTACTCGCGTACTCGAGATGTCCTTTCCTACACTCCTGGTCATTGGATCTGACCCTCTTCCCCATTTTTTCAAGTGAGTTAATGTTTTGCAGGTTTCCCATCATGCAACTGTTTTGGCCAACTGCGACCGGCATCCCTTCTGACTCTGGTCCCACTCTGCACTTGCAATTTATTTTATGTGCAATTCCCCTTGTTGAACTCCTGACAAAAAAAAAAAAACGAAAATTTTATTTTTATCTGTCGGCAGTCTCGCTGCTGCAGAAACTACAGACAGACGCTCACACAATTTGTGATTGCTATCATCGCATACGAATACTTAACAAAAACAAATGAAAAATGGAGATACATTTGTATTCTATACTGAGACCGTATCTAGACACCCACCGGATGTGGATGTGTCCAACAATTTGGTCTCCGGCCAGCCATTTGTTCCTTTTAATACCACTTTTATCATTCGGACAAGGAATCGAACCTTTTCCAGATGGATTGCGTAACAATCAGGGGGCGAGGTAGGACTGGAGTCGAAGTGCTCACATTGATCCGAATCCAGGCATGGGCACATTCTTTTAAAATGCGTAATGACCTGGTATATGTCTAATGAAGAGGATGTTTACAAATGGATTATTGTACAGTCAACGATTGGTTCCTGTTGTGATTTCATCTTCCGCATGGAAAGAAGGGCAAACAAAGATCAAAGTTCCCCTGAAGGCCAAGACTCAAACCTGGTCGGTCTATTCTACATGAAGGCAAGCGGCAGTAACATATGCCCGCCGATCATTTGACAGTATTACATTGTGATGTAATAATGGCCGCCCATGTGTGCCCCCTACTTCGTCGATCAATGTTCAGGTAACAGGTAAGCCGATTATATGAAACGAAGCCGCCACAACGTCTGGCCGATAATGAAGAAATTAATTTCCCTGATCACTTTCGGCCGGTAGCTGACATAATAAGCTCGTATTTCCTGTTCATAATTTATTTCCGCCTTTAAAGCTTGCGAGGGTCGTCGGCTCATATGTCATATAGAATCGTCATCCGCTTCCCCAACTCCGGCTCTTTATGGCGAGTTCGTGACAAATTTCGTTTTTCGTATGTCCAGCAAATGTTTCTTTGTTTACAAATTTGCAAACAGGAAAAGGGAGCGTGGTTCTGGCCACCGATATCATTCTACTCCCCGTCACAGTGCGTAGGTAACTTGATCCTTGGCAAGTTATTCTCCCTCTTGCCTGAATGAAGACAGAACTCAAATCAAAAATTCAAATGATAGAATTGAATTGAAAAGAAAACAATGTGTCCACCTCCTCGCCCGCAACGGCAACGACTTCATCCTCCCACTTCTGGAGGCCTGGAAGAACGCAGCTGCCTTAATGATTATTAATGTGCCCTCTCAGATACTGACATGTATCTGTGGCGGCAACCTATTCCTGTAGCATAAAATTATTTTAAATGAAAATTCTTTGAGATAAACCTTTAAAATATGGTTTTAACTGCCGTTCGCCTCCTCCAGCAGTCCTACCAGAAGCAGCTCCTCCTAGGGGGGTGGCTTGCAGAATATATCACGAGTATTTTTTATGCGTACACAGATGAATATATGCATGTATTTCTTTTATTCGTTTTGAAGTATAAATTCGGTGTCTTTGCCTTTACCAGACTTAGGCAGCGCAGAGAGACTTTTTTTTATCTGTGCTCAAACTGCTAATGGGAAAAGTATTAAGTTAATTTATATTTTTTTCTCTCCTTCGTCTTGTTTCGAACGCCGGGGAACGCGCACGACAAGTATGTGTGATTTATGCGGATTTTAATACAACCAAACATGGAGTGCGTGGCGTAATTAATTCCGATGGATTCAAGTCGTGTGACGAGATAGATTGCTGCGTGCATCCGTGGCTGGTGTATGTATTTTTCACCCGAATTATCATCTGGTCAACAGTTGGATCTTTTCGGGGAGTGCAACACTCCGATAAGCGTTATATGAGTTCGGGAAAGATAAGTGAGGTGTAGATGGATTTATTGGCCTCGGGACAGTGACTGGGAAGTCGAGTAATCTGTCATGTGGAAGTTTCTTGAGTTTATGTGACTTGCTGTCATGTGCGACATGGTCTTGATAGAAGTATCGCCAATCTGAAAAGACATTCGATGAATCAATGCAATCGAATGGACACAAAAGTCCGCCTTATTTCTATGCTCCAGGAAGAAGTCAATTCCCTGGCAGTTAAGAAAACTATGGCAATAGCATAACAGTAGGCCTTCATACGGCCTTCGTGAGTGCATCCTTGCAGGGCACCCATACCATTTCAAGCAATTTTCCACAAGTACCTTGCCTTCATTATTTTCATCAGCAACACGGCTCACCTCCTTGCATCAAACAGCGGTAATTCCGTTGAAGTGGCTGCACATTTTCGACGCGCTAATGGTCGTCCACTCATCCTGCTAACAACTAGTTCCCCACCAGTTCTCACGGCAACATCTCGTTCAAAGTGTGCGCGCGAGAGTATTTCAAAAATTCACAATTGAAGGTCACAGAAACCACCCATACACACATATGCTATAGAACGGAGCGAATCCACTTAAGCTTAACGCGCTAGCAGCAGACTCCTCCACACGCAAGCATAACAACATCTCTAACAAGGGTAACGGGAGGAAACCAGCCCTAATGCCTTCACTTTTATGATAGCTACACTTGTTGTCCTGACGTATGGAATGCCTCATCCCCGGTTCAGCGTAAATAAAATGACAGCTGGCGTGCGAATTAGAGCCGACCAACAACAAAAACAGCAATCATACTGACAAAATTAATCAATTTTTTCTCCCACCCTCTAGGGGGAAGTTCTAATGTAACTGCAATGGACCGCCGGGTCACGAGAAGGAAGTGATGTAATTATCCACACATCCAATCAATTGGAGTTTCTCAGGACCACAGAAACCAGGGAATCCCTAACGCATGTAACTTTGTCCGAGAAGAAAAAGAAAAAAAAAATTAAATTACCACTTTGCTATAATTAATCCTTTTTAGCGATGGGGTGATCACTGAAATTCACACCAGCTCGGTGGTTCACAGTCCGTCGTGTTCCAATTTCGATATTCAATAGCTCTGGGATTTCTGCGGATCAAGTGCACATCTTTATTCGCCAAAAAACACACACAGGTACACGTTCACAAAACATCTGCTTTATCACAAGAATGCTGAATCCACTTCTCTCTTTTTTGCTCCAGAATTTCACAAAATTCCTTTCCGAGGGCAAGTTGAAGGAATTTGGATAAAATCGCACGCGAGAATATCGAGAGGAAAAAAAGAAGATATGCCGACCTATCACAAATTAATTGCTTATACAAAAAACGAGACCGAATGATGAGGACCGTAAAAAGGGACGAATTCGAATCTGAAACGATGTAGCGTTGTGCTAAAGTTGCGGTTGTTTCAGATTTTTTTTTCTATTTGTTGTAAAGGCTACCAGAGACAACCTCCGCAGCCGCATACACTTATCGTGGAAATTGCAAAGAAAAACTCGTTTTCAACAACTTTACTATCATATACCCATGAATGAAACTTCAAGAGACAACGCGCTCTATTACCACAACGAAGTGGATGATGATGATGATTATTATGATGACTACTACGACACGACAACGACAACGACACGGACACCGACAACTAACAACACCGCCGACGACGACAAAGTTTGATTTGACGAAAACGGCACGGAGCGAAATGACATTGGAAGCAACTATGGCATACACGCCAGCGTTATCACACTTCGAGGGTGAATTCGTTACTGAATTGGTAGGAGCAAAACGAAACCAGTAAGAAAAAATCATCTGTTTCATGAGACGGAACTCTGAAGCACCGGCAGCGTTGCCACCACAGTACTTTTGTACCAAAATATAGTAAGTTTTTCTTTCCGACTCTACACCCTTCGAAATTGTGTCTTTATTTTTATTTAAACATTGAATGTATATACTTATACTTCTTATTAATTTACTATTTAGTTTTGTACCGCGAACTGAGTACTGTTTCGAATTACTTGCTTCTGCTTTTGCTACTTTTTATCAACGATTTTACTACCTTTGGCCACAATCGAGCGGCAACCCTACTCTGCAGTCCAATCCGAGCAAAACATTCCCTAGATAAATTCACCACACCACCATAGGAGATACTCTTTCGACTCTCTTCTCTCTGCATCTTTGTGCAAGATGTTTCTCTTAAACAGCGGCGACTGGTGTGTGCGATGTTTTAAATATTTCTGGAGAAATCGAATCGAATTGGATTCAAAAGGTATTCCAGTTGATGGTTTTTTTTGCACTCACTTTCGTGTGAAGCAGTGGAGGAGACACGCGGGAACTCTGAAAAGTGTACGACCGTTACGAGATTCAACAAATTCAAATCGATTTAAACTGACCACACTGAATTGCAAAGAGCGAAAATTACAATTCTCACCTCATGACCCGAGGAGAGTGAGTTACTGTGGAGTGGGAGAATTTTGCAATTTCCGTGGAGCCTTCTTCAACCCGAACGTTCAAATGGTTTAGCCGAAAGAACACAGCCGCATTCATCAGGACAGAGAAGTAGTCCTGAACAAACGATAATCGGTGTCCATTAGGAAATTAAAAACACATCAGAATAACATAACAGAATAATCCAGACATCCTTTCAATGTTGTGGGCCCTGCTTGAATCATCAACAAATCCCACGGTCCTTCAAAGAAGAAGAACTGACCTAACTTAATTCAACACCAGTCTTTGAGATCTAACACCTGTTTTATGCCCACCCTGTTCGCTCTCTTACTCCACAGTCCACATCACTTGAAGAGAGACCACAACCAAGCATATTTTTACCACACCTTGTCAATTGGACGGCATTTTTTGTGTGCGTTTTGTTTCTTTTTATATTTTACGTTCTTCCCACAAAATTAATAGAAGAAATCCGTGTGGAAAACGATGACGAACAAAAAACATCACTCTTAATTCGAGCCTCGGGCCTACTCCAACACGAAATTCCTGGAGTTAGCATTCCTTTCGTCGCAGGAAGAGACAACGGCAAAGCAGCACGACCCAACAAACCGACAAAATGTATGTATGGACTTTTTTTCGTGTGTTTTCCTTTTACTTTTTGTTGTGTGTGGGAATGTCAGTGGGCATGGTAGTGTATGTGTGTGTGTGTGTGGAGTTGAGGGATACGCGCTATGGCTTTTGTATGTCGTCTTGTTTTGTTTGTGGTATTTATAGCCCGACGACGCTCCTTCTTTTTGTCTATTTTACATAAAAAAGCGAGGAAAAGTGGTGACCAAAAAGAGGCGGAAGAGCAGAGGCACCATGGAGCTGGGTGCCGACTGGACAGGCTCAGCACAGCGAAAAAAAAGACGACCGAAACGGACCCCGAAACGCGATGACAAGGAGGAGACGATGGTGATGGCGGCAGCGGGACACATTGAAACCGAGTGTGGAAATGAAGTGTGTATCTGAAAGATATTTAACAGCATGATAAGGAATCTTATTAGTTTAGATTTATCTTGAGGGGGAGGATGGGGAGCGAACCTTTTTTTCCTCGTGTTCTACACTCCTTGCTTACGGAAAAGAAAACAATTTCATGTACAGGGACCTGTTTGCGGGGGAAGACTGCCTGCCGAACTGGGATTGCCTTCGAAAACGAACTCTCTGGAGGAATGAAAATATGTAGTTGGGATTGATGTGTAATGGGCGGAGAGGCATTTAAGTCTTAGTTTGTGTCCGTGTCTGTCTTTGACGGGGCGGCGGGGGAGAGAAGGTCAATTTTTAGGGCCGATAGAATCTCACTTTTCCTTTTTGATGATTTCAGTGATTTTCATGTGTACCATGCCCGAAGGGCAAACCTCCCGCCTGGGTTGGTAGTTGAATTCATTCTTCTTCTCGTCCTTTTTCTCCTGCAGAAACCTCTGAGTTGACAGATTTGTACAAATGGGTGGGGAGACGATCTGTCATCCAGCAATAATGGACCTAGTACTGGGGGGCTGTTGCTTTGTGGAATTCTGGTAACACGTTCTTTATGCTTTGGTTGACCGACACAATGATTGTCTTGACATTGGTTTCTTTTCAGGTGCTGGCTATTTACAAGTTGTCTCTGACTTCGGTCTGTTCGCCGCCGCCTCTGGAGTGTCGACAAAATGCTTTGTCACCTAATTTTCGAATGGGCGGGGTAAGAGGGGAAGTAAGTGTAAGTGGTGCCACAGGTGTGTATACACATGTGCGTGTAACTTTTATTTGCTAAGCAGGGTCAGTCACTTGTTGGACTTGGATTTGGTTAGGTTAAGTTGCGTTTGTGGCTGTAATGTGACTAGTAGACAAAAACTATTATCACCGCAAATGTGTGTTTATGGGATTTCTGGTTTTTTAACTTTTTCAACAAAGAGTACAACAAGAACGCTTTCACTTGCAATACTAGAATCTTCAGACGTTTAACAAATCATCTTTAAGGCTTTTAATCTGATTCGCTGACCTCACCGATCTCGCTCGACCTGAACCAAAACGAACGATACATACATAAATTCGTATGTGCCTAATGGCCATCGACCCACCTTCCAAGGCCACACTCTGAACGGTCAATTAAACTACTCCATTTGGGAAAACAAACACAAACCTTTTGGACACATCATGGATTCCACGAAAGCGTCGTTGTTGATTCCGTTGTCGATTCGAATTCATGAGAACCGCTATCGATAAGTCCACCAGCGAAAAACTCAATTTTCCACGAAATGTATAATTACGGCAAGCAGTTCATTGGAAACCACACTCAGTGGGTGGAGGTGGGCATTCACCTGCACGAAGTCAGGGGGATGACTGCTCACGCCTAATCTCAGTTGTGCTGTGTGTAATGTCAGTCGTAAGGGCAACCACAACACAGAGCTTCAGCGACGTGTTGTGTACGCCGTGAAAGGATTCAAATCCCTCTATGATCCTCGAGTACAAGGATTTCCAACTTCAGACATGACGCGCGTCTTCCACACAATGGTCATAATCGGAATAATTTATAATGTTTATGAGAATTTAGTCCCCTGCTTTTGACTGCTGCCTGGTGTCTAAAAGGGTTTAAGTTGTAGCGAAAGGAATTTGGGGGGTTCTTCTCCCAGCACACACAACAATGATGGTGATGATGATGACGGCTTTTATGGGTGACTTGACGGCCAGGAAACATGTTTACATATGCTAAGCATATTCCCCCTTTGGGTTATCCGTCACCGTGCGTTGACGACAAAGGGAAAAGGATTTCTTTGTAAGTGCGAACCTCTGCTGAAAAGAGAAACGAGTGCATTAATTATACTTAACCTTAGCGTGTACAACTGATGTGTTGTAATCATGAGAGGTGTGTGTGGGCATATCCAAAAACATCATGCATCGAGTACATAACCCTCGAACTGCTGTTACATGAGTTTCTTTTGTGGAGCCACTTAAGGGCTGTACCTGCGCCATAAAGGGGATTTTGATGGCAGTAATGAAATGACACATCATGGCAAATGGGATCAACTCAATAAATACCCCTGAACATGGACACGACCAATTATAGTGGATAGGAACTAGGTGCTGACGCGCGTGCTTGAGGTGCGAACAGCAACAGCAAAAAGAATTACACATGCGATGTAAAAGAGGAAAACCACAAGCAATGTGTGCCGGCCGAACAGTTTCGAGCCATAAATTGACTTCCGCAAAGAGGAAGGAAGTTTCGCTCAACAATCGATCATGCAAAAATGAATTCTGGATGATTGTATTTTTTCCACGAAATTAACGAGATCTCTGTCCCCTAGCCGAGCAGGATCAGTGAGCAACGAAGTAGCAATGTCTTAGATGGTGACACACCTCTTTCTTAGGTTCACAAAGAAATGCTTTCGACATTATCAGAAACACAGAGCAGAACGACAGCGAAGGAGCTGTAGCCAGCTGGTGGCGGTGGCGGGGCTGTGGAATCATTTGCATAGATGATATTATGAGTGTGGTACCGTCTATTGGAATGAAGGCGCAGCCGTCTGAATATTTCGCTCAGTAACTGTATACCGTTCAATGGAACTTAGGATTTTTCAGTTACCCATAGCTATAGTAACGTAGCCGCCATTATCACCATCATCATTTGGAATGGAATGGAAAAAAGGTGTAGCTTTCTGATCTCAAGAAATGTGTTTTTGTGGCCAAATTGAATCGCGTTTCCTTTGCACTCGAATGTGAAAACACAGGAAGTCACTGCTATCTCTGCATCGAAGAAAAGGGAAATTTTAAGGCTTCACAAACAATGGCTATAAACAAGTCCCTGGCGAGTACAGTTACTCGGTCACGCACGTTAACAACGAAAACAATCAGTCAGCGTCGCACAGTCCGAGTCTGAGTCGGAATTGAAGTTAAAGTGAACGCGTTGTTTCATGGGTCTTCTTCAACCCTTATTCCTCCAAATGGTGTCACATTTCAAGGTTTTATTTCGAAGTTTTATGGTATCCTCAGAGAGAGAGTGTGGCGGCTATTTGTGGTATTGCTTTGTTGTCTGTTTCAGCAGACTGACTTGTTCAATTCAATTCACTGATACATCGAAAGTTGAGTGAACTCTTACGCAATCTCTGATAGATTCACATTCAATCGGTCGCCAGCTTCGACGTCCCATTCGCAAACTGTTACAGCTGCCGCCACAACAAATTAGTATTCAAATCAACGTCTCGTAAGTCTCTCCCACATGGATGGAGATGGATTAAATGAAAGTTAAACGACACTTTCCCATTTGACAACTCAGGCGTAATGCCTACTACTAATACATGCTCTTTGTACTCGCTTAACGAATTTAATGCTGAGGAGGTATACATAGGTACTTATTGCTTAGCACGATTCCAATAAATATCGACGCCACCGCTTACGTTCATGCGTTGCGTTTAATGCTGCACAAAGCAGTCATCCATTGCAAATAGGCCGTAATGATGAATGTCAATCGCTCCCGTGGTGAGTCTCGTCGTTTCTTCTGACACTCCTCCGTGCCGTTGTCGTTTTAGTCGTCGTCACAGATCACCCTCCAAAAGAGCTTGAGCGCCTATCATTAAGCATTAATTGTGAACCGTAGTGGAGTGGCACAAATTTTACGCCAGCGTCTGTTTGTCGTCGGTCTGACTGCATGCACAAACATCGACCCACACACGCATACAAATTTCGTAACCATGGCGCGACGTAAAACGACAACTATCACGGGGGCGACCATGCCAAAGTGTTCTGTTTGGCGACGACGCACGACGACGACGAACTTTTGTGAATACGAGACTGCACCAACGCAGTAGAGTCCTCTCATCCGCAATGCTTCACGTTTTTCAACATAATTTACGACATCGACAGTTCTGGATTCCGGTGAGTCGGCCAACAGGACGACGACGCGTCGTTTCTTCTTTTAAAGCGAGCATTGTCGGTCGATGTTGCTTGACCTTAGTCCGCTGCTATTATACAAATCGCATGTGTCATAAAATACAATTCGATTCAACGAGGCGGTGGAGGAGGAGGATGAAGTACTACCGCGATTGCGGAGAGAAAGTAGTTTCTGTTTGTCGAATCGTTTCTTCATTTAAAAGAGTTTGCCTCACGAAAACGAGTGGTCGAAGATTTTAAGTGTTTTTTTGGGAGGTCTTGGGGCTTAATTTATTCCAGATATAATCCGTATAATCAGCTATTAAACTTTTGATATATCGCCATCAGTAATGACCTTATAATACTGATGCTGACTGATGCCGATGACGACGATGGCGACGATTATGAGGTCTTTTGGTGGTGATGGTGGATGAATATTTTTCAGTGTTTTGTCGCATTAATCGCCCTCGGAAGGGTTGACGTTTATTCAAATTAACCGCTTTGTGGTTATGTCATCATTGACATGACAGTTGGCTGTCTTGGAGGATGACAGTTCGTGGTTGACAAGCGACAAAGCAAGACGTGTCTGATGCATCAATGTTCCCGTCTCGAAATCAAGGCAAAGTTACTTATTTTTTGAACGAAAAAAAGGCGAAAAATGTCTCGTAACCCTAAACCAACCCACATTGGCGATTTTCTTCTGAAAGCAGATAAGACGCCGAATACCTTCCGCCCATGGACATCTGATACACTCAGTCGAACATCGTCGTCGCCACCAAAGAAAACGAGAAATTGCGACGAGGACAGTTAATACGAGTCTGAGGCTCTTTCCATGCTGGAGGAGAGAGAACTCATTTCAAGTTCATGTGCGCAACGGAGATTTCATTGCGAACTGGAGTGGAAGAACATTACGGCTACGACGACGACGATGTGTGTACCTACAGCAAGGTAGGCATCATTTCGAAAATCCCCTCCCCACGATACATCGAACAAATGAGCCAACTCAAAACTCTTCAATCCATGGCTAAGAAAACAGAAAAAAAAAATCCAAACCAGCTCCAGTCACCAGTGCCACTCTGCGAGCACATACGCAACATCATCAGAGCAGCGCGGTATCGTCATCGCCATCGCCATCATCATCATCATCATCATCATCCAGCATCGACTCTCGAAGGCATGCGGCCTAGTTTCTCCATTCAGAAATCGAGATACATGTTTTGCGCAGTATAATATGTTGTTTGCGTTCTTTTATATTTCCATTCCCACCGCACTGTGGCCGATCTCGGCGGCGGCGGCGTGATGCACGATCTGCTGCAGCCGTCGTCGTCCCACCAAGCTAGCCAGTCAAACAGCATCTTCATCGTTAAATCCAAGAAATGTAAGCCGAAAACAAGATTTAATTTAATCGAATCGCGAGGAGAAGATAATTATTGCAAGCGAACGAGATGTGACAGGGGATGTCGCTGCTGTTGGCTGCAGATATTGTGTCTCTGTACACCTTCCCCCTTCCCACTAACTACCAGGTCAGGATTAAGAAACAATTGCCACGCAGCATCCATAAATCTTCAGCTGTCGTTCATTAGTATCGTTATACTTGTGAACATATTTCCCACGCTGGCATATATGGTATTTCCCAACGAGGAGGACGACCTGTTATTCTTCCATCTCTCTCACTTATTGCTGAATATTATCTCACAGTTCACACACAAAAAAGGACATATGCAGAGTATCCTCTGAAATATGATTTCATGTACCTGTGAGCTAAACAAACATCGGGATTTTGAGGGTCAATTGAATTCATTGTTGCAGAGGAATGTTGGTAGAAGCGCTATCCTTTGATGGTGGGCTCAGACATACGGAATTCCAGTGAATCTCGACGATTCGTTCACAAATTAGGGGGCGAGCTCTGTCATTTGTAGTTTCTGGATGACCTTTTAATTGTTTGATTGTCATGTTCTCGAAGATGTTTCAAGGTTCGATGGGACGTGCAGAGAATTACTACGGAATTTGTGGGAAGACCAGCAACAGATGATGGGTTTTTATGGCCATGGGAACTTCGTTTGAAGAATAAGGTGAAGGTGTAAAATCAGTGATTGTACGTGGCGGTGTAAAATAGTTGTCTTTTTAGTCAGGTCGACTTCGAGTCTGTGCGACAAAGGAACAGAGGGCGGCAGCGCTTAAGGTGACAGTACGAGCGTGGAAACGGACCTTAATCAGCTGGATGCATCCATAAAGCAGTTCTGATGGAAGAGGAGAATAATAATAAAGATGGAGTTTTCCGGCCTTCTGCAAACAGAGACCAAAATACAATCTCACGCTGTCCATACAACACAACAGAAAACATAAAACAAAGCTCACACTTAAACATCCCAATTTATGTATAAAATTTCACTTTTCAAGCCCTTGGTGGCGTTCGCAACAAAGTCGACAGGCAGTCACCGCGGTCACATCCACTGGCCCTGCCATACAGGCTACAGCATAATCATTGCCATTGCACATCACATCACTCTCATACTACTTCATCGCTCAACATCGTTCCATAATATTCTTGACGTCTATAGCATATGAGAGTGTGAGAGAGGGAGGGAAGCAGCAGCAGCATCACCAGCTAGCCATGTACATACGAATGCATGCATTGCCAGCAGACGAAACGAGTCTGCAGTCGTGATGAGAACACCAGGAGATCGGCGCGCTTCTCCAGCATCTGGAAGATTCCCACATCCTTCAAAGGGCAATTGCACTCCTCGTCCAACCTCGGAATGCCTCATGTTCCTCTTGAAGTTGACTTTGGCTTCGATTGCTGTTCAAGCACACTACTACTCTTCTCGCTCTCTCTGCGCTCTGCATTGTTTTGTTCGCTAAAATTGATGGTGCATTGTTCGGTGCTCTAAAACAAACTTGAAACATGAACCAGATTGACGTGTCTCGTTGAGTTTTTGGTCGCCCCTTGTTCGTCTTCTCCTACTTCTAGACTTTCCTCTTTGAGACAAGGCATTCCAATGCAGCAACGATCGAAGGTTGTAATTTGGCGTACTACGTGACTTTAGTGGCCAATAATTGTTCACAAGTCATAGGCATGGATTGCCTCTCAGGCCAGTTCAGATGCCTTTCGAATCAGCGGAGTGTGGACTTTGTCATCGTGTCGTGGCACTGGTTTCAAATTCCATATCCGACACATGATAAACAAAAAGAGGACTTGCAGATCAAATCAATTAGTTAATCAATTCCCCTTACCTCGTGGCTGGAGCTGAAAATGAAATAAAAAAAAATCGGTCCAAAAGTCAACAGCTAAGACATGATTTGCATGTCAGCAAATCATTACCGACCCCTGCGACTAGTCCCGTCGGATTGCATGACCGAGGGTACAAACAACGCTGCTGCTACTCTTCTTCAACGTTTCATCATACGATGACGTCTGACTGATGGCGGCTACCGTACGTGCCCATCGCAGAAACATGCATTAACATTATTTGCTGCTGATTTGCATATTGTATCATTCTTTTGGAAGACCAAAATTCATTTTCCATTTCCTCTTCCACTTGTGGATGACCGTTGAAAACAATTTCACGTAACGCCATCGATGACAATTGGATTGTATTGAACCTTCTTCTCCCCATTCATTGAGTTTAATTGTCGAAAACAGTGCGCAACAAACCAAACCCTATGAAGAGAAGGAGAACACAACAAAAGAAAAAAATCGAAAGTATATATATCTGCACGAGTACGTGTTTCGTATATCGGAAGGCGTACAATAGCTAGTGGTGGTCTGGTGGTTTCGATGGTGGTGGTGTTAGTTAAGACGGAAGTTTTGAGTCACTTTGTCGTGGTCTTTAGCGGAGTAATCGAATTTGATGGGGGGAAAAGAGAGAAATGAAACTGACAATGAGTAGTCCCCGCAGATAGAGTTGGCAGGCATCGCATGCGGCATAGATGGAGTAATGTTTGAGGCACAAAAAGAGACTTTAAAAGAGTTAGTTTTCACTATTCACTGTTGATTTTACGGGAATTACCTCATATGGTTGTATTGTGTATTTTTTTTTTTTGTGGGTTCTCTCTTTCCCACCCACTCGTGTTGTTTGTCGAGAATAGAGATGCCATCAGCTTCAGTTGGGAGTCTTTCAAGTGAAGGGTTTTTTGTTGTTGAAGTTTAACTTAATAGCTCGGCGGGTTTGATGGTGTGGTGTGGGACATGAATCTGCGATAAGCCCATTTTCTTGGAGAATAGTGTGTCGTTAGGTAATTTTGACATTTCAGTTGCATTTAGGTTAGGAAAATGCCCTTTCACCAAATCAAGACATGTCGATTTTATTTTTCAAACAAACCGTCACCATTTCCGATTTGTGTGGAAACCTTAAAATTCTGTCCGACATCTGTTCAAGTTGTCTGTTGTCTGTATACCACACCTCTCTCATATAGTTCAATCCTTCTGACGCAAACACTAAGTACATATATCGCATGCTGGAAAGAGACCAGAATTAGTTTCGACAGTAATTCCTCACTGACCTAGAGAATGGGTCTGCACCTCATTTCTAGGAAATTACCACCCATGGCTTGAGCTTCACCTGAGGCAAGACTGACAGCACTATAGATATCCACAGCATGTGCCCCCTCACTCATTACAATCCGACGACTGCGACGGACACGTGACACAAAGGAAACACAACTAAAATCAGAACCGAGGGACACTTACTTCGGCCTCCGCTTGGCCGGCTACCTCTGGTGGCCTCTTCAAATTGTATTTACATCCACCGTAAGCCCTGCGATGACTATCTCTAAGGAAATTAAACTAAAAACGTATAATTTCGCGTGAGCATTCATGCCTTCGGTCTCGGGCTCGGAGCGTCGGCATGCAACGCAACCTCCTTTTCTGATACACACAGCGTAAACGTGTCATTATACGAGTACGAGGAGTAGAATTCAAGCAACCTAACCTATATATTTTTGTTGAATGTGGCACGATGTGACGTTGTGGCATGGGGCATGCGGCTGGTTTGTTCTTGCAGTGATCTCATCTACACTTCGTCATCGTGCGGCTAACACACAAGCCGTCATATCAACAGCAACACTATTTGGAATGAATAAACGAGTTCAGAAAAGAGTCAGAGTTGTTTACCATATCCCCTGTCCCCGCCCATACCCCTTCGCAGCCAGTGACCAGGAAGCGGCATAGTAATAAGAAGATGATGATAATGCTGATGAAAAGGAGAAGTTGGAAAAATTGGAAATGTGTAAAGATACTCCCGCGGCAGCCACACACGACACTGGACCACTCCATTAGCCACGATCTTCACATTTGAAAACCTGTGGAATCTCATACTATATGCAGATGTGTGTCTCAATCTCGCTGGACAAGTGTGCATTTGTTCCACGTAACCGAGATACATTGCGCGCTTTTGTATACATGTCACCTTAATCACGGCCTGATAGATGTTGATGGGATTGTTCATTCACTCAATCTCTTCTCGCGCAACTGATCAGTCGGCAGTCACCAATCCACGTGTCGCATGTGCATACGTGGCGACTGGCGGCACAACGCACAAAAGCAACGCTTTTCGAGCCACTTAGCGCTCGGGCAGACATTCCGATCTAATGAAGACTAATTTAGTTGTCTCAGCCAAAGAAGAAGAATAGGGCACAGGTGAAATGGGGGGGAAATTTTCCATTCAGTCCCAGTCCCAGTTCCGTCCATTCATTTCGGGGACACCACAGGTGAGTGCACTATGGCGTAGGTTGCGATCAGAATTTGAGAGATATACATACATTTACGTTTACACCGGTTGTAGATACTTACAATATCCTCGAAATTGTTCGGTTCCTTCATACCATGACGTTGGTTGCTGTAACGAAAGAGAACAAAGTATTTCATGTAATCACTGTTTACTTGCAACAATTCATTTATGTATTTTCAAATGGAATATGACATGCAATGTGTTTGCCTGCCTGCCATGCTTCCTCTATTCACTTCTTGTCTAACTGTTTTGCTTCCTGTTGGAGGAGAACAACAGCTATGCATGTATACAATAACATTCTGCTAAATAGATACACTTCATGCTCAAGTATGTGCTACAACACAGCTTCCTGTTTCTGTCTTCGGAACACACTCTACGCCACTCTTGTGTAAGTGTGTGTATGCATTTCAGCCATAAACTGGGAAGAATCTGAAGAAAAGAAGACAAAAATAAAAGAGCTCTGGAGCTACACATTGTTACTTCTTCATCAAGTGATCCCACTCTTTTGCACTCTTCTCCTACTGCTCTCCTCAATCCAAGTGAATTGTAATAAATAGAGCATAACTTCCTGCTCTACTCCATCGCATATATGTGGAGGACTGTGTTGTATGCCACCGCTCATTCTGAAGCACCGCACTGCTGCCGTTTGGAACATTTCGCAAGACGGTGATGATGATGATTGTGTTGTTCGATGATGATAAATTGCGATAAACTAGACTAATGTATTCCTTTGGGGGAGATTAGCTCTAGGATCGACATAAGAGGGAACGGAAAGCTGTGGTTGTCCGCACACCAACTCTAAAAAAGGTCTAACCGATCGGAACATGCTACCTAGGAGCATCGAGCGTCTTTCTGTTCTAAGGAATCCCTTGGCGCTAGAGAAAACTGAAATCCTTCATCCTACAAACTAGCAAGCAACAGAATCAACACTACCTGGAACGCTCTTCTTAATTGATAGGATATACTTAATTCTAATTGTCTCCCCATTCCGTCACAATCCTCAATTGGTCTCCAGACTTCCCCCCGCTCCGCCTGATATATCGATGGTACTTCTCTCCACTTTTAACCATAATTTTCAATTCTGTTCACTTACAGTTAAAACCAGCCGATTTGACATCTCGCATTATTCTTGACATTTCAACGTTGGACCCCAATTGAAAAAGTGAAAGGCCAACGAAACCGTTTCAAAAGTATCAAGTATCAGTCCAATTATCATACATCGATTACAGCGAACGAAATACCTGTTTTCCAATTCAAAACTCTTGCATGATCATGACACATCGACCAAATGCAGAGAATGTCAAGTGGATTTGTTTTCTGACAGGCTTAAGCCTACCAAGCAACGCAGCTGTCAATTCATCATCATCATTTGCATGCTGCTGTTGGTCTTGGAAGCATGGGTGCAACCACTCGGTATTATTAATGTCATCAAAAGCGTACCAACTCAAACGCTGAATTGTACGTTGCGATCGATGGCCGACCACAGAGCATACGTAGGTCGGACTTAATCAGCTGTCTATGCCGCCGCGGTGTTGCTGCGCTATTCCCTAACATGCGAGGCCGGTCTGAAAGCACATTGTCAGACATTCCTCCATCTCATTAGTGTCAAGCCAAGGCATGATTTTCGGCTGGAGTCTGGATACATAAATCCAATAGAAAGCGGAAGTGAAAGACTAAATGACAATCAATATCACGAGTCTCTCGGGCAGATGTGTCCATCGGACGAAGACAGAAAAGGGGACTGTAAAGAGTGAAGAAAACGAGGCAAATGAGAGAAAATAATATGTGATTGTCGCAGTGATTCTAAATGCTAATCAGAGGTGTAACGAGATTACCTGCGATTCTCCTTGTGCACACTCTGATCGAATACAAGCCCGTCTCTCAGCCGTGAAATTACTCCTTAACTGTTGTTCGCAGCGCACAGACAAACAGGGTGTATAAAAGAAAAGGGCAGATAATTGCTTTCAGTCGGTCTTATTTCCTCATTGTTCTGCATTTCGCCCGACTCTTCTCGCAGTGGTCCCCGCCTCTACACCCTTTCATTCTGCAACAGCAGAAGCACACCATCGATTACATCCGGTGGACATGAAAAGCAATAAGAGCACTAAAACTTGAAAAATTGCGTCGCTTTCCGATAGAGAGAGCAGCCAGATTGGACGGAATATACCATCGCAATGTCCATTAGCTGTACACTAGTTTGTTCACCGCAAAAACATTTATCGCCACGCGGCGTTGACGGTCAAAAAATCCTTCTCGCCGCGAAGGAGGAACAAGGATGGAAAATCTATTTGCTGGAGAACTTACTGCTGACGAATGCAATGAGGATGTGGGGGTGGAGGTGGATGTCGTCGACAGCTGGCAACAAACAAACAATATGACTCGTTCCTGAGAACAATTGGTGGGTGAACGTATGTTGCAACCGCATTTAATTTCCTCGCATAGCCATTCAGGTGGAAAATGACAGAGAAAGGTACCAACGACAGGACTTTTGAAATGAATGCTCGGGACTAAAAGGGGGGTTTTCCATCCATTAGTAGAGTTTCCATTTTCATTGATCAGAGGTGAGACTACAAATGCAACTGAAAGGTGTGCCGGTGAAGACAATTGACAGATAAAAGTGTAAGTTGGCAGGACATCTCAATTGTGGAATCATACCTAACAATAACCTACTCACAAATGAAACCCTGACTACATCTGCTGCCCGGCCCACAAAAGTACTAGCAAACTCTACGACGTGTGAGAGGCCCTTCTTGTTTACGAGTGTTTTACAGTTCGCATGATTGCATCGTAAACATAGCCAATTTCACATGAGTGGAAAAAATCCAATTCCCAGTAAGCACACGGAAATTAAACGATTCATTGCATCAATCAGAATACCTCATAAATAAAAAATCCGTGGTGACAACTTTAAATATTTATTGAAATTCTATACAGTCTTCCCCCGGCCCGTACAATAACCACCATCAGTCGATGTGGATTGGATTAAACCTGAATCTATCACGTGTGCCACCGAGTTGCCGAGCCTCATGTGTGTGTTTAATTAATTTCGATAAAGTACGATGAAACAGACTGCATCTCTCGATGGTTCGCTCAATTTTCCAAAATGAATAACAATTTTATGTTATTTTTTATCTACATTTGTTTATTTATTCTTTTTTTTTTCATTTCAGGGAAATTTTTAATTAAACTGCTGCATGAATTGCTGAAGAGATCAACTGTGTGGGCAGCCTTTGGGGCGAAGGTGCTGTTGGTCGCCACAGAATCCTTGTTGCGGTTCGGTTGCTGTTACCAATCGACTAGTGGGGATGTGTGCCATGCCAATCGGCTGTTGCTATGAGGGCTGCTTTTAATTTTTTCATAGCCCCTCGACGAGTAATTGGCTGAAGGGCTTTACGATCTGGATTTAGATATAACAATATAGTTTACTGCTTGTTTGGAATGCTCGCTGCCTGTTGGAACAAACTGATTGTGAATCACTGACCGAAGTCTCTGTACAAAGTTCGTACACCACAAGTCGTTCGTGGATTCATGTCGAACTACCTACTACCAACGAATAATGAATCCCCAAACTTGCACTTGCAAACAATTAAATCGAAGCCAATTGACCATACAAAACACATTAGGAGTCATCCCTCTTCCACATCATCCAATCAAGGCCCTTCACCCTCCTCGGAATAATTGAAAATTCTTTTTCAAAGCATTTTGCCCCCAGCCTCAGTGGACTTCGTAGCCTATGATTCCCACAAAATTTTAATTAAGTGTCCGATTTCAAACCTCAAAACAATTTAATCCTCTACAAATTCGGCATCAGCCAAGGAGGAGGACTAAACTTCAGAGGCAGAGAGAGAGAGAGTGAGAGAGAAGAGATTCATGCAACGACCGACTGAGAGCATACACGCATACACTTCAGCAAAATGGACGCTGAGTTGAATTCCCGAGATGATTACTTTATTTTTGTCGGGTAAATTTTACAGTGATGTCCTGAGACCACCCGCATCGGACGACAAAAAAGTAAATTACAAATGTTTCCTCAAACCCAGGCGGCTTATGGGGCCACAACTACATGCTCGTCAACCCAGAATGCAGAGATACACCATCGTTACTGGCACTGGTTTCATTTCGGATCCTCGAACATTGGTGGCGTGTCCTTCATCGAACAGGATAGCAGACCAGCATCTTGCTGTCTTCACCGACAATTTTCTAAGAGTCGACGCTAGAGCAAATCCGATTATGTTTGGTTTCCTGGCTTCATTTTCTATATTTCCTTCGTCCCAGGGCTTTGTGAATTAAGTCCTCCACCGCCGCTGCGGCATGACACAGATATAGGAAACGCATCAGAAAATGATCCCATCCATGGGGACGAGCACGGAGCAGCACACGACTCCTTACAATCCGCTAAATTAAATAAAAATGTTCAGGACACTGTTTGAATTCGAACAATGTATTTGGTGGTGGTGGTTACTAAATCCCAAAATACAGCTTAGAAAATGAGAGAGGGAGTTGTTGTGCATACATTTCGTGATTCAGTTGAAGTTGATGCGGTCGACCAGACTGGAGTGGATAACGCTGCATGTAATTAATCCGTCCTTTTATATTTTCTCCGTTTACATTTGTCTCTGGTCAGAGAGTCGCCACCATTGTTGTCGTTCGTCGTTCACCGTAGTCGTCGTAGTGGTAGTTACCGCTGTTGTAACTGTCCTCCCTGATCCCTCTAACGTGACGGAGTATTAATATTACCAGCCGTTGAGCTAAGGTAACCGTACACTGTTCGGCCCTTTCTCTCGCATCTCCTCTTGCAGGCCAGCCAAGGCACCACTCGTCTGTTGGCTGTTTGACTTTGCACTGATGAGTGACATTATGATTAGAAATGACATTTAATACCTTCCTGGATTCTAGGCCATCGACGAGTGTGCACAAGCGTGGCGTTAAAAGTGGAATTCTTTGTGTTGTATCAGTTGTCACGAGCGGGCGAGCGAGCGCGCAAATTGCAATTGCTTCTAATTTGTCCTGGAATTACTTCGATTTCCTTTAAATAGAATCCAAACTGCAGCGACTGACTGTCTCCACACTTCGTCAAAACAAAACGCAAAAACGTGCCGCCTGTATGGGGATGCGGTTGGAAACTATTATTTTCATGATTTGTTGTCGCAAGAATTATGCTGATATTGGAACATCACGTCAGGTGGTGCTAACTGGAGTGAAGTTGAGTTGCTGCTTCTGGAGGGAAATGACATGTACTTGATTGTGGAATTTACATATGAACTACTGCTAAGCGCGTCTCTCTAAAAATAGGATAAACCTTGAATTAAGAATGGCAGAAGATAGACAGTTGTTGAGATGAAAGAAAAGAGTACATGAGGTGCTCGACGTTGACATCGTTTTAGGTGAGTTTCATTTCAAGCGGCACATTCAAACCTTAAAACTTAATGTTATTCTGATTTTTTTTTTCAGCAAACCGTTGACATAATCAAGTTAATTCAAACAAGAAGATAATAACCACCAACACACCGTTTGTAGCCGTAGATTTCAAATGCCACTCAATAATTGAAGTTGTTAACAACGTCACAGCAAACACCAGCCGGCGCATATCTAATCTTTGTATTTAGATTAAAAGTGCCTATTGTAAATAAGATAAGCCGCTTTCGCATGGAGTACCACGTGTTTACTTCCACCGAGATGGAGCCCGAAAGTTTTAATTATTCGTCTTGGCAAAGAAATGAAACAGTAAGAGGGGACCAGGGCAATATGCTCTGCTTAATGTGACTAAATTCCACTTTTTTGGCACAAGAATCTCATTGTCATAGATGATTCTTACAGCAACCTTGAGGAGAAAGACAAAAACCAACAACCAACAGTCACCTTCTCATCCTCCGTGGAATTCTTGCTAAAGCAATTTCCTTAATAACAATTCGAGTTAACCAGGAGGAGGAGGAGGCAGCTGGAAAGTATTTCAACTATAACATTTTTCCCTTCGAATAAATCTTCTCGATGAGCAGTGGGTGGCGGCAGGAGATGGGTGTCGCGGGGGAGATCTTGGGGACTAGAGATTTCTTTTGTTGATTATACCTCAATTAGTGTGTTAAAGCTTCAGAGCGGCACACGAACTGGCAAAGGACACGACACCATCGATTTGATTGTGGGTCATGCCGGAGTGAAGGGCTTTTCCCGGATAAAGAGGAGGTGTTGTGTTTTAAATTGACTTAAGTCTAGAAAACTACGAACGTGGGAATCTTTATGTTCGTGTGTCAACGATCCGGGTTGCTAGGGATAGGAGGCATGTAGACTTTGACAATCGAGTGAAAGAGGATCACTAACTATGAATACTTAAGCTGCCTTGGAATGGAACTAAAATTATATTTAACTCCCGAATCGAGATCGGCGATACATTCCTCTGCGAAGGAATGATACGTGATATGCTGCATTCCGAAAGTATCAGTAATCACAATCATCAACCGCACAACCGACCGCCACCCACTTGGTTTCTGTGGAATGCTTGGATGTCGCATCAGACAGATGTGCGGAGAGTGAATTTGGAGTGTGAATGGCATTTGCAGCTCGTGCATGTTGCTATAAATCTTTTAGTGGGCCACTTGCTGGTGCGATGGAAGTGATGTCGATGTCGATGATGGTGGTGGCAGATGCGGCTCCTCTTCACCGGTTCGAAATGTATACACAGATATTTTACTCACTTCAGCCAAGTGAATGGAAGTTCATCTTTGTCGAAAAAAGGCACTTCCATTGGACTCTGGTATGCGCAAAATAATTGAGGATGATGCAGCTAATTTCACACAAATGCAGTCGACATTATCCGCTCCACGAAAGTGCACGACACTGCGACTAGGTCAAAGAGGAGACACGAGCACGGGTGGGATAGACTTTAGTTCTCACGTTTCGAAAAATGCTACTAATCTACGTCCCTCGATTTGTCCAGCTTTCACAGCGGGTTATCGGTTTGCCAGTATTCACAAGTCATCATCATCATCATCAACTAATCAATGCCAACAAATATGTGTATGTACGTACGTAGGTATTTTGTGTTGCGTCACTTACTTAACAAACGTTTGATCCCAAGTGTTGCAGCAGCTCGCAATCGGACCTCCAAGTTAACCTTAACTATGAACACTTTAGCCGCACCTGAAGTTAATAACATACAAAGACGCCAGAGACAAATCCGTATCCCGAATTGGAAAAAAAAAACGAAAATATTTTGCGCAAAAAACGACAACGAAAAAATAGAAACCAGTTGTAAGGCTGCAGCAGCAGCAGTTGCAGCCAATTATGATGGCTTCTATGGACGGAGGAGACACGCCAAAGCAACGCGCACTGACCACCACGCTACGTACGATGGCCGTGGACTTTATCAATGCGAGAGATTCTTGTTTTCACTTATTTTGTATTTTTTATTCTCTCATGAATGAAAATTGCATCTAATTTTGAATATTTTCTCTTTTTTCGCGTTCCGCTCACAGACACAGAGCTAGCTGCTGGCTGCGGTAGTGTCCGCCTTTACCCTCTTCCAGCTTCCAGCGTAAACACACAATTAACACAGATGCAATGTTATACACCGATGAACGCCGTTTACACTCACTGGATGCACCTGTAGCACCAATACACTCATCCACTTTTCCACAGCCACAAATATCGCCGCCAAATCGAAGTGATAGATACGAACAAAAAAATAACACAAAATCACACACAAAAATTTCCCAAAATAAACAAAAACCAATGGCAACGGGGGGCTAGAATGGGATCACAACCGTGGACCGCGAGAAGAGGACGAAGCAATATGAGTGCGAAAGAAAGAGAAGAATGCGCAAAACGATCAAGAAAAGATTGGAATGTAAACGTGTATGCTGCTTTAGAGTGACGACGACGACAAACCGACCGACACGGCGGATTGGGGGGTACAGCGGCGCGTTGATCGTAAGAATTTCTTCTCAAAACCGGGTTTAGAGTATAGAGCCACACAGCGAATTTAACTGAAAATAACTCCGCGGCGGTGGTAGACACACCAACACTTATAAATGGCACACCGGAGAAGCAGTGAGCACAGTGTACACACAAACAATATGAGTGACTGTGGACGGATTTTTATTTTTTATTTTTTATTTCTTCAACACGACAGAGCCACCAAACCGACACTTAAAACATTTTAATCACTTTTCAGGATCAAGACAACAGAAAATCCTGCGTCGTATTCGTGTAATACCGTGGACAATTGATAGCAAATATCGACGCGCGTATTTTCAGGCACCACGAGTAGTATTATTGAGCAATTGAATTGCACAGGAGTAAATTGGACAAACAAAAAATTATTTTCTGAAAAATCAGCGCGCGGCGCAATGTTGTGGACTTCGTCTGCAGAGAGCAACTTAGGTAGAAACCACTTGATCGTCACTGTTGGAGTACCTCTACGACCAGGTTTGTATGTTGTTATTTCATCTACCTGTCCGAATGCACACCGACCGTTGTGCTGACAAAAATCCACCTCGAAGAGTTTCTCCAGTGACTATGTGTTGAGAGGGAGATTCAACTGAATTGACTTCATTGCTCTTTAATCAGCAGGTAAATTTGAGGAATGAACGAAAAGCGTGTGAGATTATTTGTGACCTGTAGACTATAGTAGTAGTGGTGCTTAAGAGTGCGTCTTGTGATCGTATTTCTCTTTGCGATGGCGAATTGGCAAACATTAAGAGCAAGCAGCTGTCATTAGCAGGAAATTTTTTGTGCGCTATAATAATATGTATATTAATTGATTTTTTTTAAGGGGTAGACGGCGATAGTCGACCATAGAAGAAGACCGTGTGGATGACGAAACAAAATAAAATATGGACTATCCATCAGATGAGAAATAATTCCAATCGAAGCATGCACATGAAACACCCGAGTAGTTTGTAAAACGCTGAAGGCTTTCACCGCATCGCAAATGTCTCAAGCGCGTCTTTCCAGCTCCAGATCGATTGCGTACTTTTGCAAAGTTCAAGAAAGTCCGCAGTAAGAAGGATTCAAGAGATCATCTTCACGTCTAGTTTTCCCCATTGCGATACTGACATTTAGACGAACCGTGTCTGTTCCTGTGACGAGAAACGATGCATGACCAAATGGCAGGACAGCTGGATGCCATTGGTAACTATGGTCAACCTTCAGGTAATTCAACTTCTCTTGTGCTAGCTCTTCTCACATCCACCACACTCAGTTAAAAGTAGTCTTAAAGTTGCCGTCCGTCCTCAAATCAAATCACAATGGTCCCCGGCTGAAGAACCCAATTGCAATTGTTTGTCATAGACCATAGGCAATTCACCCATCCGTTGCGAATGGCGGCGGCAGGCCCCTTAAAATACACTTTCGATACACGCTCTTAGTCAACCTGAACACGTTGATTACTGATATGGCCGCTTTATGTGTTCCGTAAATATTTGTGTACCAAAAAGAACACCCAAAAGCCACCTATCCTTCGTCGCAAGTGGCATGGAACTCTATCAGCATCAACGAAACCACGGCATTATATCAATTTGTTGACAATGTGTGTGTTTCCTATGACTATTTGCCATGAGTGAATTGAAGGTTTATCCTCTAGGGAGACTTCGAAGTCCAGTTGATCTCCTACCGTTCATTATGTGGACTGTGGATGTTGCGATAAAGGTTTTAAATGTTGAATGAATCTGTGTAGCTTTAAGAACGACTTCATTGCGCCCGAGGGTATGGACATACAAAAGTAAGCCATAAAGAGCCATTAGTCTAAAATACAGTTCTGTACTATTGCTTTATTTAAAATCTCACATGCGGTGCAATGACAAATGATTTTCTTTGATGTGTATTTTCAGAATGCTTGCTCCCCATTCTCTTATGTGCCCATCTTCTGCTTATCATCTCGAGCACAGGGTACTACTGTTCTTTCGCAGGTTCAGAGTGTCACCAGCGCACTAAAACAGAGCTAGATCGTAGAACAGACCACTACAGAGTGACAGCAGAAGCTGCACCATCATCGAACTACGAGTTGCGGCGCCACCAGCCCTGCAGATGTGCAGAAATTGCACCAGCCTAGTTTCATTTATTTACTTTTTTTATGTTTGTAAAGTCCTTAAATCTTTGTCACCAGAAAACGATTCAATAACGAATGATAACAGAATCAAACAAAAAGTTTGTTTTCCTCAAATGCAATCCACAAGTCAAAACATACACAAAAGGTCCTTTTCAGGATCGGAAATACAAGGTAAACAAGTCAAGCTAATGTGTCTTCCCAAGGAACAGCAACAAAATCGCTGAGAGCCATATGACCCCTCCACACCATACAATACCCAAATTACCATCCAACGTTGCATCCCCCTCAGAGCGGCAAAATCGAAATTTTCATACAGAATTCCATCTGAAATACCAGGCCACCAGAAACCCAGCCGAAATAGCAGGTATGCTAAATTCAAGCCTAAACGATATGCAACGAAATGTTTCACACCAGGTCATGTTACACATGGTAAAAATCGTTGCATACCCACCAGGCTGAAATTGCGATTTAATTGGTAGTTCAATGGTAGCCAGTGACGCATTTTCAAAGAGATCTTTTTTCATGTCCTTTGATCCTGATATACTTTTATCCTTTCAAAAATCGGATTATAAATAACGGTAAATTGATCCTTTTTCCAACAACATCCTCTACATCAAATCATAATCTGTAACATCGATCTTGGTCATTTCGTTCCACGGTCCACCGTTTTCGAGAAAGAAGCAAGCGTTGCTCAAAAATGGCTGTGAAAAAAAACCCATTTTCACCGAAAAATTCTGCTGGGACACCAGGCCACCAGAAATTTTAGTAGGGGGTCTGCGCATTTTTTGCCAACTTTTGCTTGCATATATCTCGAGAACAATGCGTCGTACAGCTAAATGATCTAGGGCGATTTTATAGCTCACACCCTGGAAAGTATAAATCTACAAATCTACCGTTATTCGGCTGAGATTTTCAAAGGATAACGTTTAATTTTCAAAATCACAAAGAAATAACAGTAAATTGTTCCTTATCCCAAGTCCATCTTCTAAATCAAGTCAAAAGCTATAACATCGGCCTTGGTCATTTTGTCGTAGCATGTACCGTTTCTATGATACAAGCAGCCAAAGTTGGCCACAAATCCGAAAAGATGCGCGTTGAAAAGACGCTTCTCGAGAACGAGGCGCTAGGACCAATGGAAGGTAGGAAAAAGTGTAAAAAACCCCCTGGTCCGAAAGCACTTTTTGTGAAAAATCAGCCATATCTCAGAAAGGGTGCGCCTGCCGACGGAGGTTGCTTCTGAGCATGGATAGAGGATACTAGCCCCAATAGGAGCGCGGAAAAGTGCCCCAGAACATACGTCTAAATACAAAATCGCGGATATCTCGGAAACGGTGCGTTTTTCAGCGATTTTACATTTAGTCAAGGTTTCTACAAAAGATGCGCGTTGAAAAGACGCTTCGTTTGACGCCAAAACCAAGGCGCTAGGACCAATGGAAGGTGGGAAAAAGTGTAAAAAACCCCCTGGTCCGAAAGCACTTTTTGTGAAAAATCAGCCATATCTCAGAAAGGGTGCGCCTGCCGACGGAGGTTGCTTCTGAGCATGGATAGAGGATACAATTGCGCATCCGTGCTTGCCAAATTCTTTCCGCTAGCCCCAATAGGAGCGCGGAAAAGTGCCCCAGAAAGTACGTCTAAATACAAAATCGCGAATATCTCGGAAACGGTGCGTTTTTCGGCGATTTTGCCTTTGGTCAAGGTTTCTACAAAAGACGCGCGTTGAAAAGACGCTTCGTTTGACGCCAAAACCAAGGCGCTAGGACCAATGGAAGGTAGGAAAAAGTGTAAAAAACCCCCTGGTCCGAAAGCACTTTTTGTGAAAAATCAGCCATATCTCAGAAAGGGTGCGCCTGCCGACGGAGGTTGCTTCTGAGCATGGATAGAGGATACAATTGCGCAATTTGTGAAAAATCAGCCATATCTCAGAAAGGGTGCGCCTGCCGACGGAGGTTGCTTCTGAGCATGGATAGAGGATACTAGCCCCAATAGGAGCGCGGAAAAGTGCCCCAGAACATACGTCTAAATACAAAATCGCGGATATCTCGGAAACGGTGCGTTTTTCAGCGATTTTACATTTAGTCAAGGTTTCTACAAAAGATGCGCGTTGAAAAGACGCTTCGTTTGACGCCAAAACCAAGGCGCTAGGACCAATGGAAGGTGGGAAAAAGTGTAAAAAACCCCCTGGTCCGAAAGCACTTTTTGTGAAAAATCAGCCATATCTCAGAAAGGGTGCGCCTGCCGACGGAGGTTGCTTCTGAGCATGGATAGAGGATACAATTGCGCATCCGTGCTTGCCAAATTCTTTCCGCTAGCCCCAATAGGAGCGCGGAAAAGTGCCCCAGAAAGTACGTCTAAATACAAAATCGCGAATATCTCGGAAACGGTGCGTTTTTCGGCGATTTTGCCTTTGGTCAAGGTTTCTACAAAAGACGCGCGTTGAAAAGACGCTTCGTTTGACGCCAAAACCAAGGCGCTAGGACCAATGGAAGGTAGGAAAAAGTGTAAAAAACCCCCTGGTCCGAAAGCACTTTTTGTGAAAAATCAGCCATATCTCAGAAAGGGTGCGCCTGCCGACGGAGGTTGCTTCTGAGCATGGATAGAGGATACAATTGCGCATCCGTGCTTGCCAAATTCTTTCCGCTAGCCCCAATAGGAGCGCGGAAAAGTGCCCCAGAAAGTACGTCTAAATACAAAATCGCGAATATCTCGGAAACGGTGCGTTTTTCGGCGATTTTGCCTTTAGTTAAGGTTTCTACAAAAGATGCGCGTTGAAAAGACGCTTCGTTTGACGCCAAAACCAAGGCGCTAGGACCAATGGAAGGTAGGAAAAGGTGTAAAAAAACCCCCTGGTCCGAAAGCACTTTTTGTGAAAAATCAGCCATATCTCAGAAAGGGTGCGCCTGCCGACGGAGGTTGCTTCTGAGCATGGATAGAGGATACAATTGCGCATCCGTGCATGCCAAATTCTTTCCGCTAGCCCCAATAGGAGCGCGGAAAAGTGCCCCAGAAAGTACGTCTAAATACAAAATCGCGAATATCTCGGAAACGGTGCGTTTTTCGGCGATTTTGCCTTTGGTCAAGGTTTCTACAAAAGATGCGCGTTGAAAAGACGCTTCGTTTGACGCCAAAACCAAGGCGCTAGGACCAATGGAAGGTAGGAAAAAGTGTAAAAAACCCCCTGGTCCGAAAGCACTTTTTGTGAAAAATCAGCCATATCTCAGAAAGGGTGCGCCTGCCGACGGAGGTTGCTTCTGAGCATAGATAGAGGATACAATTGCGCATCCGTGCTTGCCAAATTCTTTCCGCTAGCCCCAATAGGAGCGCGGAAAAGTGCCCCAGAAAGTACGTCTAAATACAAAATCGCGAATATCTCGGAAACGGTGCGTTTTTCGGCGATTTTGCCTTTGGTCAAGGTTTCTACAAAAGATGCGCGTTGAAAAGACGCTTCGTTTGACGCCAAAACCAAGGCGCTAGGACCAATGGAAGGTAGGAAAAGGTGTAAAAAACCTCCTGGTCCGAAAGCACTTTTTGTGAAAAATCAGCCATATCTCAGAAAGGGTGCGCCTGCCGACGGAGGTTGCTTCTGAGCATGGATAGAGGATACAATTGCGCATCCGTGCTTGCCAAATTCTTTCCGCTAGCCCCAATAGGAGCGCGGAAAAGTGCCCCAGAAAGTACGTCTAAATACAAAATCGCGAATATCTCGGAAACGGTGCGTTTTTCGGCGATTTTGCCTTTAGTCAAGGTTTCTACAAAAGATGCGCGTTGAAAAGACGCTTCGTTTGACGCCAAAACCAAGGCGCTAGGACCAATGGAAGGTAGGAAAAGGTGTAAAAAACCTCCTGGTCCGAAAGCACTTTTTGTGAAAAATCAGCCATATCTCAGAAAGGGTGCGCCTGCCGACGGAGGTTGCTTCTGAGCATGGATAGAGGATACAATTGCGCATCCGTGCTTGCCAAATTCTTTCCGCTAGCCCCAATAGGAGCGCGGAAAAGTGCCCCAGAAAGTACGTCTAAATACAAAATCGCGAATATCTCGGAAACGGTGCGTTTTTCGGCGATTTTGCCTTTAGTCAAGGTTTCTACAAAAGATGCGCGTTGAAAAGACGCTTCGTTTGACGCCAAAACCAAGGCGCTAGGACCAATGGAAGGTAGGAAAAAGTGTAAAAAACCCCCTGGTCCGAAAGCACTTTTTGTGAAAAATCAGCCATATCTCAGAAAGGGTGCGCCTGCCGACGGAGGTTGCTTCTGAGCATAGATAGAGGATACAATTGCGCATCCGTGCTTGCCAAATTCTTTCCGCTAGCCCCAATAGGAGCGCGGAAAAGTGCCCCAGAAAGTACGTCTAAATACAAAATCGCGAATATCTCGGAAACGGTGCGTTTTTCGGCGATTTTGCCTTTGGTCAAGGTTTCTACAAAAGATGCGCGTTGAAAAGACGCTTCGTTTGACGCCAAAACCAAGGCGCTAGGACCAATGGAAGGTAGGAAAAGGTGTAAAAAACCTCCTGGTCCGAAAGCACTTTTTGTGAAAAATCAGCCATATCTCAGAAAGGGTGCGCCTGCCGACGGAGGTTGCTTCTGAGCATGGATAGAGGATACAATTGCGCATCCGTGCTTGCCAAATTCTTTCCGCTAGCCCCAATAGGAGCGCGGAAAAGTGCCCCAGAAAGTACGTCTAAATACAAAATCGCGAATATCTCGGAAACGGTGCGTTTTTCGGCGATTTTGCCTTTAGTCAAGGTTTCTACAAAAGATGCGCGTTGAAAAGACGCTTCGTTTGACGCCAAAACCAAGGCGCTAGGACCAATGGAAGGTAGGAAAAGGTGTAAAAAACCTCCTGGTCCGAAAGCACTTTTTGTGAAAAATCAGCCATATCTCAGAAAGGGTGCGCCTGCCGACGGAGGTTGCTTCTGAGCATGGATAGAGGATACAATTGCGCATCCGTGCTTGCCAAATTCTTTCCGCTAGCCCCAATAGGAGCGCGGAAAAGTGCCCCAGAAAGTACGTCTAAATACAAAATCGCGAATATCTCGGAAACGGTGCGTTTTTCGGCGATTTTGCCTTTAGTCAAGGTTTCTACAAAAGATGCGCGTTGAAAAGACGCTTCGTTTGACGCCAAAACCAAGGCGCTAGGACCAATGGAAGGTAGGAAAAGGTGTAAAAAACCTCCTGGTCCGAAAGCACTTTTTGTGAAAAATCAGCCATATCTCAGAAAGGGTGTGCCTGCCGACGGAGGTTGCTTCTGAGCATGGATAGAGGATACAATTGCGCATCCGTGCATGCCAAATTCTTTCCGCTAGCCCCAATAGGAGCGCGGAAAAGTGCCCCAGAAAGTACGTCTAAATACAAAATCGCGAATATCTCGGAAACGGTGCGTTTTTCGGCGATTTTGCCTTTGGTCAAGGTTTCTACAAAAGATGCGCGTTGAAAAGACGCTTCGTTTGACGCCAAAACCAAGGCGCTAGGACCAATGGAAGGTAGGAAAAGGTGTAAAAAACCTCCTGGTCCGAAAGCACTTTTTGTGAAAAATCAGCCATATCTCAGAAAGGGTGCGCCTGCCGACGGAGGTTGCTTCTGAGCATGGATAGAGGATACAATTGCGCATCCGTGCATGCCAAATTCTTTCCGCTAGCCCCAATAGGAGCGCGGAAAAGTGCCCCAGAAAGTACGTCTAAATACAAAATCGCGAATATCTCGGAAACGGTGCGTTTTTCGGCGATTTTGCCTTTGGTCAAGGTTTCTACAAAAGATGCGCGTTGAAAAGACGCTTCGTTTGACGCCAAAACCAAGGCGCTAGGACCAATGGAAGGTAGGAAAAGGTGTAAAAAACCTCCTGGTCCGAAAGCACTTTTTGTGAAAAATCAGCCATATCTCAGAAAGGGTGCGCCTGCCGACGGAGGTTGCTTCTGAGCATGGATAGAGGATACAATTGCGCATCCGTGCATGCCAAATTCTTTCCGCTAGCCCCAATAGGAGCGCGGAAAAGTGCCCCAGAAAGTACGTCTAAATACAAAATCGCGAATATCTCGGAAACGGTGCGTTTTTCGGCGATTTTGCCTTTGGTCAAGGTTTCTACAAAAGATGCGCGTTGAAAAGACGCTTCGTTTGACGCCAAAACCAAGGCGCTAGGACCAATGGAAGGTAGGAAAAAGTGTAAAAAACCCCCTGGTCCGAAAGCACTTTTTGTGAAAAATCAGCCATATCTCAGAAAGGGTGCGCCTGCCGACGGAGGTTGCTTCTGAGCATGGATAGAGGATACAATTGCGCATCCGTGCTTGCCAAATTCTTTCCGCTAGCCCCAATAGGAGCGCGGAAAAGTGCCCCAGAAAGTACGTCTAAATACAAAATCGCGAATATCTCGGAAACGGTGCGTTTTTCGGCGATTTTGCCTTTCGTCAAGGTTTCTACAAAAGATGCGCGTTGAAAAGACGCTTCGTTTGACGCCAAAACCAAGGCGCTAGGACCAATGGAAGGTAGGAAAAGGTGTAAAAAACCTCCTGGTCCGAAAGCACTTTTTGTGAAAAATCAGCCATATCTCAGAAAGGGTGCGCCTGCCGACGGAGGTTGCTTCTGAGCATGGATAGAGGATACAATTGCGCATCCGTGCATGCCAAATTCTTTCCGCTAGCCCCAATAGGAGCGCGGAAAAGTGCCCCAGAAAGTACGTCTTAATACAAAATCGCGAATATCTCGGAAACGGTGCGTTTTTCGGCGATTTTGCCTTTAGTCAAGGTTTCTACAAAAGATGCGCGTTGAAAAGACGCTTCGTTTGACGCCAAAACCAAGGCGCTAGGACCAATGGAAGGTAGGAAAAGGTGTAAAAAACCTCCTGGTCCGAAAGCACTTTTTGTGAAAAATCAGCCATATCTCAGAAAGGGTGCGCCTGCCGACGGAGGTTGCTTCTGAGCATGGATAGAGGATACAATTGCGCATCCGTGCATGCCAAATTCTTTCCGCTAGCCCCAATAGGAGCGCGGAAAAGTGCCCCAGAAAGTACGTCTAAATACAAAATCGCGAATATCTCGGAAACGGTGCGTTTTTCGGCGATTTTGCCTTTGGTCAAGGTTTCTACAAAAGATGCGCGTTGAAAAGACGCTTCCAAGGCGCTAGGACCAATGGAAGGTAGGAAAAAGTGTAAAAAACCCCCTGGTCCGAAAGCACTTTTTGTGAAAAATCAGCCATATCTCAGAAAGGGTGCGCCTGCCGACGGAGGTTGCTTCTGAGCATGGATAGAGGATACAATTGCGCATCCGTGCTTGCCAAATTCTTTCCGCTAGCCCCAATAGGAGCGCGGAAAAGTGCCCCAGAAAGTACGTCTAAATACAAAATCGCGAATATCTCGGAAACGGTGCGTTTTTCGGCGATTTTGCCTTTGGTCAAGGTTTCTACAAAAGATGCGCGTTGAAAAGACGCTTCCAAGGCGCTAGGACCAATGGAAGGTAGGAAAAAGTGTAAAAAACCCCCTGGTCCGAAAGCACTTTTTGTGAAAAATCAGCCATATCTCAGAAAGGGTGCGCCTGCCGACGGAGGTTGCTTCTGAGCATGGATAGAGGATACAATTGCGCATCCGTGCATGCCAAATTCTTTCCGCTAGCCCCAATAGGAGCGCGGAAAAGTGCCCCAGAAAGTACGTCTAAATACAAAATCGCGAATATCTCGGAAACGGTGCGTTTTTCGGCGATTTTGCCTTTAGTCAAGGTTTCTACAAAAGATGCGCGTTGAAAAGACGCTTCGTTTGACGCCAAAACCAAGGCGCTAGGACCAATGGAAGGTAGGAAAAGGTGTAAAAAACCCCCTGGTCCGAAAGCACTTTTTGTGAAAAATCAGCCATATCTCAGAAAGGGTGCGCCTGCCGACGGAGGTTGCTTCTGAGCATGGATAGAGGATACAATTGCGCATCCGTGCATGCCAAATTCTTTCCGCTAGCCCCAATAGGAGCGCGGAAAAGTGCCCCAGAAAGTACGTCTAAATACAAAATCGCGAATATCTCGGAAACGGTGCGTTTTTCGGCGATTTTGCCTTTGGTCAAGGTTTCTACAAAAGATGCGCGTTGAAAAGACGCTTCGTTTGACGCCAAAACCAAGGCGCTAGGACCAATGGAAGGTAGGAAAAAGTGTAAAAAACCCCCTGGTCCGAAAGCACTTTTTGTGAAAAATCAGCCATATCTCAGAAAGAGTGCGCCTGCCGACGGAGGTTGCTTCTGAGCATGGATAGAGGATACAATTGCGCATCCGTGCTTGCCAAATTCTTTCCGCTAGCCCCAATAGGAGCGCGGAAAAGTGCCCCAGAAAGTACGTCTAAATACAAAATCGCGAATATCTCGGAAACGGTGCGTTTTTCGGCGATTTTGCCTTTGGTCAAGGTTTCTACAAAAGATGCGCGTTGAAAAGACGCTTCGTTTGACGCCAAAACCAAGGCGCTAGGACCAATGGAAGGTAGGAAAAAGTGTAAAAAACCCCCTGGTCCGAAAGCACTTTTTGTGAAAAATCAGCCATATCTCAGAAAGGGTGCGCCTGCCGACGGAGGTTGCTTCTGAGCATGGATAGAGGATACAATTGCGCATCCGTGCTTGCCAAATTCTTTCCGCTAGCCCCAATAGGAGCGCGGAAAAGTGCCCCAGAAAGTACGTCTAAATACAAAATCGCGAATATCTCGGAAACGGTGCGTTTTTCGGCGATTTTGCCTTTGGTCAAGGTTTCTACAAAAGATGCGCGTTGAAAAGACGCTTCGTTTGACGCCAAAACCAAGGCGCTAGGACCAATGGAAGGTAGGAAAAAGTGTAAAAAACCCCCTGGTCCGAAAGCACTTTTTGTGAAAAATCAGCCATATCTCAGAAAGGGTGCGCCTGCCGACGGAGGTTGCTTCTGAGCATGGATAGAGGATACAATTGCGCATCCGTGCTTGCCAAATTCTTTCCGCTAGCCCCAATAGGAGCGCGGAAAAGTGCCCCAGAAAGTACGTCTAAATACAAAATCGCGAATATCTCGGAAACGGTGCGTTTTTCGGCGATTTTGCCTTTGGTCAAGGTTTCTACAAAAGATGCGCGTTGAAAAGACGCTTCGTTTGACGCCAAAACCAAGGCGCTAGGACCAATGGAAGGTAGGAAAAAGTGTAAAAAACCCCCTGGTCCGAAAGCACTTTTTGTGAAAAATCATATCTCAGAAAGGGTCCTGCCGACGGAGGTTGCTTCTGAGCATGGATAGAGGATACAATTGCGCATCCGTGCTTGCCAAATTCTTTCCGCTAGCCCCAATAGGAGCGCGGAAAAGTGCCCCAGAAAGTACGTCTAAATACAAAATCGCGAATATCTCGGAAACGGTGCGTTTTTCGGCGATTTTGCCTTTGGTCAAGGTTTCTACAAAAGATGCGCGTTGAAAAGACGCTTCGTTTGACGCCAAAACCAAGGCGCTAGGACCAATGGAAGGTAGGAAAAGGTGTAAAAAACCTCCTGGTCCGAAAGCACTTTTTGTGAAAAATCAGCCATATCTCAGAAAGGGTGCGCCTGCCGACGGAGGTTGCTTCTGAGCATGGATAGAGGATACAATTGCGCATCCGTGCATCCCAAATTCTTTCCGCTAGCCCCAATAGGAGCGCGGAAAAGTGCTCCAGAAAGTACGTCTAAATACAAAATCGCGAATATCTCGGAAACGGTGCGTTTTTCGGCGATTTTGCCTTTGGTCAAGGTTTCTACAAAAGATGCGCGTTGAAAAGACGCTTCGTTTGACGCCAAAACCAAGGCGCTAGGACCAATGGAAGGTAGGAAAAAGTGTAAAAAACCCCCTGGTCCGAAAGCACTTTCTGTGAAAAATCAGCCATATCTCAGAAAGGGTGCGCCTGCCGACGGAGGTTGCTTCTGAGCATGGATAGAGGATACAATTGCGCATCCGTGCTTGCCAAATTCTTTCCGCTAGCCCCAATTGGAGCGCGGAAAAGTGCCCCAGAAAGTACGTCTAAATACAAAATCGCGAATATCTCGGAAACGGTGCGTTTTTCGGCGATTTTGCCTTCGGTCAAGGTTTCTACAAAAGATGCGCGTTGAAAAGACGCTTCGTTTGACGCCAAAACCAAGGCGCTAGGACCAATGGAAGGTAGGAAAAAGTGTAAAAAACCCCCTGGTCCGAAAGCACTTTTTGTGAAAAATCAGCCATATCTCAGAAAGGGTGCGCCTGCCGACGGAGGTTGCTTCTGAGCATGGATAGAGGATACAATTGCGCATCCGTGCATGCCAAATTCTTTCCGCTAGCCCCAATAGGAGCGCGGAAAAGTGCCCCAGAAAGTACGTCTAAATACAAAATCGCGAATATCTCGGAAACGGTGCGTTTTTCGGCGATTTTGCTTTTGGTCAAGGTTTCTACAAAAGATGCGCGTTGAAAAGACGCTTCGTTTGACGCCAAAACCAAGGCGCTAGGACCAATGGAAGGTAGGAAAAAGTGTAAAAAACCCCCTGGTCCGAAAGCACTTTTTGTGAAAAATCAGCCATATCTCAGAAAGGGTGCGCCTGCCGACGGAGGTTGCTTCTGAGCATGGATAGAGGATACAATTGCGCATCCGTGCTTGCCAAATTCTTTCCGCTAGCCCCAATAGGAGCGCGGAAAAGTGCCCCAGAAAGTACGTCTAAATACAAAATCGCGAATATCTCGGAAACGGTGCGTTTTTCGGCGATTTTGCCTTTGGTCAAGGTTTCTACAAAAGATGCGCGTTGAAAAGACGCTTCGTTTGACGCCAAAACCAAGGCGCTAGGACCAATGGAAGGTAGGAAAAGGTGTAAAAAACCTCCTGGTCCGAAAGCACTTTTTGTGAAAAATCAGCCATATCTCAGAAAGGGTGCGCCTGCCGACGGAGGTTGCTTCTGAGCATGGATAGAGGATACAATTGCGCATCCGTGCATGCCAAATTCTTTCCGCTAGCCCCAATAGGAGCGCGGAAAAGTGCCCCAGAAAGTACGTCTAAATACAAAATCGCGAATATCTCGGAAACGGTGCGTTTTTCGGCGATTTTGCCTTTGGTCAAGGTTTCTACAAAAGATGCGCGTTGAAAAGACGCTTCGTTTGACGCCAAAACCAAGGCGCTAGGACCAATGGAAGGTAGGAAAAGGTGTAAAAAACCTCCTGGTCCGAAAGCACTTTTTGTGAAAAATCAGCCATATCTCAGAAAGGGTGCGCCTGCCGACGGAGGTTGCTTCTGAGCATGGATAGAGGATACAATTGCGCATCCGTGCATGCCAAATTCTTTCCGCTAGCCCCAATAGGAGCGCGGAAAAGTGCCCCAGAAAGTACGTCTAAATACAAAATCGCGAATATCTCGGAAACGGTGCGTTTTTCGGCGATTTTGCCTTTGGTCAAGGTTTCTACAAAAGATGCGCGTTGAAAAGACGCTTCGTTTGACGCCAAAACCAAGGCGCTAGGACCAATGGAAGGTAGGAAAAGGTGTAAAAAACCTCCTGGTCCGAAAGCACTTTTTGTGAAAAATCAGCCATATCTCAGAAAGGGTGCGCCTGCCGACGGAGGTTGCTTCTGAGCATGGATAGAGGATACAATTGCGCATCCGTGCATGCCAAATTCTTTCCGCTAGCCCCAATAGGAGCGCGGAAAAGTGCCCCAGAAAGTACGTCTAAATACAAAATCGCGAATATCTCGGAAACGGTGCGTTTTTCGGCGATTTTGCCTTTAGTCAAGGTTTCTACAAAAGATGCGCGTTGAAAAGACGCTTCGTTTGACGCCAAAACCAAGGCGCTAGGACCAATGGAAGGTAGGAAAAGGTGTAAAAAACCTCCTGGTCCGAAAGCACTTTTTGTGAAAAATCAGCCATATCTCAGAAAGGGTGCGCCTGCCGACGGAGGTTGCTTCTGAGCATGGATAGAGGATACAATTGCGCATCCGTGCATGCCAAATTCTTTCCGCTAGCCCCAATAGGAGCGCGGAAAAGTGCCCCAGAAAGTACGTCTAAATACAAAATCGCGAATATCTCGGAAACGGTGCGTTTTTCGGCGATTTTGCCTTTGGTCAAGGTTTCTACAAAAGATGCGCGTTGAAAAGACGCTTCGTTTGACGCCAAAACCAAGGCGCTAGGACCAATGGAAGGTAGGAAAAGGTGTAAAAAACCTCCTGGTCCGAAAGCACTTTTTGTGAAAAATCAGCCATATCTCAGAAAGGGTGCGCCTGCCGACGGAGGTTGCTTCTGAGCATGGATAGAGGATACAATTGCGCATCCGTGCATGCCAAATTCTTTCCGCTAGCCCCAATAGGAGCGCGGAAAAGTGCCCCAGAAAGTACGTCTAAATACAAAATCGCGAATATCTCGGAAACGGTGCGTTTTTCGGCGATTTTGCCTTTGGTCAAGGTTTCTACAAAAGATGCGCGTTGAAAAGACGCTTCGTTTGACGCCAAAACCAAGGCGCTAGGACCAATGGAAGGTAGGAAAAAGTGTAAAAAACCCCCTGGTCCGAAAGCACTTTTTGTGAAAAATCAGCCATATCTCAGAAAGGGTGCGCCTGCCGACGGAGGTTGCTTCTGAGCATGGATAGAGGATACAATTGCGCATCCGTGCTTGCCAAATTCTTTCCGCTAGCCCCAATAGGAGCGCGGAAAAGTGCCCCAGAAAGTACGTCTAAATACAAAATCGCGAATATCTCGGAAACGGTGCGTTTTTCGGCGATTTTGCCTTTGGTCAAGGTTTCTACAAAAGATGCGCGTTGAAAAGACGCTTCGTTTGACGCCAAAACCAAGGCGCTAGGACCAATGGAAGGTAGGAAAAAGTGTAAAAAACCCCCTGGTCCGAAAGCACTTTTTGTGAAAAATCAGCCATATCTCAGAAAGGGTGCGCCTGCCGACGGAGGTTGCTTCTGAGCATGGATAGAGGATACAATTGCGCATCCGTGCATGCCAAATTCTTTCCGCTAGCCCCAATAGGAGCGCGGAAAAGTGCCCCAGAAAGTACGTCTAAATACAAAATCGCGAATATCTCGGAAACGGTGCGTTTTTCGGCGATTTTGCCTTTGGTCAAGGTTTCTACAAAAGATGCGCGTTGAAAAGACGCTTCGTTTGACGCCAAAACCAAGGCGCTAGGACCAATGGAAGGTAGGAAAAAGTGTAAAAAACCCCCTGGTCCGAAAGCACTTTTTGTGAAAAATCAGCCATATCTCAGAAAGGGTGCGCCTGCCGACGGAGGTTGCTTCTGAGCATGGATAGAGGATACAATTGCGCATCCGTGCATGCCAAATTCTTTCCGCTAGCCCCAATAGGAGCGCGGAAAAGTGCCCCAGAAAGTACGTCTAAATACAAAATCGCGAATATCTCGGAAACGGTGCGTTTTTCGGCGATTTTGCCTTTGGTCAAGGTTTCTACAAAAGATGCGCGTTGAAAAGACGCTTCGTTTGACGCCAAAACCAAGGCGCTAGGACCAATGGAAGGTAGGAAAAAGTGTAAAAAACCCCCTGGTCCGAAAGCACTTTTTGTGAAAAATCAGCCATATCTCAGAAAGGGTGCGCCTGCCGACGGAGGTTGCTTCTGAGCATGGATAGAGGATACAATTGCGCATCCGTGCATGCCAAATTCTTTCCGCTAGCCCCAATAGGAGCGCGGAAAAGTGCCCCAGAAAGTACGTCTAAATACAAAATCGCGAATATCTCGATTTTGTATTTAGATGTACTTTCTGGGGCTTCTTTCCGCTAGCCCCAATAGGAGCGCGGAAAAGTGCCCCAGAAAGTACGTCTAAATACAAAATCGACCAATGGAAGGTAGGAAAAAGTGTAAAAAACCCCCTGGTCCGAAAGCACTTTTTGTGAAAAATCAGCCATATCTCAGAAAGGGTGCGCCTGCCGACGGAGGTTGCTTCTGAGCATGGATAGAGGATACAATTGCGCATCCGTGCTTGCCAAATTCTTTCCGCTAGCCCGCTAGGTTTCTACAAAAGATGCGCGTTGAAAAGACGCTTCGTTTGACGCCAAAACCAAGGCGCTAGGACCAATGGAAGGTAGGAAAAAGTGTAAAAAACCCCCTGGTCCGAAAGCACTTTTTGTGAAAAATCAGCCATATCTCAGAAAGGGTGCGCCTGCCGACGGAGGTTGCTTCTGAGCATGGATAGAGGATACAATTGCGCATCCGTGCATGCCAAATTCTTTCCGCTAGCCCCAATAGGAGCGCGGAAAAGTGCCCCAGAAAGTACGTCTAAATACAAAATCGCGAATATCTCGGAAACGGTGCGTTTTTCGGCGATTTTGCCTTTGGTCAAGGTTTCTACAAAAGATGCGCGTTGAAAAGACGCTTCGTTTGACGCCAAAACCAAGGCGCTAGGACCAATGGAAGGTAGGAAAAAGTGTAAAAAACCCCCTGGTCCGAAAGCACTTTTTGTGAAAAATCAGCCATATCTCAGAAAGGGTGCGCCTGCCGACGGAGGTTGCTTCTGAGCATGGATAGAGGATACAATTGCGCATCCGTGCTTGCCAAATTCTTTCCGCTAGCCCCAATAGGAGCGCGGAAAAGTGCCCCAGAAAGTACGTCTAAATACAAAATCGCGAATATCTCGGAAACGGTGCGTTTTTCGGCGATTTTGCCTTTGGTCAAGGTTTCTACAAAAGATGCGCGTTGAAAAGACGCTTCGTTTGACGCCAAAACCAAGGCGCTAGGACCAATGGAAGGTAGGAAAAGGTGTAAAAAACCTCCTGGTCCGAAAGCACTTTTTGTGAAAAATCAGCCATATCTCAGAAAGGGTGCGCCTGCCGACGGAGGTTGCTTCTGAGCATGGATAGAGGATACAATTGCGCATCCGTGCTTGCCAAATTCTTTCCGCTAGCCCGCTAGGTTTCTACAAAAGATGGAAGAAATGGAAGGTAGGAAAAGGTGTAAAAAACCTCCTGGTCCGAAAGCACTTTTTGTGAAAAATCAGCCATATCTCAGAAAGGGTGCGCCTGCCGACGGAGGTTGCTTCTGAGCATGGATAGAGGATACAATTGCGCATCCGTGCATGTCAAATTCTTTCCGCTAGCCCGCTAGGTTTCTACAAAAGATGCGCGTTGAAAAGACGCTTCGTTTGACGCCAAAACCAAGGCGCTAGGACCAATGGAAGGTAGGAAAAAGTGTAAAAAACCCCCTGGTCCGAAAGCACTTTTTGTGAAAAATCAGCCATATCTCAGAAAGGGTGCGCCTGCCGACGGAGGTTGCTTCTGAGCATGGATAGAGGATACAATTGCGCATCCGTGCATGCCAAATTCTTTCCGCTAGCCCCAATAGGAGCGCGGAAAAGTGCCCCAGAAAGTACGTCTAAATACAAAATCGCGAATATCTCGGAAACGGTGCGTTTTTCGGCGATTTTGCCTTTGGTTAAGGTTTCTACAAAAGATGCGCGTTGAAAAGACGCTTCGTTTGACGCCAAAACCAAGGCGCTAGGACCAATGGAAGGTAGGAAAAAGTGTAAAAAACCCCCTGGTCCGAAAGCACTTTTTGTGAAAAATCAGCCATATCTCAGAAAGGGTGCGCCTGCCGACGGAGGTTGCTTCTGAGCATGGATAGAGGATACAATTGCGCATCCGTGCTTGCCAAATTCTTTCCGCTAGCCCCAATAGGAGCGCGGAAAAGTGCCCCAGAAAGTACGTCTAAATACAAAATCGCGAATATCTCGGAAACGGTGCGTTTTTCGGCGATTTTGCCTTTGGTCAAGGTTTCTACAAAAGATGCGCGTTGAAAAGACGCTTCGTTTGACGCCAAAACCAAGGCGCTAGGACCAATGGAAGGTAGGAAAAGGTGTAAAAAACCTCCTGGTCCGAAAGCACTTTTTGTGAAAAATCAGCCATATCTCAGAAAGGGTGCGCCTGCCGACGGAGGTTGCTTCTGAGCATGGATAGAGGATACAATTGCGCATCCGTGCTTGCCAAATTCTTTCCGCTAGCCCCAATAGGAGCGCGGAAAAGTGCCCCAGAAAGTACGTCTAAATACAAAATCGCGAATATCTCGGAAACGGTGCGTTTTTCGGCGATTTTGCCTTTGGTCAAGGTTTCTACAAAAGATGCGCGTTGAAAAGACGCTTCGTTTGACGCCAAAACCAAGGCGCTAGGACCAATGGAAGGTAGGAAAAGGTGTAAAAAACCTCCTGGTCCGAAAGCACTTTTTGTGAAAAATCAGCCATATCTCAGAAAGGGTGCGCCTGCCGACGGAGGTTGCTTCTGAGCATGGATAGAGGATACAATTGCGCATCCGTGCATGCCAAATTCTTTCCGCTAGCCCGCTAGGTTTCTACAAAAGATGCGCGTTGAAAAGACGCTTCGTTTGACGCCAAAACCAAGGCGCTAGGACCAATGGAAGGTAGGAAAAAGTGTAAAAAACCCCCTGGTCCGAAAGCACTTTTTGTGAAAAATCAGCCATATCTCAGAAAGGGTGCGCCTGCCGACGGAGGTTGCTTCTGAGCATGGATAGAGGATACAATTGCGCATCCGTGCTTGCCAAATTCTTTCCGCTAGCCCGCTAGGTTTCTACAAAAGATGCGCGTTGAAAAGACGCTTCGTTTGACGCCAAAACCAAGGCGCTAGGACCAATGGAAGGTAGGAAAAAGTGTAAAAAACCCCCTGGTCCGAAAGCACTTTTTGTGAAAAATCAGCCATATCTCAGAAAGGGTGCGCCTGCCGACGGAGGTTGCTTCTGAGCATGGATAGAGGATACAATTGCGCATCCGTGCATGCCAAATTCTTTCCGCTAGCCCCAATAGGAGCGCGGAAAAGTGCCCCAGAAAGTACGTCTAAATACAAAATCGCGAATATCTCGGAAACGGTGCGTTTTTCGGCGATTTTGCCTTTGGTCAAGGTTTCTACAAAAGATGCGCGTTGAAAAGACGCTTCGTTTGACGCCAAAACCAAGGCGCTAGGACCAATGGAAGGTAGGAAAAAGTGTAAAAAACCCCCTGGTCCGAAAGCACTTTTTGTGAAAAATCAGCCATATCTCAGAAAGGGTGCGCCTGCCGACGGAGGTTGCTTCTGAGCATGGATAGAGGATACAATTGCGCATCCGTGCTTGCCAAATTCTTTCCGCTAGCCCCAATAGGAGCGCGGAAAAGTGCCCCAGAAAGTACGTCTAAATACAAAATCGCGAATATCTCGGAAACGGTGCGTTTTTCGGCGATTTTGCCTTTGGTCAAGGTTTCTACAAAAGATGCGCGTTGAAAAGACGCTTCGTTTGACGCCAAAACCAAGGCGCTAGGACCAATGGAAGGTAGGAAAAGGTGTAAAAAACCTCCTGGTCCGAAAGCACTTTTTGTGAAAAATCAGCCATATCTCAGAAAGGGTGCGCCTGCCGACGGAGGTTGCTTCTGAGCATGGATAGAGGATACAATTGCGCATCCGTGCATGCCAAATTCTTTCCGCTAGCCCCAATAAGATGCGCGTTGAAAAGACGCTTCGTTTGACGCCAAAACCAAGGCGCTAGGACCAATGGAAGGTAGGAAAAAGTGTAAAAAACCCCCTGGTCCGAAAGCACTTTTTGTGAAAAATCAGCCATATCTCAGAAAGGGTGCGCCTGCCGACGGAGGTTGCTTCTGAGCATGGATAGAGGATACAATTGCGCATCCGTGCATGCCAAATTCTTTCCGCTAGCCCCAATAGGAGCGCGGAAAAGTGCCCCAGAAAGTACGTCTAAATACAAAATCGCGAATATCTCGGAAACGGTGCGTTTTTCGGCGATTTTGCCTTTGGTCAAGGTTTCTACAAAAGATGCGCGTTGAAAAGACGCTTCGTTTGACGCCAAAACCAAGGCGCTAGGACCAATGGAAGGTAGGAAAAGGTGTAAAAAACCTCCTGGTCCGAAAGCACTTTTTGTGAAAAATCAGCCATATCTCAGAAAGGGTGCGCCTGCCGACGGAGGTTGCTTCTGAGCATGGATAGAGGATACAATTGCGCATCCGTGCATGCCAAATTCTTTCCGCTAGCCCCAATAGGAGCGCGGAAAAGTGCCCCAGAAAGTACGTCTAAATACAAAATCGCGAATATCTCGGAAACGGTGCGTTTTTCGGCGATTTTGCCTTTGGTCAAGGTTTCTACAAAAGATGCGCGTTGAAAAGACGCTTCGTTTGACGCCAAAACCAAGGCGCTAGGACCAATGGAAGGTAGGAAAAGGTGTAAAAAACCTCCTGGTCCGAAAGCACTTTTTGTGAAAAATCAGCCATATCTCAGAAAGGGTGCGCCTGCCGACGGAGGTTGCTTCTGAGCATGGATAGAGGATACAATTGCGCATCCGTGCATGCCAAATTCTTTCCGCTAGCCCCAATAGGAGCGCGGAAAAGTGCCCCAGAAAGTACGTCTAAATACAAAATCGCGAATATCTCGGAAACGGTGCGTTTTTCGGCGATTTTGCCTTTGGTCAAGGTTTCTACAAAAGATGCGCGTTGAAAAGACGCTTCGTTTGACGCCAAAACCAAGGCGCTAGGACCAATGGAAGGTAGGAAAAGGTGTAAAAAACCTCCTGGTCCGAAAGCACTTTTTGTGAAAAATCAGCCATATCTCAGAAAGGGTGCGCCTGCCGACGGAGGTTGCTTCTGAGCATGGATAGAGGATACAATTGCGCATCCGTGCTTGCCAAATTCTTTCCGCTAGCCCCAATAGGAGCGCGGAAAAGTGCCCCAGAAAGTACGTCTAAATACAAAATCGCGAATATCTCGGAAACGGTGCGTTTTTCGGCGATTTTGCCTTTGGTCAAGGTTTCTACAAAAGATGCGCGTTGAAAAGACGCTTCGTTTGACGCCAAAACCAAGGCGCTAGGACCAATGGAAGGTAGGAAAAAGTGTAAAAAACCCCCTGGTCCGAAAGCACTTTTTGTGAAAAATCAGCCATATCTCAGAAAGGGTGCGCCTGCCGACGGAGGTTGCTTCTGAGCATGGATAGAGGATACAATTGCGCATCCGTGCATGCCAAATTCTTTCCGCTAGCCCCAATAGGAGCGCGGAAAAGTGCCCCAGAAAGTACGTCTAAATACAAAATCGCGAATATCTCGGAAACGGTGCGTTTTTCGGCGATTTTGCTTTTGGTCAAGGTTTCTACAAAAGATGCGCGTTGAAAAGACGCTTCGTTTGACGCCAAAACCAAGGCGCTAGGACCAATGGAAGGTAGGAAAAAGTGTAAAAAACCCCCTGGTCCGAAAGCACTTTTTGTGAAAAATCAGCCATATCTCAGAAAGGGTGCGCCTGCCGACGGAGGTTGCTTCTGAGCATGGATAGAGGATACAATTGCGCATCCGTGCTTGCCAAATTCTTTCCGCTAGCCCGCTAGGTTTCTACAAAAGATGCGCGTTGAAAAGACGCTTCGTTTGACGCCAAAACCAAGGCGCTAGGACCAATGGAAGGTAGGAAAAAGTGTAAAAAACCCCCTGGTCCGAAAGCACTTTTTGTGAAAAATCAGCCATATCTCAGAAAGGGTGCGCCTGCCGACGGAGGTTGCTTCTGAGCATGGATAGAGGATACAATTGCGCATCCGTGCATGCCAAATTCTTTCCGCTAGCCCCAATAGGAGCGCGGAAAAGTGCCCCAGAAAGTACGTCTAAATACAAAATCGCGAATATCTCGGAAACGGTGCGTTTTTCGGCGATTTTGCCTTTGTTCAAGGTTTCTACAAAAGATGCGCGTTGAAAAGACGCTTCGTTTGACGCCAAAACCAAGGCGCTAGGACCAATGGAAGGTAGGAAAAAGTGTAAAAAACCCCCTGGTCCGAAAGCACTTTTTGTGAAAAATCAGCCATATCTCAGAAAGGGTGCGCCTGCCGACGGAGGTTGCTTCTGAGCATGGATAGAGGATACAATTGCGCATCCGTGCTTGCCAAATTCTTTCCGCTAGCCCCAATAGGAGCGCGGAAAAGTGCCCCAGAAAGTACGTCTAAATACAAAATCGCGAATATCTCGGAAACGGTGCGTTTTTCGGCGATTTTGCCTTTGGTCAAGGTTTCTACAAAAGATGCGCGTTGAAAAGACGCTTCGTTTGACGCCAAAACCAAGGCGCTAGGACCAATGGAAGGTAGGAAAAGGTGTAAAAAACCTCCTGGTCCGAAAGCACTTTTTGTGAAAAATCAGCCATATCTCAGAAAGGGTGCGCCTGCCGACGGAGGTTGCTTCTGAGCATGGATAGAGGATACAATTGCGCATCCGTGCTTGCCAAATTCTTTCCGCTAGCCCCAATAGGAGCGCGGAAAAGTGCCCCAGAAAGTACGTCTAAATACAAAATCGCGAATATCTCGGAAACGGTGCGTTTTTCGGCGATTTTGCCTTTGGTCAAGGTTTCTACAAAAGATGCGCGTTGAAAAGACGCTTCGTTTGACGCCAAAACCAAGGCGCTAGGACCAATGGAAGGTAGGAAAAGGTGTAAAAAACCTCCTGGTCCGAAAGCACTTTTTGTGAAAAATCAGCCATATCTCAGAAAGGGTGCGCCTGCCGACGGAGGTTGCTTCTGAGCATGGATAGAGGATACAATTGCGCATCCGTGCATGCCAAATTCTTTCCGCTAGCCCGCTAGGTTTCTACAAAAGATGCGCGTTGAAAAGACGCTTCGTTTGACGCCAAAACCAAGGCGCTAGGACCAATGGAAGGTAGGAAAAAGTGTAAAAAACCCCCTGGTCCGAAAGCACTTTTTGTGAAAAATCAGCCATATCTCAGAAAGGGTGCGCCTGCCGACGGAGGTTGCTTCTGAGCATGGATAGAGGATACAATTGCGCATCCGTGCATGCCAAATTCTTTCCGCTAGCCCCAATAGGAGCGCGGAAAAGTGCCCCAGAAAGTACGTCTAAATACAAAATCGCGAATATCTCGGAAACGGTGCGTTTTTCGGCGATTTTGCCTTTGGTCAAGGTTTCTACAAAAGATGCGCGTTGAAAAGACGCTTCGTTTGACGCCAAAACCAAGGCGCTAGGACCAATGGAAGGTAGGAAAAGGTGTAAAAAACCTCCTGGTCCGAAAGCACTTTTTGTGAAAAATCAGCCATATCTCAGAAAGGGTGCGCCTGCCGACGGAGGTTGCTTCTGAGCATGGATAGAGGATACAATTGCGCATCCGTGCATGCCAAATTCTTTCCGCTAGCCCCAATAGGAGCGCGGAAAAGTGCCCCAGAAAGTACGTCTAAATACAAAATCGCGAATATCTCGGAAACGGTGCGTTTTTCGGCGATTTTGCCTTTAGTCAAGGTTTCTACAAAAGATGCGCGTTGAAAAGACGCTTCGTTTGACGCCAAAACCAAGGCGCTAGGACCAATGGAAGGTAGGAAAAGGTGTAAAAAACCTCCTGGTCCGAAAGCACTTTTTGTGAAAAATCAGCCATATCTCAGAAAGGGTGCGCCTGCCGACGGAGGTTGCTTCTGAGCATGGATAGAGGATACAATTGCGCATCCGTGCTTGCCAAATTCTTTCCGCTAGCCCCAATAGGAGCGCGGAAAAGTGCCCCAGAAAGTACGTCTAAATACAAAATCGCGAATATCTCGGAAACGGTGCGTTTTTCGGCGATTTTGCCTTTGGTCAAGGTTTCTACAAAAGATGCGCGTTGAAAAGACGCTTCGTTTGACGCCAAAACCAAGGCGCTAGGACCAATGGAAGGTAGGAAAAGGTGTAAAAAACCCCCTGGTCCGAAAGCACTTTTTGTGAAAAATCAGCCATATCTCAGAAAGGGTGCGCCTGCCGACGGAGGTTGCTTCTGAGCTTGGATAGAGGATACAATTGCGCATCCGTGCATGCCAAATTCTTTCCGCTAGCCCCAATAGGAGCGCGGAAAAGTGCCCCAGAAAGTACGTCTAAATACAAAATCGCGAATATCTCGGAAACGGTGCGTTTTTCGGCGATTTTGCCTTTGGTCAAGGTTTCTACAAAAGATGCGCGTTGAAAAGACGCTTCGTTTGACGCCAAAACCAAGGCGCTAGGACCAATGGAAGGTAGGAAAAAGTGTAAAAAACCCCCTGGTCCGAAAGCACTTTTTGTGAAAAATCAGCCATATCTCAGAAAGGGTGCGCCTGCCGACGGAGGTTGCTTCTGAGCATGGATAGAGGATACAATTGCGCATCCGTGCTTGCCAAATTCTTTCCGCTAGCCCCAATAGGAGCGCGGAAAAGTGCCCCAGAAAGTACGTCTAAATACAAAATCGCGAATATCTCGGAAACGGTGCGTTTTTCGGCGATTTTGCCTTTAGTCAAGGTTTCTACAAAAGATGCGCGTTGAAAAGACGCTTCGTTTGACGCCAAAACCAAGGCGCTAGGACCAATGGAAGGTAGGAAAAGGTGTAAAAAACCTCCTGGTCCGAAAGCACTTTTTGTGAAAAATCAGCCATATCTCAGAAAGGGTGCGCCTGCCGACGGAGGTTGCTTCTGAGCATGGATAGAGGATACAATTGCGCATCCGTGCATGCCAAATTCTTTCCGCTAGCCCCAATAGGAGCGCGGAAAAGTGCCCCAGAAAGTACGTCTAAATACAAAATCGCGAATATCTCGGAAACGGTGCGTTTTTCGGCGATTTTGCCTTTGGTCAAGGTTTCTACAAAAGATGCGCGTTGAAAAGACGCTTCGTTTGACGCCAAAACCAAGGCGCTAGGACCAATGGAAGGTAGGAAAAAGTGTAAAAAACCCCCTGGTCCGAAAGCACTTTTTGTGAAAAATCAGCCATATCTCAGAAAGGGTGCGCCTGCCGACGGAGGTTGCTTCTGAGCATGGATAGAGGATACAATTGCGCATCCGTGCATGCCAAATTCTTTCCGCTAGCCCCAATAGGAGCGCGGAAAAGTGCCCCAGAAAGTACGTCTAAATACAAAATCGCGAATATCTCGGAAACGGTGCGTTTTTCGGCGATTTTGCCTTTGGTCAAGGTTTCTACAAAAGATGCGCGTTGAAAAGACGCTTCGTTTGACGCCAAAACCAAGGCGCTAGGACCAATGGAAGGTAGGAAAAAGTGTAAAAAACCCCCTGGTCCGAAAGCACTTTTTGTGAAAAATCAGCCATATCTCAGAAAGGGTGCGCCTGCCGACGGAGGTTGCTTCTGAGCATGGATAGAGGATACAATTGCGCATCCGTGCATGCCAAATTCTTTCCGCTAGCCCCAATAGGAGCGCGGAAAAGTGCCCCAGAAAGTACGTCTAAATACAAAATCGCGAATATCTCGGAAACGGTGCGTTTTTCGGCGATTTTGCCTTTGGTCAAGGTTTCTACAAAAGATGCGCGTTGAAAAGACGCTTCGTTTGACATCAAACCAGAACCTATTGAATATAGAAGAGAGTGTGAAATGGGGGCTTCCAGCGAGGATTCAGCAGACCATGCCAGAATTAGCACCGCTCCCGAAGAACAGAGCTAGCCCGTAGAACAGACGTAGATCCACCACTACAGAGTGACAGCAGAAGCTGCTCCACCATCGAACTACGAGTTGCGGCGCCACCAGCCTCAGATGTGCAGAAATTGCACCAGCCTAGTTTCATTTACTTACTTTTTTTTATGTTTGTAAAGTCCTTGAATCTTTGTCACCAGAAAACGATTCAATAAAGAATCTAACAAAGAGTTTGTTTTCCTCAAATTCAATCCACAAGTCAAAACATACACAAAAGGTCCTTTTCAGGATCGGAAATACAAGGTAAGCGAGTCAAGGTAAGTATGTGTCTTCCCAAGGAACAGCAACAAAATCGCTGAGAGCCATATGACCCCTCCACACCATACAATACCCAAATTACCATCCAACGTTGCATCCCACTCAGAGCGGCAAAATCGAAATTTTCATACAGAATTCCATCTGAAATACCAGGCCACCAGAAACCCAGCCGAAATAGCAGGTATGCTAAATTCAAGCCTAAACGATATGCAACGAAATGATTCACACCCAGGTCATGTTACACATGGTAAAAATCGTTGCATACCCACCAGGCTGAAAATTGGGTTACCTACTGCTTCTTCTGCATTTCTGGTAGCCTGGTATTTCAGGTGGAATTTTGTATGAGAACGAGTGATTTTTGGCGATTTAATTGGTAGTTCAATGGTAGCCAGTGACGCATTTTCAAAGAGATCTTTTTTCATGTCCTTTGATCCTGATATACTTTTATCCTTTCAAAAATCAGATTATAAATAACGGTAAATTGATCATTTTTCCAACAACATCCTCTACATCAAATCATAATCTGTAACATCGATCTTGGTCATTTCGTTCCACGGTCCACCGTTTTCGAGAAAGAAGCAAGCGTTGCTCAAAAATGGCTGTGAAAAAAAACCCATTTTCACCGAAAAATTCTGCTGGGACACCAGGCCACCAGAAATTTTAGTAGGGGGTCTGCGCATTTTTTGCCAACTTTTGCTTGCATATATCTCGAGAAAAATGCGTCGTACAGCTAAATGATCTAGGGCGATTTTATAGCTCACACCCTGAACTAGATGATGGAAAGTATAAATCTACAAATCTACCGTTATTCGGCTGAGATTTTCAAAGGACAACGTTTAATTTTCAAAATCACAAAGAAATAACAGTAAATTGTTCCTTATCCCAAGTCCATCCTCTAAATCAAGTCAAAAGCTATAACATCGGCCTTGATCATTTTGTCGTAGCATGTACCGTTTCTATGATACAAGCAGCCAAAGTTGGCCACAAATCCGAAGAACCCCTGCTAACATTTCTGGTGACCTGGTGTCCCAGCAAGATTTATTTGGAAAAATCGGGTTTTCTCACGTTACGAATTTCTCAAAAGCGACTCAAAGGAAATCAGCGAAATTTGGCGCACAACTTAAAGAGAGTCTGGACTATATTTTTTATGGGTCTCGGTGGCATTATGGAAACGCAATACTAGCGGTACGGCACGAATGTCGTCTGGTAGTTCAGACCAAATTTTGACATACCGTTAGTCATAGCCCACTACTCGAAGTTCCTTCTCATATACTTACCATCGTCTGGATCTATTTAAATTAGCTTTGGTTTGACAAAGTCAAAAGACCTGATTTGTTTTATAAATAAAAATACTTTATTTGTTGGTATATTATATTATATACAATTTTAATATATTTGAATGTGGTCCAAGACCAACTACTCGGATTTTCTCTTTTCTTGTTGATTTTTGCAGGGCACGATCGTTGTCTTCACACAAAAAGTGCAGCTACGACTTTGTTCTGCTGCCGTTTACTGTTTCTGGTACTTAAGTGCATAATTTACCACACCGCAGACTACAGATCAGCATCATCGAAATCAAATCCAACCGCAGAAATGTCCACGCTGTTATCTATACAAACTCCTTGCCATGTACAAGTGTAACGATTTGATACTGTTGTGCGAAAGTTTCTGCAATCAGAAATGAAAGGTATTAATTAATACATTTGTATTTGGAAATATCAATGGGGGCTCACCTCAAATGAATGAAGGAGATGATTTCGAAGATTTCGAATTCTTAATTGGATGTGGCCGCTTTATAGCTCAATTTGAAGGCACTTTTTTTGTCTCAGCAAGCCCCATGTGGAGCGCATAGACACTGCTCCAGTCCGATGAGTTTCCTACTCCGCACCAGTGGGCAAAACACATTTGTGTGCGCCCCTGAAACCGATGTCACACACACGTGGAGAAGGACCTCAGCCAATTTCGTAAAGATCCAGGAGAGGGAGAAAAAGTACACAGGTCATTCGCCATATGTATGTATGTATGGTGATCATTTTATTTCTGCAAAGAAAGAAATGCAAAGTTCATTAATTCAAAATAGTTTGGATGATTTCAACGTATTGCTCGTAGTCTTTAGGATGACTCAACTCATCAAACCTGCAATTAAAGAATGAAAAATGGTTCAAATATGTGTATTCTTTTGTAACTTGGAATGCTGAAATATATTTTGTAAATGTAATGTTAGGAACTTAATCATGTGGCATATACAAAGAACCACACTAGAAATCGTTCCTGCTAACACAAAGAATGAAAACCCACTTTATCAACGTAATGCAGTTGAAAATCGCCATCAAATTACACTGGATACATGTCAGGACGATGGTTATGGTCATCATACATCACAATATCGAGCAACCCACAGCCATTCTCTTCCCAAGAAATAAAACGATGCGATGAGACAATAAGGAAATCAGTTTATCCATCTAATTTGCTCCTAGGGATTCAGGAAGACGCATTAACTTGCCGGGTCCAGCGGGTGTCCTTCTGTGTGCTTGATGTAGTGCCGCTCGCCTCTGCACAGCTGCTAAACACAATTTCCCTTCCAATAAATGCGGCACTAAGGCGATGGACATGAGATGTTGAGAAACATGCTACTGTAGATTGTTTAAAAATGCTAAGACCAATGGAAATGGTTTTGCCAACGAACAACCGAATTCTGAGTTGAAAGTACTTATTTTTTCTTTACTGACTAGTTGATGATTTTAAAGCAGCCCATACCCAATTTCCTTGAAGTAGCCAATGTGGAAACAATGTCAAGAAGTTAACGGCGATGTATAGAAGAAGAATTTTATAGAATTTACTTACTTATGCTATGAGCCTGAGCTATTGCTGCCTTCCATCGCTGACGGTCCTGGGCACTCTGCTTCCAGTCATCAAGACCAAGCTGTCTTACACATTCGCTATTATTATATTTTCATTATACCGGAGGTTCGGTTTCCTCTCCTTCTCGAGTCAGGAGGCTTGGATTCGAAGGCCCTCTTAGCTGGAGTATTGGTATCCATGCTCTCGATGCAGCCGAGAGTTTATAGAAGAACGTCCTTCATCCGATTTTCGGCTTCGGTTTTTTGAAGTTAGAAACTAGGCCCGAACGTCGATTTGCAAATCGACTTATGACCTAGTTTGTGGCTACCCTTGTGCTATCTTTTGTTAGTTGTCTATGTAGGGAAAGGCTGATAATAACACCGCCTTTCCTCGATCCAATCAATAAATGCATTTATCTTTATGAATACCGTGGTGAATTGATATGGCCACAAGGAGAGACACCACACGATTCTAGGCCAAAGAGGAGCGGTTTGTTCTCATGATATTGGAAGAGTGGACGACCTGAGTCGCCTTTACACAGTCGATTATCCTATGTTCAATAATGAACTGCATGTCAAAAAAAAAGTCCCCCCAAAAAAAATGTATCGTTCGCTATGCGAAATTTAAGATGTATTTGCCAATTCAATCGGTTGCAAATACGACACATTCCAATGTCGTAGGGACTATTGCGATTGGCATAGCAACAATTGTGCTTTTCGAGGTGTTTTGTGATGAGACGCTGAATGCGGTGTTTATCCTCATTCGAGTAATCTCGGCATCCTGCGAGTAAGTAAAAGTTATCCTTCATCTTACCTATGGCATCCAGTTTATGTGCTACGGTTAATATGCAATGATCATTGATATTGACCCTTGCGCCATGGTGAATATTACCGATTTCCGCTTTCACTTGTATCGACACAACACATGGAGCCGAATGGGGATTCGCCTCTTCGCTGCCTAAGGAATTTCCTAAAGAATTACGTGGATTATTGGTATTGAGGAGAGCATTGAAGTGGATTTGCTCTACAAATTAATGGCGAATTGGAAATAGTTAAACTTACTATGAACTGTACGCAACAGATAAAAGCTCTTTTCGGGCAGAGAGACACGTATGAGTAAGAGTAAGAGAAGTATCCACAATGAAGTTCACAGGAGTTGAAAAGGAGGCTCGAATTCGAAGGGTATTTTATTCGATTTTATTCGCAAATTTGTCTGTGCACTTGATTTTCCAGACGTACGACACTGTTTGTAGGCAGACGAAATTCATCAAACAATGTCCATTTGTCGCAAACCCATCTAAAGAACCCACTCGAAGATCCTGTATGTATGAGTGAAAGCTATGTTCGTGTGAAGTCTCCTTCCACTTGATTTCAATTCGGGATCTTTTTGTAGGTTCTTTGGCAAATTATTCATTAAAGTAAATACTTCGAAACGTATTCGTCGTCGAAAAGCGATCTGTTTTCCATCAAGTCACAGCTAAAACATCGACCTTGGCAATAGATAGAGATAGGCAAGTGTTGCCCAAAAATAAGTGCGGAAAAAAACCGATTTTCAACCATAAATTCTGCTGGGACACCAGGTCACCAAAAATGTTAGTAGGGGATGTACGCGTTTTCTGCTTAACTTTGCTCGTCTATATCTCGAGAACGGTGAGCGCTACAGCAAAATGATCAGGGGTGATTTTATAGCTTGCTCTCTGAACTAGAGTATGGAAACTATAAATCGACAAATATGCCGTTGGGCTGAGATATTTAATTGATAACCTCACATTCAATATCACAAAGATATAACTCTAAATTGGTAAAATTGTAAAAGTCCATCCCCTAGATCAAGTCACAAGCTACAACATTGACCTTGATCATTTTATCGTACGATACACCGCCACCAATCCACAGACCCCCTGCTAAAATTTCTGGTGGCCTGGTGTCCCAGCAGAATTTGTATGAAAAAATCGGGGTTTTCTCGTTACGAATTTCTTGAAAACGACTCGACAGAAAGCAACCAAATTTGGTACACAGACCCCCTTTAATCTGGGCTACATTTTTAGGCGGTCTCGATGGAGGTATGAGAGGCGATGTGATAGGCGGCATGGAAGCGGTATGCGAGCGGTACAGTACGATGTAGCAGTACTCCTGTTTGAACTCTACCATCGAATTGTTTCACATCGAGAATGAGCAGGCATATTTCCAAGTAATCAAAAAAGATGCAAAGCGAACAAACATAATCACAACCCCATACATACATGCATACGGGGGCACATGACTTATTCAAAAATGCCACACTATCAACGTTCAACAAAAAGAAACCAACACAACGGCCGTGCATGTTATCGCATCAGAGTCAGCATGTGTGGAGATGACTTGAGACTGAATCATTTCGCAACTTCGGGAAATCACACATCATTCAGCAGAAAGAGCAAACAAATGAATTACTTTTTTATGTAAATTATTAAGTTTAAGTATATTTGTGACTAGCTTCTATTGAGATCAGAATAAATTAACTACACTAAGGGCAATTTTTTCTTGAGATTTATTGACGTTGAACTGCTGTTGACATTGTCTGCTGGATCCAGTCAACAAACGATGACACCTTCACGAACACTGACGGAGCATTGGCTTGGCCACATGGCAGCTTTCCCCACGACACAATGCCGATTAGGGTTGAGTCACCGAAGTATGTGTTTCTTTGCACCAGTGGCCCTCCCGAATCCGCTGTGCATATACTATTTCCTCCGTCCAGTGGGCCGGTGCATAGGTTTGTCTCGTGCAGGGAATGTCCCATTTGACCCAGGACCCGTTCGCAGAGGTCCAGGTCCAGAATTGGCATATCCGTTGCCTGCAGCTGATTGGGGAACGACGGTATTGCTGTTGTTGATATGTTCCCCCAACCGTAGAGGGTTGCTTCGCCAAAATGCAGCTCATCGGGTTTTGGTAACTCAATCGACTGCACATAGTCTGTGAAATGGAATGGAGTCCTTGTATAAATCAATGCGATGTCATAGGGATTAACTCCTCCCAGGTACAATTCGTGCTGGACGACGTGATCTATGCTGCGACGTTGAATATACTGCTCACCCTCATTCGAGTGAATATCGTGGCATCCTGCCACTATATACGAATTCTCCACCGTGCTCCTTGAGTCCAGACAATGTGCTGCGGTTAGTATCCAATTTTCATTGATGATCGATCCTGCACAGTAGTGCACCGCTCTGCCGTCTTGTGTCATCAGTTGTATCGACACGATGTACGGCGCTGAGTGAGGTCGAGCCTCCCGCTTGGCCAGAAACTCCTGCGTCCAGGCATGACGCTGCTGTATTTTTTGAAACTGATCCAACCGAATCGGGTGCAATTTCCCCGATACGTTCGATCCGCACACCACCATCAGAATGATAAGCACTATGAATACGAACAATGTGATAATTTTTAAGACCGATAACATTTCTTTGCGCTTCCACTCGATCGCCGTGGAATTTGACTGCTTAAATAATGCGTCCTAAAAAGGCGAGGTACGTTCCGACTACTGCCACTGCCGCGAGAGCGCGACTTCGTTTTATAGTCTCATTATCAATGTTCGCCATGAGTCAACCATGTACTGTGCCCCTCTTTATCAAAGACAGCCTGTGAAGGCAACAAGAAAAAAAATGACTAAATGCATGTAGGTGGAGGTAACAGAGTCATGGATTTCCTATAAAATGAGTTTGTAAGGCCGGGAGAGACATACGAAACCTCATAGAGCATACGGCAGCTGATTCCAAGAAGGTGAAGTGTCATTATCCGAAATTCCAATTGCCTGAGCCACAGCCGAAAGGAATGTGCGACCATATCAGGTGGCAACGAGGTGCTTCCCATTTTCTGTGTGTGTAAACGCCATTTACGTTGGTTTCTGTTGCTTATCACGGGAATGATTGAATGGAGGCACGCGCTGATAAGATTTAAGAGAGCCGGAGCAAATGAGAAGCCAAAATTTGCCAATTATCACTAAGGGGTACATGCTAAAAGTGCTGTCCCGGTACGTTGTGTCAAGAAATACAAGGCCAATCACACATGTACTTACATATGTGTAATCAATTTCGTAATGTATCTTCGCTTGATACATTGGACTCAATCGATTTATTATTAGAAAGGAAGACATGATTTCCCAATCGTATTGGGTTAGTTCTGAAAATAAGTCGGTACAGTTGTCGTTGCTTGGGTAAAGCCTCGTGTCCACGAGGGGCTATGGCTCAGTGAGTTTTTCTGTTTGAAGGTAAAAGAAAATGAGTAACTCGGTTAGGATATCTGAGTCAGAACACTGAGTCGCTTTAAAAATAACTTCCCACCGATTGAAAGGAGCTCTGACTTCTCATCATCTTTTCTGACAAGTTGCTTCGCCTGTTTGAGGTTACGCGCATCACAGGTCACTGGAGCGAATTGCGAAAATCGAACGGAATGTTATCGATGCCGACTAATTGCATACACATATCACGAGACGCGTTGATAGCGATCGTGACACTGTGCAATTGGCAGCGCCCAAGTACTTGTTTAGCCTGAAGATTGTGTGAAAGTGGCAAGCACCTATATGAACGCAAATTGGGTAATCTTTAGATCGCGATGATAAGATACGAGATATGAAAGCGTGACGAGATAGGGGTACTGAGACAATTGAAGTTCGTCGCATTTAGGCGAAACATGTTCGATCCAAGTGACTGATTGCGGGTAAAGGTGAGTGTAGTTGTCTGGCAGTGGCGATGGGGAACTGAAAACACTTGCAGCAGAAAGATTCCCTAAACAAAACTCTGCAGGATTACCATATCTTCCTACTCATGTTGGACAAGCAAACACACGTCCCTTCCCTTTTGTGCCGCGATCTCTTAGGGTTCAATAGAGACTGGCACTAGGGTAGGTAAATTATGGGGATGACATAATTAAAACGTACTAAACCCGCTTTTCATGTGTAAAGATGTTCAGTCCTTTCGGATGGCTTTGCCGTAATTCTCGTCCCCTCTCCCAGATCACAAACTGATTTTAATTAAAACCGTCTGTACTTGCAAATGCTCTGCGATTGTGACCGAGCCAGATCATAAGTGTGGAAGAGGGTGCACAGCACACACAAACCGGAGGGTGAAGTAAAGAGTTATTACGAGCACACATTTATTCTGCTCCTCAAAGGACGCACATTGTTCTCGTAAAGTAATTAAAGAATTCAAATGGCATGGAATGGTGGAATTTTTCACGGTGGCAAGTAGGGAAGTAAATAACTAGAGTTTAGCACCTCCCCGCTCTAGTCGCTACAAGCTCAATCAGATGCTTTTGAAGAGTTGTTGTGCTTCTTAATTTGACTGAAGGATTACTTCCATTACATTGGCTTCGTGGAGCCTATTGCGCTGTCATATCTCCTGTAATCGGATACATTTTTTAATTATTAATTTCTCAAGAATTCAATAGAGACGATAAGAAGTTTAGGGGGAAAATAAACCGCCAACGTTATCACGACGATGTTCGAATAAATACCGACAGCAAAACGGGCTGTCGTCCGATTATAAATGGACAAATTTACCGTTTTTCGGCTGAAATTTTCAAAGGACAAACATAAAATGTTCAGAATCACACAGAAAGAACGGTAAATTGGTCCACATCCAAGTCCATCCTCCAGATCAAGTCACAAGCTACAACATTAACCTTGAGCATTCTATCATACAAGCAACTAAAATGGGTCACAAATCCACAGACCCCCTGCTAAAATTTCTGGTGTCCTGGTGTCCCAGCAGAATTTGTATGAAAAAATCGGGTTTTCTCACGTTTCGAATGCAAGTACCCACTTTCAGCTTTTGGATCAGGAAACATCAAGATGGCCGATAATGCACGCCTTCGACGACGTCGCAAAAAAAACAATGTTGTTTCAAAAATTATATAGACCAAATAGAAATCAAATGAAACCCAAGGGAACAACGAATTTTTATTCCAATTTCCATACAGTTTAACTTGTCACTACCTGGTTTTGCGAAATCCACGAGACAAACGCTGACACAAGCACAAACACTGATGGCGAATTCGCCTGACCACAGGGCACTTGTCCCCATGACACTATTCCGATCAATGTGTTGCCCTGCACGAGAGGTCCGCCCGAGTCTGAAGTGCATATACTGACGCCGCCGGTCAGGGGGCCTGTGCACAAATTCGTACTGTGTAGGTTGAGCGATAAATCACTGCCCAGAGCACTTTCGCACGCCGACAACGTTATGATTGGCATTGAGCTGGCCACTTGTAATGTTGCAGGGTATATCGCTGTTGTCGATGTTGAAGTACTTCCCCAGCCGTAAAGCGATGCCGTCCCGGTCGGTATAACACCAGACTTGGGCAGTGAAGCTGGCTGCACTGCTGCCGTCCACTTAAAGGCCGTCGACGTGTACACAAGTCCAATGTCATAGGGAGCCGTCCCACCAACGTATAAGTCATTTACCACGTAATAACTAATCTTCATCGTCTGTGCTGTGCTCGAACCGCCATTCACCAGAATACTTCCAGCCAGAATCACAGAGTTGTACACCACAGTGCTGGATGCGAGGCAATGAGCTGCGGTTACCACCCAGTTCGCGTTGATAATGGTGCCACCGCAGTAATGGACATTGCCACTGCTGGTAACCTGTTGCAGGGAAACGGCGAATGGAGCTGCATTCGGTGCAGCTGCAGTACCTCCAACGATACGCGTTTCCAAACTGACACAGTGGGATGAGTTCAATTCCAGAAGGAGCAGAGCGAATAGGAGATCAAATCGGACACAACGCGACGTCATTTTAGCTGGAACCCGAAACTTATGGCGTTGCTGCCGGTCGAATGAGGGCTATTTATTTGCGAAACAAACTTCAGATAACGATTAGATATCTCGAATCTCGCGGGGTGATTGGAAATTAATAATACGTATCTGTATAATGGGATCTCAGAAGAGGGTGGACACTTGTGATAAACGGCACTTCGGTGGGCGACTACTGATGGTTTGTTCTGTAGAAAGTAAGACAAATACGAAATCTCAAGTGTGAGTTCAATTAAATTTCATTTCACTCCACTCTCGAGTTCATTCTTTGTTTTGATCGAAATGTTTGACGTCACCTTGAGTAACGAAGACAGCGGTGTGCATCCCCAGAGTTAAATTTAATTTCCTCCTCTCGAAGCGCTACCTCCTAGAGGGAATCGCAAAAGCATCCCTTAAATGAATGGCGGGTTTGTATGAGGTTTGTCGCTTCAATCAATGTCCCATTTGATAAATTATCTACAATCCCTTGCCCAAATCGTTTACGACATGATGAAGAAGAGGTGCACTTGAATGCATGTGATGTGGGGGAAGGTAATTGAACGGGAGAGAATAACAGTCTCTAGGCAAAATACATTTGAAGACACATTGTTGGCAATGTAAGGACCGGAAAAGGAGTCTTATTCAAATGTGTCACTGAAGTGAGGAAGTGGAATCTGAGCCCTGTCAAAAATGCTGATGGATAAGTCCACGGTAAGTGGCGGAACTGATTGCTGAGATTTGGAATGTTAAAGTCGACAAATGGGAGGAGAATTGATGAATAAAATGCTGGCGCTGTTTAAATTGAATTGAAACAGTGCGCCATAGGGGTTTTGTAAATGCGTTCCCATTCTCAGGAACCCGAATGGCAAAACTCAGTAATTCAGTGGCCTCAAGTCAAAAAAAAACCCCAGAATGACAACATATGCCCGAGGTTGTCAGATGTCACTTCAATGCAGGAAAGAAGCTGAAAGTCTACAGCAGCACAAAAGCCCAATGCGGCCAATTCAAATGACGATTCCAAAAAATCCTCTAATAGATTTATGAGTCATAAATCACCGACGATGTTTCACCCTTATTGCGATTTGAAAGCGAACTGGTCTCGCGTTGACCTTTTTTTTCATTCTCTTGCTTGATGTGTGCGGAATTCATGCTACTTTTATGGGTACATGGAGTGGTTTTTATTTCTTCCTATTTTGAGGTTAAGGGATATGGTGACTCCGATATAAATCACACAGCTGATAGCAGTTTTAATTTCGGTTTATAATCTCCTGAAAACGAGTCTATGGAATCAGCACAATTTGGGAGGAAAGGGAAACATTCAATGAAGGTGGGGGCCTGATCAGAATAATCTTTGCTTTGAGATAACAAAAACATTCCCTTAGATTAGCACTCACCATGACTCTAAGCTGGAATCTCCTCAAAACGTCTAGACTTTCATTGTTCGATGAAGGGACTTGTCTTCCGTTTCACAAAGAGTGATTCCCTGCGTCTGTAATTGAAACAGAATTTATCACATTTTAACACATTGCGAAAAGTTTCAACTTACCAGATATTCCAGATTTCTATATATGAACTGCTCCCCCGCCAGCTGTCACACCTCGCCAAGACTCAGAACTTCCCCTTCTGATAAACTGTCGGAACTGTTCTTCTGTGAGCGGGTTGAGATGTTACCACTCTCCACTTCTGAACTCAAAGAAGACGACGTTGAAAATGAAGTCAACTGATCAAATGGATGCAATTTATCCAATCGCTCCTCACTCTGCTTGCCACTGCTGGCGGAGGAATCATACTTCAGAACATCCGCCAGATGTATTGTTTCAGGCTGCCTTGAGAAATTTAATTTGTGTTGCACATTGCTAACACGCCTTTTATTACCATTATAAAAGTCGCCATTCCCCAGCGTCAGTGAATTGAGGAAAATCTTCACGGCACGTTTGATTTCTGTATTCATTGAATTGTTAGGCGCAGTACCAATTGTTTTCACCGGAAAAATCATTCCTGTCTTTGTAGACTGAGGGTACACACATCGATCACTCTCTTCACAAGTGCCGTCTAAAACCAATTCTACTCTTGGTACTGGCTTCTTTTTTCGACGTTGCCGAGCCCTCCTCTCTGCTTCCGAGGTATTCTGTTTAAACTCCTCAAATTCATTTGTCACGTCAGATTCCTTGTGGAGAGAGAAAGTCTGGTGTCGTGGTTGACTTTGCGCAGTGTTGGCAACTGAAGATGACGTTTGATCATCAAGCCCACTTTCCTTGTCGGTATCCAACGAACACTCAGTAACCTCCTCCGATAAAATGAGTGAGGGAATTTGTGAAGACTTTGATGGCGTTGGATCCACTGGTGGGCTTTCTGACTGCGTTTTAGTGAAATCTGTCTGAACGTACATATCGCTTGTGGGAACCTGGTTTTTATTTGACTGCGTCATTCGATTAAATATTTCATTCACGTTGTTTCGAATATTCTTCCCCACTGCCTCGATTGCGGACTCACCTGTAGTTGAGTTCACTACGGACATGGCTGACATGGCACTTTGCACAGAGCTGGACACACCAGTAGTCGAGTTCACTACAGTCGACGGAACTGACATGTCACTCTGCAGAGAGCTGGAACAATTCCCCGACTTGCCCTGAGAATATAAAATAACGAGTTAAGTCTATTGCTGGACTGCTGACTCTTATAATGCTTACCTCATTGGATCCAAGAGCATCTATGAATTTATTAGACGAATGTGCAGGCCTTTTTGCAATTTTCGGTGAGCTTACTTGCTCGCGTAGACTATCCTCCCCCCTTTGGTTAAGCGTATGCGACGCTTTAGTCGAACAGTCCTCATGGCTGCATTCAACATACCCCACATTCGAGGGAACCATTTCAAGTCTGCTCTGTTCTTGATCGACGTCATAGTTACTGTGGATTGATATTTTTGCCACTCGCTGCACCCTACATTCTGGACGAATGTACATCACAGGGAGACGTTGAAGGCTGCACATTGCTTGCCTGGACAACAGTGCCCCCTCCTTTTCTAAATGGTAGAGCCCTTTGTATGGAGTGCAAATTATGTCAATATCCCTTAAACCATCAACCAGAGACGACTTCTTTGGACTGGTCGTAGAAGGGTATGCTGCGTTCTTCTCGTTCGATTTATTATTCTTGAATACTTCTTTCCATGTCTTCTTTTCGCCTGGAAGGAGTTCCCTCTTTTGAAATTTTTCATTCTGTTCCAATACCCTCAGTAGGATCGGAATCGCAATCTCTGATGTTTTTATCTTGGGCTCCCTCATTTTTGCCGACGCCAAATTAACCGAGTCTCTGTTTCTCTGGGTTGAATCTTCTTCTAAGCTTTTGTGAAAGCGCCGAGGAAACACTGTGCTTTGATATGTACACAACTCAAGGTTTGGATGTTCCTTTGAAAAATCAATTCGTTCTAACGACGAACCAGCAAATCGTTGGAGTGGCAGTTCTGGTTTTTTGGGCTGTTTCGCTGGTGTTTGTTTTGAATCAGTCTTAGCAAATCTTTGCGTTCTGGCATTTTGATTGACTGACGCAGTCGAAGTGGGTTCACGCTGGCAGATCGCATTCTCTGTAGTCAATAACTTTCTGGTCTGAGATAGCTCCGTTGAATATGATTCCAGATACCCAACAATTTTCTTCGCCTGAGAACGAGGGAAATCGCAATGAGGCTGTTTCACGTGAAAGTCTCGTCTTTTCGTGGACATTTCTGATGCAGTTCGAGGGCTAAATTCAGATCTAACTGTCCTCTGAGTGCTGGGTGAACCCTCCAAGCATTCTGCAACTACTTTCTGAACATGCGGATCGACAGTAACACTATCCCATATCGGTGGCAAGTCTTCTTGGTCTCCAAAATTACCATGAGAATAATTTAATGCATGGATGTCTTGACGCACTCTATTCTGCACCTGCTTCGAGGTTTTCACGATATCGTCAATATTTACAGTAGCTAAATCGGATAGTTGATTCATCTTTTTTTATTCTTCATTAAATACACTCCGTGAAGAAAACAACAGAAATTAACTGCCCGTTAAAATCGAAAGAGACAACTGTCATATTCGGCTTGTCACTGCAGTGACGGTTCACAAAAATTCATTCATGCGTTTGCAGCGCCATCTGTTCGGAAATAGCTGAAACATCTTACATCTTGAAACCAGGGCACGGTTCTTTTGAGGGTATTTGCATTAAACTGAAATTGAATAAATATCGTATCTACGATAAGACAACCCTTATCAAATGTGTTTGTTTCGTCTTATCATTCAATAAATTCTATTCTATGCCAATATAGTGATATTCTATATTCATATCAACAGCTGATAAAATAGTATTTTTTGTGGGGGATGGACGTTTGCTGAACCTTGAATGTAATCTTTGTTCTACATTTAAATTTGACGCATGTTTCCATAAAGATCTGTTTCCATAAGCCCAAGAGGAGACTTGTAATGTTTGATGAGAGTATGGAAATGTAAGTGTACATTTGCACAAACGCATTCCTTCTGTGAAAAGCATGAAAATCATTATCTGTTGCAGTTGCTTTTGTCCAATGGCATGTCAAGATGTTACTTAATTGACAACATTTCATTTTCCATGACCTGATCATGAATTTGCTTTCATTTTTAAAGGATTGTATTTCATGAGGAGACGATCGTGATGGTGAAGCATACATTGCATTTGCTACGTCGTATTATCAGTTTGACTGATTAGCTCGTTATCGGCTCAACACTTAACTTTAGCTCAGATGGCGCATAGCAGTATGTGTACGAAATACATTCATACATTTTATTCAATATAGTCTTTTGATAAGACCTTATCGCTTAAGCGTGAAACTTTGTCTACATTTCCTTGCGTGCTCGGAAGCAGATAACGTTAATGAATCTTTTCATTTCCATTCCTGAAGGAAAACGTAGAGGATGAAGCTTGGAGTTTGTGCTACAACTGGTCACATTATGAATCGATTGTTGAACAGCAGTCAACACTTGTAATCCAATTGCCTTTTTGAACTTCCTGCGAACGATTGCGACACAGAATCGTTTGCGATTCAAATTGTATTCATTCTAACAAATTCACATCCGAAGACGTCATATGCGACATTTCTCAGTATAGAAAAATAAGTCAATCGTCCAAAACAGCAGTCCAATGCCGCTACACAGCATCAGCATAACTCGGTACGCTAATATAACTCAATTGTCGGTATCTACAGTATCAGTATCTATAACGCAAATTAGGCACGTACTCCATTAATATTGGTCCACGTTCTGAGCGACTAATTAATCTCTTGCATAATACTTCCATATTTCAAATTTCCCATCGCATCACCGCGTTCTCCTCCGTCATCAACCAATTAGAAGAACACACTGAAGAGTGCGGAGATACGAAGGACGGTCTTACTTCATAGTTCACCCCAATTCACGCAAACGTCACTGAAATACAGATCATTTTAAATATTACCAGTATGCTTTGGACTTTGATATTGATTTTGGACAAGAAACTTATTGGAAGATTTATAAAGCCATTCAAAAAGGATTCAGCACCCCTTCCATCCTTATCCTACATCATAAACCAAAGACCGATCAACTTAAGTGTACATTCAAGCTACAGTGGACGGACATGAGACTATTGAAAGAATACCTTGGGCGCACGTATCCGGTGCGAATACTAATCGCATCACAAAACTCTCAACCAACCGAACTCGGGAACAGGAGGACTGGAGAATATAGCTTCTCTTCTAGCAATTTTCACTGAACACACCACAAACTCTGGGGTTTTCTTATGCTGTTCTCCCCCTCATATGTTCATAATAGAATAAAAAGCGGACAAACGGACGCGGACGGTTGGATGGATCAGAAACAAAAGTAGAAGCACCAGCGCAAAGGCAAAAGCACCACCAGAGGGGCAGGCAGAGGTATGGGGTGGGACACCAACACACTGAGCATACACGACATACAGAATTGAGCAAGTGCCATGCATACAAATTACTGACTCGCTTGGTCGTCTCTGCAGACGTGACCAACATTTTGAAGGACATCCGTACACATTTCGATTGGAATCGTGACTAGAATTCGCAAAAAAAAAACATGCTGAACACACATACACACAAGGCACATAACGAAACGAGCATTATTCTTTTCCATTTGATAATGTATGTTTGTCCTGGAAACGGATGGCGGTAGAGGCGGTGGCGGGTACTAAGGCTTACGAGGGTAATAGACAGGGCACGCTCAGAATACATATAGGGGGTCACATGTATCATTTTAAGCTTTGTTTTATTGGCAGATCCAAGCAAAGTCTGTATTTCAAATGAGGGGACAAAACCTGGTCATATGTGCGAGGAGGAGGCAATAAAAACGCGGCACCACTAGCAGCAGCCGTAGAATATCTGAATGTCCTCGTGAGTAATGAATGGAGATTTTTGGGGGCGGGCAGGAAGGTTACTCTAATTCGTATTCTTCACACGGCGGGACCCTGTTCAACGAATAGAAAATTAACTTTACCGTCCCTTCAGACACGAATTTGTACAGTTGCTTCTTTGCAATGGATTCGATGATATTTTTGCAAACTTTTAAGAAGAATGTGAGTTGTTCAGATACCCAGGTGATGGAAGACGGATTCAAATTGAAAGATACGTCTTGAAAATTGAACTCAAAATTATGAGATAAGTACTGTACTGCATTCACCAGCATCATTTGTCTGATCTCATTATTTCTAACAAGAATATCTACATTTCTACGGTCTACGTATCCATTACCCATTTTCCTCATAATTTCCATGAGCAAATAAATTCCTTCTCCAAATATTTATACAAAATGAAAATAAATTATAAGCTTTATACACAGGCACAAGCATTGTGCATACAAACATGTACGTGAAAGTATGATATCAATTGTATATCGTAATCAAGAATTGCGATAAACAAACAAATTATTGTTTACATACGAAGCTGCTTAGATCAACGAGAAACGCCTTGCATGTCGTCCTTGCATGTTGAATGTCTGCTAATACAGAATTCGGTGTATTTTATTATATTTTTCTCGACCACGCTCCGGTCCGGTCTTGCTGGAAAACAATTGCATCCCACAATGATAATTTTCGACAAAAGCAGTCCAAAGCAAACACGTTTAAGATTCCCTACCCGTAGTATCAACGAAATGAGGAATATGTATGCACGGTGCTTGACTTGAAGGAAGATTGCAAAACGTGATACCATCGCCATTTCCCACAATTAATTCTACGTTTGTTGCTGTTGCCACTTCTTTTGTTTGCTTATAGACGCGGAATGTCAAAAAACTTTTTTCGAATCCACTGAAGGACGTTGTGCCGATAGAGCAGAGCTCTCTATACGCCAAAGAATTCCAAGTCAAAGAGGAGCAGGAGACGCATTCAAAAGCACGCTCGATTGATGAGTGAGTAATTCGTATTCTGCAGAGCACTACCTACTTCAGGGGCTGAATATGTGTGTGCACAGCTCATCGCTGCCCACCGTGACTTTATATGACATCGAAATTTGGCAACAATGACGGCATCTATCTGGGCGATGATGCTCGAATGCCAAACCCACCTACTAAACGGGTGGAGGAGATGGTTGCATGCACAACAGAACGTCGTCGGTAGCCAAAATCATCAGTTTGATAACTCAGCACGCAACGCGCACTATGGTCTTCGTGTTCGAGTTCAAATACCCAACCAGGTAGACACATTCGAGCAAGAAATTCGAAAACATGTCATTCGTGCAAAGTCATAATGTGAGCTGAATGCAAAGGCGACTACCGTTTGCTACGTGATGTGTTTCTTTCATATCGTCTCTTGCCAATTGTTATGCCCCCTTTTTCCTTGACTGTAGCTCGTCTCTCATTGTGAGTGAGTGTTGCCCCCATCGACTGTGGTAATTATCAACTATATAGCGCTTGAGAAACGACAGACGTGCGACTTAGCGTGACTAAGTTGAGGTCTGCGAACGTGATGTCGAATATTTTATGTGTTCCCCATACGCAGTGTCGATTGTATAAAAGGGAGGAGTTGTTGAGAAGTACTGCATAGGTACACATATGTAATTTAATTTTTGCAGCACACTCGTAATTCTTGAGGTTGTATCAAGTCCCTCGTTTTCGCACGGACGCAGATTAATCGTTTCTCCAAGTTTATATTCTAGTCAACCGTCGTCCAAATTTCCAAACTGTTCTTCCCAAGTTCGCCCGACCTGCGCACACGTGAGCCCGCCCTGCGTCACTCATTAACTACTGATGATTACATACTTAAACGTTACGCATCTTCCCGATCAAGACTTCGAGACTTTGTTACGTCATGTTGTAACTTTTACTTACCCTGCAAGATCACGCATCCTCATTACTTAAAACGACACTTTGCCACCTTTGTTTCCACCACTTCTGGTTCGTGTAGCACATACTTAATTCTCAGCATCAACATCGACGACTGCGTTCTAACTACGTTCGATTCAATATTCGGCTTAAGCCTACACAAACGTGCTTTGTGTGGATTTTCTTCAAGCTAGCACGCTCTCTGAATCATAAATTGAGGAAATATGAAAACTTTATGATTAATTTCAGACTGGCATGGAATTTCAGAACACAGGGGTCATTTTACAAAGCAAGCATTTGTGTTTTAAGATGAAGGTCACGAGAGTGATATTGCGTGTGACCATGCGTAGAAGCAACAGCAAACCTAAATGAACATTAAAAATAACAGGGATGAAGGGATGAAGGGATGAATTTTGTATCCCCTTTCTAAAAAAAAAAAAAAAATCAACACGTAAACGACCCTTCTCATTCGTAACAACAGATTTATAAGAAATTCGTCTCACACCCACCAACATCTGAATGTTCCGCTCAGAGTTCGTGTAGAAGGAATAATCAGGAAAAAACAGCTTCGACACGACACAAGAACGACAATTTGAGCTTGGATGATGGGAAAGCTTTAATTTCCTCATCGGACCTTCATTCAAAACGCGTATACCCGACTTCTCTACGTAGAGGACCGATTGTAGTGTTATATGTTGTGCAGTACACAGTCCAGCAAGTTGACGTAACACCACCCACTCAGTTTCATAATGAAACACACAACACAGTGGATGGAGGAATCAATAGCTCACTACAAGCACAGAAAGTCCCATCAATGATTTCACACATCGGAACTTCTGGCTGGTGCTTCGGCTTGTATCCTGTATCCTTTAGTGGATATTCTCTAGGCTCATACACAACCAACAAGCGCTTGCATGTATGGATATGTGAGTGAATTTTATTGATTCAATTTTGATGTGTAAATGGTGCAAAAGCAAAAGCTCTTGCTTCATACTACGCCTGCTTGCTTTGTCCCAGACCATGGCCAACTTTTCCGCGCAATTTCATTGATTTTTCGCTTTTCATCCAGGCCAACCTGACGACGCTACACACACATACCCAACCTACACGCATAAACTAAGGGAACGTCCATTCGTTGAGTGGCGACTCCAGTTCAGTTAGATACACACAAATACATCCTATACACATGTATGCTCTGTTCATGGCCTTTCAATCGATAAAGCTGTTCCGTATCCTCGAATGAAACGAACGCGCAGGTAGCAGACGAGAGATACATATATATATATATATATATGCATGTACTTACTGCGGGCATATCCTGGACAGGGTGTGTGCCCTCTATACGTAGTTTACGTGATACTAATCGATAGCACCAACACTCTGAATTCTGGTTCATCGACACTTACCACCACACCACTGGATGAGAGAGGAGGCATTTCACTTACTGACTGAGAGGCTAGTTCTAGATTTGCACAAATATTGTGCGAGGCACGGATATGTTGAACTTGTCATCGTTGCATTTGGATAAGTGAGGTGATTGTGGGCATTTTTGCCTCCATCGTCTTGTTTCCTATTTATGTCGTGCGATGCCATAGCAACGGTTTGTGCTCGGTTGATTTTCATGTCGCTGAATCGTGGTAGCGAGTGTCCTTCACCCTGCTGAGCAACCGGGCGTAAATCTGCGACGCAATAATGTCAGCGTCCTATAAAGGACGAACATACGTACAGATATGTTTTGAGTTGGAAACTTATTTGACATGATTAAATGCCTGGTTAAGAAAGCCTTGCGCTTGATTCCATTTTCACACATTTACCAACTTATGATGATAAGTTCCAGAATCTAAAAAAAAGAAAACAAATAAGTTACATGCGAAAGCATCAAGGTTCATTCCCTTTATCTCGTGAATAATCTGTGTTTCGCGACACAAATGTGACACAAATGCAAACAATTTCTGTTATCACTATCACTCGAGGAGTGATTATGAGAGATGGAGCTTCACTTTCCAGGCATCACAATGATAACTACGATTATCTTATCTACAGTCTTTCACCCGACCTTTCTTATCGTTTCGTAGAGGCAACAACGTGACACATGAAGGTCTCTCCGACCACATCGCGCCCCCTCCTAACAATCACAACGCTTGAAAGTTATCGCTTCGTGTTTACTCTGTTCTATTTATCTTTCCTCCTTTCTTATCACCATTCCTGTACTCATACTCCTACAAGGTGAACTTAATCAGCTCACAATATGGTACCTATCTTATCACGACGACGAGCTTATCAAGACGAGACTTCTTTTCTGCTTATTTTCATTCATTTTTTTTTTTTTTTGCGTGGAAACATCGGAATCTGCGGCCAAAACATTTATTTACATTTTATTCACAGAAGCTAGCCGCGATGGCGATGGTGTCGAAACATTATAGCGAAGTAAACATTTGACTTATCTCAAAAAACAGCCGGCAGGAAACTTTACACAGCGCTTCGCTCAGATAAGGTAACAGACGACGTACACTACGCATCATGTATATAAAAAAAAAAACCCTAATCTCTGTCGAATGGGGCCAGATATGAGTTCAAATCTATAAAAAGCACAACGCAGAGCTTACGATGAGACGCTAATAGTTTTCCAATTAATAACGAGATAAGAAACATTGATTTGGATGTTGTGTGTTGTATCATCAACCTTACGGTAGGAAATAATGAGATACGTAATCATACAAAAGCTGAATGAGATGTCAGAAAACCTATGTGCTACTTAACGAAAAGCCTACGATGGACTCTAAACATACAGTTACAGGATTATTTGTTGAAGTAGGGAACTTCGTTCGAAACCAAACCGCCACAATTTTAGTGCCGACAGCTGGAAAAAGCCAAAAAAAAAAACTAACTAAAAAAAGGGTTACCATAGACACAGGTTCCACACATGTTCCGTCTGAAATGACCTCCCCAAATAAAAACTTCATAATTATTCAATAGAAAACTAATCCTTTTTTCGCAGAAAATCCATTCAATTTACACACGAAGCCCATCCTTATCCTTTTACTGTCAAAATGCGATCACATTTTAATTACAAGTCATTTAAAAATAACACTTTTCAAACTTCAATCGCTGAACAAATCGGTCCAGCACAAGATATTCGCCCGCAAAAAAAGATATACTCAAATGGATGGGCACGAGAAAAAAATCAATTCATTCTCTTTCTACACCATCAAGTCACAGAGGAAAACCGGCATTGCCGAGCAGCACCAACAGAAACGACTATATCAACGAAGGGTAAAAACAGGAACAAAAAACCGAAACAGCACATTGCACATTCTATAGCGCATAGGACGGAGTGAACGTAGAACGCAGAGCATACACATACACACAGCAAAGAAATTCGTTCGTGTAAACTAAAAACGAAACAAACGTATTTTCTTTGTTGCCTCTTCTCTATTTGACGAGTTCTCGTCGAGCACACACAGTGTGACTTGTGCTCTGAAGCAGCAAACAGCAGGCGAAGGCGAAATTCGAACGAGCAAAATGTGGACACACCAAGCAATCGAATGTTTGCTGAGTGAGTTGAGAAAAAGAAAAATGCTTTACGATCAACAACACGTTGACTATTTGAATCGAGCAAAAAGACGTACATGTTTAGAGCAAATATGCAAGATACTTCTCGAGAAGGAGGAACTGGACGCCACAGTGGAAGATGTGAAAGCTAAAATACAAGTGCTCCGCAGTCAACTGAACAAGGAACTGCGGTACATGGCACGCTCAAAAAAGTACAAACCCAAACTTTGGTGCTTCAAGAAGATGGAGTTCTTGAAGCCCTATTGTGGGCTAAGAACAAACACACAATACACTCCTATTTCTGTAAGTACATTTTTTTTTATTATTTTTATTTCTCAAAATATATACCACTCATGCCATACATTCTTTCGTTTTTTTTTTTTCAGAACACCGAGACGATTCTAACGAATGGTCACGATAAACAGCAGAATATGTATAAAAATACTATAGATCAATTCGAGAGTTTTTCGAACAGTACGCTCGATGCTGATTTTCAGACGCCTTCCAGCAACTTAATGTCAAAGGTAGGTAGAAGCCCTTCGTTTGCAAATAACTCTGCAAATTCCTCGCGAATGAATTCCGCATTCGGATTCATGGGATACGGATCGTCCGATATTTCTACCTCCGGAATACATTTATCACTATCGTCGATAGTCGCATACAAGTCTGGATTGTGTTGCATCAAAAAATTGTGCAATACTAGGCAGGCGCGAATGGCATCTTCCGCATGAAGAATAGTAAGTGGAGATTGTAGAATCTTAAATCGCTCGGCAAGTAAACGAAATGCGTGGTCAGCTGCCTGCACAGATGACTTCAAACGGTTATTGAAAATCTCTCGGGTTGGGGTGTCCATGTAGGTGTACGGCGTCATGATATGCTCGTCCAGATCGAAGCCATTGTTAGCAATGAAAACATACGGCAGTAAGCGATTGTTACCAATGTACTGTGCTGGTGGGACATTCTTCTGAGTGAATTTCTCATCCTTTTTCTTTTCGATTGAAACATGCATAAATGTGCTATTGGCATCGACCATTGCCATGACATTCGCAAAGCGCTGTGGTTTTAGCTTAAATTGACGTCTGGTGAGCACTCCAAGGCATAGAGGAAACTGCCAACGACTGTCAAATTCCTCAGCTTTGCTCGCCCATTCTCCCTCACAAGACGGTTGCTGAAATGTATTAAAAAATTGTTGTTTTTTTTTTGTTTTCTCTTTTTAGACGAATGCCGAAACATATGAAAACGGATGCAACTACCAAGACGTAACTCAACAGTTCTACGACACAATCGCCCTCACGCAACAAATCGTTCAGAAGCGTATTGAAGACAAACTTCACAATAAGCCAAAAGCCAAAAAGCAATCAAACTGGGAAGGTGAACTTGTTCAAAGTCAGCTGGATCTTATCAGTGACGAAACGATTCGGAGTGACACTATGTGGGAGATACAATGCGTACTCAGAAGAGGTATAGAGCAAGATCGTGTTTTGCCAAAAAGTCGAAGAAATCGACACTTGTCAATAGCCGCTTCAGAGGTCTCGGCTGATGGTAGCTGTATCAGCGTCGACTCAAATGACAGCCAATCGAAAGATGTGACCGCACCTCCTGAAGATGACGCCAATATTTTAATAGAGTAATTGAGATTTGTCTTTTGTCGTTTCTGTTTAAAAATAAATTAATCAAGATGCTATCCTCACCTTAATGTATTTGCCTTTTAAATTTTCCCAAAGAACCTTGCAAAGCGTAGGCAAGTTGATGCAAAGAAACGCTTTTGATATCTTTAACGTTTTCTCAATGGCCATATAGGTCTCTCCAGCTGAGAGGTAACGTAGGACGAGTGCTAAACGCTGCTCGGCGGACACTGCCATACGCATGCAGGTATTTTGGTGTTCGATGTCCTTGCGAACGAGCGATAGGAGCAAGTTAAAAGTGCTTATATCCATTTTGAGGCTATCCAAGAACATGCTCATGTAATCAGTAATTTTTGGTTCCGCGCAGAATTGCTCCATTGAATCGTTCGAGCTCAGACGGAGCAAAACGCGTCTGCGATCGTCTTCGAACTTCGACCATTGGCGCTTGCGCTTTACTTGCGTGGTACTCGAGTCCTGAGTTTGATTCGTTTCACTGCCTTCTGGTTGGCTTATGTCATCTGAAGATGTTACCTCTATTTTGATATCATTCACAGGCGCACCAGAAATCGTGGAATCATCGGCTTTGTCATGAACAGACATTTCAGGATCGGCCTCTTGTCGAATTACAAACTCCGGACTCATTTTTACCATTACTGAACTCAGCGGTTCAGGGGATGGGCTTCGTGACTGATGGTTATCTTCGACAAAGTTGTTGTCTTTCGAAGCAGCTACTGGTTGCGTTTTCTTTAGAAGATGCAAAGCCACAGCTGATGTGACTAAACTTAATGCCAAAACTTCATCTTCGCTATCGGATCCATCTTGCAGTAAACTCAAGGCGGTTTTTGCTAATTCAAGCGGTGCCCGATGTCTCTCAGTCATTTCTCTACGTTAGATGTTCAACAAATTTTCAACTCACTCCCGTAGAACAACGTTTTCTTTCCCAAATAAATAGATACACTACAAGAAATCACACCGGCTGTGTATGCACGGAAACCTCACTGTGTACGCCACAATAGTCGTCGTCTCCACTCTCCACTCGTTCTCACACAAAACGGTTAGTCAGAAAGCCCTCAATCGAACGAATACATTGACATGTCAAAATACACAAGCGAGAGATTCTCTTTCAGTGTGTTTGTGACGTCGTTACAAACACACAAAGCGCGTCGTACCCGAAACAAGCTCTGCACATGTGTATGGTATACGTGGATTTGCAAAAAGAAAACAAGGGAATGTTTCGGGACTGGCGGTGGAAAGAAAATGACGAAGATACTGTGCACCAATGTGTCCATAATCGTATGAGTGATGTATGGCTGCATGTATGGATGTATTAATTGTGGTCAATCTAATCAAATTGAGAGGGCGAACTTGTTCAAAGGCAACTAGATCTTATCAGTGACGAAACGATTCAGAGTGACACTGTGTGCTCAGAAGAGGCATGGAGCAAGATCGTATTTTGTCAAATAGTGGACGAACAGCATCAACACTTGCCAATAGACTCGGCTGATGATAGTTGTACCAGCGTCGACTCAAATGATCACTGAAGACGCCAATATTTTAATATAATGGACATACACAATTCTCACCTTAATGTATTGATGCAGAGAAACGCTCTTGATATCTTTAAAACCCTTTCCATAGCCATATAGTTCCCTCCAATTGAGAGATAACGTAGTAGAAGTTCCAAACGCTCCTCGCTAGACACTGCCATGTGCAAGTTGGTATTCCGGGTCTCGGTGTCATTACGAACGATCGATAGATGTGATCTATAATTCTTGGTTCAGCTCAAAATCGCTCCATTGAATCGGTCGGGCTTAAGCCAATCAGAACGGGACTGCTATCGAACTCCGACCTTTGGAGCTTGTTCGAGCTTAGGCATATCACAACGCGACTGGGTTTGTATTTAACCATTGGTGCTTGCGTGTTATTCGCCTCAGGGTCGGACTCTTGTCGAATTTCAAACTTTTTTTCTCTGGAATTATCGGATCAGGCTTGGCGAATTATGATCTTTTTCGACATTGTTGCCTTTTCTCAGTAGTTTTGATTGCATTATCATCGAAAAACGCAAAGCCACAGCTGATGCAACCAAGCCTAATGCCCAAAACTTCATCGTCGCCAACGGATTAATTTTGCAGTAGTGCTGGATGTCTCTCAGCCATGCTCAATATATTTTAAGCTCACTCCCGTACGCAACAACATTTTTCTTCACAAACAAATAGATAGACTTGTACGCAAACAGGCTGTGTACGCCACAATCAGAGATAAATGAGCAGGGAGATGTACAACTTCGACCAGAATTACCCTTTGTCCAAAAACACGAAAAGTGAGAGAGTAGTGGAATTCCCTTGTATTGTCACAGATACTTTCACAAAATCAATGGATCTTGTTCATTTATTTCTGGGCGGAATAGTCGGCGTCCCGTCCCGAATCATTTTTAGTCTCACACAAAACGGTTAGTCAACCAGCGCTCAATCGAATTAATACATTGACAAATCAAAATACACAAGCGAATGCTACTGTGTTCGTGCCGTAGTCGTCCCCAGATTGGTTTTACATAAACCGCGACGTACTCAAAACGAGCTCCGCACGTGTGTATAGTATACGCGGATTCGCAAAAAGAAAACATGACTCTGTTATGCACGGTGCGGCGCGACGGCGGAATGAAAATGACGAAGATATTGTATACATATTCAACACAGATGTATATGCTCAATCTAAATTGTGTGGATGATGGCGGTGGTAGTAGTGCGCACCATCAAGAGCAAACATGTACAGCTACAGCTGTTGTATTAGCCAGCACGGTGCAGGCAGGCAGGGCCATAGTCACGCAACAAAAGATGCATGAATGGGTTCTTGCTGTTGTTTTTGTAGCATCTGAAACGTCGTTTTACACTGTTGCCAAGTTGAGTCTTGTTTGTAGATACGTGTGTATGCATTTCAGAGAAATGACGTGACGATAAATTGAGGGCGTGTAGATACAAAAATGTGATATTAAAAAACTGAATGGCTCAGAAGATGAAATGTTTTCAATTTAAGCAAAACATCCACCGGGATTGAGACGAATGAGTGCCTTCCCCTAAAAATTCAAATTTAATGATTTCAGTCAAATAAGCCGACCTGTGTGTGTGTACATCGGTGATAAATTTCCGGGATGGGTTTGGTTGATGCAAGCCAATGACCTTGAAAATACCTCAAATCAGAGGTCTAGATCAATGTGGACACATTTCAGGCCCCTAAGTACGTAACCAAACAGAGCTCTGACATTTACGATTTTGCATACCTGTATGGACCTATCGTCTCTCGCGATCAGAGATACAGAACATACCTAACAGAAAGCTCACAAACATTGGCAAAAAATGGGTAACACGTCAAGCTCGTTGCAGATAGGGGACGATTCCCAGCACGGCCATCATTGGAATTTCTTAATTTCGCCCTTTTTCCCTCACTACTCCATCGACTCTTTCGACCCACACACACCACGGCAATCGCATTTTTAACGCGCGTGTTTCGATGTACACACGAATATACGACGTGGTGGCTGTTTATCTATCCTTCGTGTCCGTTGCACACCAACACACACTCAATCGCAATTATATCACTCGCTTAACTTGCTTACAGCATAACTGTACGCATATACCCGAACGCGAGACCGAAACCGTCTATATCGGTACCGATGGACGTGCATGTGTATGCACGTAGACTGTGTTGATAAATATGTCATCGCGAAGGCATTCCGAGTATCTGTTCGTTTAATTTTTCATATACATATGTATATGTTTGTATAGCTGTCGCGCCGTACGTGGATATGTTTACGAAAATGTTTAGACGGTTGTGAGTCTTACGTGGTTCATCACTGGTCATACACTCGCACACATTCCCACATTCTCACCATTCGCATACATTGAAAGTAAAAATTAAACCACATAATAATTCAAATAAAAAGAACCCGTCTGCTATCTATATCCATGGCGTATGTATGGTAGGATGTAGGTACGTATGTAACATGAACGAAAAACCTCACAACGACGCAAAACGATAAAAACATTCATTGCACCCCCGCGCACTCTGCATGGCTTATTGCTCGATTAATGCTGTGCCAGCACCAGTGACTGACTGTGACGCTCTCTGCCAATGAGCATGGGTAGGCAGTAGGATGGATGGAGACGAAGTTTGGGGCTCGTCATCACGAAATCACAATCATTGGTGCATCTTTCGACTTTGGAGTCTATTCGACTTAATGCCTTAATACTTGTTTTTTCTTTCAGGCAAGAAGTTGATGGCTTTTAGTCGGCAACCTTGGGGTGGGGGGGTCTATCCTTCTTTTTTCCGGTGCATGAAGATCGAACAATTTTCGAGTCACCGTCAGGATCCTTAGAAGTTGAACCGAATCAAAACGAGAGTCCGCCGGGTGTGCCTACAAAGTAATACAACTTCTTCAATCGAATAAAGGGAGAAAGAAGCAATTGTATATATATGTTTGTATAGCTGTTTACGAAAATGTTTAGTCGGTTGTGAGTCTTCGAGTCATCATTAGAATCCTTAGAAGTCAGATCCAGTTGAGTCAGAATGTGAGCGTGCCTAGCCTACAGAACAATGGAACTTCTTCAAGCAAATGCAGGGAGAAAGAAACATTTTTCGAATTGTCTTCAGAATCCTTAGAATTTTAGCCAAGTCAGTGGATGGCTACCGAATACTAAAAGTTATCATAAACTCAAAGCCATAGGTAGTCCAGTTCGACACAGAGTAGGTAGGTACGAATGTTCTCATAAACCTCTTAACATTTCTGATGCTATTGAAGATTGATATCATGTAGAAGCTATGAGGATTAGGCTGCTGGCAGTATCTTTTACGATGAATCATGGAGAAAGGCTCTTAAAAACACTGACTGTGGATTAGTTAGCCGAATAAGCAAATCAAGGCATAAAATCCGCTCATATAAGTGAGAGCTTAACGTCGTTTAGTCATTTTTGTTTCCAAAACTTCTCCCTTTAAACAGACACTGCGCGTCCATGCGAGTGATTTGTACACACCGCCATGTGCAAAGTTATTCAAGCCCTGGTGCTAGATGCATTAGTTAGCTGTCGTCTTTTTGTCTTCCATTTCCATGCTATGCCTCTGTACATACAATATGTATATAGTTGGAACGTTGCCAAGTTTCTCTCTGTAGTCTCGCCTTTCACAACCAAAACAGTTCCTCAGTTGATGCTTCGCGTGCCAAAAATCTACTCTTTGGCTGCCTGCTTCGTGCTTATATGCAATTCTTCTCTGTCCTCTTCCTTCTCTCTTCCTCAGCCTTTCACCACACCGTCCTGTCGTGATACCTATTCAATTCATTCCTTTCCTTTCTCATTTTGTTGATTTTTTGTTTTTCTGCTGTTTTGGTTAAAAATCGATCGTGCCGTCGACGACGTTTTCGTCGTCACAAAACAAAATCGCTTTTGGCACGTATCCAATCTTATTGTCGCTATTTGTGTGCAGTCCTTGACTGTGTGTGTGCGAGTGTTTGAGTGTATGGCACGACTCATTTGCAAGTTTTTCTTCTTTTTTCAGCGCAAATGCCAAACGAATGTGTACACACGAGCACGTATCGCTCGTGTTATGTATGGATGCATAAACAGGGTGTACAGGATATCCGACCGGTTTGTTGAAAGATACTATAAGGGATGGATTCTCTGTTTTTTTGGAACAGTCAATCTTTGTCAAAAGGGTCTACTACTCCAGCTTGCAATGGTCAAGTATTTATCTTAAAAAACATACGTACCAAGGCCTTGAATATTCTCTGCACCCTGTATAAGTAGATATGGTCATATTTGTAAAAATGGAATGATAATAAAAACAACCGCGGGAGAAGCATGCAATGTTTCTGTGATATCGATTTTTCTCGTGTATACTGTATGCATGGCTCGAATGAAAATAGTGTGAGATGGAGTGAGAGATGAGGAAGAGAAGGAGAGACAGAGAGAAGGTGAGGATGAATGTGTGTTTGTGAGAAATGGATTCTCTGCTGTGCTGTGACGCAGTATGTGCTCGTCGCTTCTGCTTGTTTTGTAGAAAGAGAAGTTTGTACAATATTTCCTCTCCCATACACACGCCATAGGGTAAGTAAGGCAATATGAGAGAAAGAATTCGAGTAAAGAATTGTAAAGGGAATATTAACCTGTCCCATAAGGCACATTGTTGTTTTTACGGCACTCGGGATCTGTTAGAACAATGAGTTCAATCGCAATATTCCATCTTCTTTTACTGACTAGGTCACCAATAATCATCCAAATGATTCTCAACCTTATAATTCTTGTTAACGAAGACCCCCGCTCCATCCACCACATGCTAACAAAGCCTTCATAGGGTAAATATAAATCCACTCCACTAATGCCAGACATTCCTTACAGTCTCTGTCCCTATATTCCAATATCCAACACATTCATCGTCTGCGCTTGGGTTGGTATATCGTCGCCCATTTTTGTTTTGTCAATGTATGCGAGCGTTACCCGTTGTCTGATTCACTGTTCGGTGAGTTGAAGAATGTTATTTGGCCGCACCGCAGACAATTTTGAGAGTTCGGAAGGAAGGAGTGTATACACGTTTCGCGCGGACGACGACGACGACTGAAAATCAGAGGCAAACATAGTACGCCAGTGCAAGTCAAAGATAGCAAATAAATTTGTACTGCTTCTAGTTGGATATACATTTTATCTGAATTTTGGGAAGTGTGTCATTTTGTTCGTTTTCGACACTTAATCGCGACTCTTTGCTTTTTTGGATATTCGTCAGCAACTTTTTTTTTTGTCGACATTTCGCGCGCACTTCTCTTGTGAAATAAATGGAAGAGTATTAGACACGCATTATATCTGCGGGGTTGTTTCGAGATTTCATAGATTCACTGTGTGACGGTGTGGGGAATTATTGTGCGCCATTGGTGGTGTGTCCCTTACTTTTGCGCACGCGGCGCGGGAAGCTGTGAATCGTGAGTTGAGCTGTAGTGTGCTGTGGCTGAAAGTGACGGCCCTTGACGGAAGTGTGCGTACACATTTCTTACATCTTTCAGAAAAATACAAGAAAAAGCCATGACAAGGATCAATATGCAAAAGTGAGAGAAAATCCAATCCAAGATGCAACAGAAAAAATAAGTTCGCAAGTTTATTTGGAATATTTTTTAGAAGTGTTGTGTGGAAAGCAGTGTTTATCCATTGGATACTTACGAGAAGTAACCGGGAAGTGTTGTGAAGAGAGGAAGGATATTTTGGATTATTTTTTTGATTTTAATTTGAACTCGTAACCGCCAAAATAGATCGCGATAACGTTGGTAGTTCCGCCCGGTTTGTCAGGATGTCGCTGCAAACGAAACGACAACACTGCTACCTGTGCGACTTGCCGCGAATGCCGTGGGCAATGATAAATGATTTTTCCGAGGCGGTGTGCCGTGGTTGTGTCAACTACGAGGGCGCAGACCGCATCGAATTGGTGCTGGACGCTGCGCGACAAATGAAACGGTTGCATCAAGCGGCAAAGCGCAGTCATGAGAATGGTGAAGTTGTGCCCCAGCCCCAACCACATCGGAGTAGCGGAGGAGGCGGTGGAGGCAGCGGTGGCGGAGGTGGTGGCGGCGGCGGCGGAGGAGGTTCAGTTACCGTCGGCAATACTGCACTACAGCAACACCATCATTATTCAAATCAGCGTATCGGTCCACCACCACCACACCAAGCGGGACTTATGGATTTTGTGAAAATCGAATCGCACGATGCAGCAGTACGTCCGGTCAGAATACACCAACTACCGCCACATCATATGCCGATGCCGAATCGCGCTGCAGTAGCAGCGGCCGCTGCTGCTGCATCTGCGGGCAACGGACCACCTGTACCGCCATCCCTGTCAGTGAATTTAAAAAGACCGCCACCAGATGACGATGATGGACACGGTCACAACGACGGCCCGAGTGGCATGAAGCGCAGTGCATCGGCTGCAGATGATTCCCCGTCGGGTGGACGGCCGCCTCTGACGCGCGGTGAATCTCTGCCAACAGTATCATTTGTACCGGACCGACAGCAAGGATTACGCGACAAACACCAGCCAGTTAGGGCACCTTCATTTGATTCGACGACATTCAAGCAAGGCGGTAAGTTTTGTTAGTATTCTTTCTGGCCTAAATTTTGTTTTTCTGTGGATGATTTCTTTTTTTGTTTGTTTTCTTCTTTTCTTTTTTAATGTCGACATTTTATAAATTTAATGAGGTTTTAAAAGTGTAATCATAAGACAACCATTCGCTTAGGCTGGGACTGGGGGACACCACATCGAACCTACACTACATCAGTGCTCTCCAAGAGCACGTACTCTGTGCCAGAGAACTGGATTTTTTAGCCTTGTAAGCGTGAGGTGTCTCTCTCTATCGATGTGTATGCATGTATCTCCAATCTGGGGGTCAACAAACCTCCTCTTTTACAAAACCGACACACAATGTCATTATTTTCCGTTTCTTTTTAGTTCGCGTCATTCTTGAGTCTCCTCATTCTCTTCGCTGTTGGGTGGTGTGTAAGATGAATTGCGTACAAGTTTGGGTGTGTGTGGCTGTTTTTGTTCGTGTGTTTGGAATTTTCTTCATCGAATTCCCGTTACTTTACGCGAAATTTAAGTAGAAAACGAACCGCAAACGCAAAAGAGGTTGCTTCGCCACCACTTAATGTATTTTATAATAACTCACGCGACGTGTTTGTTTTATTGTCATCGTCACAATACACAGCAGCGCATCACAAAACTGACATCACATACCTGTGACTTTCGTGTGATAAATTTGGAATGTCTGGCAGAGCGCAATGTATATTTATAAGATGTAGCCCTCTGATGTAGCTTCTCTTCTCCGCTTTTAATCTGAAATATTTCTTTCCTGTGCACTTGAAGCTTGCTCAGCAAAAAGTTACACAATAAGAACAGCAAAAAGAATACATACACACATAGAGCGAAGGTAGAAAAGAAAAAAAACTTGCTAACAGGAACGAAACAGGAAAGTTGTTGGGAATGTGCAGTAGCATCGTCAGAAGACTATTGTCATAAGTCTGAGAATTTTATTCGTTTTCTGGGTGATTTTGCCTTGACCGCTTTCATACCACGATGATGTGCACGAACATTCACGCGCTTTAAATTCTTTAGATGTTGATAATCCTTCTTCAAGGCAGATAAATGAGCACTCATTTGTGAGAATTACCGGGTCATTGATACTGCAAATAACCTATTCCACCTTTATATTAGGTTACCTTTGAATCCCTGATGCATTTTTCATGAACAACTTACTGCGACGCATCACGGTAAGTGCGCTTACCCCAAGGAGGAAGGAAAAACTATGTATAGCATGCATGACTATGAATTGCATTTGCAAACGACTGTAAAAGCCTCTTGCCAAACATTCCTGTTCCCTGCCCGATGGATAAAGACATTCCATCCCCTGAAATCGACAGTTTTTCTGAAGTTAGTTACACCTTGAATTATACCTACTAACATAACAATTTGTTCGGCTGTACATTCGTACGTGTGTTTAATATCGCAGCTGTCTCTTCTCTGGCGTGTTGTAATTAGTCGGCGATCGACTGGGTGAGTTGACTGACTAAGCAGCTGGCTGGTGGCTGTTGTCGACATTTCGTCGTTTTCGTCTACATCGACGTCGTCTTCACCACTGATATCGTCATCGTCGTCGACGACGTAGTGTGTTTAATGGAGAAAGACAGGGTGAAGAAAAGCAGTGTCACGACTCTCGCACGTCATCTGTCCTTGAACTTCAAAGATGAACGACGTTCACAACGTGTAGTGTAAACTGCTGCAAGTGGTAGTGGTAGTGACTGCTTTAACACAACCAACTAACAAAAAATATGCATCACATCTATTCCCATACATATATCAGAGAAAAGGCAATTTGAGGCGGTTGGTGGTGGTAGGTATACCAATCAAAAGTCAGATGCACAACAGGAAAAATTAAATTTGATATCTTGAATTGATTTGTTCCTGTTTTCCCTCCGGATAGATTATGCAGCTTTTCATAGTATGCGCGCATGCACATTCGAAATTTTGGTCTGAAAGTGGTTACATAACCAAACCGAAGAGGAACAGATGCAAAGAAAATAACAATAACGAAATAGCCGCGCCAAATGCCGTGTGCCTGTCTAAAAATGGGCAAATATCGATTAGTAAACACACAACTCGAACGATAAAAGTATATCTATGTATCTACCTATCTATCAAATGGTAACTTGCACGCCAAAGTCGCTCTGTGTGGTTCTGTGCTGTGTATGTGTCTCGATAACGTAATCACAATTCTGTATAACTATACATACAAAGTCTCCAGTTTACGTACGCCTCGTCATGGCCCATGTACGAGTGGCACGAGTAGCCATGCTTCTTTTTTTGTTGCGTTTTTTCATTTCTTGAACTGAATCGTCGTAGAAGTCGTCGCACCTCCCCATACACAGAATATTCGCCGCCGTGTTCTTTTATTTAAGTTATTTATATTTCATGGATGTTTAAGTGTATATAGGATGTTTAATATATATATATATATGTGTGTTTCATATCAAATGCTGCTCCTTTGCGCTACGTTGCAAATTCGAGTTGAATACGAGTACTTGTTGGTATGAGGGAATGAAAGAGGCAAGTTACGATACCAATACCGACTTAGGTCGTACATAGCATGTTCTGTATATAGATTTGCAAATGCACTTGACACACTATATTGTATGTGTGTGAGTGGGTGTTGCCTGACGCGAATGCATAGCGAAACGACGACGCGCTGCGTTCGTAAAACTTAATAAGTTCGTTACATGCCACCGTTTGGAAGGGTAATAATGATAAATACTGTTATATGCCATGGCCGGGGTGTGTATGTGTCTCGGTTCGTCTGCAGGCTTTCCCGAACGTGTGGGACGAACGCTCACACACCGGTGCAACTGTGAAGTGGAACACCCGATAGATACACACTCTACACTTAGGCAGATATGTATATTATGCTATCTAAACCACTACATAGGCATAAATGACGTAGTACGTATTCAACTTGACTGCGAAAGACCGTCCGCATCACCATAGATCAGATGTGCACAAAAGGGAATCCGAAAAACCAGTTTTTTTTTTGTAGCTTCGGTCTCTACTTTCTTGTTTTGTTTGTTTTTATTTTATTTTATTTTCTTCTCTTCATTATTTTGTCATTTTACTCATTCCACACACAGTTTCGTTTCGTGTACTTTTCGTCATGGAAAATACGAGAGACGTCGACAACGACGACGACCACGACAGTTGTGACTTTTGATGGTTGAGATACCATCAAAGAAGAACTACCCATAGTGTGTTTGGTGTAGCGAATCCAATGGATAGGCAGTCAATGAAAGAGATGTGAACTGTTTCTCTAGTGGTTTTGTTTTTCCCTCACTGCTAGTGTTTGGGGTGGTAATAAATTGAGAAGGCATTTTAACATGAATGCTTTGTAAGTACATGGTAGTTGGAGTATGCGGAATCTCAAGAAGTTAAGATTCTGCTAAGGAGCGAAAACCTGCTTACATTATTTCTCACAAGACCTAACGTGTACTTCAATAAGAAAACTTTGCAAATTAACAAAGGGAACCTAGCTGATGAGACTGCGAAAATTACTTCCCAATTGAATTACCACTGTTGTAATTCTAAACGTAAGAAAATGACACGTGCACATGCAGCTTGTGAAGCTTATCCCACTTTGCAATATGAAATAACATCTTCAAATTATGCTCAAAGATATTTTAAAATTGATAAGTGATCACAACTCCTCTTAAAAGAGGAGTATTTATGGACAAATATTTACAAATCAGTTGAAGAATTAATTTGGATGTCTTACCGCATCTTTCCTGCGATGTCCTCATTTGGTCTTATTGTATTTTCAATATTTGTATTATTTCTAATGTCTTAATCTAAGTTGCAGATATAATTGTTTTAATCACCAGTAATACAATTTGTTTAATGAAAGGAGAGGCAATTCTTCGCACTTGAGCTCAACCTGTCAGAGATGTCAAACAAAAATCGCGCTTTGTTCGTTTTGACATGTCTTCTGACATTTAGTTCTGTTTATTTTAAATGACTTGTACCTACTACTTACCTGTTAAAAACACGATCGTATATACTCATATATTTTCCAATGTGGCTAAGGTTTCAAATATGTGTACCGGTAAATATGCCGGTCAGCGACTGACTGCTTACGTTATTTTCGTAACATTTCTTTTCAGTGTGTATACCGTAAACAATTGTGTATCATCATGTTAAAATTCATTACCCACGTTCTGATTGAAACTCAACCATTTTTGAATTTATGTCGTCATATTTTGGCACTTGTACCTTACATACGTACTAGGTACGTGCAAACCAATCAAAATAAATGAAGGACGAATACAGAACAAGCAACACGAATACAAAAAAAGAAAAAGAAAAATTTACGTTATGAATAGATGTGTGTGCATTGGGTCATAAAAAAAAAGTCCATAATTTCGTGAAATCGAGGTGCGGCAAATGAAACACAGCTTTGTTATGTAAATAAATAAACAAAAAAGTAAAAACCACGAGAACACATAACAGAAAATAGCTTTTGTTGGATGTCAGCCAAACAAAAGGAAAATGTATACATAAATGCCTACTCGGATATATGGTATAAAACAAATCGGAGTGTATGTTTTCGTGCGCAAACAAACGAAAGTTTTCCTCTGTACTCTGGAGGAAGAAGACCATTTCTTAATGAATTCACTTTTATTTGTGAGGTACATTGATTGTATGATAAGGTATCCCCCAGTTATACACAGTCTCTGGGGAATTACCTACCGAAACCTTGTTCGAAGTCTCAACTGATGGAACAGTTCTAGGATATGAATAACATTTTACAGCCACAACCATCAATCAATGAAGCCACCCAGAATTGCTAAAAAAGAAGAACAAATTGATTCACAAGAATGTTTAACATTCTGCTGCCCCTCCTTGCCTGCAACCACCTAAACATGTGTAAACAACATAATTACTCCTCAGTATGTGCACAACATACAAATAAATTGTGCCGTATACCATTCTTATGCGTTTATAATCTCGTACATTCCCATTAGAACAGCACACACACACTGAGTATTATTAGTATATTGTATTTTTAGACGATTCACACAGCTGACTCATGATATAAACAAACTACACAAATAGACTAGGGGGAGATCTTAAAATTTTATGTTTGAATCCAGATGAAATTCACTGAAACGAAAATAGACAATTTTACGACATAAGTTTTTGGGTGAAATACATTTTCTATAAGCTACGTATTAGGTAGTTCGTCTTTATGAATCTGCATTTATAGCTTTTGTGGGTTGTAATTTTATACGTATGTAGGTAATGCATGAGTTTCCCACTTCAGTTGTGCACTTGGTTGTTTGAGGCATACGCAGATTGTTGATCCTTATCCTCCCCCAAAGTCCTCCATACCGAATCCCTCAAGTGGCAATTTTATTTTGTTGTTTTTTTTATGATTATGTACTCGTCGTGTCTTGTGCTTTTATGTTAATTTTCTTACATACATGCCAAGGTTTTATGTTTAAGTTGATTTTGTATTTTACTTTCTCTGACAAGCACAAACAAGATGGGTAGAATGTCTCAAATCTTATTATTTCACCTCTCATTTGCAAAAATAAAAAACAAGTTTCGGAAAAAAGAAAGAAAACAAAACAGAAAAGATCTAATTTGAAAAACAAAAGCAAAAAAAAAAATCCAAACCTGAATGGTGATTTTCAATTTTAGTTTATTCAACAATGCCACATCCGTCTGTGTCGCTGGGTAACTCAACGCCTCCAGCATTACCAACATCACAACCACAATCAATACAACCACCACCTCTGCCACAAATACCATCTGCTTCTTCTGTCACTCAATTAGCTCAAAGTCCGATGGCTAATTTAATGTCAATTACAGAGACATTACCACCGGGCAGTCCTAGGAATGGCCCAAGCCCACCAGGGCCTCCACCACCAAGAACGGCATCACGAGGTAGTCAACATTCACCAAACAGTTCTGGTATGTTAACATAACTTAAACAATGTTCATATTTTTTAAATCTATGTGCGTTGGTTTCATTCTAGGATCATCGTCAGGTCGCAGGTCATCAGGCTCGAGACATGTATCCAGCACCACAGTCACCAGTACAGAGGGTCAATCAAATCAGGGTCCACAGGTAGGACCTACATCTGCTGGTGGGAGTTCAGTAGGTCCCATGCCACCGGGTACAAATGGTACCGATGGTGGCGGGGGTGGTGGTGTCGGCGGCGGTAGCAGCAGTGGTAATAATAATGGCTCAGCTGGCAATGGTAATAGTGCCAATGGTGGTGGACCTCCAGGCAGTGCAGTACCAACATCCGCAGCTCAAGCACCAACCTCAGCACAAAATGCCACTCTTAAGTGTACCCTATGCCAGGAAAGGCTCGAAGATACGCACTTTGTGCAATGCCCATCGGTTAATCATCATAAATTCTGTTTCCCCTGCAGTCGTGAAAGTATTAAGAGACAAAATGTTAGTACACTTTAATCATCTTCTCATTGGATTGTTAATTCACCAAAAACAATTTTCGTTCTGCTTTGCTATACTTTTAGGGCTCCGGCAACGAAGTCTATTGTCCGAGTGGTGAACGTTGTCCTTTAGCTAATTCAACAATACCATGGGCATTTATGCAAGGCGAAATCGCGACAATCTTAGGCGAGGAGGTCAAAGTAAAAAAGGAGCGTGAATCTTAATGACTCTTTTACTCCAAAAAAGTTAGGAGAATATTGAAATATTTTAAATAAAACAGGACAACACCAACAAAAAGTCAATCGGAAACCACAAGAGATCAATTTTTCTACAGCACAAATTTTATGTCGGACGGGTGCGAGCACATGAATTGCATATGCGCTGCACAAATCGTTGTGAAAAATTGTACTTTTTTTTATTTATTTAAAAAAGAAAACAACAAAAAATAATAAAAATTTGGTCAAATCGAATAGAATTCAAACGTCAGAGTAGATGAGGAGGATCGTTTCTTGTTTCCTCATTTGCTGACAGTGAGATATGAAACTCTATATCGACACACTTAACAAACTTTTTGTACACTAAAGCAAAACTATAAAAAAAACGAAAATTTTTTGAATACAAATTCAATTTTGTGAAGAACATTTTTGAACGCATTACAACAGTTGTTTGTGTAACTGCGTGTTACTTACAAATATGTAAAAAAAAAAATACATAAAAAACATATATCTTTAAATATTTGATGGAAAATAAATTTGTGATATTGCTACAAACATTAGAAAACAAACAAACAAGATTTAAGCAAACAAATAATTGAAAAAAAACAAAAAAGGAAACAAAAGAAATGTGAAATGTGTAATAATATTTAAAAAATAGCAATAACATATTTGGTAGTGAGAATTCTGTCTTGTGTCTAGACAAGGTTCGCAAAGATAAGCTTAGATTTCTGAATGTGTATTTTCTAGATGTAGTCTCTTAACGCTCTTTCCTTTATATTTTATGTTTAATCTGTTTCATTTTTAATGTATTTTTAGTTTTTAGATATATTTATATGTAAAGATATAAGCGAAACACCTCAAAGAGGGCAAAACAACACATATTTTCCATTGTCGTCTAACTCAAGAAAAATTTGTAAAATAAACAAAAAACAACAGAAGTAAGGATTAATTCTTGAAAGAGAACAGAGAAGTTTTACAAAGAGTGAAAAGAATTACAAAGAGAATAAGATTATATGCTATGCTTTTTTTCACACAAATTTTCGGAGGATTCCTTATTTTGGATGCTGCGAGCGCGGTCAATTGGGTGCCTGCTTAAAGTGGGGCGACTGGTAGCCCGCATTGATTTGCAACCTTTCAGTGCATTTGTTTGATTTGATATAGGTTTGCAGAAAGTGTCAGCGACAGGTTCACTGACGAAGCATGATGCCTTTTTTTCATAGCACTCTTGAGTGAGTACCCACTAACAGTAGAGGTTTGCAGAAAGTGTCAATGATATCTGATGCATGATGCGTGAGGGATTCTTTTAAGAAGAAATCCATTACAGAGTGTCCCACTAACTGTATACATGCAGATCCATTTGAACATAGATTTGTTCCTTACTGGTAGAGCGATCGTACTCCCAGTCCACTGCTCTCACCCGAGTCATCCAGATTACATACGAAAATTTGAAATTTCATTGAATGCAGCTGCGTAACATGTACATACATAGATTTTTTGTTTTCTGTAAATACTTTTAATTTAAATTTATTCTTTTGTTTGTTAAAGTCTTTTGAGGACGTTTTATTGCGCATTGGTTCTGTGTACGTGTTTTTTGTTACACATTCATTTGCGAAAGTGTAATGCAGTGAAATCCTGACACTAAAATCCCTTGCCCACCAAAAAGGCGAAGGCTAGGGAGACAATTCTTTTCTTGAACATATTTTTCTCCCTTTTTTTTGGAGTGAAATTGTGTTACGACGAAATTAGATTCTTCACTCTGGCATTTAACCTTGAATTTCATTTCAGTTAGTTCTCTCTGAAGAGGAGTACTCATCGAATTCAGTACAAAATCCTCTGGTAAAGCTTTTCGTTTTGTTTTTCTTTTTCACCCAGAAAGAACATTTCTGTTTTTTAGTTGCTAAGGTATATTAATGATTATTCTTTTTTTTATTATTAAGAACAACTGAACACACTTGTACAAAGTTTAATTTTTTGTGTGTAATTACTTTCGATTTAATTTGACTTTGAAAAAAGGATAAGAACCCAAATAAACAGAAGTACATAATACATAAATACTTAAAGAAAGAAAACACAAGATATGAATGCATTTTTATTTTTTTTAACACTTGAGCTTTTGTTGGTTTCTGTAATTGTGTCGAATAAATGGTGGATGGATGGCTGGCAGGGGACTGGAGTGAGTTAGGATATATGACGCTGATGAGATGTACATCGAAGAAGTCTGCATCAAAACGAGTCTAACGAGTGGAGTATGCTGTGTAAGTGAAAGAACATGAATGGTATTGCAGGCAAGGTTTTCTTTTGAATAAAAAAAAAACTGTGAGGCTTCGGGTGTTTTCATAAACGTCTTTTTGAACCCATACACGCTGCAGAATGTCTGCATGCCTGCTTTAATACGATTGTCATCAACCATTAACAGGCCTTTGTTAGTCTGACGTTTATGAAAACACCCTTCGTCTCTTTAAACATGTATGTCAGAAGCATTAGACCCCCAGAATGATAGCATTCACTTGGAAAAAGAAGGTCTAAATATCGAACATATTCAAATTTATAAATAAATTTTAATGTGAAACTCTTCAAAAGAGTACAAACTAATTAATAACTACCGAAACTTTGTGGCAAAGAGTTAAAATGAAAATGAAAAAAAAAAAACATTTTTAGAAGTCAGTTCATGTTTTGAAATAATGGCGATGAACAATATAAAAGAAATATTCTCACCGACAAACGTTGATGAAAATAGAATTGAGATATATTTTACAATACAATAATCAAAAGAATAGGAATAAATTTCATAGAATAAATACAAAACCACTAGAGTAAATCCAATCCAATGAAGACTATCCATACTATTCACAAAAAGTGAACATAATAGAAATACTACCACAGTGAAGTTCTTTTTTTTTGATAGTGACACAATCCTGTGAATCCAAGGGCTCCAAGCCGAGCAAGAAGTGCACGCATCAAAATTAAGGATACAAGGCTGTAAGAATTTATCTCAAAAAATCAGTTGGCTTTTATAGCATCAAATCAATTGGAACTCAAAACTCGCCATATGTTCATGTAAATATGTGTATAATTTATAAACTCAAAAAGAAAACCTATGATATGACACACAACTTCAAATCAATCCATTTTGTAATCCAAGTTAAATGAAATTAAACTTAATAAACTATGAGAAACAAAAAAAATATGATCAAACATAATATATATGATAGCAATGATTTTTCCATTGGAAGTTAATTAAGAAATCAAAAGAGTATTCAATTTTGAATAGCAATATGCAATTTTTTATCTTAAAGTGAACAAAGACACTATGTAATGTCTGTCTTTAATTGGTACTACCTGTGAACCAAAAAATGAAAAATAAAATAAAATAAATAAATCCAGAAAGATAATGATTTTAAATGTAACTTTAAAGTCAAGAAATAAATGAAATGAGCAACCGTTAGTGGCAAACCAGTAATAAGACATTTTTTTGAACGTAAAATGTAAACGTGATAAGCTTTTTTTTTGTGGACAAAATAGGAAGATCTAAACCTTTATAGACATCAATAAATAAATAATATTTAAATATATTGTGCATTGTGTAATCAACCGTGTAATGTCAATGTAAACTTGTAATTGTAATAGGAACAGTTTTTTTTTCTTTTGTGTAGAGTTAATTTTCTAATTTATTTTATATTTGTATTTATATCTGCCTGGAATGGGAATATGGACAGTACTTATTAATGAAGGAATCATAAATAAACGTTTGAAATCTTAAAATTGATATAATAAACGATTGTGCTATTGAATACCACTATAATGAGAAACACGCGAAAACAAAATGGAAATAAATACAAGAAAATTGAAAAAAGAAACAAGTGAACAAATTATGTCCTTTTTTTATTATTTCGCCTTTGACTACATGACTGGCTTTTTCGGGGTTGACCTGTGTCTTTTACCAACGAGTGTCTCCAGCTGACACGATCTTTAGGCAAATACAAAGGATGGTAAGTAGAAAGAACATCCGGCTATGAAAGACCGGGTAAATTAAAATTTTGTCTGAAATACCCGACGCCATTCGTACCGTACCCCTTGCATACCTCCGCGAAATATGTAGCCTGGACGCCCTTTAAGTTATATGCTCAATTTCGTTGCTCTCTGTTGAGTCGTTTTCAATAAATTCGTAACATGAGAAAACCCGATTTTCCATACAAATGTCGGGACACCAGGCCACCAGAAATCTTAGCAGGGGTTCTGCGGATTTGTGTCCGACTTTGGCTGCTACTGTCATTGAAACGGTACATCATACGACAAAATGACCATGGCCGACGTTGTAGCTAATGACTCCAAAACATGTTCTTGCAGGAGGTAGAATTATCTGCCTAATAACTGTGGCCAAGTCTATAACAGTGTGCGCCAATCTTTAGACTCTAAGAAAACTGTCCAGATGATGCACGGTGACGATACGCAATTGCATGAGTTTGTTTGATTTCATAAGTTCACATTCACATTTAGAAGAACGAACACACATCATTTATTTCTATATGAACAACTTTACAATGCAACAAGTGAAAGAAAAAAAGTAAACATCCAATTTACTCCTCGCCTGGAGGCAATGGTTGCCCGTTGTCCGATGCTCCTTGCTCACTGGGATCTTCCTTTTCCTTCTTGATGTTTTCTATTGACATAAATCCTCCGGAGTCATCCTTTGAAAAACAAAAGTCTATGTGTAACCTCTTTTATCGGCTTACAGACAACTTACCGTGATGAGAACATCTAAAGCATTTCCAGAAATAACGTCCATGATTTGCGTTGATATGACACCCGATTGAGTCTCTTGAATCGATTGCGCATACTCAAGCAGAGGTTGTCGCATATCTGGGCACTGATTCAGAGCATCTTGTAGTTGTGGGAAGGGTAATTGAATGAGCACCGGTAGTGACTGAGGTTTGAGTCGTTGACAGCACTTGAGGAAGCCTTCCCAGATGACTCTCTGCTTCCAAACTTGCTTTAAAATGAGACGTTGCAGTAGGCCGATGATGAAGTTAGACAACCGCGGATACAGCGCCAAACTCTGTATGATGGTTCGCATAAGAAGTGTCGGCAAGGGTACAATATCGACTAACTGCTGAAGGCAAGCACCCAGAGTCTCCTGTGTGTAAACATCCTTTTCGGAGAGACAGAGGGATGTTGCTTTAACAACATACTTCAGCTCACATTTAGTTTGATCAAGTGTATGCAATGCAACAAGTATCTCCGTCGATGAGATGGGCATTTTCTGATTGGAGTATTCCACACCAACTCCCAGGAGTCTGTTGAATACCTCCTTCACGACAATGGGGTTTAGCTTCAGCAGTTTAGGGAGAGCTGTCAAGATTTCTGTTCTTGTTAATCCACTTAGAACGGGTATGATCAAACGAACGTCGTTGACTTTAGTCTGGTAAAGGTCGCGGACTTTTTTTACTAGGTCTTGAGTCGGTATTGAACGCTCGCAAAGAATGTAGATGATTCTAGTTATGAGAGTTTCCACTCCTTTTGGACATTCTTCGATGAGCTTGAGCAGCGTTGGGTTCTCTATACCTAGTGCCTTTATTGGTGTCTCAATCGTACGAAGAATTGTTCGCTTCAGGTCTGGTGATGTTTTCATGTATACTGTACACAGAGTATCCAAGAGAGCTGCAATGGAAACAAAAGAAAATTCTTGGGCATCAAAATAGTAAACGCCCCCGGGTGGACTCGAACCACCAACCTTTCGGTTAACAGCCGAACGCGCTAACCAATTGCGCCACGGAGGCCACGTCGCCAATTTTTCCAACAGACCACCTGAAGCCACAGATATTCTATTAAACCACCCCAAATGAAAGCTCTGCCACAAAATCGTTCCAGAAAAAAAAGCTAACGGGCATAAATGTAACACATGTTCAGGACTCGGTACTGGCCCATTAGCTCAGTTGGTTAGAGCGTCGTGCTAATAACGCGAAGGTCGTGGGTTCGATCCCCCCATGGGCCATTGAATTTTTTTTTTCTATTTTCTATCCTTATACTTACACTCTGAACATGGTAGCAATGTCAACAAAGTCCCAAGACAAATCTTGGCAACTTCCTCCTTCCAAGCGATCTCCACAATGCCTCGGCCGTAGTCATCTCCAAAAACCTCCGGTGGAGGGGTCTCACACATCAAATAGTTGATCCATTCCACGGCGAATTCTTCGATTTTCATAGGTAGCACCTTGTGCACAGCATACAACGCTCGAACATGCTCCATTGACCTCTCTCTTAGGTTAACTCTTTCGTGGACACAGAAGTTGAGAAGGATTCGCACGAATCGCTGCTTTCTTGGTGGTCGCAATATGGCCAGGTCCTTGACTAGATCGATGCAGTAGTTACTCGTCTCATCTGCGTAGCACATCTGAATCAGCTGATTTATTGATTCATCCGATAGTAATGGCGCTTCAAGGTACACTCTGCGAAGGAGTATGAGTTTGTCCTTGAATTCGCAATGAGTACAAATTCCACTTATGATTTGATCCAGCAGTTCGTTGTATGCATAGTCTGGACGGTGTTCAGATTTTACGTACGAATGCCTTGTGAACCCCTGCAGAAGGCAGTATTCTTCGTAAAGCCAGGAGAAAGCGAGATCTATGCGTCCTTTGATGTCCATCATGATAAATTCAAAGATTAGGAGCCGAACATTCTCGGGGAATGTAGCTGCCATGACTGTCAGGATTTTGCGTCTTTTAACGGATACTCCTCCCACAATGCACTGACGCTCAGCGCTTAGGATTCGCTTCACTGCATCCACCAGGAACTTCGCCTTGGTGGCGCGAGGGAATGGTTTAGTCACCTCCTGCAACTTCAGAGTTTTTGCGCGTTGTTTCATGTGTTCGAGAAGTGCTTGTTCACCTTTAACACGCTCCATATTCTCCCGCAGTTTTTTCGTGGCCTCTTCCTTTCTCTGTTCCTCGGAGTCCCGGGGCACTTCGCTCATTTCCACATCTGCAATGTCGGCCACTATTTCTGGCTCTGCCATCTCGGCCCTGCGCACAGTCTCCTTTGAAAAAATGCTTGCGCCAGGTCCGATTCTTTGCTCCGTCATCTGGGCACCGAGCAAATTGGCTATTTTCGATATCTGCACGTTCAGAGGTGTATCCTTCACAGGTGTATACTCCTCCATGAAATGGTCTGGGGGCTCACTGGGGAGGTTTTTCATGTGCGCCAGGACGATATTAACAGCAACCTCCGTATTTCGCAAATACTCAGCGATGAACTTCTCGTTTACCTTGGTTGACTTGGCGGTCTTTCTTTCGAGGTCAAGTTCCGCGTCCATCTCTTCAGGCGCCTCTCTCACTTCCGTGTTCTCGTCGTTGTTGAGGCGCATCTTCTTGCTTAAACTGTGTGCTGCATTCTCTACAATCCGCTTCTGCCGAAGGGTGACTTCTTGCTTGTCCATTTTTGGTGTGGCTCGGCTAATCTCAGATTGAGAAGCTCCCAGATCCATGAGCATGCGCTTGATAACCACTTGGAATTCAAACGAGCCGCGATTTTTGAGTAGTCCTACAAGCTGCATCTTCAGACTTTTCCGCACTGAACTCACTTGGGAATCCGTCAGAGTTGGTGGAAGGTTGGCGCTCAGGCTTTTGAACGCTTCCACTACTGGACCCATTAGACTCGGCCGCATTTTGGCGATGGTACTCAAGCTGCTGGTACACGCAATCAAATTCACCGATGATATATGTGTTGCGGCGTGGAACTTCAGCAAGATGTCGAAAATATTCATGGCCTCCTCCTCCAGTTTCCTCCGACGCATGATTTTGAGCGTCAGTGGGATGTCTTCCAATGAGAAATCGTTCTCTCTCTTCTGACTGTCTTCGTCGGGGTAAGTTTGGAGTATAACAACACCTTCGAGAAACTTCAGGGCATTTGTACGAATACCATCGTTGTCATTGTCAATCATGTCAAGTATTTGAGCTTTCACCAGGCTAAGTACACTCCAAGCCTGCTCGGTGCTGTCAGTTATCTCTGGCCTTGTGCAAACCCACTGAAGTCCGTTCTTGTAAATCGAACCGCATGCTTGGATCACACGCTTAATGACTTGCGGAGAGGAGTCCCGCAGCAACATTGATATAACATTCACGATTTGAGGCATGAACTCCGCTTTCACCTTGCTACAAGTAATGTCTTGAGTTGATACCACGAAGATTATCAAAAGGTCTACTTACCAAATCTGTTCCATGAACCCAATCACATATTTGCGAACTTCCATGTTTGGGTCATGAGCAAATGATAAGATATGCTCGAGAAACTCTTCAATTAGCTCTGGACATGTGCTCAATATAATTTCTTGGATTTTTGCTAATAGTGTCGACTTTGTAGGCGGGTCAGCTCCCATCATCTCATTGAACCACTCAACCACCTAAAATGTCGGGATTGATAAAACACGATAGGAGTTGCTTCCAACCTGATGTGTGTACCTTGGTCCGAGCGTTAACAGTTCGCTCATCTGTGAATAGAGTTGAGGTTTCCCCCAGAAATTGCGTACGCCCAAGAATTCCTGACATTTTATGCAGAGAATTAATTAACTTTCAACAACCACTTTGTATTTATTTCACTAAAATTTAAAATAAATATCTCTGAGATGCTCAAACAAAAATTGCGGCTTTTGAATTTGACACATCTGACAGCAAGCCGATTAGCATTCGAAAGACAGATGATTTTGCTTCATGGTAAAGTGATGGGGTTCTACTTCATAGATGGCTCTGGAATCAACAAGAAGCGGATACGAATCTACCTACTTCCCGCAAAAGGACGTGACCGTAGGTATGTGGCCGTTATCCAAGGATTGACAGTTGACATGAACTTTTTTGCTTATACGTTTGTATGAATGTATGTAGTATTTTTCTGCGGTGTTGGTGTGGCTCGCGGCATTTTTTCTAATAACTTTTATTTGGTTGTGATATTTTTGCAATTTTTACTCAATTACAGCAATTATTTTGCTATATTATGTAAAATTAAACTTAATTTGAATCGTATACAAACATAATTTGTAAGCAATCATGTGGCACGAGGCGCGTAGGCAAGAGAGAAAAATCCGTGGTATGATTGTGGATTATCGAAAGCGAGCCGAACGTAGACAGGATTTTTACGAGAAAATTGTAAAAACGACACTCCTTACATTGAATTTTCAACTATTCCTGACCCCTGTGCATTTTAGAAAGCCGATCCAACACAATTTATCCAATTGCATGGACGTAGATGCAAAATACACCTTGATCCCGCAGTAGCTGCAGCAGGCGACGGTGCCGCTATCATGCAAGTGATATTTCGGATTTTCCGATAAAAGCAATAAAGAAAATTTCAAAGTTTTCTTCAATTCGCCAACGAATCGGACTGGTCTAATCTATTTCGTTTTTGTTTCAGTGTTCCCTGGCAGGGTCAGCAAGATAATCTCATCGATCGATTCGATGTGCGTGCTCACTTGGATTATATACCGGCAGTCCCGAAAACGAATGTTTCCGAAGAAATAGGAGCAGAGGAAAGGCAGTGCAATTATGAAAGGTACCGCATTCTGGCGCAGAATGACTTTCTTAATTTGCCCGAAGAGAAATTCCTGCACCAGCTGTATCTTGAAGAGCAATATGGAGCGAATGCCCAATTGGAAGCCGAGAGGAATTTGGGAAAAAAGAAACAGACAGGGGCTGCTATTGCCTATTCGTATGATGATGGAGATAACGCCACGCCTTTCAGTCATATTCCCAGTGCTACGGTTCAGCCAGTAGACGACGATAATGACTCAATTGGCTCAGAAATAGATATGGACGTGTCGATCGACATCTCGAAGTTGGATACATCACAGGCACACGAGTTAAACGCTTGCGGCAGGAATTACGGAATGTTGAGTAATGATTTTTACTCTTACCTCACAAAGGATGTTGATGAGGCAGATGCTATGCGTTTGGCAAGAGAAGAGGAGCAGGAAAAGATGATGCTTAGCGGAAGGAAAAGTCGACGGGAAAGACGTGCTCAGAAGGAAAGGCGTGTAGCTGGCCGACCACTCAGTCCACCAAGCTATGCTGCTAAGGAGGAAATAGTTGGTGATCCAAAGGACAATGAGAGCGAGTCAAGATCACCATCACCAGAGAACTCGGGCAAAATAACATACATAACCTCATTTGGGGGCGAGGACGAGCTGCAGCCTCACTCAAAAATATTAATTAACATGAGCAAGGGAAACAGGGCTCCGATTGGAGAGAATACATCTCAAGTTGCACAAGCAACGTATGCTCAGAAAGTGAAGGAGAACCTAGACAAAATGAAACAAGTAAGCGAGAGGCGACCAGAACGACCAAAGCAATACCAGTACAGAAGTCGCAGTAGGAGTTGGGGTAGACGCCGTCTTAGTGATAGCAGATCAAGGAGAAGACGTAGCAGAAGCAGATCTCGTGGTCGAAGGTACCGGCGATCAAGATCACGTTCTCGGCGATCACGATCTCGTTCGCGGCGTAGACGGAGGTACAGCTCTTCGTCCAGATCGTCATCACCAATTGAAAGGGGAAGCCGTCGCTATCATTCCCCTCGGAAACGATCGCCATCAAGATCGCGAAACAAGCCTAATCTCCCTGAAAATGTTCCAGAACCAGTTGCGCCCGCTGTTGTTATTCCCATTGTACAGCCACCCCCGGCTCCTCCAATGATACAGTATCCAATTTTACCCATACAACGAAGCAATCCCGTACCACAACCACCAGTACCAGAAGCGTCAGTAAAACCAGCCGACATACCTGAAACTCTCCCTGAAGAACCACCACCCATCAAGAGGTATTACGGTCGAAAACGACCCGGCGACTCCTCAGATTCAGATGATGACCTTGTCGATGCAGCCGATCAATCAGGTGATGAGCGTAGCAACGATGATGATCAAGAAGAACAAGCTTTAATGGACGCTGATACATCGTAAGCAAACAAACTGTCTATGCAAAAGAATGGAATTTAATTTTTCCATTACAGATCCGACAGGTCGAATCCATTTCCCCATACGTCAAGTGGGGCCGGCTCTCTAGCTGTATCCGGTAGTGGTAAACAGAATAGCAAAAATCTATCAGCACATGGCACAAATATTTCTAGCTCTACCGAGACCAAAGTCAGTAAGAATAACATCTCTCTCTTTAGGCATATGTCTGCCTTGTTGTTTCTCTCTTTCTATTCCATTTGATCTCAATAAAAATAGATAAATTCCGACTATCAGCGACATGAAGACATCTAAAAATAATAGAAAATAATTAATTTGATATAATAGCCTGTGGGGTTTCGTTAAAACCGTCAAAAAGACTAGACCAAGACACACGAAGCCCTCTTCACTTGTCCATGCACCATTTTAATATTTCAAAGTTACTATTTACAGGTGAGTGGCGGTAATGGAAACGGAGCCAACAGTAAGGTGTCCCTTAATCCTCGCGAGAGACTGAAACGGAAAATGCAGATACTCTTAAATAAGCAATGTAAGTTCAGTGCGTAAATGTGAAGATTTGATTATATGACCAATATTCACTTTCAGACAAAGCAGATAAGAAAGCTGAAATTGAGAAGACCGAGCGTCAGCAGCAGATGCAACAAGAGCGTGAAGACGAAATGCGTGAGTTGGCTCTAAAATTGCGACGGAGGTAAGCGATTCATGGCAGCATGATTTGAGGCATTCAATGAGTGGTATTTTCCAGGCAACGAGAACTGCGACACAAACGTAGTACTCCCAAGTCAAGTGATGGTGGTAAAACCTCGGATGAGGAGTCTTTAGAAGCACTTAACATTAAGCCCAGAAGCCGGTCAGCATCTCAATGTAGCAAGAAATCTGTGAAAAGTTCTCGAAGTAATCACAAGAACAGTCGGGATCGGGAGAGAACTCGTTCAAGGCGGAGTCCTAGCCGGGGGAAACATCGTGGACGATCACGAAGTCGCAGTCGCTCAGTCCATAGACATCGACGAAGAACATCACGTTCTAGATCTCGTAATCGCCGTAGTACACCTCGCAGGCGCAACCGATCGCCCGAAAGGCCAAGGAATCGTGATCGATCTAGGGATCGCAGAGATAGGCATCGTAGGTCAAGGTCGAATACTAGTAGTAGGTACAGAGAACCAGACCGTCATGTACCCTCTCATCCTCGGAATTACGATCGTCCACCAAATGCGGTGACGCAAAGCAGCGAGAGTGAGAGAATCAACCGGAATAGGATCGTCATTTCGGCACCGCCAAAGCTGAAAAAACTTGTCGATTATTAAATAAATCAAATTTAATTTATAGATTAAAACAAATGCATTTTCTCTTTGGTTTACGTAGAATTTGAAAATGAAAAAAAAAAAAAAAACTAGAGAATAAACCAAGTGTAAACTCGTTGAACGCATCCGCCCACCCGTCTCTGACAGTAACCTGGGAATCTCTCCAAGCTCTACAAAATTCCTCCCATTCATCACATCAACGTGCTGTATTTCTCATTTGCTGAAAATTCTCATAAATATCACAAGAAAATGGCTCAAAAAGGTGTCAATCCAGTTGCGATTCTTAAAAGCATTTACAACAATGAATTTCAATGGTAAGATGTTATGAATTTTTATTCAAAAAAAATCCATGAAATCGATTTGGATTTTATTTTGACAGAAGATCACGTTCCCCCGCGACCCCACTTCTCTTGTATGTTTTTCTTCATATTTCCCCATTCCCATTCCACTCATCACATCGCGGTCTCCGGTTGTCATTAGCGATGATACTTCCTTAAAAAAATTTTGTTTTGAATAAAATATAGATTATTTTTTTTTTTTGTATTTTGTATTTTTTGTCTCAGGTCGGTGGTGAAAAGCTTTGGAATCTTCCTGCTTGGCGTACGTATAGCCAAAGAATTTGTTGGCGTAGAAATTATGCCCGCCATTGCACCGCATTGAGAAATCGGATGACACACGGAAGTATCATACTTAGTATATAATACCCAACATTCTTGTTATGCATAACACATAAGTGATACTGAAGAGAAGGAAAGCCAAAAAATAATAAAAAAGTTACATATTAATACTAAATAATTGCGGTTTTAATTATTGCATCATGAATTGCGCATTGTTTGCAGTCGTTCTGACATTGCTTGAGGTTTCGTATGTGAACAGTTCGGGATTCCAATGGAATCAGCCGAAGCCTAATATTCTGTTGGTGGTAACAGACGATCAGGATGTTACCCTACATGGACTCGTAAGCCATTGGATAGTACGCGTATCATTTTAGTTTTATTCTTGTTCTTCCTCCCTTTTCAGACACCTATGGTTAATGTGCAGCAATTGATTGGAAGTAATGGAGCGACCTTTTCAAATGCGGTAGTATTGCCACGCAAATCGATATGGTTACGTTTTCATGCGATCAAAATTGTTTGTTTTGCAGTTTACCAGCTCGCCATTGTGTTGCCCATCGAGAGCTTCGATTTTAAGTGGAATGTATGCACACAACCATCGTACAATGAACAATTCATTAAGTGGCGGTTGCTACGACGGGTACTGGAGGAAAAAGATAGAGCCAAAGGCCTTACCTGTGGTTCTTCAACAGAATGGATATGATACATTCTTTGCGGGAAAATATCTTAATCAAGTAAACAAAATTGTTGGTTATCATATTCTCTAATCTTTCGATTCCCATTGTTAGTATTCTGGCAGAAATTTTCCATCGGGTTGGAGAGAGTTTTACGGCTTGCAAGGGAACTCTCGCTACTATGACTACACACTGAACGAGAATGGGCGTTACGTATCGTACAGTAACAAATACTTCACCGATCTATTGGCTGAAAAAACAGTAGCATATCTGGAGCAGCGTAAAGTTGGTAATAAACCATTTTTCGCGATGATTGCTCCGCCTGCTCCACATGCACCGTTTACTGCAGCCCCAAGGCATAGGAATGCTTTTGCAGGAGTTAAAGCACTTCGAACAAAGAACTTCAATGTGGTTTCAAAGCACCTAGGTACTGTTTTCCTACGTTCACAAGGGCATACCTTAAATTTTCATCTCATTTCTCTTTAGAGAAACATTGGCTGGTTGCGTCGGGCAACACGATCCCTCCTACGGTTCTAAACAACCTAGATATGTACTTCCAGAACCGTTGGGAGTCTTTACTGGCGGTTGATGAGATGGTTGCGGACATCATAAAAACTCTCAGCAAATCTGGGGAGCTGGACAACACCTACATAGTATTTACCTCGGACAATGGTTATCACATTGGTCAATTCGCCCAGCCATTTGATAAAAGACAGCCCTATGAGACTGACATACGAGTTCCTTTCCTAGTTCGGGGACCTGGTGTACCGAAGAAATCGATAGTTACTGCCCCGATCAGTCTGATCGATTTGGTACCGACGTTTTACGAATGGGCTGGTATTCTTCCCAAAGGGAATGAGGATGGGATATCATTCCACGCGTATTTGATGAATCCAAAATATAATCCCCTGAACGACAGAGGCTTCCATCGAGAGATTCTCATCCAGCACTGGGGCGAAGGTAATGACCTAACCTACAACTACCAGTGTCCATGGAAAAAGTCAGATCATTTGGCCGAGTGTACAATTGATGCCGATTGTCACTGTCAAGATTCGTGGAACAACACATACGCTTGCATACGTCACTTCAGATTTGGCACCAATAAGTTGTACTGTGAATTCAAGGATCATGAGGTGGGCATAACCTAATTTTACATGATTTGCTTGATGCTGAAAATCACTTATTTTGCAGCAATTCGTCGAAGCATACGACTTGGAAGACGACCCATATCAAATGGATAACCTCGGCTATGAAATGTTGCCAATTGAACGAGCTCTGTACAGCCTAGCTCTGCAGAACTTGACTGCTTGCGTTGGAAGCTCTTGTAGGGTTCTCAACAGCATTTAATGCGACTAATCTAAGCTTTATTCTCGAATATTAAATACAAATTGAATCAACATCCGAATGAGTGGTTCATAGGAAGAAGACGCTGGTTATCATTTCTTACACTATTGTTTATTTATCGACACAATTGCAGACAGTTTTTGTTGTTTTTTTACGACAAAAAAGGAGAATTCATTTAAAAGTCTTTTTTGCCCATGTTCGCTTCTTAAAAAAAATTACATATATCTTGTATTAACAACACGTTTCCCCCGCAGCGATCGCATTACACTAGAGATGACGTCCTACATTGAAATATATACTTCACTTATGATTCAAGTTTGATTCGAAAGAAAAAAAATAAAATATACATAATACATTTAATTAAGGGTCGGTTGCATAAACTGGGAAACGCGGGGAGAATTCAGGTGTTAACGTATACATAGCATGCACTATGTATCTGTGTATACTTCATTCGGCACTTTTTACTGTGTTTTTTCCTTATTCTCTGATTTGGGTTCGTCGTCGGTGTTTGATGTCGTATGCCAAGTTAGTCGTTCTTCGTAGAATTGGATGACAATTTGTGGACACCGTACGTTGGCCTGCTTCGCTGGAACCAGATCCGCTTCATCGCTATCTTTCCATTTCATGAGGAACATCAATTCGCCGGAGGAATCTGTTGCACCTAGAATTCTCGATGGTTCCAGCCCTCTATCAAATCCGAGGCACTTCTTCGTCTCTTTCTCCGTATCGTTTGTGCTTTTCCGTTTGGCTTTCATTTCACTGACTGGTGTCGTGGATTGACGTTTTTTGGCGCCACTATCTAGAATACAAATAAAAAAATTATATTCAAATTGACGAATTTTTATAATTAAAACATCCATTTGATGAATGCTCCACAAGTGATTTTTTATTACCCTTTTCTTTCTCTTTCTCCTTCAGTTTGATTGTTTCTTCGAAGGCCTGGATTAAATCGGGACAGTCCAAATTCTCTACCGGCTCCCAGGTATTTTCGCTACGTGGATACCCTTTCCATTTTAGAAAATATTCCACCTTGATTATGGTAATGAATATATGATAAATCAAGATAAATGACATTTTGTCGAATTGTCCGATCACACAACACAATTTACCTTGCCAGATTTTATGCGTTTGTCTTCGATACGTTCGACTGAAAATTCTAGGGGCTCAGTCTCGGACGGTTGGTCGCCACCCATCACTTCTGTGTCGGTCTGAATGATTGCTAATTGAGGTAATCCTTTTGATACACTTGCAAAATTGTTTTGCAAGTGATATTTTGTTAGAAAAAAAATTCCTGTTATTGAAAAGTAGATTTATTGAAAGGTTAAACGACGATTGGAATTCATTTGTGAAGTCTTTCTATTGTTTATGCAACTCACTAGTCGAAAAATGAAAACAAAAAAGGTAGTCCCGATGAATAAACTGATATTCCTTTGTGATTTTATGTTGTTTTTGTGCTAGTTTTACTTCTAAAAAACTAAATTCTTGGCAAGTTTTTTGGTAGAGCTGCGTCCTTTTCCACTCTTAAATTATTGGTGTAAGTGAAGATAGCTGCAATTGGTTATTGGTACAAACATAATACCTCCGTGAATGATGTTCCTAGGTGTTGTTCACATTTATTAGTCGATTTAGTTTTGTTTTCAATTCGTTAATTAATTGTTAATGAAAAACATATGTTCACTGCATTTCTTGACAATTTTATAAAGTTAGACATTCATGGTATTTTGTCTTAAGAATGGGAAAATAAATGATTGAAGTATTTTTTCAAGTTATTGAATGGGAAACATAAACCATGTCTTAAACTCATGCAATTTAGTCTTTCACGTTATTTTTAATTTTTTCATTCCTGATAAAATTACTGGTGTACATGATCTAATATTTTTTACTTGAAAACGAATTTTCAAAACGCAATATATTTTTGCTTCAAAAGTAATTACCAGTGACTCACGCAACCGCTGTAAGGCAATGACACTGACATAAACTGAAATTCACATATGGCAGTTCCTTCTATTCGCTTGTCTGGCAAATAAATGTCGCAAGTGTAGTGTTCTCCCGGGATTTTTTGTAAGTTTCTCATAAATCTTCGCGTTTTAACGAACAAAAAGGTGAACATTAGCAAATTTAAATATATTAAATAAATGCAGTGTAAAAATGTTGTTTTATTCGGTTGGTGCTTAAGCATTATTTTCAATTGAAATTCGAACCACCCTGAATGACGGTGGTGGTGGTAGGCACGGCCAACATGGCGACTTTTGCTAATTCTAACCTCAAACGTATGCATTTCCATTATAATCCAAGTTTTAAATTGTTTTTTTTTTTGCAGAATATTTAGTAAAACAATATGTCTAAGTTTTTTGCTACTGGTGGCTCTGATTCGGAATCAGAATCTAGTGAGGAGGAGGTTGCAGTACCGGCATTCGGAAAGCAGCAAGTCTATGCAGTAAGTACAAGAAACTGGTCGTGTGCATGGGAGGGAGGGTATCTCTTTGATATTCAAGTCAATGTTTCTTATAGTTCAGCGATGATGAGGTGGAGGAGAAACGTGTCGTTCGCTCCACAAAGGAGAAGCGTTATGAGGACCTTACGAATGTGATAAAAAATATTCGTAATTATAAGAAAATCAAGGACATGTCCAGCGTTTTGACTAGTTTCGAGGAATTGGTACGTGCATACACTAAAGCATTGCCAGTGATATCTAAGGAAGAGAACGGCGTTACTCCGAGATTCTATGTGCGTTGCTTGGCTGAGTTGGAGGACTTCATCAATGATGTATGGGAAGATCGTGATGGCAGGAAAAATCTGAATAAAAATAATTCCAAATCACTGGGAGCGTTGCGTCAGAAAGTTCGAAAGTATATCAAGGACTTCGAGGATGAGTTAATCAAGTTCCGTGAGTCTCCGGATCAGGAGAGTGAGGAGGAAGAAGAACGCCCAGAGCCAGACTCTGAGAGTGAGGAAGAAGTTGCTGCTCCTGTAAAGGCGGTGTCCTTTAAAAAAGATGTGGAGAAAGTGGTCAAGCCTGCTAAGGATGAAGATTCTGACGATTCCATTGATTGGGGATCGGATAGTGAGAGCGATTCATCGTCGTCGGATGATGACAATCAGTATCAAAGCATGCGCGAGCGCTTCTTGAAGAGCAAGGACGACAAGGACGATGATGAGAAGAAGAAAAAGGAAAAGAAGGTGAAAGAAGTGAAAATCCGTCGCAAGCGTGAGGAGGACGATGAGGAAGGTGAATGGGAGACAGTCACAAAGGGTTCAACTGTTGAGAAGCCAAAAATGTTCGCTAAAGATGCCGAAATTGATATTTTCCTCGTCTTGGCGAAGCTCAACGAGATCATGTCCGCTCATGGCAAGAAGCGCACAGATCGTCGTCTTCAAATTGACTTGCTCTACGAGCTGAAAGATATTGCAGAACAGCATAATCTTGGCCACGCAGCCGGCGTGAAGATCCGGTTCAGCATCATCTCCGCAATTTACGACTACAATCCGAAGATTTCCGAACCCATGAAGCTGGAGCACTGGACTAAATTGCTTCAAGTCATGCAGGATATGCTTGCAATTCTTCTGTCAAACGATAATATATTCATGACTGAGAATGTGGCCGAGGAAGCCGAGGAATACTGTACGGCACCGTTCTACATCCGTGGGTGTTCGTTGGCGGCAGTTGAACGCTTGGATGACGAGTTCACCAAGTTGCTGAAAGAATGCGATCCTCATTCCAATGAGTACGTCGCAAGGTAATTAATTTCTTTCTTTCTCTTTTCCTTTACCCACAACTAAACTTTTTTTCTTCTTTCTCCAACAGACTAAAGGACGAAGTGACTGTGACAAAGATCATAGAGAGTGTGTTGAAGTACTTCGAACGCGTCGGCAACAACAATGAGATTTGCCGAGCTTACTTGCGCAAAATTGAGCACTTGTATTATAAATTTGATCCTGACGTACTGAAGAAAAAGAATGGTGAAGTCCCAGCCACCACCAAGACATCAGTGGAAGTGATGGAGAAGCTGTGCAAATTCATTTATTCCAAGGACGACACCGACCGTATCCGAACACGTGCAATTTTGGCGCACATATACCATCACGCCATGCACGACAACTGGTTCCAGGCCCGTGACTTGGTACTCATGTCTCATCTGCAGGACAACATTGATGTGGCCGATCCTTCGACCAGAATCCTCTACAACCGTATGATGGCAAATCTTGGCCTATGTGCTTTCCGACAGGAGAATGTAAAGGATGCGCATCACTGCTTGGTGGACCTCATGGTGACTGGAAAACCAAAGGAGCTACTAGCTCAAGGTTTGTTGCCTCAACGTCAGCACGAGCGATCGGCAGAGCAAGAGAAGATCGAAAAACAGCGTCAAATGCCATTCCATATGCACATCAATTTAGAACTGTTGGAGTGCGTATACTTGGTGTCCGCAATGCTTCTTGAGATCCCGTACATTGCTGCCCATGAATTCGACGCGAGAAGGAGGATGATCAGTAAGACATTCTACCAGCAACTTCGCTCGTCCGAGCGTCAACCTCTGGTAGGTCCACCCGAGTCGATGCGTGAGCATGTGGTTGCTGCGGCAAAGGCTATGCGCTGTGGAAACTGGCAAGCTTGTGCCAACTTTATCGTGAACAAGAAGATGAACACTAAGGTGTGGGACCTCTTCTACGAGGCCGATAAAGTGCGTGATATGTTGATTAAATTTGTGAAGGAAGAGAGCTTGCGCACCTACCTGTTCACCTACTCCAATGTCTACACATCCATCAGCATCCCATCGTTAGCCCAAATGTACGAGCTACCCGTACAGAAGGTGCATTCGCTCATAAGTAAGATGATCATTAACGAGGAGTTGATGGCCAGTTTGGATGATCCAACCGAAACTGTGGTGATGCATCGTTCCGAGCCATCAAGGCTGCAAGCTCTTGCCATGCAGTTTACCGATAAGGTGACCAACCTGGTTGACGTTAATGAAAAAATATTTGACATGAAGCTGGGCAACTTCCTGCAACGTGGAAACATGGGCAACAGGGATCGTGGCTACAACCGCAATCAAAACAACCAGGGTGGCAACTGGGGTGGTCAGCGACGAGGTAACCGCAACCAGCAAGGCCGCCAGCAACGCAATCAACAACACCACCATCAGCAACAGCAGCAGCAACAGCAACAGACTATCGAAGAAGAGTAAATTTACGAGATATTTTGTCTTGTAAAAGCGCCCCAACATCAAGGAACAAATTATGTTGAAATGTGGTAATAGGATGAGATGTTGTTCCCGGCCTACAGTCGAATTGTTTGAAAGTTAGTTCCTCCGTAGGCCGGGAACAAGTACACAGCATTTTTCCTTTCCTACGGTAAATTAGTTCTTTTCTACAAGTTGTCTTCTTTGTATGGTTCCATTGTCAATCATAAAATGTCTTATCTAAAGTAAATCAAAACAAAATAAATTTCAACAAAAAAGCTGCGCTTAAGAAACTGGTTTGTTTTAAAAACAATTATAACACATTGGATGTTGTGAACGTTTGCACGAAATCGATGAGTGGTTTTTTTGGAACACAGTGAAAGAGGTTTTAATTATGATGGACGCAGTAAGTAAATGAAAACTGAAGAAAATGGAAGTATTGTATAATCGAGAGGATGTTAGGTAATATGAGGTTTCCTGTAGGATTGGCCAAGTTGGGTCAGTTTCACAACAGCTTGGAAGAAGTGTAATCAGGAAGGTCGAATTTAAGTTGGCGGTTTTCAACTCAGTATTTGTTCAAACTCACTTATGGTCACAAAATTTGGGTAATGACCCAAAGAATAAGATCGCGAATACAACCTGCTGAAATGAGATTTCTTTGTGCCGTTATGGGAATTACTCGCCGGGGTAGGGTGAGAAACACGGCAGTACGTGGAGAACTCAATGTTAAGCAGCTGCTTTTTCGAAAGGAAGGGCTATTATTCGATGGTTTGGCCACGTGGCACGAATGTTCCCATCATCACGACAATGCGACTCCATCAGATAGGCATCACTTGACAGATCGAGGAGAGGGTGGTTGGATCAAGTCCAAAAACCTGGTTGCAAGTTCAAGAATATTTGCGCATGGCCATAACTCTTGATGATTAAGAGTCGATGACAGTGGATCGAGTTGCCTGTGCTTTCATTCTTGATCTGCTGTGTTGGCGGTTGAGTACTCTACTTCATGCGTTTTCATTGTCAAATGCTGTCCTCGTTTTGTATAATAATATTTATTTGTATTACTCATTATATCATTATTTATTTTTTTCAGAAATACATAATATATATATATATATATATATATATATATGTCTATATGCATGTATATATTATTTATTTTGTCTTGTTTTTCTTCCGAAGAAACTTTTCATCATCTGGCGTTATTACTTTATTTTTGTTTGTTTCATTTTAAGTTATATGTATATACAAATAAATGCGCAACATTCTCATATTAATTTCTTTCTTACATAAGCCATTTTTTTGTTTAAGATTTTATTTTTATGTCTGTTTATATAAATTATAACTTTGCTTTTGTATTCCTTTGTTTTCTTGTATTTGTATAGTACGTATAATAGATATTTAGATTAAATTATATAAAGTAACTAAATGCAGTACACACTACTAGAAGATATATCTAATCATCATATTCAAGATTAATTTGCAATAGGCATTGTTTTTGCTTATTTTGGCTTTAATGACGTTCAAAGCTTTTTTTCTGTTTTCTTTTCTTCCTTATCGAATGAACAAAATTTTAAATTAGTTATCGTATAGTTGTGTGTCTAGAGAAAAAAAATAGGAGTGTTGTTTTGGATATGCAAGTGTGCATTTGTTCATTGTTTGTCTTTGTCTCGTATAATTTTTGCGGCAGTATTTTTTTTGGATATCTGCGAAATTAGTTTTATTTTTTTATTTTAAGGTTGTGTTTCAACGATGTGGTCATTTGTTTTAGGGTGTAGTTGGCTGTAGTTTGTTTTAAAGCACTAATAAACAGATTAACTACCTTATCTCTAATAGTTGCTCTAACATTCCTGCTGTAACCAGAGGAGAGAAGTTTACTTGAATAACAAAAGCGGAGAAGCAGGCGTAAAACAAAACGAATGTAAATGACGACAAAGAAATAAACCTCCTTATCATATAGACAAGTGCATTACATCGAAACAAGTCGATGTACTAGTCAAAAAGCTACCACTCTTGGCGCTTTTAGTCCTTAAGAGCTTGCATTGCCCGTCAGAAAGCTATCACTCATGGTCATTTCGAAGGATGGCGTGATCAGGAAATTCAATTTCCAAAAGAAGTTTACCATTAAGCTCAGAACCACCGTGTCTACAAAAGGGGTCAGAGGGAGTCTGGTATGATCAATCCCAAGTACGAGCACAACAAGGTTAAAGGAGTAACAAGGACTTGTAAAGTAACAAGGACCACATAACGAAACTTGGGGCATCAGAAGAAGGTTGCTGTGGATTTTGTGAGTCACTAGACCATCAAAAGATATCTTGGCGAAATGGAGTCACAAAATAACATCTCTCATCCTCGAAGGGAAACTGAAATAAATTTCTTCCACCTACAGCAGGAGTCCATAACCCTCAATACAGCTCTGTGAAGAACTGTGTGTGAGGGGAGGTCGTAAGAGAGAAAAGGTATCAAAATGGTGGCATAATAACCTCAATAATAATAATCATACAGATTCATCAACAAACCGTGGAAGAAAACAAAAGGAATGAAACATAAAAGTGAAATTTATATTTTGTTTTCTTTTTATGCATCTGCTTTGTGTGTGTGTATCGCGTATAGGTTCCTCTATTAAATTGGTCTATGCATTCCCATTAAAGTTCTTCAACTTTATAGTTTAGCTCGTTAGTGGTTAGGTTATACTTTAGGTAAACGACGGTATAATTATACAAACTTAATCACAATTTGTTTGTCTGTATTTTTGTTTCTTATTCGAGTAGTTCAAGCTTATTTTTAATTTGCTTTTGGTATACGTTTGTGGGTGTTTATTAATTTTCTTGTTTGGCCTTAATGATATACATACGCAAATTTGAGTTTTAATTTCGCAAAAAAGAAGAATTTGTTAGTTGCGTGTTGCGCTTTCTCGTTTTTTTTTTTCTTATAAGTAAATATTCAACATTTTATTGCTGCTGATGCTGCCCATCTGCTCTTGCGTCCTATATCAAACATTTTTAGGTCGGTTGTTTGCGTTTTGTTTTCATTTTTAATGTGTTTTACAATATATTACGTACAGTGTTTTTCTTTTTTTTCCTTATAAAGTATTAAAAAAATATTTCAAACGAAATTAAAAACACTTATGCTTTATTGTTTGTTTTCTTTTTGTTCATCAAAGCGCGGAACTTTTTTTTGTTTTTGTTGTGTTTTATTTAGCTTAAATTATTGCATTTGTTTTTACTCGGTATATTAGTTATGAAATCATTAGATGAACTTGAGAAGTCGATAGACAGAGATAAAGTTTCTTAAAGTTTCTTATACCAGTACAGATAGTGTTCCCCATCCTCCACCATTAGTTCATCAACTCCTAAAAGAGACAAGAAAAGTGTGTAAAGTAAGGTTGCAATAGTTAGGTTAGATTAAGTTAGCGAGTAGTAGCCACGACTGATGGACTCATTGTGATGCCCATTAAGGTTGCAATATTTGAAGCCAGCTCATGATCGACATATTGTGATCCCCATAAAAGCTGCAAAAAGAAAAAAAAAAAAAAGAAAAAAAGTCGTCCCTTCTTTTTGAAGCGACAGACTTGGTTGACAGACTTTACATAAAATTTGATGCGGTCGATCTGTTGACCAGAACTCTCAACAACCGCATGATGGCAAATCTCAGTATTACCAAGACATTCCGACAGCTAGCTCAAGGTCAGCACAAGCGATCAGCAGAGCAAGAGAAGTACGAGAAACAGCTTCAAATGTCATTTTTAGAGTCTGAGTGCTCCGGTAGTAGTGTAGTGCTAAAAACGACAAACAAATGCATTCTACCAGTAACTTCGCTCGTCTGAGTGTCAACGTCTCGTAGGTCCGCCCGAGTCGTTGCGTGAGCACGTGGTTGTTGCGGCAAAGGCTTTACGTTGTGAAAACTGGCAAGCTTGTGCCAACTTTATTGTGAACAAGAAGATGAACACTAAGGAGTGGGACCTCTTCTACGAGGCCGATAAAGTGCGTGATATGCTGATTAAATTTGTGAAGGAGGAGAGCTTGCGCATCCGCATCCCATGTACGAGCTGTCCGTACAAAAGGTGCACTCGCTCATAAGTAAGATGATCATTAACGAGGAGTTGATGGCCAGCTTGGATGATTTTCAAGGGATAAACTTGCAGCCTTCCTTAGATTTCCACAGATCTTTAAAGAACTTTAAAATCGTCTGGTAATCTTCTAGATTCCCTGTACCGTCTCAATCTTTGAAGCATTCATGATTCATTAAATAACCTAATTCCAAGTTTCCTTTTTCTTACCCATTACCTAACAAATAAACAGCAATTATCAAAATCTAATCTACTGTTCAAGGGCACTCCAAAAAGAAATTATCGATCAATTAGATTACTAAAAACATATTGCGTGTGTATCGTGTGTACAAAAAAATTAACCTTTTTAGCGGAACGTTTAAAAATACTGAGTAAGCGACACTCAAAGGATGTCAAACGTACCCAAAGGGATGGTTTTTATTCAAGTCACCCAAATTATTTGACCGTAACTAATTAGGCAAATAACACAGTTCACTTTCTCTCCCTTTGCTTCCGCCATTCCCCGTCTGTGTTTGGTGTTCCCTTGTCAATGATTAAACCTTTTCAATTTCTAAACAGTCTGTGCTCCGGGTAATGGGGTAGGTTTTTGCCTTTTTACCTTTCAATCTGGTCTCCCCCTTAAATACGCAGTGTGAATTGCTTGTGGTACTTACCTACAGGTGCTATCAGCTGATTTCCTGGTGGATTATTTGGGTCAGGTAATTCTGGTAGACGGTATAAGAGCCAATAGTTGTACCTAAGTGAAAAAAGAAGATTTATTTGAAGCCGATTAATGGGTGTTGTTGCTTGAACTTGCCCTCTTGGTTCTTCCTTCTTGTCCGCTAGAGTATGAACGTAATGTCCGTTGGGCCATTCTCTTGCTTCAAACGAGAACCTATGGAGGATGCAAAACAAGTGGGTTGATGGAGCTGTTACAGTGTAATAGCGTCCCTCTTACCTTGGATCGATTTCAGCGGCTTGTGTCATGGCTTTAAAGAAGCTCGTGTTCTTTGGTGAGATCAAAGAAAGCGAAAAAGCCTCGGTTACATTCGAACCAACCCAGAGGGTGTATGTGTAGGAAACGTTCTTCGTGTCGGATTCTTCAGCCGATGTCAACCCGAAGGGAACAGCCAACTTTGGTTCCCCGTTTTCTGGAATAAATGCATTAAAGTAAAAGTTTTGCAAAAAAAAAAAAGAAACACCATCTCAGGAGTACCTGAAACTGAGTCGCTGTTTTCACGAATGACGTGGTCGCATTGAAGAGCTCGCACCGCACCTAGTCCCTTCCAACCTAAAGCTAGTATTATGTCTGCAGTAAGACCGACTCCAATGCTTGGATCCTGTCCATCTTGAAGTGGTTCCTCAGTCCAACCGCCGTCGGATCTCTGGCGGCTGAGAATCCATCTGGATGCAGCTGTGCGGTTCCAGGATCCAGCAGGATCGCGCTCCAAGTCCTGAAGAGCCTGCATTGCTAAAGCTGTGCTGCGCAATGACCCGAAGCCACCTCGGGGATCTTGAAGAGTAGCAAGACCTCTTGCCGGACGCCGCACGAAGTGTTGCAGGTGCCTATGCCTGTGATCGGTGACAATACATCTCAGAGCTAGAATGACCATAGCAATGGTGTCGACACTCTGATCGGTGACGCCGCTGGCAATATCCAGCAACCTTCGAATCTGACGCTTTCTCACATGAGCAGCCGAGCTGCATGCCGACAACGTGGTCAGAGCGAATTCAATATCCTGAGCTGGCTCGTGGTGCTGCAAGGTGGCAACCAAATCGTGCCCGTGGAAGCGTTTTGGGTCCTTACAAAGCGAACCCAGAGCCAAGACGTATCGTGCCAATTTATCAAGATTCATCGGCTTCGGTAATGTGTGATGACGGTCTAGCATTGACAGAATCTCGATTTCCATTTCCTTCACTGAGAGCGTATCTTCAAGCTCCTGAATCACCTGGACATGAGCATCAGAATCAGTTGGATCTCGGGCTCCAGACAGTTCCTTTGCCAAGATGACCATGTGAGTGTCATTGCCCCAACCGTAGTCTGTTGCACGCTTCTCCTTCAACCAGTCCAAGGCCTTCAGAATTCCCTCCAGCTCTCTCTTGTCTGGCCCGGCAGAACCCAGCATTTCATGTTCCACAATTATCGGATCAGTTAGGGTGTCACTTGAGCTCTCTTGCATCTGAGTCGTTAACGGTGGCACTTGTGTGGAGCTAGATTGTGTCGTGCCACCAGATTGTGTTACAGGCGACAGAGAAGGATTCGATAACATTGAAGGCGACACTGTGGATGTCCCCTGTTCAGGAAGGACTGATGCCGAATTTACAGTGGGGAAGTTTTGCATTTGTTTTGTGCTGCTACTGCTGTGCTCCCCACCGTTTATCACATCAAAAGAGAGCGGTGCTGCAGGGGTGTCTGTCGATAACTGCTGCTGCTGCTGTTGGCCATTAAAGCTTCCGTTTTCCGCCACGATTTGGGTGATAAAGATAAGAAGTCCCACCGATATCACGTGCGTCTTTGGAATTTTTGTATCTTGTGCCATTTCTCTTAAGTCTTTGTCTGCGTAGCAATGAAACTAATGGGAAGGAAAACAAGACGAAAAAAAATGAAAAATTTCTTCGTCTTAATGATGGTTGTGGTCGTGTGTCGTCAGTCTGGTATAGGTGTTGGTTGCTGTAAATGAGAGCGATGAATCATTAAACATGCCTCCCTCTTGGTCTCAACATTAACTACAGTCTAAGGGAGAGTGCACACACACACACGTCTGCTTACGCATGAGGGAGCATGTTTTGAAAAAGATTTGTAAAATGTGTGTGCTTTCGTCGATGTCTGGTGAAACGGACAGCCAGGGGGGTTATTCTCGAGTTATGATTCAGGATTTTTATTGCACTTGAATGGTCCGCTAGGAGGATGACTGTGGCTGACTTCCGATATTCTAGAATTAAGTACCGCGATAAAGCGTATAAAAATTCATGGAATCCCTTATCATCCATTTTAAGGGTAGAAATCAATCAGCTGGGTCGGAAACAAGGAACAAATATTTATTACATCTTTTATTGATCTAGAGGGGATGGGGAGGGTGAGTAACTTTAAGTGACTCATAAAAACTTAAATGAATGATTTTTGTAATTTAAAACTGTTCCCAAATCATGCCATAGCTTGACCTTGTCGGTTTGGTCGGTCGGTCTCTTCATCCTGAGTCGATATTGCGTCTTACATGCACGCCCATACCTTCTCTTTAATTTCGCATGATGTCCTTGCAAAATATCACTTTCAATCGATTTTGCATAAACTCTACGAAAAGCTTGCAAAAAAAACCACCACAAATAAGGGCTTGTACGGTGGGCGGGGAAGACACTATAAAAAGTCGCCCTCTCTCGACAATTGTCGTGTCGAGCCTCAGTCGCCCTTCTTAGTCATATCCGGAGGGTTTGGCGCCAGCGGTCTTTGTGAAACCACCCATTTTCAACTCGACACACACCGATTACACATTCTCTCTCTGCCACCCTCCCTCTCTCACACATTATGTCGCTCTTTCACTATTTGCATCGAACTCTCATTGTCAGGTTCTGCATGGAGAAGGATACAAAAAGTGCTTCCCGAGTTGGAGAACGAGAATGTTTCCTCGATATGTTGTAGTTGTCTCGTTGCCATTGTCGTTGTCATCGTCGTCCAATGACATGATAACATGTGTCTATTTACCGCCATCGGAAATGCTACCCTTTTACTCTTTTTGAAAAGCCGGGCGTTGGTACACGGAATGTATGAGAAACGGATGTCTGCTGACTGGTTAACAGAGGCTATAGCCTGTATGTTTGTATCCAAACTTCTGTTGTTATTGACAACAGGACAAACAATGGTAGTCCCTTCCTTTTATGTGGTTAAGAAAGTTCCTTCTTACTTCAAAACAGAGGACTCAGAGAGACAATCATGAACAAAAGGTCGTGATTATTATTTTCTTGACTTTGTGCTCCTCTGGTTGTTGATGATGTTGAACACGGCGAAAACGGAGGTGTTTGAAGGAAGATTTTCCCTGTTGTCTTCTTTGTTAGTGCAAAAGTTCATTCCTCATCGTTGTCGGTGTTGCAATGAAAAAAGAGGGATGGGGCGAATAGAAGGAAGTGGTGAGTTTCTACCTTCGTATTCATCTCATTGAACTCATACTCATCCTCCTCATCGTCGTCGTCATCATCATCATCCTCGTCGTCGTCGTCGTGGTTGTTGTCGACAGAGGACTGGATGTCGTAGTTTATTGATTTATGAATGTTTCACAGAAGGGAACAACTATCAAAGTGTGGAAAGATAATTACGACAAAGTGCTAGTAAGTGTAGGGGGGAAGTCGGTCGGTCGTTCGTTTTGGAACCGAAATTTTATCGATGCATATACCCACATACCAACATCGTTCTACATTGCATAAGATTCATGTCAAAAGGTGCAGAATGAATGAAGCTTTGAGGTTTAATAATGACATGTCATGTCCATGTCATGGCATATTACACAACGAAAATTGCCTTTGGAAGGACACTGCGGCACACAACACATCAATCGATTTTTAATAGAATGGATAGTTATCAAAACCAAGCTTTCAAACAGCTGATTGCATAATTCCCCATCGAATTTTGTTTTATTTGGTTCCCCATTCAGTCAATCATCACAACAAATTCATTTGAATCTATACAAAAAAAGAGAAAGTAAAAGGATACGTACGCTGAACTAGTCGTTGTTCTGGCCTTTCCTGAGAACGATATCAATTAGTGGTTTTCCTTTTAGTGGCTTTGGAGAATGATTGCAGCCAACAATTGGTGTGCCTTATTGTCACCAATGTAAACTATCAATTATATATACCTTTCACTCTTCTCTCTTTAATTAATCAATAATTTATTTATGTAACCACTTGCACCTATACACAAACACAATCATACCCGGATTCACTGAACCAACCAACGAAAGGATAACGAACAAAAAAAATTATTCTACTCTGGTCACTGAAGGGAAGAAAATATTAAATTATCGAAATAAAGGTAAAGCCAAACTAAAAAAAAATGTTCCTTTTTTCTTGCTGGTTGCAAAAAAAATATAGAAAAGTTTATGCGAAACTACTTCGTCTGCGTTTTTCGTTAACGTAGGGTATTTGCGACTTAGTGACGAACGATGAGTCGAAAAACGTACACGAAAGGACAAAGCATACGAACAGAAGAAAAAATAAAATGAAAAATCATTTGTAAATGAAATTTTACTGTGTGTATATTTATTTTCTTAGTTGGAAAACCATTAAAATGCGACAAGGTGGTTTTAAATATTCCTTATCTCGACAAAGACAATGTCTTTATTTTTTGTTCGTTTCGAAAGAAATTTATCCCGAATATATGTATCTGTATAGAGAAGGTATCCACCCGCACGATACTTGTTTTTTTTCTTCTCTTCTATCTAGAGTAACATTGAACAGCGACTAGCGACGGTAACTACAAAAGTGAACTCCAACTAACTGACATTTTATCCTGACACTGTCATGAAGTCGAACAAGAAAAAAAAGTAATCCCGTTCTTGCTCCTGCTGGTTGGTCTGAATTTCCCAATATTTTCACAGTATCTTGCGGCATGCGTAGTCGTTCCATGGTTCGTGTATAACCCACCCACTACCTCCTGTATGCTCCCTGCCGGTAAACGAAGGGGATGGTTCTCGACCAAAAAAAGGGTAGATTGTGACTTTCCGATGAGTGTTGGCAGAGTAAGAAAAACACCAACCAAAAGTATTTGCCTCTGATTTCACATACAATTTAAGGATTCGACTTTAAATGCTTGCTTATCCGTTGAGAATGCCTGTGGCAAATGTCGTACTAAACCCCATCCGCGTCAGTCAACCTCCGGCGGCCGGCTAAATGTAGCAACACAGAATCATTCAAGCGATTAAGGGAAATTATTTTCTATCTCTTCTCTTGTGCTCCTGAGAAACATAAATACACAAATATATTTACATATACATCGAGTCTTTTTTTTTGCTTCTTAATTAATTTTCCTTTTTACACATTTGTTCTTGTTTTTATTCGAATTAATGTCTCTATCCATTCAATGTCTCTATCCATTGGATTTCTGAAATTGAATTAAGATGACTAAATACGTGGCAATGGCTCCACTAATCTGAAATCAAAGTCATAAAATGTTAATCGTCCACTCTGGTACTAGCATTTGGAATGCGCCTCACCGATGTTAGAATCTCTCTGTCCACCCGACAGAGGCCACACGCGGAGAAGGTTGCCGTTTCTGCGAGGAGTTGTTGCCAAAATTTTTGAATCTACAAATACATTGAGACATTTATGTTGTGCTAACTAATTTAATTCCATTTCTTGAGTGGTACTCTTCGATGACGGTGAGTGGAAATCAATGTGGAAACGGACACAATCGACCGTGACCAAGCGTTGTGAAAATATTGAATTATTTTCAAATGTGTTTAATTGACTGGAAAGGTTTGGATAAGGGTACTTAAGTCTACAAAATTGTTCGATTTCGAATCAATGGACTTGTAAATAGGGCAAATAGGGAGACAGGGATATCATGTGGCAATTTATGGGGTCCAGAATTTTTGCTTTGACTTCCATCACGAGACTCACTCAAACGCGAACTTACACTTTCAGTTAGAGCCGCATCATGCGGACTCAAGTTTATCTGACAAAGCAGGGAGATCGTCTGTCGAGCCTGAAATAAAAAATAAAATACGCCGTCATTCCTTGATTATTCAGCGAAAATCATGCATTCAAGCACCTCCATTGTTGTTAGATGACACGGTTCAACAATCATCAGAAGTCGAGAAGTGTGGAAAATTATCCACAAAACCTGCAGCCACGAGTAGACAGTGTTCTTGTTGCTTAGGAATTCCAGAAAGAGAAAGTATGCCGTGGCGACGAGATGCAGCAGGCACGAGACAAGCATGAATAACACTGCAAATCCATACGACCTAGAAGAAATGAATAAGACCTACCTTATTTCGGAGTGATCACGTGGCTCACCCAGAAATATTCTGAATACATATTCCGAGAGATTCATGGATCTTCGCCAAATGTTCGATTGTGTTGCAGTTTTTCGCTGCGGAAAAGTGAGTCTCATTGATAAGGGTTATCGACCTTTGGATTTACTTACAAATTGCCGTCTGGGTATCGTTGCTGGGTTTCTTTAAAATACTCTCGTGCATGTCCATGCTTAGGGTCTTCACAGTAATGATTTTCCGATGAATTTTCGTAACTTGCAAGGTTGACTTTTCCTCTGCAAAGAAGAAATGAGTTACAGAATAATGGGACCTGATGGCAGTCTTACCGTTTAAGAAAAGTTTCTTTAGAGTGAGGTTAAGCCTTCGATATCGTCTGCCGACTCCGAAGGTCGTGTGGGCAATGCTTATGTGAAGACCAGTTAGTATGTAATAGAGGCTGTAAAATGGTATGTACCACTGAACGTTCATCTCTGGAGAAAAAGAAACATGCTCAACATTAGACTTAGACGACTTTTGTGTTTCTTATGATACCAGTATTTTCCTCATCAATTTTCATATCGTCAGCCACTCTAATCCATGTCCAGATGTCAAGACCTTCACACGCAAACCAAACTCTCAATGAATTCTGATTCGATGACAATCGACTCATCGACTCATCGACTCACCCAAAAGCACAGTAATGAATATCAGTGCCAGGAACATCATGCTGTAAGCCCTAACCTGCTCCTTCCTTCGGCTGATGTATGAGTTCAAAGTTTCATCCACCTGCAAAGGGATCCATCAATAAAAAATCAAATTCACACGATGAATATTCAAATCACTTGATGTAAACGAGTGTTGATCTCTTGACTTGACTTCAGTCCAACTAGCCCGCATATGACACCAGAGGTTGTTGACAGAACAACAAGCGACACATCAAGGGCTGTGACTACTTTCGATGTTGCCGATTTCATTCTAAAAGATGCGCTTTAGATGAGGCAATATCCAAAGATACGAGAAAATGTTGATACAAAAAAATACGTACAAAGGTACAGATTTAAAGGAAGAGAGAGAGAGAGATAGTGAGAGTAGCAGCTAAAGTCTTAGATTAAAACTTATAATTGAGGAGATAAAATGGACTGAGTAAGAAATCGAACTTACCGAACTGGAATCTTTGAATTCGCATCAAACAACAAACCCCTATACGTTAGGAAAACTGAAAAAATAAAGAATACATGGAGTAAAGGTTTCTGTCCTGATATACGCTTGGGTTACTCATAATCAAAATTAATGATATGCTGTAGAATGCAAACGGTAGACTCCTACGAATCTCAAGTTTCCCCTTGGAATTCCGTCGCAATGAATATGGGGCCAATGCGAGGATTTTACTTATGTAAAAAACTCCAATTGTTGATTCACTTATCTCCATATTCGTGACGGGAAAATCTTTTTCTCTCGCAACTACTCACGTCTCTGAGACCAGTCCCAGAGGTACTATCAGGGGAATTCGTTCAAAAACCGTTCTAGTCTTCTACCCAGACAGCCCATCATCAAACCACATATACACAAGAGGGTTGTACAACTCAACGTTTAATTACTGTCACTGGCTGTACTAAAAAACAACTCCCATCACCATCTACTGTCAACCACCCACGTAGCATTTACATTTGCGAGCATTTCGCTTTTGTTAAAGTGTCTCGGGGTTGTTGGCAGTTTTAAATGACAAATAATGTTTACACTTCATAAATGTTGATTTTACCAAGGGAAATCTGCATCGATTGCACATTAGCTACACATCGTGTCGTCGTCCACACACCCGGAACTTGTAAACAATGTCATTATATTGTCGTTGCGGTTTGTCTGTAGCTTAAAAGATCGTCGATTAGCATTTCAAATCCTGCAATAAAATGCACAGCTCGTTCCCCAATTATAAAGGTTCATACACAGTAGTTAAACTGTCATGGATATTGATGTGTTGTTGCTTATCTCTGAGGACATGGCAAAAGTGCACTCAGTTCCCGTGAAAGAAAAACAAACAACTCTGAAGTTCCACAGAAATCATTTAATTCAACTACACACGCAACATTATATTTTTCAAGGTTTCCATCAATTCACTTTCGTCCATTTAATCAGACCTCTCTTCCGGCATCTCTTCAATGTGAACGTCATCTTCATCGGTCTCACTTGAAGCCTCGTCAAACGACAGAAACGGAGTAGTGAAATTGAGTTGAATCCTCTCGAGCAAGTCAGTGGCAACCAATGCAAATTGCTCCCACATGACATCGGGCTTCGATTCCCTAAACAATTGATGTTCATCCAAGTATTCAGCGAGGAGATCTGATAATGCATCTGTTTGCTCCTCACCCAGAAGAGTCACCACGTTGTTGGCGTCTATGAGAAGATTCCAAAAAGCTTGGCAGATTATGCCGGCTATCAGCCAATCCTCCTGGCTCAAAAATCTCCTCAGCATCTCTCCCAGAATTACGGGACCTTTCAGTTCCATGAATTTCGGTCGATTTTCCCAGTCTCCCAAGAGATTCACAAGGACACCTACGGCACTGGTCTTCAGATCGTATTCCGGGGAACCAAAGCACTGGACAACTATCTGGACACCACCAGCTCTGCAGAACGCTTCTCTGGCCATTTGGTTGCGTGTTAGATTTCCCAGAACTCGGGCGGCTTCAATTCGGCTGGAATCTTGGCCACATTTCAAAATTTGACATAATGTAGTCCCCAGTTCGGTCAGAACGCAATAGATACTCCCCTCCTTGGAGCGATCTTCTTCGAGACTTGTAGTTGTGCGCGCCAATGACACCTGGTCCTGGTAGAAACAGAGGTTGTGTAGAGCCCCAAGAGCTGCGTTCAACAACTCTTGCACTTCGCAGTTCTAAAACGAAAATTGTCCGTCAAATGTGGTCTCCTACATGGAATTATGTACCGTACCATGGCTTTGACTTTTATCTGACTAGTACACCTCAGGATGTGAAGGAGAATACTGCCAAGCCCAAGTTTACTGCCAAGACCCTCTCCTACTTCTGAGTTCACACTCATGTTGGCGAGAACTCGAATCAATTTGATGAGCACGTCCGTTACCGAGTCACCCATCTGGTTCTCAAGGCTGAGTTTTTGATTTGAGTAGAACTCCAGAGCATCGAAGAGATACTCCATTGCCACGTCGTTGTGGTAGAACTGAAAGGGCGATGGGTTCAATGTCACATTTATGAATTGTATGAGAGCTTACCTGCATTCTGGCACTGTCATATCTGGCCATAATGTTGCCCAGAATGTACCCCAACCTGCTGAGGACAGAAAGGAGCTTGTCTGGTGATTCGCCTAATTTGTGCTGACATGGGCCTAGCAGCATGCCAATCTTCCCAGTAAATTGCGAGAGTACTTCACAGCATTTAGGGTCCTCGGAAAGGACGCTATTAGATGGATTCATATCAGAGAAGAGTTTCATTATAATTCTCCAGATCCTCACCTGAGAGTTCGTACGATGTTCGCTTGGATCTCTAGTTCTCCAATTGATATTTCAGCGGCTTTGATAAGGTGAGGACACGCCAACTCCAGATGAATGTAGTCTTCTTCGGGAGTAGACTCTCCAAAGTACTGCGAAAGTCGATCCATAGTCGCACGAACCGCTGCAGACTTAGCTCGAGAATTCTCTTCTTCAAGACTTGTTGTTTGTTGACTGCCTGCTAAGGCTCTCAGCGCTGCCGCAAGTTGATAAAGCGAATGCAACGGTGGTCCTGATAGTTTCTGTATTGCTCCAGCTTCGTTTAGCATTTGAAGGTGTAACACCATTAACTGAACCGCTCCATGTTTACAGAGGCGCTGAGCTATAGAGACTTGCTTCAGGTTACTTTGTCGTTGATTACGGAACTGATGAGTGTCGATGGTTGTGTCCCTTGCCGGGGCTGTTGACGGCTTCTGAGGCAGGTCGTTCTTGCTCTCCCAGAACTTTTCGTTTCTGTTGAAATCTATTGTGTCGACATTGCTGTGCCTTTGACTAGCACTGGTCAAAAATCGGACAGTTCCGTATCCATAGATGCAAGCTTCAGGTTCGTCCAGAGGACTCGCTCGTCCTAGTCCATCGATCAGAAGCTCGGGTGCGTCGGTTTCGTGGAAAAGATTGTCATTAGCTTCGTTGCGGGCAACTTTGAAAACTAATTTGCACGCTCCAGTAAGATTGCTACCGGTCACGCGGAGCTAGAAAGAAATCACGTCAGTCTCAAGTTCGTCTTGTGTGGATACACTTACTCCTAGGACAACTCTCGCAACGGCAAGCAAGATTTTTGGCGATGTACATTCAACCAATCCATAGAGTCCACCAAGCAAAGCACATCGCCAGCTTCCATGGGTCGTTTTGATACGATTGTAAAGTTCAATGAGGATCTACAAGAGGGGCAATTGATTGGACGAAACGACCGTTTAAACACTCACCGCATTGATATGCTGAACGGTCTCCTCCGTGCATTCTTTAATCCCGGCATGTTGCTTGAGCATTTCGGTAAGGTTTTCAGTGGATGACTGCGCTAGCAAGTCATAGTTTCGAGTAAAAAGTTTCCTCGAAGACAAGATGTTAATTCCAGCTGTCGGTATATTGTTCTCGTTTAAATCCTCCGGCATCGGTTCTGGAGATGGATCATCGGCATCCTTCGAGGTGGTTCTCGAGCTGACTCGCTTACGGGAATTCCTACCAGTAGTAGCATTGCATGTGAGATCTGCATAAAATATTAAAAAATTCCAATGGAGTACACTTAAGTTTCCAATTTGATGGCTTTTCGTAAGAAAATTTATTTTTTTATGATTGTCCTTGTCAAATGACACATTGCGTGCCACATGAAAGTGTCGTCACTGTCCCTCAGGGGACAGGATGATGGTTTGAAAAGCACCCTCTGTAATTAATGATAATTGGTCACGTGGATTGCTTACCGTCATGTTGCAATGGGGTTCGAACTTTCTGTGGCAGAGCAGGAAGTTTCCTTTGCGATTTCAGATCAAGAGCTTCCAATCGGGGTCCCACTGATTGTGAGCGGGATGCTAAATTCTGTTCTTTCTCGGTGGTGGGTATGGGAATTGGCTCTAGAGCTGGTAAGTTTCGAATTTCCGATTGTAGGTATCGAAGGCTGCAAAGACGGAACGTTGAACAGAAGTTTTGTTCTTCAACTCACGTCGATTCTTACCAAAAAGCACTTGGTGGACGCCCAGGTGGTGCTGCTTTGCCATATAATTGTCGTCGAGGTTCTCGAGGGGTTATTGGTCGGCGAGTACTAACCAAGCGGACACCTAAAAGGAAGATTAATATAAAACTGACTCTGACAACAAAAAGTCACAACTTCTCAGCTCACCACTGCTGCTAGCTCCAAAGAGAAGAGTCCTTGCTTCGCTGATCATTTCGGCTGTTGTCTTGCGGAAATGCTGATTATTGTGCGACACATAGTTTGATTCTGTGACGTCTTCTGCTGACCCATTGTCAGTGTTAGTCGTACTGTGAGATCTGATTTGTATTTTTTTATAGCCCTGCTGCTTTGGTGGAGGCATTTCATCTTCTACTTGATTCCTTATAGGTTTCATGTTTTATTGATAATCACTTTTTACACTCTGAAAACAGAAACTCATGTCTTCAGTTCGAAATACTTATGTCCACTTCACTGAACCTTGTGTACTCAAGTGCCTACCCAATTTTACAAATTTTCCGTTTGGGTTACCCCGTGTACCATGCCAACCGGCAATACTTGGTAGTTAAATAAAATCAATACAGAGCAGTTGTTTGTGTAGACGAATATAATGGGATTACTTATGTATGGGTGAGGACAGGGGACAGGGAGGTGGTGTGGATTTAAAAAGACAGTTATAAAAGGCTAGTCGTTCTATGGGACATTACTTGAAAGGTAGTTACATAGAAATAGAATCTACGAGTGGAGGGAGTTGGAGTTGAAGCTCATAATTTTGAAAACCCGAGGGTATTTTTTACGGGACGTGTTGCTTTCGGGTTGAAAATTCTGTAGGAGGTAGAGATAGATGTATTTTAAAAATTTAATTTAGTTTTAGAACTTAATGAATTTAATGCAGGTTATGTAGGGCAAACGGACATATTTACCTATTTTCCTATTCTATGCGTGCATTGTCATGGAATTAATGTACTGTTTCTTCATAGGAGTCTCTCTGCTCCAGTGCTGATGTCGAAAATGAGTCTTCTTAGATCATAAGGGATAAATTGGCTATGATAGAGAAATGAGAGGCAACAGTCGAAACCGTGAATTTGTTGCATCAAAAAAGCGTGTTCGCAACATTTGCCCGAAATGTCTTTGATTTGTGCATTTAATCTATGCAACACAGAGGAAGTGCTTATGTGTGTGGATATGCATTCGCAATTACTTAAATTCTTACTTAGCAGGCCTACGACACATTAATTACCCTAGCCTGAAGAATACAATAGTAATTCATTTATTTAAGATTACCGTAGTCTTTTTTTCACAAGAAAACTCAAAAGTCTATGCCATACAATTTCTAATTTATTTAATTGTTCAACCGTTCAATTAAAATAAATGACATTTGCTGCAATGCATCAAAGTGCAAACAAAACAGACAGATCCGCTTTGGAAGGAAACCGTTACTTTCAATGAACATGTTCAATTTTGTCGCTGTCTACCGAGTAAGTTGAAATCAGAGATAATTACCTCTGGTTGAAATCGACTAAAAGTAGCCTGTTAAAAATTAATTTCTGCAAAGTGTCTACTCGATAGTCTACAGTGTTTTATTGTTGCGCATAGTGTAGTGAAATTTAATTCAATATATGTGCGACGGAACCGGAATTCTTGGGCTAAGTTGAATGTGTGGTGAAAAGTCAAATGTAATTTTTTCCATTTCCTCTAAACATTTTAAATTCAACTCTGTCTTTTGCATTTGTGCAGTTCCTTGATTTGTACTTATGGGTATTTATTGAATTTCAATTCTACCTTGTATCTGATGGACTGTAGTTAGTAATTCTAATGTGATTCGGCAGCAAAATGCGCCGCTTGGCGTCCCAACGAACTGTAGCGTGCCATCAGGCCTCAGCCAACAAGTCTGGAAAGGTTGCTAGAGTCTATAAGGCTTCTTAAAACATGTGATGATGGTTTTAAGAAGAGAATAATGGACTTTACCTGTTCTTCGTTGTGCTTGTTGCCTCGGCTGTACACATGTCTTGCCAATTCCGAAGATTTCGATTCATATCTGTCACCCGCTAATGTTCTTCATTCATGCAACAGCTGAAAACCAATATGAAAACACGTCCAATACGATTTTAAAATTGTTTATTACTTTTAATTGCCTTTGACAAAATTAAACTACAAACAAAAAAAGAGAAAACAAAAAAGGGGTTCAAGTGTAAGTGTGTATATGTATGTAATTTCTCATATACATCCATCTTTATTTATACTTTTAATTCTAAAATCTTCAAAGTAGAATCTTAAGGATTGATAAACTGAAACAATCTATTGTTGTTTTTCTTCCGAATTGATTAAAGCAAAGTTAAAAAAGAAAATAAAAATAACTATAACTTATAAAAGTTCATAACTTGATAACTATGATCGTTACGGTACGCTGGTTGTTTTTTTTTTTTTTTTGTAAAACGAAGAAATTAAAAAAAAGATATCTAAACAAGAAAACTAAAATGCTCTGCATTTCTATATACATTTCATTATATACTCCATTTATGATTGCATAGAAGTCTTGGGTTACTGCATTTTGCCTTACAGATCGTCATGCATTTCTATTTATATTCAATAATTGGTTGGTTTGTGTACTTTTGACTTTTTTTGTTAGAGAATAGCCTAGCCTTTTTTATATATTTTGTGAAACGATACGTTCTCTGTTTTTCATGTTTTTTTTTTTTGTTTCCTCGACTATAGATATAAAAAATAGCTTTTATCTTTTAATCATGAACTGGGCGCGTGGGAAATATTTGTTAGAGACGAAGAAAGGAAGCGCTCCGATAATTATGATGAGGATTCGTCATCTTTCTTTTCATTTTTCACACTATGTCCTGTCAATTGTATGTGAACCTAAAATGAGACAGTTTAAAGTAAAGTTAGTGAATTCGCACATCAGTCTGGACTTGCTAAGGCAAACCTTCAAATCGTCAATGTTAGAGAACAACTCTTGACATTCGGCGCATTTGTATTGAGGAGGCTCATTCGGATGTTTCTTTGTCATGTGGGAATTTAACGTGAGCGGCGACGAGAAGGCCTTCGTGCAATTTCCACACGCGTAGGATTTCTTAAAGAAAAATATTCATTGTCAGTTACGATTTTTAGCGGAAATTCACAAGGTTTGTGTGGGTTGTAGGTACCAGTTGATGTGTTTGCCTATGTCGGTACAGTATGGTTTTTGATTTAAACTCCTTATTGCAGATACTACAAGTAGGCACTTTTTCCGATGTCTGTAAATAAAGAGCGAAACACATTACTCTTAGAATCGTTTCATGGATGGAAAGCCAACAGGCTAGGAAGACGCACCTCATGTGTTTTCATGTGCATTCGAAGCATACCTGGCCCCTTAAAGCTGCGGTGGCATATCTCACATTGAGGTTGCTTTTTACAATTGGCCTATAAAAAAAGTCAAATGAAAAATGAAACAACAAATGTACAATTTATATTGAAAACCAACCTTTATCCAATTAGAATGTGATTTCATATGACTTTGAAGCCATTTGATTTGCCTGAATTCCTTACGGCAGAGGTTGCATATATATCTTCCGGGCGACGGGCAACTGGTTTGCGAACTTATGAACTCTGCTATAGGAAAGTGGAAATCCAAATACATGAGCAGTTACATCCCCAAGCAAATACGCTTACCCAGGTATATTTTTTCGTCGCTATCCGACTCTTCGGACATTTCCACTGTATACGCAATGCCAGCATCCGGAATCATACAATCTTCTTGTTCGTCCTCAATCATTTCCTCGTCTTGTATTTCGATTATGTCTTCAGTTGTTTCGATGTCATCGTGTGTCGTCACCTCTGTGACATCTTCGAAATATTCAGCATCTTGTGTGTCGTCCCGCACTATAATCTCGCATTGACCGTCATCTGTGTCAGCTTGTTGAAACTGAACAACTTGCGCTGGTTGACCGTTTTGCTGAATCATCTGGACTGTGTTGCCCGTCTGAATCAATTGACCAAACTGCCCTGTATTCATAATCTGTGCCATTTGTGTCCCGGGATGCGCTGCCACTATCTGTGCAGTGCTGATAACCTGCCCATTCGAGAGGACAATTTGCTGAGGCAGTGTAGCCGTTTGCACTGTACGCGGCTGAATCGTTTGCACTTGATTAGAGATCGAGTTTGTAGTGACGGTTTTTGATTCCTTTTGTTGCTGTTGTTGTTGGTTTTGTTGTTGTTGCTGCTGTTGCTGTTGTTTTCGCGGGATAATTGTGGGAGTCGGTGACGCTGGTTGAGTCTTAATTTCAACCACTGGCTCCTCAAAGATCACAGTCAATCCTTTGATGTACTCGCGTAACTCTCGATCGGAACGCTCCACCAGAGTCTTAAATGCATGGCATCGGGACACCGAATGCACACACTGAACACATATTTTATCTGGCCATCCATCTGTGTTTTCAATCTACAATAATGAAACCACACAAGTATTTATTCAATTGCTGAGGAAATATTTTGATAGTCTGAAGGCTCACCTTGACGCGGGCACATTCCATCAGCATATCGGCTATCATTTCCCCGAATATAGGGCGCATATCTTTTTTTTGACTCAAACAAACTCGACAGATTTTATCGAGCTCCAGATTGCGTTTTCGTTCGTCCATCTCGTCGAACCAGAAATCTATGTCGGAACCAATTGTGAGACTGATATTGAACTCTTTGGGGAAAAAAAAGTATGTGCACTAGGCAGATTCGCTTTATGAGACAATACAGAGTGTTCTGAACTCTTTTTTAATTCGCTTAAGTTACACAGTGAATGCTCCAAATAAATATTGATATGAATTATTAATGATTGCTTCTAGGGGAGCCTTAGAATTTAGAAACAAATTAATTAAAAAAATATTCTTGTAAACAAGAAGAAAAAAAGGGACGAATAATTTTAGTTTTTGACACAATCTTTAAAATTTAACACTTTGTTGGTGGTGTTCACAGGGTTGTGTCGATGAAGTTTTGAAAAAAATATTTTTAAGGTTATAGTGACATCGTGCAGTTGTGATTGTTTGATAATGCTTTGCAGGAATTTAAGAGATTATACTATTTTTAATGGGGATTTATTATGAAATTCTTATTTATTTCCTTTAAATAATTTAATTCTATTAAGGATTCAAGGGATATTGTGTAACGTTAATTATTTTCGTTATTTTATAGTCAGTTGATGGTGAGTATTAATGTGGTTTCTAAATAAATATAACATTAAAAACATATTTTAAATAGGAAGTTTTCTTTGAGTATGTCTGCACAGATATGCATTTTTTATATATTAGTTAAATTGCGTGTTTTAAGGCTTGATTTAGGCTAAATGTGTAAATGAAAAGTTGTATGCCCCCTATAGCAAGCATGAAGTGAAACGTCAAAGTGATGCAAATAGAATTGTCAGTTCACACGTGTCAGCAGTTCAATTAAATACAGTCAACAATCTGCTGGTTTTGAAAGTATTTTACAAAAGTGAGTGTCAACGAATAAAATGTCTAAAGAACCAGAATCCATGGAGCCTGCCACAGAAACAACAAAACCAACTGTTGACAAAAGTGCCACGAAAAAGGCAAAAAAAGCAAAGAAAGTCCAAGAAGTTCCGCGAGGTCTTCCAAAATCTGGTCGACCATGGAAGACACCAAAACAAAAGTAAGTCCTGATGCCTGTAAATCTGATGCATCCAACTAATCCCACCTAATCACAATCTCGGTAATATTTGAAAGGTTCTCAACAATCAAGAAGTCAGTCTATAAGAATTCGTTTGAAAAGAAAATGGAACTTCGAAATGAAATCAAACACATTAAAGAGCTGTCTAAGTCGATAAAGGAAGCCAAGAAGGAATCAAATGAATTGAAGAAGCAACGTCGCTTGGAGAATGCTGAACGAAGGCTGGAGAATCAGCGTCGCTCAGAAATTGTTCAAGTTATTAAGAATCCCGCCAAGTTGAAGCGTATGAAGAAGAAGCAAATGAGGATGATTGAGAAACGTGATTTGGATAAAGTAAAGGTTGTGTAAAAAAGATTGAAGAATAAAATTGTGATGATATGAAACGTTGTGTATAGTTTATGTGTCTTGAGTCCTCAAAGCAGACGTCGGTCGTAACACGATTGAAGACAAGCCACCAAACCGCATTCTCGTGATATTTATGGATGATGCTTGATTGGGGGATTTGTCAGCATTCCATTTCGTTATTGGCCCCTGGAGGAACATGTTCTGTGTAGAATTTATGGCAAATGACAAGTAATCAAAGCAGGCGTCTATTACAGCAATCCCAACCTCTCCAAGAAAAGAAGATAGCAACCACTCTAAATTGGTAAAATTGTCTTTATTTGTTAATAATCGATTCAAGCCACATTTGTTTGTTTACTTTTCCGCCTTCGCAAAATAACTTGCTTGTTTTTTGTTTCCCTATCATTCATACTACAGTAACACGTTCGTCAACCGTCAGCTTTGCTCTTTTTTATCTAAAGCATCTAGTAAAGTTTGAATAAAAGTATATAATATATAACTTTAATTTATTTTACATGTCTTAGATATTCTCAAAGCAGTGGATTTGTGTTTCTTGAATATATATAACACATTTTTAATGAATTTTTTGCACTTAAAAATAACATTATTTCCGAATTCGTAACAATCTTCAATCTCTTATTTCATCATTATAACTAAAAGAACAAATAAACGCTACTCATAGAATATATGAGTGGTGTCTTCGACATTTTTTCTCTCCTCTTGCTAAACCAAAAGATTTTTTTTTTTTTGTGTGGGGGGGATCATATTTCGAATGGTGTTAGCATTAACTAGAATAAATTATATTAGACGCAATTATGAAACAAGTATTCTTAATTGGTGGGGAAGGTTGTCTCACGTTGAATGTTTGTTGGTTACACTTTTGGAGATATAAATGAATTTGTTTACATATCTTAAGAGTTGTTTTTTATTCCATTGATTCCTATCCCGATCTAAGGGTGAGAAGAATTTTGTTGCAGGGTTTGTAAAGAAAAATGTGTGATCCTCTCTGAGGATATGATTTGTTTCACAAGTCATTCATTAAAAACATAAGAGCGTGGAAATGTGATACAAAAAATGTATATCAAATTCCATATTTCCTTTTCACATTCTTCACAACTGATGTGACAAAAAGGAATAAAACGTTATTCAACAAATACATGCCTCTCTTACTAATAAATAAATGTGTGTTTTTGTTTTCCTTTCATTTAATATATTTACAATCAAAATCCATAACTATTATGCATCAAAATCGCATTAACTTTGAGCGAGTTAACTCCATTCTTCTATTTTCCTTCGCACATCCTTATTCCGATCACGGTGTATCTCATCTCATCCAACATCTTTGTATTTTTTATTTATTTTGTTTCTGTTTGAACTAAGCTCTCTTATATGTGTAGTATATATGTTTTTTTTTTTTTTTGTTATTTATTTAAGATGTATGAACGATGCCAAGTAAATTTAATAATAATGTATCATATCATTAATCTAGCTAAAAACTAAACAAAAAAAAAGGGAACTGAATTCGATAAAATCTTAACCGTGTGTGTTTATAAATTGTGTAGGTGAAGAGGGGGAAGGAATGGATGGGATGGGGGATGCATGATTTCGGACTGAAATAAACTAATATGATCTTAAATTTGCTTTGCTATAACATTTACTACTCTATGTGTAGATATATAGAATTATTTTGTTTTGTGTGTGTTTAAATTAGAAAGAACAACTAAAAAGCCAACCATGGATGATGTAGTAATGCCTCCT